>CM048750.1:78737224-79389367 GCA_026315105.1 Locusta migratoria | reverse complement strand
AAGTGCCGTCTGTTTAACGAAGACTGGACGACCAAATATTTCTTTGCTGATGCGGGAAATAAAGCCGCATGCTCACTATGCCATGATACAGTTGCCGTATTCAAGGAGTACAATCTGAATCGACATCACGAAACAAAACACAGAAATTTTGGTTGCAAACTTTCAGATGAAGAACGAAAAATAAAAGCAGCGGAGTTCGTGAAACGCTTGAAGAAGCAACAAGCGTTATTTACAAAACGAACACCGCTTCAAAATAGTGGAACAGAAGCAAGTTTCTTGGTCGCCTATAACCTTGCTAAACGAAACAAACCATTTTCGGTTGGCGAGTTTATTAAACAGCGCATGGTAGAGTGTGCAAGTGTATTGTTTCCTGAGTTTAAAACTAAATTTTAAAGCATTTCGTTGTCAAGGAGGACTTTAGCGCGACGCATTGATTTAATTAGTGACGAACTCTCAGACCAGCTAAAGACTGTGAGCGAAGATTTTGTTTGGTATTCACTGGCAATGGACGAAAGCACAAATAATGAAGACGCTGCACATGTACTCATCTTTATCCGTGGAATTAATGAACATTTCATCACCGAAGAATTACTTGGTATAATATCCACGAGAGATCGAATCACTGGTCAGGACTTGTTAGAATGTGTTGTTAATTGAGTGGAAACATGTGGCTTATCCTGGAACAAAATGGTAAGCATTACAACAGATGGGGCCAGAGCTTTCTGTGGGAAAATATAGGTATGGTGAATCTTTTAAAAAACAAGTTACAAGCTGACGACACAGACAGTGGTATTTTGGATTTTCATTGTATTTTACATCAGGAAAGCCACTGCACGACTGCACTCGACTTAAAGCATGTGGTAGAGCCTGTTGTTAGTGTTGTGAACACAATCAGAGCAAGGGCACTCCATCACAGACAGTTCAAATCACTTCTTGAGGAGGTGGGGGCAGAACATGAAGATGTAATTTACCATAACAGTGTGAGGTGGCTGGGCTTGGGCAAAGTATGAAAAAGAGTCTGGGCATTACAGGATGAAATTATTTTATTTCTGGACACTAAGGAGATATCTCATGATTTTGCTGAAAAAATAGGATGTGAAGAGTGGAGATACGAGATGATGTTTGCAGCTGATAGTTTTGAAAAATTGAATGAGCTGAATATGCCATTGCAGGGAAAGGGGTTGTTTGCTCATGAAATATTGACACATGTCAAAGCTAAATGCTTTGTCTATCTGTTTACAAGGTAAGCAAATGAAGGCGAATTTTGTCATTTCCCTTTACTAAGGAAACAAAGTACCTGGAAGTGTTTCAGCTAAGATTAGGGATTATATGCAGAGTTTAGAGGCTGAGTTTACTAGAAGATTTCAGGATAAGAAAAGTGAGCCTCATTTTAATGTTTTATCGTATCCCATCACTGCTGGTATTAACACTGCACCACCGGAACTGCAACTTTAACTGATCGACATACAGGCAGATCACGCAGTGAATATTTAGTGCAGTAACTTTAGTTGACTTTTTAAAATCTTTGTCAGCTGAAAAATTTGCATGTATCAAGAAATTTGCAGGTAAAATGTTCTCCATATTTTGATCGACGTATATTTGTGAACAAAGTTTTTCTTGCTTGAAAATCAACAAGAGCAAATACCGAAGCTGTAATTTGCAGGCTGTGATGAGAACATCAACTAGCAGTCTGTACTTGGTGATGATATCAAATTAGGAAAATAAATGAAATTGAACACAACTATCTTATTTGAGGATGTCAGAAGGAAAGAGGTACAAGTGACATTTCCCAGAAATATCATGATAAAGCGTGTGTAATTATTGAAGCAGAAGGATAAATATGGACTCTTACTGTGCTAGGTACCCGTGCTTCTGGAAAGCACCAGTTCCGAAACCTTGTGAAGTTTTAACTTTAGTCTTATCAAAATTATAAGAAGTATACTTATACCTCTTTACTTCTGACTCTATCATTTACATCTAATGATTTTTATGATACCTTATATGAAATGTAAAGCTAACTAATCAAAGCATTTTAGCGCTTTCACTTCTACACGCGATATTGCAACTCTGTCTGTGATATGATTAGTAATAAAGAAAACTTGCAATATAAAGCAGAGTGTCCGTATATTTGCACGTTTTGCATACAAATCTACAGTTTTGTTCCTTTCTTTATGAAATTTTGTACACGTAAGCTTCAATCCATGGGAACGGTCGCCGTAAGTGTAAGAATCACGTACGATACATAGTTCACGAGATATGACGTCATAAATAATGAGATTCGCAGAAAACTGCTGCATTTAGCGACAATTCTGCTCATTTTCTCCTAAACCACTGGATCGATTTCAACCAAATTTGGTACACACATTCCTTACCGTGACGTATAATTGTTGCAGGGTTAAGAATCATATACGACACATGATTCAGAAGATATGGCGTCATAAACAATAGAATTTCCAAGAAACTGCCACATAATGCGGCGAGACTTTATAAATACGCTATACGAAAATCACTTAGCGACTTGCAACAAACTTTAAACATAATGTCAAACTTTTATTAAACTTTCTCTCGCTGACAGCCATACCAAAATGATGAAAGGAAAAAAGTTTCTCGCTTACTGTTTATTGAGTAAAACTACGGGATCCGGTATGACGTTACAATTTATAATTTGTACACTACAAATTGTAGCCACAGGAAATTTTACAGACAGTATACACGCATATAGTTGAGTGTACCTTTTAAATTGTATCACAGTACGACTGGTAGTTTATGAGATATGAACACATAAACAGTAACGTTCGTAGAAAACCGCCCCATCAGGCACCAAGTTTTAATCTGTTACTTCTTTACTACTAATTGTATTTTTAAGAGTTTTTACAGACATACAGCCTTTATACAAGTAAATATATACCTGAAAAATGGCAGGAATACATAAATAAATACCCGGGCAACGTTGGATTTTCAGCTCGTACCGCCAGTATATATACGTCATTAGAGGTGAAAGGTTTATATGGTGCGGCCCTCCGCTAACCTCTGCGACTATAATGTGGCCCCCGAGCCAAAGTAATTGCCAAAAAAAAAAATCTTGTTCAAACGTTTGTAAAGCTTATGGGACTCAACTACGGGGTCATCAGTCCCTAAACTTACGAACTACTTACGAACTAGGACGGCACAAATATCCATGCCCGAGGGGGGATTCGAACCCCCGACCGTAGTGGCCGTGCAGACCGTGACTGAAGTGCCTCACTCCCCTCGGCCACCGCGGCCGGCAAAATAATTGCCCACCCCTGCACTAGTGTATACAATATATGAGACGCGCTTACCGAGCGAGGTGGCGCAGTGCTAACAAAGTGGACTCGCATTCTGGAGGACGGTGGTTCAAATCCACCTCCGGCCATCCAGAATTAGGTTTTCTGTGATTTTCCTAAATCACTTCAGGCAAATGCCGGGATGGTTCCTTTCAAAGGACACGGCCGATGTCCTTCCCCATCCTTACCCAAAACTCCGAGCGTTAGCTCCGTCTCTAATGACCAAGCTGTCGACAGGACGTTAAACCCTAAGCTTCCTTCCTTCCTTTCTTCCTTCGAGACGCGCTTAAAAATTTGAACCATTGTCATCGGAAATTTCTGAATGGCGCGCTTTAAAAATTTGAGGAATGGGCACTCTTTACGTCTACTACTATCATGCATGCAAAGTGGCATTCCAAACTTAATTTCCAAGAATGGAAGGAGTCCTTGTTAGTAATAATGCTTGAAAGAATTGAGAAATTATTTTCCACAGTTTTCGCTTATGATACAGGGCATATTCGATATTTTGTTTTCCTTACCTGAGGCTGTGAGATATATGTATACATCCGTAGCTCCGTTGTTGGGGAAATATCTCGAGGAAGAAAACAATACAGAATGACGGCAGTGATTTCTATTGTCATTTATGAAGGGTAAACTTTTAAGGCAGAATATGGTAAAAGGGACCAATGCTGAGCAATTACTATTATTCAAGTATTTTCTTTTGTCTCGAATTTGAAATGAAATAAACAGTGACTCCTAACTCCAGGGATGTGTGATACAAGACTTACTAGTGGTACATAGCAGAGTACTAGCTAAATACTAAGTTCGCTCTTTAGATACTGAATTCAAACATAGTGGGTTCGTAAATACGTCATTTTTACCGCAAGAAATTAGTACGTGAGTGAAAAATTACTGAAGTTATGTCGTTAGAATGCGACCACTGGATTAACTAGAATATCAGATAAGTTACGTGTAATCGGTATGGGGACACATAATGCTTTGTTATAAAAATTACCTGACATTGCCGGTTTACGCTAATTTTATATTCTTCAAAAATGAAACGCCAAGATCGCAAATTAATAATTTATTAAATGACTACCGGTTTCGGAGGGCTGTGCCACCATCATCTGGTCATATACATTTTATAAACCGGTCCTCATTAAATAAATTATTAATTCGCGGTCTTGGAGTTTCATTTTTGAAGAATATAAAACTTTGTCATTAACGTGTATGCCATCGAAAGTATGGATCTTTGTCTGACAAAATATATGGATCGATACACTCTTTTAGTGAGATCTGTACATCAAACGTTTCAATCATCGAAGCCAATTATTTAGATACATATGATCTATCTTTGATTATAGCATGTAATGGTGCGTGTCAAATAAATAATAAACTATCTTTGTTTGGGCTATAATGAACATACTAATGCTAAATAACAATCAGCTGTTAATTAATAAGCATGCGATGGATATGACCCTCATAAGGATCTCAAGATTAATAATACGAATTCCAGGAGCCAATCCCCACATGAACAGTGTTTTGAGGTCATCCCTGTAGAGTTACTGTTTGACCTAAAATTGGCAAGAGAATGAATACGGCACGATTGCAGGTATCTTAACCGTTCCTCCGCTCAACCCTTGGACAATAAGAATCAGACTCAACGCTCTGTATTTTCACTTCTTATAAATCCACATTTATTTTTATTGACATTCTGGTTTTCTTCCCAGTGGTGAGAAGATCATGTTTCTTTGGGATCATGGCGTACTTTAAAAAAAAAAAAAAAAAAAAAAAAATTTGCAGTTCAATCCGGAGACTGGTTTTATGCAGTTGCCCATTCTACCCTATATTGGGCAAGCCACTTTATCTCCTCATCTGAATAGCAACTACTTCAATTTGAACCTGCATACTGTAATCATATCTTGGCCCCCATCTATCATTTTTACCTTACACACTTCCCTCCAATGCTGAACAAACAAATCCTTGATGCCTAACAATGTGCCCTACGAAATCGATCCTTTCTTTTAGTCAAGGTATGCAAAGATTTATTTTCTTCTCAATTCTGTTCAGTACGCGATCTACCCACACAATCGTCAGAATTCCTTTGCAGCACCACATTTCACAAGCTTCTAGCATCTTCTTGTATGCACTGTTCATCCTCTGTTTCACACCAGTTTATGCCTACCCTCCACACAGATGTCAAACTTATTCGATGTTAACAAATTTCTCTTTTTCAGAACCGCTTTTTCTCCCATTCTTTATTTTATACCTCCTGTACTGTTACTATTATAATTTTTTTTCCTGTCCAAGGAACAAAACCAATCTACCACCTTTATTATTTAGTAACCTAATCGAATTTCTTCAGCGACATCTAATTTTCTTAGATTTTCATAAATACTAATAAGAACGTATATCGTCTTTTCGTGTAGTTATTTACGTATACCGCATTGATTACACAAGAATAGCTACATATTTCAAACCACACAGGTACACGAACAGCCTAACTGATTTTAGGTCCCCTCTCATAGGACCTTTGGCTGTTGCTCCTAGGCAAGTGACATATATTGTGACCACTCAACAGAGCTCATTACATTCGATCACATAAATAAAGTTCAAAAAGGAATTAAAGGTTTTCAAGCTAATTTGATACTTCTGTTGACCATTCAAGAGAGAGGAAGTAATGATAACTCTTAAGGAGATTTAACTATGGAGACATTTGGCTTTGAAAGTATCTATCAAAGTGTATAAAAAATTGTTGGTAAAGTTCTTACAGGACGTACACCAAGCTGGCCACATTTCAGGATTTTGAAAGGAAAAAAAGTCATAGGCATCATAAAAACTCATTAATTAATTAGTTTAACTATAAAGTTATCGACCTTTCTTCTAAGTAACAGTTCCGATAGAAATAGTGTATCCGAAAAATTTCCAATACAAGCCAACTGAACAGCCAGGATTTCTCCGAAATTGCAGGAGGAGATATCAGGTTCTCTCTCTGATATCTATTATAAAAGCATGATTCCAAAGCAAACAGAAGACAATTGTTGTCCATAGAACCAATAGCGATTTAACCCTAGTAATATCAGCACATTTTACGTAACATGTGCTGAATTCGTGTCTACTTGTAGGGAAGTAGAGGAGGCCAACCGAGGAATGGTATGGTTTGTGATTATTGTTGCAGAACCAAGAGAATCTGATTACTGATATTGGTAATATATGTTACACCTAAACTGGTACTAGTAGGCTCTTTTCGAAAAGTATTTAAATGTGTTTACAATCATCACCGAACAATTTTGTAACACATTGACATCGTTTCAAGAAACTACCGACGAGGAAGAAAGGAAATTCGAGTTAATTAGAAACAATCATTATTCAATCATTTTACAATAATATCGAAGAAAGAAATATGAGGAGCTCAACATTAAAAGTTGCACTTCTGATAGTTAATATGTTACAAGCTAGATTGCAATCTTGTCATTAACACTGAGTATGGGCCCCAGTAACAACTGGATATTGTTGAACTGATATCAAGTACACTCCTGGCCATTAAAATTGCTACACCACGAAGATGACGTGGTACATACGCGAAATTTAACCGACAGGAAGAAGATGGTGTGATATGCAAATTATTAGCTTTTCAGAGCATTCACACAAGGCTGGCACCTGTGGCGACACCTACAAAGTGCTGACATGAGGAAAGTTTCCAACCAATTTCTCATACACTATCCTTGTATTACTAGTTAGTGGTTGAAATGACTTGCTCTGTAGGTTCTGAAGTGGAACAACGAAATCAATTAACCATTCTCGCAACACAGTTTGGAAACAGCCTATCTGCAGAGACTTAAAGGTTAAAGCGCAACGGAAAACTTCGCCACTCCCAGACGGGTGGAGCCAAGGCTGACTAATATTTAAATTAAATTTGAGAGGAGTGCTAAGGAACAAAATGTACGTTTAACAAGTATGTATTTTGAAAAACGCTTATGAAATGGGGAGACCAATTTAAAATATTAAAAAAGCACACACCTCACATAAAATTCAACATTGAACTTGATAATCGGCCCATTTGATTGCCCACCTATCAATGAAGCTAATAATTCAGAAAATGGGGTACAATTGTGGTTGATTATACATTCATTCACACGCACTCATCAGAACTCTTGCGACACTTAACAGCGACCAGCGTCTGCAGCAGAAAATGAGGAGAAGAGCAAGCTTGAAGCACGCGCACATATTAATGTAAAATCGACTGTTATTCCGTAATCGGGACACATGGTTGATCACAGGCTACTGGACGGGTTCACAACTCAAATCGTAAAATTGAAATACATGGAACTAAAACACGGCACGCGGAAGAATTGAATAAATAGAAGCAAATTACTAACCTGTATCGCCTGAGGAGCCTTAAAACAATTTGATGATCGATATCGGATTCATAATAGCTAACACACGTGGCATGACTAACAGATAAAGCAACTTCGTTAAAATTTGAACAGATCACAGGAAAATTACCGCGGAAACAAGATAACAGAAAAGCACTGTATAATTATAATCGCGAACCAAACTGAAAATTTTCAAGGGCTAAAATCCTAACATGAACAAAGGAACAAAGGCATACGCGGTTCGGTTACCATAGCCACTCATTAGATAACAAAAGTTTTAACACTAAACTCGTTAGTTCTAACCGAAATATCCACCGCGTACTACGAACGAAATATTGAAGCAGTTTAAGACTGCTGTGAGCATTTCGACTCAGAACCTAACACCATGAAATTATTCAGCAATGCTCCTCAGAACACCAGTCCAGTAAAAGCCGCTTACCTCGAGCGCGTCCGACGGAAGAGTGCCTTGGCCTCCGCGTGTCCTGAGCGATTCCCCGTTTGCGAGACTTTAGCGGGAGGGGTGGGGGTTGTGACCAGCTAACGAGCCCTTCAGCAACGGCAGGAACCAGAGGATTAGTCTCGGTATCGTAGCATCTTTGCAGCTCAACGGACAGGAGATACTTTGACACCAAAGTTGCTTCACGGGGGACTGTAGTAGACGATTACGTGGTTACAGAGATGTAACCAGCTCGTCTGCAGAGCGCGGAGGCAGCACTCCCCATTGATATTGCAACACGCAAGATGGCGACACATTCCATACACACACACACACACACACACACACACACACACACACATAATCATTCAGTGGCGATGTTAGCCAGGGCAATATACAACATAACACATAAAATATTAGGAGATAATTAAAGGAATAAGACATAATGTCGGGGCGTCATAAAATAGTTGCATAAGCGAATTTACAGAGTCGCCTAGCAGCACAACAAATATAATTGCTTCATTAAATAATATGGGACAGGTTCATATTATGTGGACGTGTTTCAACACAAACAGTAGCTGACCGGCGTTGCTTGGTGAAACGTTGTTGTGATGACTCGTGTAAGGAGGAGAAATGCGTACCATCACGTTTCCGACTTTGATAATGGTCGGATTGGAGCCTATCGCGATTGCAGTTTATCGTATCACACATTGATGCTCGTGTTAATCGCTATCCAATGACTGTTAATAGTATATGGAATCGGAGGGTTCAGGAGGGTAATACGGAACGCCGTGCTGGATCCCAACGACCTCGTATCAACTGCTGTTGATATGACAAGCATCTTATCCGCGTAGCTGTAACAGATCGTGCAGCCAGGTGTCGATCCCTGAGTCAACAGATGGGGACGTTTGCAAGACAACAACAATATGCACGAACAGTTCGACGACGTTTTCAGCAGCATGGACTATCATGCCGGAGACCATGGCTGCGGTTACAGACAGGAGCGCCTGCGATGGTGTATGCAACGACGAACTGGGTGCACGAATGGTAAAACGTCATTTCTTCCAATGATTCCAGTTTCTGTTTACAGCATCATGGTGGTCGCATCCGTGTTTGGTGACATCGCGGTGAACGCACATTGGGCGCGTGTAATCGTCATCGCCCGGCGTGATGGTATGGGGTGCCAATGGTTACACGTCTCGGTCACCTCTTGTTCGCATCGACGGTTCTTTGAACAGTGGCTGTTAAATTTCATATATGTTGCGACCCGTGGCTCTACCCTCCATTCCATCCCTGCGAAAACCTTCATTTCATCAGGATAATGCACCACCGCATGTTGCAGGTCCTGTACGGGCCTTTCTGGATGCGAAAAATGTTCGACTGCTGCCCTGAGCAGCACTTTCTCCAGATATCTCACCAATTGAAAACGTCTGGCCAATGGTGACCGAGCAATTGGCTTGCCACAATATGCCAGTCACTAATCTCGATGAACTGTGTTATCATGTTGAAGCTGCATGTGCCATCCAAGTTCTGTTTGTCACAATGCCCACTCGTATCAAGGCCGTTATTACGGCCTGTGGTGATTTTTCTGGGTACTGATTTCTCAGGATCTATACACCCGAATTGCGTGAAAATATCTACATCTACATACATACTCCGCAATTCACCGTAAGGTGCGTGGCGGAGGGTACACCGTACCACTACTAGGCATTTCCTTTCCTATTCCACTCCCAAATTGAACGAGGAAAAAAAGAATGCCTATATGCCTCCGTACGAGCCCTAATTTCTCTTATCTTGTCTTTGTGATCTTTACGCGAAATGTAAGTAGGCGGCAGCAAGATCGTACTACACTCAGCTTCAAATTCCGGCCCTCTAAATTTACTTAACAGAAATTCACGAAAAGAACGTCGTCTTTCTTCCAGCGATCCCCAATTGAGTTGCCGGAGCATTTCCGAGACACTCGCGCATTGGTCGAACCTACCGGTAACAAATCTAGCTGCTCGCCTCTGAACCGCCTCTATGTCTTCCTTCAAACCGATCTGCTGCGTTCCCAAATACTTGAGCAATACTCAAGACGTGGTCGTACAAGCGTTTTATACGCAGTCTCCTTTACAGGTGAAGTACATCTTCCCAAAATTCTCCCAATAAACCGAAGTCGGCTGTCTGCCTTACTCACAACTGTCCTTACATGCTCGTTCCATTTCATATCGCTCTGCAATGTTACGCCTAGATATTTGAACGACGCGACCGCATCAAGAAGCTCACTACTGATGCTGTATTCGAACATTATAGGACTGTTTTTTCTACTCATGCGCATCACCTTACATTTTTCTACATTTAGAGCTAGCTGCCATTCTTCGCACCAACTAGAAATTTTGTCTAAGTCAACCTGTATGCTATTACAGTCAGTTACAGACGACACCCTCCCATACACCACAGCATCATCAGCAAACAGCCGCAAATTACAACTTACTCTGTCCATCAGATCATTTATATAAATAGAAAATAATAGCGGTCCTATCACACTCCCCTGGGGCACGCCTGACGATACACTCGTCTCTGATGAGCACTCGCCGTCGAGAACAACGTACTGCGTTCTATTACTTAGGTAGTCTTCCAGCCAGTCACAAATCTGTGAACCTATTCCATAAGCTCGTATCTTCGTTAGCAGTCTGCAGTGTGGCACCGTGTCGAACGCCTTTTTGAAGTCGAGAAAAACACAATCCGCCTGTTGCCCTTCGTCCATGGCTCGCAAGATGTCATGTGAGAAAAGGGAAAGCTGAGTTTCGCATGAACGATGTTTTCTAAACCCGTGCTGATTCATGGAAAGAAGCTTTTCCGTTTCAAGGAAATTTACTATATTCGAACTGAGAATATGCTCCAAAATTCTACATGAAACCGATGTCAACGATATTGGCCTGTAATTGTATGGGTCAGTTCTCTTTCCTTTCTTATACACTGGAGTCACCTGCGCTTTTTTCCAATCACTAGGAACTTAGCGCTGAATTAAAGATTCGCTATAAATGCAAGCTAAGTAGGGGGCCAATGCCGCAGAATAGTCTTTGTAAAACCGAACTGGTATTCCATCCGGACCAGCAGACTTTTTCATATTTAGCTCTCTCAGCTGCTTCTCTACACCGGAAATACTTATTGCTATGTCCCCCATTTCGGAATTAGTACGTTGATCAAATGATGGTATATTTGTGCGGTCCTCCTGCGTGAAAGATTTCTTAAAGGTTAAATTTAGAACTTCAGCTTTCCGTTTGCTTTCTTCTATTACTGCCCCGGAATGATCAACTAGTGACTGGACAGTGGGCTTTGACCCGCTTATCGATTTTACATAGGACCAGAATTTTCTCGGGTTCTCGGAAAGATCTTTTGCTAAGGTATCGCTGTGATAATTATTGTATGCTTCACGCATCGATCTTTTTATAGACGCACGAATCTCTACTAACTTTTGCCTGTCATCATTTGCGTTTTCTTTTTTGAATCGAGAGTGCAACAGCCTTTGCTTTCTCAGCAGCTTTCTAACATTATTATTATACCACGGTGGATCTTTTCCATACTTAATCGTCTTTACTGGCACATATTTCTCTAACCCTTCATTAACAATGCATTTAAATTTAGTCCACAATTCCTCTACATCCATAGTCCCAGAATTAAACGATGCCCATTCATTTTCTAAGTGCGATCGTAACATTAGCTTGTCGGCTTTTCCCAACAAAAACACGCTCCTAGCCCTCTTGACTGATTTATGAACTTTGGTCACCATCGACGCTATGACGATATCATGATCACTAATTCCTGTCTCTACACAGACATCGTTAATGAGGTCAGGCCTGTTTGTGGCTATAAGGTCTAGAATATTTCCATTGCGCGTGGGTTGCCGGTTTAACTGCTCAAGACAGTTTTCGGAGAATGTGTCCAAAAGTAGCTCGCAAGACTGCTTGTCTGTACCGCCTGAAATGTAACTAGCGAGGTCCCAATCTATACTCTTAAGGTTGAAGTCACCTCCGACTAATATTGCATGGCCCGGATACCTATGCACTACCTGGTGTAGACTTTCCTTGAATGATTCTAAAACTGCTACAGCAGCACTGGGGGGCCGGTAAAAACACCCAACTATTAACTTTACTTCTTTTAGACCTGTTATGCGTGCCCAGATAACTTCACAGTTACTTTCAACCTCGATCTCAGTAGAAACAATATCTTTGTCCACGGCGATGAACACTCCTCCTCCAGTTGTATCAGATCTATCTTTCCGATATACATTCAACGCTTCGCTAAATATTTCTGAACTTGCCACATCATCATTTAGCCAGCTTTCGGTGCCTAAAACTATCTGAGCGCAATAACTTCCGTGCAGCGCTGCAAATTCGGGAACTTTGTTTCTAATACTCTGTAAGTTCGCGGCTAATATTTTTATGTTCGAATTTTTGTTCCGAACGTGGCCTGAATTCGCTGTTTGAATGCTGACAGGCGAGTGCTCATCAGAGTTAGCGCCTAGCCTAAAAAACCCCCATGTGCACTTCACAAGTACTCTGCTACCCGAGTAGCCGCTTCCTTAGTGTAGTGCATCCCTGATCTATCTAGGGGCACCCTACAATTCCCCACCCGATAACGCAGATCCAGAAATCTGCAGCCATGACTGTCACAGAGTCGGCGAAGCCTCTGGTTCAGACCCTCCACTCGGCTCCAAACCAAAGGACCCCGATCATCCCTGGGAACAATGCTGCAAATCGACAGCTCTGCTTGCACCCCGCGTGCGAAGGCAGCAGCCTTCACCAATTCCGCCAGCCGCTCGTAGGACCTGAGGATGTCCTCAGAACCCAAGCGACAAGCGTCATTGGTGCCGACGTGAGCTACGACTTGCAGTCGACTGCACCCCGCACCCTCGATAGCCGCCGGCAAGGCCGCCTCCACATCTCGGATGAGGCCCCCCGGCAAACACACCGAGTGCACGTTGGAATTCCTTCCAGATCTGGACGCTATCTGCCTAAGGGGCTCCATCACGCGCCTGACATTGGAGCTCCCAATAACTAATAATCCCCTCCCCCCGTGCACCTGCTCGGACCCTGCTGAAGGAGTGGCCACACCTTCACTCACAGGACGAACGGGCGCGGACGGACGTCCAGCCTCCACATTGGCCTTCCGCCTCGAGCGACGCGAACGCCGTACAACCCGCCACTCCCCTTGCGGAGAAGGCGGCTCGACGATGTCCGGTACACCTGAAGGTGCCTCGGTAGCAGGGACAGAGAGCGAAGCGTGAGACACCTGAGGTGTCCCACTCGACGCACCAGACTCCCCACCATCGCTGCACCCCGAGATAGCAGCCTGAAGACGGCTGACCGTAGCCAACAGCACGCTCAGCTGTTCGCGAACCGCGGCCAACTCCTCCTGCGTCCGCACACAGCAGGCACACATCCTATCCATCCTATCGATACAATTAACAGTAATTAACAACTTTAAAGAAGCCTAGTACTATAATGAAGGCGGCTGGCTGCTGACTTAACTGTGGTCAGTGGTAACTACACTGTCGAATCAACAAAACTGAGTCCGGCAGCTTAGCGCTGTTAACGCCGCGACACTGGTGACAGCTGGCACTGGACTGACTGATAACGAACTTTAGTAACGGTCTCTGACTTGTTTTGAAATACACCGGTCAAAGACGAAGACTAAACACAACGGTATTTATCAAATATGATAGAATAAACTATTAAAACAGTAGTACAAACGAAATCTGCAAGTACGCAGGAGTAAACCTCTTAAAACAGTACTACCGAAAATGAACTAGACAGGCAAATTAAATTTGACACAAATTAAATTCAGATACTTAGCGCTGTAACGATGTGGCACTGGTGGCAGCTGGCACTGGACTGACTGATAACGAACTTTAGTAACGGTCTCTGACTTGTTTTGAAATACACCGGTCAAAGACGAAGACTAAACACAACGGTATTTATCAAATACGATAGAATAAACTATTAAAACAGTAGTACAAACGAAATCTGCAAGTACGCAGGAGTAAACCTCTTAAAACAGTACTACCGAAAATGAACTAGACAGGCAAATTAAATTTGACACAAATTAAATTCAGATACTTAGCGCTGTAACCATGTGGCACTGGTGGCAGCTGGCATTGGACTGACTGATAACGAACTTTAGTAACGGTCTCTGACTTGTTTTGAAATACACCGGTCAAAGACGAAGACTAAACACAACGGTATTTATCAAATACGATAGAATAAACTATTAAAACAGTAGTACAAACGAAATCTGCAAGTACGCAGGAGTAAACCTCTTAAAACAGTACTACCGAAAATGAACTAGACTGGCAAATTAAATTTGACACAAATTAAATTCAGATACTTAGCGCTGTGACGATGTGGCACTGGTGGCAGCTGGCACTGGACACATGTCGGTTCTAGTATAATATATTTGTCCAATAAATACCTGTTTATCATCTTCATTTCATCTTGATGTAGCAATTATAATAGCCAGTAGTGTAATATGTTGCTTAAGAATCATTTTTGTTCAGTTATTAAACAGTAGCAAAAATTTTACAGAATTAAATTAAAAAAGCAAGTTCATATATACTACATAAACTGAAAATTACTACAGTGTCGTCTGCTATTTCTCTTTCAAAATAATTTATGTACTTGAGTGGCACACGTACGTTTAAAATGGTCTTAATCGTGCGGTAGTAAGCTTTCAACCTGATACAGTGTTTAACTTGAACAATACTCATTTAGAAAACTTAATTGTGAAGTAATTATGTGTTATTATATAACAGAGTTTAGATATTTACTGTTAAATGTGACTTGCTTTGGAATTTGTAATCTTCAGGTAAACTTTCTCTCAAAGGATTTGGTGCAGCAGTTTTGAGAAGTATGAACAACGGAGGTCCATCTGAGCACCGTTAAGACTGACTCACTACGAGAAATAATGGAATATTCTTATGAAGTGCGATTGCTAAGTCATAATATTTTATTTTAAAAGTAAGGAAGTCTACAAATGTTCAAATGTTTGTAGAGTTTGTGGGACTTAACTACGGGGTCATCAGTCCCTAAACTTACAAACTACTTATGAGCTAGCTAATATTAAAAGACTGCACAAACATCAATGCCCGAGAGGTGATTCGAACCCCCGACGGGGAACGGCCTCGCGCATCGTAGCACAGCGCCTCAATACGCTCGGCCGCTCCTCCGCGGCATGGATGTCTAATACTGATATGGTCGCTCATTGGGTTACAATTTATAAGAATAACAGGTGCTTCCATAGACAATGACTAAATTAAGTGACTTTCTACGCTGGACTGTAATCCACTACAACAATAATTATTTCAATTTCTGTTTTTCGTATACTCTCATTTCTTTTTGTAGATAATGATTTATTTTTTCTCAGGAAATAATTTGAGAGTTTGGTTAAAGTCCGTTTCCTATCTGTATTTGTTTTCTTCAGAGGCATATATGTCACAATTTGAGACAGCAAGTACTTGTACTTGTATGTTGTATATTGACAGCGACTGTGCGTCCTTGAGCTTTGATACCACAAAGTTCGGCAATTCCCCTGGACTTGTGACTTGTAGTTCTACGTTTCACTGACTGTATGTATAGACTGAAGAACCTATATTTGTCAGTACACGGCTTGGAATTAACTCTCGGCTTTTGCCTATGGTACAATACAGGCTATACATTTCGGAAACTATGTGCGAAGGTAATGAGCTGTATTCATACTTTTAAATTTGGTCTGACTAGACGAAGCTAGTAAGGTTGTTCAAAGATTAAACTTTACTTCTTCTGAAATACCGGCAGAATAATTGACAAAGCCTTGTCTTACTGAGAAAACTTAATATTTTCGAATGGTAACAGTTCGTGAAGTGTAATCGCTCAGTTAGCCGTGTGGTCTAACGCACCGCTTTCCGAGACGAGGAGGCGTACTGACCCCGGATCGAATTAACGAATTGGTTCAACATGCCGGCCAGCCTGGATGGGGTTGTTATGTTGTTTTCAACAACGCGTTAGGTAATTACTGGGCTGGTCCATTAGTCCCGCCTCAGTTACAGGGTTCGCAAACATTTAGTAACACTTCACACACATATAACATAGGACATTTGGCGTACACATTTTCTTTCGAGAGGCATGGGGTGGCGACAGGAAAGGCATCCGGCCACTTCGTAAATATTAACACGCCAAATACGTTTTACAAAGCTGCCCTACTTCTGTGGCAACGTGGCTAAAGAGAAAAAGAAAGAAAGAACAGTTCGTAAAGTGTAAGGTATAAAGATGACCCCTTTCTCAGTGAATACACAGGCTTTTACCTGTATCGACATTGAGGTTAGTGGGGAGTCGAAAGTGCTGTCAGTGGCTTTGGGAAAATGATGGTACGGTTGTACGCTTGACTTGCCACCGAAATGCAAGGAGTGAAGTCCCATAATCTATCCTGCCGCCCCAACCCCCCACCACTGACTGCAAGAGTTCCAGCTTGTCTTCAGCCATCTTTAGCAGAACTTCTGTTGAAACTAATTACGTTGGATGCTTCTCGAGTTTAAATGACATTTCCTTCTGGGACAAAAAGTGCTACGCAGAGAATCACTATTACAGCGGTAGTAATGAGCCCACTAGCCGCACAGACAATTGGCTACTCTACATCTACATGGGGTGCTCTGCAAATCACATTTAAGTGCCTGGCAGAGGGTTCATCGAACCACCGTTATACTATTTATGTCCCATTCCATTCTCGAATAGCGCGCGGGAAGAAAGAACACCTGAATCTGTCTGTTCGAGCTCTGATTTCTCGTATTTTATTCTGATGAACATTTCTACCAATGTAAGTGGGAGTCGACAATATATTTTAGCATTCGGAGGAGAATGTTGGCGATTGGAGTTTCGCAAGTAGCCCACGCCGCAGCGATAAGCGCCGTTGTTGTAATGATTCCAATCCCAGATCCTGTATCATTTCCGTAACGCTGTCTCCCCTGTATCGTGACAATACGAAACGAGCTGCCCTTCTTTGGACTCTTTCGATGTACTCCGTCAAACCCACCTGTTAAGGATCCCACACTGGGCAGCAATACTCCATAACAGGACTGACAAGAGTATTGTATGCAGTTTCTTTCGTAGTTCTGTTGCATCTTTTAAGAGTTCTGCCAATAAAACGCAGCGATATTATGTACGTGTTATTTCCAATTTAAGTATGAAGTAATAGTAATTCCTAGGTATTTTGTGGAGTTTACAGCCTTCACTTTTGATTGATTTATCAAGTAAACAAAGTTTAACGGATTTCTTTTCGTACTCATGTGGACGACTTCACACTTCTCATTATTTAGAGTCAATTGCCAATTTTTACACCATACTCATATCTTATTCAGATCGTTCTGCAGTTGGATTTGACCTTCAGATAATTTTACTAGACGGTAACACTACCGTAACACTAAAACATTGCAGGTTTCACCACAGGAGCAGCAGCTTGGTACAGATGAGGAGAGCAGCGTGAAGCTACGGAGGCGGCAGGGCTGCGCTGCGCTGCGGTTAGCTGGAAATGGAAGAGCGCAGCAGCGGCCGCATTTAAATTTGTCCGTCCGCCCCAACTTTGCTTTTAACGGGCCGGCCGCCAGACGTCCCGGCCACGGAGGCGGCTGTAGCCAACCAAGGCAGCGACTAGCGCCAGAACCACCGGCCCAGGGAACCAGCGCAGCATGCGTGCTCACTCTCATTGTCACCATAGTGATTTCTAAACAATGGGCGACACACATTGGCCAAAATGCTAATAAGAGCGTACTTTAGTTCCTCCTGTAAATCGTCGCACTGACGACCAACTGGAAGGTATCGAAGTAAATGACGAACTGAAAAGCAGTTGTCACCAATAACAGTGGAAATGCCCCTAGTCCTGGTGTGATACTGTAAAAGTTGTGTGTGTTATTTGAAGTTGAATCTATCGATTATTCAGAAAACAAAAGTAGTTTATTTTAAAGTTACTCATTCAAAATCTGATCTGGTATTAGTTGTAGACCAAATGGTTGGCATATATTGAAGTTTAACAGTCAAGATCACAAAGTCGTCAGGTAACTTCATCAAAATTTAACTGAACACGTACATTGTTCATTAACACAGTAATTTGGTTTAATTATGGCCCTGATTGAAATACATCGCAATTTGCGATGTTATGGCATCACTGTATTAGGTTTAGATTGAATACCAAACTGTGGAGAATGAAAATCTGTGCCCGGCCGGGATCTCCTGCTTACTAGGCAGACTCGTTGACCACTCCGCCACCGAGGACAAAGTGACCTGCCCGACTGCAGAGGACTCTTCCCTGCACGTCTCCCGCCACACACAAATCTCCATTCGCCACGCTGACTGTTTCCTATACCACATCCTAGTTTGGTATTCCATCTAAACCTAATACAGTGATGCCATAACATCGCAAATTGCGATTTATTTCATTCATTTGAACGCTGTAATTCGTGAACAATATATATAATTGTATACTAGCCGAGGCTGGGCTCCTGACGGCAATTAATTGTGTCTTGATACCTCGTGGTCTGTTCTCCCTGATGTGGGAATACAGAATTGTGGCTGCGAGCATTATAGAGTAAATAGGCTGTGGTGTAGGAAAGAGACGGCGTGGCGAATGCAGATTTGTGTGTGGCGGGAGACGTGCAGGAAAGATTCCTCTGCAATGGGGCTGGTCACTGTGTTGTCGGTGCCCGAGTGGTCCTCTAGTAAGCAGGAGATTCCGGGTTCGAATCCCGGCCGGGCACAAATTTTCATTCGCCACAGTTTGGTATTCCATCTAAACCTAATACAGTGATGCCATAACATCGGAAATTGTGATTTATTTAATTCATTTGAACGCTGTAATTTGTCAAAAATATATATAATTATGGCCATGATATTGATGTATATACTATTAAATAAGAAACAGTGCATTAAACTGATTATGTGCACAACGGATCTTTCAACAAAACAACTGTGACAAGTAACCTGCATGAAACACACACTGACTATAATAATAATAATAATAATAATAATAATAAAAATTGACTGCGAGAAACATATTAAAAACAAAAACCACTTTCTTAATGTTTGACTACAAGAATTTTATGAAAAATTATCAAAATTCAGTATCATACTCAATTAACTGCAGTGTTGCGTAACAATCATTTACTACGGTACCCATAAACAAATCTGTTCAACAAGATTACCAAAATCAATACTGCACTTTAAATCCACAAATAATTAATTATCAAATTTAGGAAGTAGGTTATTCTTCTAACTACGTAAATGAAACTGGAAAGAAAGATCAACTTTGTTACTTATTATTAATAATCACCATTACATTACCTAAATGATACAACTTTTCCATAATTACATGAAATGTAATTCCAGTAACGTATTCACAATAATAAGAAATACAACATATTCCAAATACAATCAAATCAACTTGCTGGCACAGCAGACTCTGCTCTACATCGGAGCCATTGATTTGATTTTTTCAGGGAAGCCAAAACAGTCTTAGTCCCACCCGCCACTGCCCGCACCGAAACTAAGTTTATTGTCCGGTATCGCACCCTGTATATCTAGTAAAATCAACCAATGCCCTTGAACAGTGCAAGAAGTCCCTTAACCAGTTCTTTATTAGACACAATTTCTTCGGGTCTGGTTGTCCCAAATGTTCTGTGCCTTTTACTCTCCAATGCAATGCATTCGAAGATTAGATGTGATGCAGTTTCATCACCGTCATCACAGATCCTACATTTAGGGTCCTGTTATTCCCATTGTATGTAGGTGTTTTTTGAAATTCCCATGGCCTGTCAACAATCCAACCATGAGTCTAATCTGTCTCCTGTTCAGGCCCAGGATTGCAGAGCTTCTTTTAAAACATGGCTTTGGCATCATTACCTTGCCAAGTTTATGTTGGTAGACTTTGGTCCAATATTCTACCTGCTGTCTTCTGAACCAGTTACGTAGCTCCAATTTGATCATTGCCTTGTTGATTGTCAGGACAGGTTCCGGTCCAATAAATGGAGTCTCTGCCCCCATCCTGGCTAATCTGTCGGTATGGTCGTTGCCACTGATCCCCGAGTGGCATAATAGGTTTACTCTATAGCTTTCCCCTAGCTCCATCAGAACCCTGTGACATTCTGCAACAATTTTAGACCTTGTTGCAGGAGCTGCCAGTGATATCAGGGCTGCCTGGCTGTCTAAATATATATAGATGAGATCGGAGCCATACACACTACACAACTGCTCTCTAAGCGAGCTGAAGCACAAGTCTGACTCTCTGTCTCTCTGCACGAGCTACAATACTATGCGATACATAATCTTTGCCAAAGATGAAATTTCACAGATTTATGTACACATATTAATACACACAGTAGAAGCAATATTATACATTTTCTTGCAAGTAAGTTACACGACACAAAATAGGAGGCACAATATTAGACCTTTTCTTACAAATTCAGCAATATACATTTTCTATGGACACGTTTCGACTGTTTCTGTACAAAGTCTGTCAAGGAACTTGCAGCCCTTCCTCCTCCACCCCTCGCCTTCCCCCTTTCCTAGTCACACCCATCTCCAGGGTGGCGAAAAGTCCCTAAAGACTGGAAGGACAGGTAATTTCCGTTTACAAGAAAGGGCATCCACATATGTATAAAATTATAGCCCTATGTCTCTGACATCAGTCTGTTGTACAGTTATGGAGCTTGTTTTGTGCTCAATTATGAAGACAGCCAAAATTTTGCAGAGAAGCTAAGAAATCAAACGATGCAGTAATTAGCGTAAGGCGAGAGGAGTTCAACGACTTTGAAAGGTAGGAAATCATAGGAAATTTGGGTTCTATGTTAAATCGGTAAACGGGTGGAATCCATGTTTCCTGATATTCTGTGAACGTAATGGCGTTGAAACAGAGGATGACACACAAAAGGCCGAAATCCTAAAAGCGACTCCTAAAGCTGGTTCACAGCGAAAGATTGCACTATAATTCCTCCCCTAAACCTTTCGCACGGGCAACAAAGTGGCAGACATTGCAAGTTTCACAGGGGGACAAAAGAAGATGAAATCGCACTACAGTGTTTCGCTGGAACTGACGGGATACCTATTCTAGTAAGAATGTATCGAAGAAAGAAGCGATCCTAAGGATCGGAAAAAAAGCGAAGGTCATTTCCGGTTTGAAGACGGGTCGTCGACTGTATTCGCTAAACTAGTTGCCTATATCCCTTTCATTCGTCTGTTAGAGAAATTTGGAACCTGTTTGATTTTCCAGTGTAACGACATTTCTTAATAACGGGAATATCTTTGTGGAAAAAAAAAAAAAACATGGTTTCCGGAAGCAACGATAATTTGCAACCCACGTCGCACTGTTCATCAACGACACTTAGTGGGCAGTCCATACAGAATCCTAGGTAGATGCCGTGTTTCTTGACTCCCGCAAAGCCTTCGATACAGTTCCGTACTGGCGCTTAGCGAAAATACTAGCGTATGGCCTATCAAAGCAACAGTATAGGTGGATACAAGAGTTTCTAACAAGCAGAATGTAGCATGTCATTCTGAACACAGGGAAGTCTTCAGACGTGGACGTGATTTCTGACGTGCCCAAGGGAGTTTTACAGGATCATTACTTTCTAACAAACTTATCAATAACCTCGTACATAACATCGAAAGAAGAATAAAACTCTTCAAGGATGATTCTCTAGTAATTGAGAAGCTGTAATGCCGGAAAACCGTAGCGAAAAGGAGGATAGTCTGCAGCGTATCCAAGTTTGTTGCAGGAAGTAGCAATTTACACTTAACGAAAAATTATGCAAAGTACTGCGAATACGAGGGAGCATAGATCCTTGTTATACGGTTACGAAGTTCCAGGACGTCCCTGGAAGAAGTTATTACGAATAAAATCTGGAAGTAGATATGAGGATAGATTTGAAGAACGAGATTAAATTATTAGTCGTACTTAGGCAGATGCCAGAATGAGGTTCACAGGGAGAATCCTCAGCATGTGTAATCCATGTAGAAATGAAATAGCGTACAGTACACTCATTTGGAACGGTAGTTGAATATTGTTCACCAGAGTAAACTAACTTACGCTAAGGCGCTAAGGATAAGAGGCACAAACATGCCAGAGGGAGGACTCAAACGTCCGACGGGGAGCAGACGCGCACTCTACAGCAGAGAGAGAGAGAGAGAGAGAGAGAGAGAGAGAGAGAGAGAGAGAGAGAGAGAGAGAGAGATATCAAACTGACAGCATCGCACTTTGTTGCATACTGATTTAATAAGTATGAAAGCATCGCTGAGCACTCGCAGCAGGAGACATCTGGTTGTTTACAAATCGATGTTGTCTTTCGAAGGTCAACATCACGATGTAATTAATAACGTCTATGACAATTATACCGCAGTATCAAATGCAGTTCCAAAAATAAACTACAATGACTCTTTCAGGACAATTTCAAACGATTTCAGGTCTGAATTGATTCAGGGAGAATGTTTTGAATAAATTCAGCAATTTTGTGAACGTGATCCACTACTTCGAGAAATTAGTTGCGAGTTCACATTTCTTCTATTACGAACATCTACAATGACTATTTCAGGACAATTTCAAAACGATTTCAGTCGGAATTGATTCAGGGGAAGTTGTTTTGGATATATATAGATTAATTTTGTGAAAGTAATCCACTACTTAGAGAAATTAATTGGGAGTTAATATTTATTCCATTTCGTAGATGTACAATGACGATTTACTGAAGGAGTGACAATGTTTTTTAAATGCACAATATATTTGATTCTTCAGATACTTAGTTCCTCACTGATACAACATAGAAAAAAAATGTGGAAAATTTTTAATATAGAAGCTGAAAGAAACATGGCTCAAAGTATCTAAAATTATACTACACTAAGGCGTATAAGATAACTGAGGTTGCTAAAACTGCATATAAACAGACGGAAAAATTAATGTACTCTGGCCGACAAATTATTGCACTTAGGATGGGTAGAAGTCAGCCTTTACGCAACCCACAATTTATTTCATTTATAGAACTGTTGTTCTACACCTACATCCATACTCCACATAAAACTCACGATGCGTGTGGGAGGGTAGGTTGTGTACCATTGTGACTTCTTCGTCCTATTCCAGTGACGTATGTTTGGCGGCAATAGCCTATAAGCTTTCTTATGAGCCCTAGTCTCTATCATTTTATCTTTGTGATGGTTTCACTTACCAATGCGCTCCGCCGCGGCTATACTATCTGGATTTCGCCTTTAAAGTCATTTTCGAGTGAAACATCCATCAAACTACTTGGTACATCTTGGTTCCAAAACTCGACTTTGGTTCAACAACTTGCATCAAAATAAGAGCTTGTAATAAAAATTGGTAGTAATATTATGATGGTAATATAGCAGTATAAGATGCACAATGCGTTAACTAATTGCTAATGGCTACTCCAAAGGTATAAAGACGTCGGGAAGCACCAACTATATCCAGAAACTGTTAGATTCTGATGATGAATGAAGTAATACGTTGAATATTTTAAATGCTACATGAAGAAAGTGATACTTCCTTATCGTCACAAACGAATTTCATGCTCGTAAAGCATTCTTTCCGCATTTATATCTGAAGGTATTTAGGAAAGACAACACAAAAGCTCGGCATCATTAACTGACATTGTAGTAATTCCACAGTACGCTCCTGGTTGTAAAGTGCGTAAAAAACAAAACTGGAAAGAAGGATACAACGAGATTAATGGGCTGCAGTGAATTCCGCTGAAGTGAGTAGCTTTAAGGTAATTCCGTGCTTCAGCAACGCATTGTACAGAGAGGTTTTATGATACATCGATTTTCGTTACAACGTCAAATAAGAAACGACTCAGTTGTTAAAAAGTTTCGAGTCTTCAATATTACTTTAGTTTCTCTCAACTTTGAACCTTAACGTACCGATAAATCAAGTTCACGGGCTGCTACCTACCAACGCGAACATCTTTACAAACTCTGCTCGGTAATTTCATGAGAAAAATTACTGCTCCACAAAAAAGCTATTGTTGTGTCTCATATATCTCCTGGCATCAGGGCCTTGCTCTCGATAGTGCCTCTATGCAGCTGTTGGCGAATAAAAAGTACCGATCGATCTATATCAGTGGTCGTCAAACTTTTTTGCTCTAGAGCCAATACGGACTGAGTGATGTTTAAAACTTTTCACCATCTGAAACAGTTCCTATTGACAATTCTCCGTTTTAATACTGCTGCTAGCCTCAGCGACGCCGAGGATGTGACATACTGCTGCCTCACTGAATGTTGCTTCTTGTGTGTTGCGTGTTTTGTGTGTGTGTGTGTGTGTGTGTGTGTGTGTGTGTGTGTGTGGAGGGGGGATGAAAGAGGAGGGTGAGTGACCAAATCTTATGTTTCACTTCGTAAGGAAAAAAATATTCATTGCACAGATATGGCATTTATCCATGGTTGTAGCTTTCAGTCTCGTATAGTGGACTAGGGTGGTTTGGCCGTGGTAATCTTTGGTTGTGTTGACTCTGCTGTGACTTGTACTGTGTGTGTTATCTTCCTTGTTTACCATGTGTAAACCGAGGTATTAAATACGCTTGCACATTGCTAACTTAAGTGCAGTTGTGCCTTGAGAATGGCAGGGTGTCCTCCTGCCGAAATATCGGCGATTGGCGACGACGTCACCCGGCAGCCTACCCGAAGTTGTTTGAACGAACTATTTCAACTATTTCAGTCACACACACACACACAAAGATACCTTCAACACACTTTCAATGAAATAGTTGAATTTAAAATAAGCTGAGAAAGTTGGCAACACTACAAAACAAACTACAGTGGATACAGTATGGCAACAGATGACAGTGGAACAAGAAAAATGAGATGTTTTTCAGAAAACAGTGGAACCTTTCGAGCTGGTTGCCGGAAAGAGACTGATATGGAGTAGTAAGTGCTGTACGTACACCATTTTATAGCAAACAACTAACTGTTTTAAATTAGAAACGAAATGTTTTGTACATATGTGAGAAACCTAACCTTTATGTTCAAACAAAAACATGTAAATATTTCAGGACACCCACTGATGGTGTCTTGTGACAAAGGCGAAACGAGTATGGGTGAATTATAAAAATAAAACCATTTGCAGTACAGAAGCCGTTTTCTTTAAAAACAGTACAGTGATATACATAACATCCAAATCGTTTGACTGGTCACCATGAGAGTCAGTAGACAAACGTGTTTTCATGAAGTGGATTTTTATTATCTGCAAGACAATGAATTTAGCATAGCGGAGGTTACCTTACGACTTGAGCAGTTACCTTGAATCGTGGCGCATTTATGTATGTTTTCAGAGGGAGGAGATGGACAGAGACAGGGGAGAGGAGGGAGAATGCGAGAAGAGAGATGGATAGGTGAAAGGAGATGAACAGAGGGAGAAGAAGAAATGTACAGAGAAAGGAACAGGAGGAGATTGCGGGAGGAGCAGTTGAACAGAGAGAAGGGAAAGGATGGACAAATGGAAGATTTTAAACGTCATATAGATTTTCTCGTTTGTTCCTACGCTGCCATATTGTTCATCTATGTGTCATAGAACTTAATCAACTTACTTTTTGCTCTTCCACGAAGTTATGAACATAGTGCAGTAAGATTACAGTAGGTGCCACGCGTATATCTGTCTTAAATTAGTTCATTTCTCCTTACCTTTCCTCTGTCCACCTTCTCTCTCTGTCCATCTCCTCCTCTCCTCTTGCTTCCTTTCTCTTTCTCTTCACCTTCTTTCACATGTCTGTCACCACCTCTCCTCTCTCATTCTCCTCCTCTCTCCGTCCGTATCCATCTATCTGTCCGTCTTTCCCCTCCCCTTTGTGTCCGTTCCCTCCTACACCGTCTCCCTCCTATATATGAAACCATATATATGCGCGCCAAGTTTCATGTTGACTGGTCAAACTGTGTCAAAGTCGCAAGGCACTCTCCGTCATTATAAATTCACTGGCTCGCAGATTATAAAAATCTCCTGCATGGAAACATGCATTTATATGCTGACTTTTATGGTGACCAGTAAAACAATTTTGGATGTTTGTAGTAACGTACCGTCCGCTATGAGCCTACGGGGCTTACTAAAGGTAGTCCATGTATTAATGATGGATATAAAATACCCCCATTTCTAATTTAATTGAAATCCATCTCATTCCGGATGAAGGAGTAGCAAACATATTGACCGATTGTAAGGTACCCACCGCCAAACATCATACGGGGGCTTACGAAAGGTAGCCCATTAAAAATTTCGTTCATATCCGTCCAGCCATTACAGTGTGAATGCGTAAGAGGCGAATTAAATAATTGTAAATCACCCTCCGCTATGCTGTATTCCTGTAACTATCGCGCGACTGCAAGCAATGAGTTGGCAAAGTTTTACAGCAATTGGATGTTGGTATGGCCGTGCAAAAAATACGAACAGATATACAAACATTAATTTTTACATATTACATTTTTGTATTTATTTTTAAATTCGCATTAAAACCATACGTTGGTAACAACAAATTCCTTCTGCTGGTGGTTTTCACCCCAGTGATTCGGTACGCTTGGTATGCATCAAAGCTGACAGCCAAAATACCGTCGCTTAAAAATCTGAATGAAGTAAGCTTTCCAATAAAGCATTAAAAAAAGTCTTACTTTAAATTGCTTACATAAAATTCACAAGGTGTGAACAATATTTAAGTTTTAAATGCTTTTTTTTTTTTGGTGATTATCACCCTGAAAAATGTAACGAAACTTACAGAGAGTGCTGCTGGAATTTTCAGAAATTTTATTTCATTCAAAACTTCGCCGAAATCTGTTTAGTCACATAAATTAATTGCAATGAATGCAAATAATCGTAATATATTCATACTGCATTGATAAACTGAATTGTTCAATCATATTTAAAAATTTCATCAGTATCGGAATATAACTGTAGATTTTCACGAAGTCCATATGTAAAGTATCCTCCGTCATGCACCATCCAAAATTTTATGTGACAATGCCGTTCCTCTTGTTTTGAAGGTCAAGTGTTCAAAATGTCATGAAGATTTTAGAATGAATTCAGTGTCCTTATTCGCATGTCGCCTGATCCCCAAGGGTCCCAAAGGTTTTTAATCATATAATTGTTTATGACGTCATATCTTATGAAGTATATGTTGTAAGAAGTTCTTACCCCTACGTGAGTTGTTACCTCATGGAAGGAATATGTGTACCAAATTTTGTTGAAATCGCTTAAGTGGTTTAGAAGCTGACGACGCACGATGCAGGACTTTTCTGCGCATTTCATTGTTTATTACGTCATATCTTCTTAACTATATATCGTATAGTCATTTAATGGTGCCTATGACCATCGCGATTGTGTAAGCAATATGTTGACAAAGTTTCATGACAATCGATTGACGGGTACGGCCTCGCCTGAAATACGAACATATAAACATTCATTTTTATATATTAAATATTTATAGGGTGAATCACCTAACACTTGCACCGCAAATATTGCGGAAACTGAAAATGCGATTGATGTGCGGGTTTCACAAAATGGATTGGTAGTCGAGGACTGGTACTGTTAGCCAATAAATAGATTGTAAAAATACCTAGAAAGTATATTTTTAAATATGGAACAATGGTTGATTCTATTATGGACTGGAATTTTTGCCACCAGTAGTGTACAAACAATTTTGAATGAAATTTTCATCACGTTTATTTTGACAGCTACAACCATTCAAAGTTATGCGGGCGGAGGCTGCGACACCGTAGCTGACTGGCTGGTGGTCATGAGACAGTGGGCCGTACCCCACGTCTAGCCACTCGGCCAGTTAGCTACGCTATCGCAGCCTCCGTCCCCGAAACTTTGAACAGTTGCAGCTGCCAAACTGAAAGTGATAAAAATCTCATTCAATATTCTTTGTACACAGCTGGTGTCAAAAGTTCCAGTGCATGATAGAAGCCACCATTGTTCCAAATAAAAAAACTGTATATTTGCATAAAAATATACTTCGTAAGAAATATTACAATCCGTTTGTTGGCTAAAATTACGTGCCCCTGGCTACCAATCCATTCTGTGAAAACTGCACATCAATCGTACATTCCGTTTGCGCAATATTTGCGTTGCAATTGTTAGGTGATTCACGCTGTATATAATATACCCTAAAGCACTTCAATTAAGACGTCAACGAAATGAAATGATCGTTATTTATTCTTCACCTTTAATTATCATTAAAGTAAAATAAAATTATTTATTATCGACTATAAAATAAATATTTATTTTGATCACTCGTAATTGTACAAGCAAACACTTTCAAATTTCAAACGTTATTTGCACAATCATTTCGTCTGCTGCAGCAACGCGCCGGGTACCAGCTAGTATCTTATAAACTCTTCGTAGCTGCAGCACATAGTGGGGAACTCTTGTTTTTCGTCAACTGTATGCTCACGTGGTCTTCACAACGCCCTGTAATACTTAAGAATTTCTCTGCCTACATTTCTAGCATAATACTTAAGAATTTCTCCGCCTATGTGTCGCAGTAGTGAAACCACTTCATAATAAGGGAGGAAGAGATCATTGTGGACGTATTTCTGTGGCACCAGGTTTTGCTACCGTTATGAAATTAAAAAGGCCGTATATATGAGGTTAATTGACAATTTCAGTTCCCATCCTTGGATTTCAAATGTCGTTTGGTTTCAGAAGTTGTAACAATATTTCAACATAAAAGTACTCTATTTCGCGCATTTTCATTCACTTATGACGTATGGTGTTGTTTTTTGCGGTACGTCCTCTGATTCGAAAAGGTTATTTATTGCGCAGAGACGAGAAGTTCTAGAAATATATGGGGTAAGCCCATTTAGCTCTTGGAGCCCCTGCTTAGTAGCCTCAGATTTCTGACATTGGACTCTGAGTACGTATTTTCATAAATGTCGTTTATTTGCAATAATATTTGGTTATTCTCAAGAGTTAGCAGCTTTTCTTCACTTAATAATAGACAGAAATCAGTTATGTATTTAGATTCACAACTCCTTGAACCTTGTGGCGAAAGGTGTACAGTATTCCGACGCATCCATTTTTAACAACCTGCCGCAAGAGTTCGAAGAGCTTAGTAATAATCCAAGCACTTTCAAGGTTAAAATTCAAATTATTCACATGAATCCCTATTCTCTCAAGGAATTCCTGCATGAATTAAACAATTTAAGCTAATTTATGTGTCATGCTGTTAGTACTTTTTATTTATGTTTATACCTATCGTGTACTTTACGTTTCACTTAATCAGTTACTCCTTTGTTACAATATAATACACTGACTCTTTCCATGACCATGGAGTCTTCGATCCTGCGAAACATGATAAGTCTAAATATAAAGATATAAATCAGCATTTTCTGACAAATTCCTGTAAACAGATTCCACGTATTACTTACGGTCCATGCGTATAAAACAAGATGTCTCTGTTGCACGATGTACAATGTTCAGTATTGAGGCAAATTTTTCGTCAGTATTGGAGTCAACTGTCAACCACAAAATTGGAATCCACACTGAATGGTGCTTCAAAAAGTGTTTGTGAATTGAATTGTGTGGTATGGAATGTACAGTAGGCGCCTATTTTCACTAATTATCATTTAGTAGAACCTGATAATAGCTACCAGGACCTACTGCAGGAAGCCACGTTTCTCTTGGCGTATAATAAAGATGGCAGCTTTCCCTCTTACTTTCAACAGGAAGGATTCCACTCGAATACGGAGTAGTAGTGTACAGCACTTAATCTTTATCCTACGGATGATAGGAAAATTATACAACCCATCCCAGTGCTGCATAAATAAAATGGGTTGGAAGCGTTGTCAGGATGGAAGGCGGAGCGGTGAAGGCTTGTGGGAGCCATAGGAAAGGGTGGCTGAATGGCAAATAAAAGATAGAATTGAAATTAATATTTGATATATTCTAAAATTCGGGATACATGGCGGGACTCGCCCTGGGGTCGGATGCAATGAATGAATGCCAGTCTAAACGGATTAGAAAACGGAAAAAGTGAAGGTTACGGTAATGGCTACGGTTCACACAGTTGGTGGCTGATACCGAAAAGCCTCTAGGCGGGAGCGGACGGCATGCGGTCGTTCGCCCCGCACAGAGACTAGACCTCTGGAGTGCGTCTGTTCTGTACGAGAACTCAAACTGAAGAGAGCGAAGGAACTGATTCTCGCACCTCCGAGCCTTGCAGCAGTAGCACACGTGATCAAACGTGGGTGTCTGCTATTGGCTCCACGATAGCATGGAAACGTCAGTAGTTTCAGCACAAAAGCCAGAAGGGTGGCGTGATTTTAGAATCAGCATTCAATACTGGTTCTGGCCGGCTCTGTCCTGCAAGGTGGCCAGCCTTGGTCACGTTGTCAAGGCGTATGTTGCAGTGGAAGAACACTTGTAAAACTTAGGCGAAGTTTTCATATAAATTTTTTGAATTATTTCCCTAACCTGTTTTAGACTGGCCGGTCATCCTGTACAGTAGTTTGTCAGTGGTCAGATGGTAAATTTCCTGGTCATTGGTTTGGCCGACATGGTTCTGTGGAATAAACACCTAGCTAATATGCTCTCACCCCGATTGACTTTTATCTGTGAGGCTACTTAAAGCAAACCGTATATGTCGAGAAAGTGAGAAACAAATATCATCTCGAGCAACGCAATAAAGAAGCGTATGCCAGCATTTCTGCCGAAATACTTCTGCCAGTGCACTTTGATTTGATTCAGCGCCTTGAAATGTGCGTTGCTCAAGCGGGGCAGCGTACTGAAAATATTAAATTACTATTCTTGATGGAGAACAATCCAGTCAGTACCACGAAACAAAATGTGTTATAACTTCTAAACCAAAACTGCTACGTCGTATCTTTTTACAGAAATGAAATTGTCAGAGAGTGTTGATGTTATCACACAACGCCTTTTCCATTTAAAATTATTGACTTAAATTCAAAATTGCCCATTTCAAGATGATGAACTTGTTGGGTACATCGCGTGAAAGTTAGACCCTCGCGCCTGTAACTTGCAGGAATATTCAGGTTTGCCAGTTCTTGCAGGGTTTCAGTGATAAGAGGGTGAATTACGAATTTTGATTCACTCTGCAAACTGTAAACTATTGACGACTACGGGAGACCTTAGAATTAATTTCAAGAAAAAGATTTTACAAGTTGGCTGTATGGAGAGGCTAAGTATCTCTATTAAAGAACATATTGCCATCGAGGAAGACGATTGTAGCATTTGGAGAGAAAAATACGTAACTAAATTATACTGCCTGCAAGTATTTCAAGACAAGCATCGTCAATAATTATAAAGAGGCTCCAAGAATACATTTTCAGTAATTTACAGCAACCACAAAAGTTTAGCTTCTAATAAAGATTAGTATAAGAGGCGTCTAAAAGGCTTCTACTGGCCAACTCCTACCCACTGACGAATTTTTAAATAATACCAAATGATGTATGTATCTGTATTCATACTGTTAGTATTATTACATTATCAGCTTGTAAAAAAAATTGTCATGTACCATATCTACGAGTATCTCAACATGATTCTATAGAATGAACAACTAATCTAATCCAATCACGAGACTAATTTCGTTGACAGGCTCGCCTTCAGTCGAGAAAAGACACTGTACAACAAACGCTTCAAGGAAGAGTACTCCATATTGACACTGTTTATCAAAACATCTCTTGAATGTAAAACATATTGTACTTTCATTCGCATTTAATGACAAAAATGACGTTGTAGAATTATAATCTCTGCTACCAAATTGGTAAATATTCTCTCCAAACGCCCAATTAGGAGACACGAACTTTTGATCCACTTTCAGTCATATCGCATTTAGACTACGTTTCTCTGCTACATTTCATCATTCGACATTTCACTGGTCTTGATAGACACAATTTGACGGAAATAAACACATTTAAAATAACATAGTGCAGTTGCGGACACTCTCCAATCGATCATGTCGACTATAATAAAAGACACTTTAGATATGACTGTAAACCATGATTTTTATACAAAAAAACCCACTGTTGGTGGAATCAGTACCATAATGATGGCGTATTTTATTAATTTTTATTACTGCTTCGTTTCCGAAACATCTAACCAGTTGAAAATGAATCAGTGACAGACTGTTATTCCTGCAGATGTTAATAAATTCTACCTTAATAAATTCACCCTTTGATGGTGAATATGAATTCCAATAATAATTCATTGCAATGTAATATTTACCATAGAAAATGTAGTATACGTCATATGACATTAATTTTATGACAGTGTAGTATCAAAATGATCAGGAGAGTCATTTACCGGTATTAGCCAACCAGAATCGATGTGAACCAACCAGAAGACTAAATACAGTAAGTTGCATCTACTACTCCACCACTTTATTTCAGTGATACGACGATTCTTGTACTGTAAGCTGTTTACACGTGTCCCTGTTGACGGCTGAGTTGGGAGCGAGACAAATGGATGACAGTTGACGTGTGACGTGCTGAACGCCACTGGGTGACATGTAGGATATATGAACGGTAGTATGACACGCTCTCTGGCGTTGACCAAATTACATTTTCATTCGAAGCTAGGCGACGTGTCCATGAAATATCTCTTCACGCCTTAATTCATACAATACAGGATAAAATGTAGGCGGTGCATGTTGGTGAAATGAAGCCAGTGACACGTTTCATACGAAATGAGTTGAAGAAGTGACGTTTTCTGAATTAAACTGCATACCATGCAATATACACTGCCAAGAAGAACAGAAATATTTGAAACAACTTTCTTTGGTATCCAACACATTGTAAAAGTATCACACGTTTCAAAATAAAATCACATGTGAATGTTGGCTGTAGCCGCTACTACACGTGTCGTCATTGAATCAATGAGTTCTGGGATGTGCTTGTAACATCCCTCTTACTATCGGTTATCAATCAATTGGATGAAATTTAAATGAAATGACCGTGTTACGTGTTACGTACGAGCATCAGTTAAGGCTAACGTTCCCGAAGAAATATTGTGTATAAAAGAGGCCTGCAAGTAAGAGACAGTGGCCACAATGAATTATCCCAACAGGTAACCCCTTCTACCACTCTTCTATCAGGTAATTCAATAAGTTGCATTTTTAAACAATTAAAGTCAAACCCACAAGTATTGAATTAGGCCTATATAGGAAAAACAAAACATAGAAACAACACAAATTTTGAAGAGAAAATTTATTTGTAACTACCTAAATACGGTCATCAGCCTCGCTGAGCACTGTCTGTGTCATATGTAAATAATAACAACAGTAATGAACTAATAATCGCTTTACCTAGTGTAGCACACAAGTCAAAATTTGACTGGGAATAGTTTAGGAATAAAATAGCTCAGTACGAGAACTGTGATAGCACACAGCAATCGACGACACCTCAAATTAAACTTACTCACCTGCACAGTGCGGTTTACACGTCGGCAGTAAAACATTTGGTATCAGTATCAATTACTGAAAGATCAATTAACAACGAAGTTGCCAAAGAATCTCAGCACGTCGTATACGGACCTACCAATAAGACGATACACTTACAGGAAACATCATAAGAAATACTTAGGTTCAAAATAAACAATCTGTTTTTGTTCTACTAAATTATGTTTATTTATGAACTACGTTTCGGCTTCTTAGGCCACCTTCAGGTAAATATTTCACTGGCATCGCCAAAACTATAGTGCTGCTGTTGCAAATATGTTAAATAAAGATACAAAACACCAAAACTTTAATTCTTTACTTATGACGTTAGTTGTCAAATATTTGTTTGTGCTGTGAAATGAAATGTTTGTAGAGTCTACGGGACCTAACTACGGGGTCATCAGTCCCTAAACTTACAAACTACTTTTGAACTGCTTACAACTAAGGACGGCACAAATATCCATGCCCGAGGGGGGATTCGAACCCCTGACCGTAGTGGCCGTGCAGACCGTGACTGAGCGCCTCAGTGCCCTCGGCCACCGCGGCCGGTCTTGTGTTGTGATAAATGCCTTGTAATTTATAACTGTACGTAGTAAAACACGTTACATATTGCATATTATATCATTCTAAGCAATGGTGAAATTATTGAACTTATGGCATATGTTAAGATCGACACTTTTAGTGCGCTTTTGCATGTAGTACATCTGATATAAATGATCTTCTTAATAGTTTATCATATAATTGAGAATTGAACAAAATGAAACATTTTACATAAAATTACTCGATTACATGCTGCCGTACAACTATTGTGGTTGTGACTTATGCACAGATCAACTTTGGTGTGGGGCCTGTCGCGGTGGCCGAGGGGACTGAGTTGCTCCAGACACGGTCTGCACGGACACTACGGTCGGGGTTTCGAATACCCCCTCGGGCATGGATATTTGTGCCGTCCTTAGGATTAGCTAGTTCATAAGTAGTTTGTAAGTTTAGGGACTGATGACCCCGTAGTTAAGTCCCATAAGCTACACAAATATTTGAACATTCTTCCTGGCAGTCAGAGTGCCGTAACGTGTTTATTTTCTAGACATTGTTCTAGCTGAATCGACTTTCTTGATGTTTTTAAAAAAATTATCTTATCTAACTTTTTTGAACTTTGGTGTGCATTAGAAACGTTTCTTACACTTTTTTTACCTTACTTACTGGATAACTTTGATACAATTTACTTATTTAAATAACAAAACATATGACAATTTCTTATAGTTACTACTTGGTAGTAAAGTCTGTAGATAAACAAGATAAAAACGGAACTTTTACAGTTATATGTAAGTATTTGAAAGTTGGACTGGTTTGTACTAGGTTGCTGGTTGACTACATTATATAAAGCTTAATAATGGGGATGGTTCAGCTATAATTGCTCGTTTAAAACTAGACTGGGATTTTTAGCTAAATGTTTATTAATTTCCAGTGCGTCCACCAGGTTTAGTTTCCTACCGTTACTGGCTATCCTGTACGTAGCACTTCAGTGTCAACTTGGTAATTGTTTCCTTCTTTCAATACATGATCGGCAAATGTGGAGTGTGCCCTATGTAATCTCTAGCCCTACCTGTTTGACCTATATACAACTTGCTGCAGTCATTAAAAGTGCTTTTGTAAACCCAACTATCACTGAATAGATCTCTTGTATCTTTGCTGTTGAATAAGATGTAAACTGCAGTGCCTCTTACATAAAAGTAAGTTTTGTATTTGCAGGATTTTAGAGTTTTGCCTAATTTGGTAGATATTTTTCTTAAATACAGTATAGTACACCAGTTGGTTATAGTTTTGACTGTTTCTGTATTGTGAGCATACATACGGGGTAGGATCTTTCTACTATGTTTTCTTTATAGAATGTTGTCTATTAGTTCAGTTTTATAGCCATTGTTCGATGCAATGTATTTAATGTTTAATTCTGTTTGAAAGTTGTGTTTTGATAATGGTAATGTAAAGTGATGCACCATGGGATGGAAGGCAACATTTTTGTGGGATATTGGGTGTTGTGAACAGGATGGTACCTATTGTAGGTTTTGTAAAAATTTTGAAGCTGTGTGTTTTTGTGGTAATGTCTATGGTTAGGTTTAAGATATTGATGGATTTTTCACCAAGCTCCATTACGAACTGTATGTTTCTTTGTTGAGATGTTCTAAGAAAGTGATGAGTTGTCTATTGGTACCAATCCACAAGCACAGTGCTTCGTCCACACATAGTTACCAATATTTGTTATTATTGCTGAGGGGTTCTTTATGTGGAAAGTGTCCTTCAAAATAGTCCAAGAACGTTTCTGCAAACAGGGGGCTAATAGGGGATCACATTTACAATTCATCAAGCTCTTTGTATATAGTATCTATGAATTGGAAATAGTTTTGTTGTAAGCGTGTTTGAATGGCCTGTTTTATATCTTCTATTTCTACTGGGTTGACACCTGCTCTGTTTAGTATGTGTGTTACAACATCTAGAATTCTTTGATTAGTATGTTTGTAAATAGTATGCTAACATCAAAGGATACTAATTATGCACTGTGTGCGATAGGGAGATTTTTAATTCTGTTAACCAGGTCCACTGAATTTACTACTCGAAACTTTGTTTTGGTGTTGAAGCAACTGGAAATTTTGTACTTTGGTGCAGTATACGCTGGTACAAGAGGTCGTATTGAGGAGCTACTTGGTTCACGTTGACTAAATACTTGGTTTCATATTCAGGAAATAGGCTTTCGCAGGCTTTGATTAAGTTTTTTATTTCATCATTAAAGGCTTTGGTGGGATCTTTGGTGAGTATTTAGAAAGTATTTGCTGTGAGGAGTTGTTTCACTTTCTCAACATAATCACGTTTATGCATTAGTACTATAGTATTAAATTTATCTGCTTTAGTAAGAATGGTATTGTTTCAAGTAATTTTCTTCTTTAAGTTCTTCATATCCATGGATAGTGGTGCAGTGAATTCAATTCAAGAAACTTCTGTATTTCGTGATTTATTATGTATTTAGTTGTATTGAATTTATTTACTCTGTACTCTATATCGACTTTTTTGGACGGTGTATTTGGGAGGGAGGGGGTGCATATTTGAAACATTTTGCTAGGACTATCATTTAATTAGTGGTAAGAAATGTTTCCGAAATATTTACTACTAGATCTGAGACGTTTTGTTTCGGTTTTGTGACTGTGGTTGTTCCACGATCACGTAAGTTGTTTATTTTACGTTTTTGGCGTGAGGACATTTTTTCAGCTAAGTTCCTCACATGTTCACGTATCTCACTGTCTAAAACATCGAACTCAGATGGGTGTAGGATACGTGCGATTCACATATGTATCACTTTTAGATGTGTATTCACGTTATCCCTGATGCTGTGCTACTTTTTGATTTCTACCTTTGTCCGTGTTGCTTCTGCTAGCTCCATCGCTTTTCTCGCTGCAGGTGATACTCGTCTCGATGCACAAAGAAATTATAAAAGAAATTACAGAAGTTAATAATAAAACTGAATGTCTTTGCTTAGTGCTAGCTCCCATCAGCAAGAAAATTATTATACTCATATAAGTTCTGCACAAAAGATAAATTTATATGGCTTTCATGTAAAAGTTGGAAATTTTCATCAGATTTTGTTGTGGCTTGTCGGGCAAGTAATAGGACAAATGCATTTTTAAATGTGTTTCTGTGTTTATTATTGACTCATATTCACCATCAGAGATAAACTGTCTTTTTCCTGCGGCGGGAACGGGTAGGTCCGAGAAATTGTATACCGGAAACAACATTTTTCGCTTACTTATTTTGCATTACTGATCATTTCTATAAACGGAGATTCAGTCACAGGTTCGACTAATTCGTTTTTACCTTCATATATCATTTTGTCCGCGTCTTAAATAACAACTGTTGATATCTGTAAAGCCTCGATGACAATAATTTTGGGCAGTATGTCAATCTAAATTACAATGGAGCAGATTAATTTAAGTGTCTAAGTCGTTATTATAGAACTGACCGTGTGTCTGCCTTCAGTATCTCTATTAGCATAAGAGTAAATTTTATTTGAAGCATCATATATCATACATAAATTGAAAGTGCCTACTCTCTTGTCGATCGGTCATAGACAACGGCATTAGAGTCAGTGTAGGCACTATGTTGATTTGTTATTTCTAATGAATTTCCAGCAGCGTTTATCAGTACTACACTGAAGCTGTGCGCCACGAAAGGGTTGTAAAATGCAAGTGGGTTTCCTCTAGTTTTCTTTTCTGAATCATCTCATATTGACAATATTGTCGTACTTTTCACCTCACATACATTGCAAATCAATATTAAATATTGACTGAGTTGTAACTGAAATGTAGCTAACCGCGACCCTGTAGTATCTGCGAAAATTTAAAAAAAGGCGTCTCTCACTTTAAAATTTTTATGGAGGAATTAAAAACCGACTCTAACCACTGTTGATATATGTTCTTCACATCCTAAGTCGGGTGTGCGGTATAAAATAATCGAAACGTATTTGATCGTTTTAAGTTACAAATAGTAGTACTTTCAAATCTTTTCCACATTAAAGAAATAATTTCATGTAAGCGTAGACCGCGGCCATCGTCACAACCGACAAAATTTTTCAGGGCATGGGACCGTATTGCCATTAATTAAGAACCTACGCAGCATTTCAGCCACTGTTGCAAGTCGCCTTCTTCTTGATATTTGTAAACTGCTAAAGTTGGTTCTTACATAATTCTAGCTTAAACCCGCGGCACCGCTCGCTAGTTAGTTGATTATGATAGATAAGCTATCTTTGAGTAGTGTGCTATGACACTGGTTTTGAAGGAGAAATGAAATACAATACCTTCTTTAGAAATAAACTGAAAACTATTCCTATCAGATTGCAGAAGTCTATGCACTTACCGTTTATCAGAAAAGTAAGTAGTGTAGATCAAATGCGCGTAAAAATGCACTCGTTTCGAAGAATCCAATCACGAAGTTCAACAATAATGATTGTAATAATATCACAGATCGCTCACTTGATGTAATGCGCAAAACGTCAAATCGGTTTTTTAAAAGAGATGTATTAAAAGAAATATCTTTTTTACTGCTTTATTTATTTATTCTTATACTTCCTTATCCGTTTGCTTATCATTACAGAGAAAGAGCTGAAGACATTGTAGCATGCGTAGACCAAAGATATTGTCTGTGACATCACGTTTCACTTTATGTAACCTCCTTGCTATAGAGCCGCAAATGTCATCGCTGGCCTTCAGTCCGAATTTTTTTTATACTTTGACGACTTTCAACCAACATATCTTCCACCCCCTTACAGCTATCGGTATAGAACTGATATGGTGTACAACGGGACATTTCGGACAACAATTACACACAGACCATTCGTTTCCGTTCTGTAGTTTTCGCTGCAGAGCGAAATATTAACACACACACACACACACACACACACGCACACGCACACACAGACACGTAGAATTTTGTACACACCGATAACTTTCCATCCCAATATACTCCACCCTTTTATCATTATTAACCCTCAAGGAACAATGCAACCAATAAAACCATTTTAAAAATAAATATAACTTTCAAAGAGTAATTATTGTTCCGCATTTCGCGTTATATTCTACAAATTACTAAATATCTCCATAAAATAAATAAAAATATCACCATAAAACCGTGCCTAAAACCTTCCTCAGGTACAAATTAGTAACTGTACAAATTTTTAAGTCTCTGCGTCTTGTCGTTCGGAAGTGATAAGCATACACCGAACAGACATTCACATTAATATATATATATAATATCCGATCGCCATAAGCGTGCCTAAGGCCTTCCCCGGGTACAATTTTTTAGGTCTTTATGTCTTGTGGTTCAGGCGTGCTAAACGTACACCGAACAGACAATCACATTTATAGATATAGATTCCAATGTTCAAATGTTTGTTAAGCTTATGGGACTTAACTACGGGGGCATCAGTCCCTAAACTTACAAACTACTTATGAACTACTTACTAACTAGGACGGCACAAATATCCATGCCCGAGGGGGGATTCGAACCCCCGACGGTAGTGGCCGCGCTGACCGTGACTGGAGCGCCTCAGTCACCTCGGCCAGTGGGGCCGGCAGATATAGATTGGAAGTAGTTGTTTGAGGAGGAGAAATGTCGCGCATTATTGTTGGTGAATGTGTTATTGCACACCATTGGTCGTTCGGTCTAACTTATATTTGCCAACCACACTTCCAGCCGATTTCGTTTACACCAGCATTATTCAGTTTATCTTACTGCATATTTCGTGGAACCAAAGACGCCCTCTACCTTTTTGTTGATTCTGTAGATTGGCTTCATGCCAACCCGACGGAAAATTTTCCCTATACGTTCAGTGACCTCTTGATTTTATGGACGAGATAGTGTGTAATGCTCGAATGAGCTTCTTGGATGCAAGCGACATGATCGTGTAACATATCTTCGAAATTAGAAAACACATTCAATTAGCTTAAAGAAATTGTTGTCAGGTAGGAAAAGGTTTCAGACTTCCCTCTTAGCGCTAAACATTTTCGTACTAGAAAGTAAATGAGATGAATTGGTCGATCTATTACAGCCATCCATATTCTTGTCACGCATTTAGTTTGAGATAGGTTCATGGAGTCTACAGACCTTCCATTTAAAATATCCATTTTTAAGTCCAGACATTTTTTGACACTCCACAGATACCCTACACTTTCTTTCTGACTTTCTATACTTTTGGACAAGTGTTGCCAAACTTTGTAACCCATTTCATCTCTGTAAGCACTGACATCGTCATTAGAAAGATTGCAGTGAATATAATTAACAGAATTATTTGCTTTTGAATATGTGAACCAATCTCTTTTAACTTTTTCGTTATTTAATAGCTTCTTTATGTAATAATTAAGCAGGAAATGACGGGGTGCTGTCCGTAGCCAGACGCTAATTTCGGGTGACTTGCCCCCAAATGGCTGATTCGTATCCTCTCCCTACCTACAAAAATTTCCCGCATTATCCAGAAAAGAGGACCCAAATAAAACATGTGAGTCGTAGGTATATTGAAGCACGAGAGTATAATCCGGATTGAAGGGCTGAAATAAAAATGTGAGCCACAGGTTCGAGGGGGAACTGGAAAATAAGTTTCCCCTGTCGACTGTGGACAGAGTTGTGGATTAAAGGAAAAAAAAAAAAAATAGAATGAGATATTAAAGATAAAACATATCTTAATTTTGTACATAATTTTAGACTGCATTGAGACATTTGCCAAACCGTTTTATAAGCTTCAAAAAGCTGTCCAGGAAAAAATCAGAGCGTTGCATACGGAAGAAGCGTTAAACGGCCAGGTAAAGTGCTCTCACCGTTTTCTGGGAATACCAAGTAATTTTGTTGCTACACATTTTAGACGATGCAACCATCTATGTTGTGCGGTGCTGTACCAGTCTGTCTAAATTCAAGGTTGGTCGAAAAAAGCGGCCTGATCTTCTCAGATCTGGCGTTCTGCTGTTGGATGACAGTACGACACCACAATCGGTGACGGCAACGCAAAACCATACTGCAACTCTTGGTTGAGAGCGCCTACACGATCCGTCATACAGCACTGATCTCGCACCAAGTGATTTCTGTCTGTTTCCAGCTTTGAAGAAGACTCGTCAGAAAGCGCTTTGAAGCAATTCTGACGTCAAACATGCCGTTCAACGCTTCTAAGGTATGCAACGCCCTGATTTTTTCCTGGACTGCTTTTAGAAGCTTATAAAACGGTTTGGCAAATGTCTCAATGCACTTGAAAATTATGTACGGAAATAATGTCTTCACTTTAATATCTGATTCTATATTTTTCCTTTTATCAAATGTTCAAATGTTTGGATAGTCTATGGGACTTAACTACGGGGTCATCAGTCCCTAAACAAACTACTTACGAACTACTTACGAACTAGGACGGCACAAATATCCATGCCCGAGGGGGAATTCGAACCCCCGACCGTAGTGGCCGTGCAGACCGTGACTGGAGTGCCTTAGTCCCCTCGGCGACCGCGGCCGGCTTTCCTTTTATACGCAATTCTGATCACAGTTGACAGTTTGGGCAAAATAATACTTTGAAACATGTATATTCTTTTTGAAATACCCTATCTTAACTACTCCAGCACATGGAAAATTATTTCGCCCCCAAGATACGATGGTCCTCTAGTCAGTCAAGCAAACGCTGATACTAGATTGTTGGAGAAAATTAGCTTTATCAATTGCCGATAACTTTCTGATTAAATAAGTAATAAGTAATAAGTAATAGCCTACATCATGACGCGGTACCATACCCAGAAAACTTTTATGTCAACTTTCTGATTATTAATCGGACCGATCTTTCAAGTTTATCAAACGAATCGTCATTTTTCATAAGATTTGAATCCGTCGTCAGACAAGTAAGAGCAGTGTTGCTCCTCAAGAGACGGGCCAGCTACACAAAAGGACATGATCTGAGGATGATCTTGTCGATACCGGTCATCTTAATAAAATAAAATATATGTCATATTTAGATGAATACTGCTATAATTATTATATTAGTAAGAATTAATTGCCGGCCGCGATGACCGAGGGGACTGAGGCGCTCCAATCACGGCCTACACGGCCACTACGGTCGGGGGTTCGAATCCCCCCTCGGGCATGGATATTTGTGCCGTCCTAGTTCGTAAGTAGTTCATAGGTAGTTTGTAAGTTTAGGGACTGATGACCCCGTAGTTAAGTCCCATAGACTGTACAAACATTTGAACATTTGAATTAATTATTTTATACGCGCGAACCCGCTCGGTTAGCTGTGTCGTCTAACTCACCGCTTTCGAGACAGGGAGGCATACTGGCCCCAGATCGAATTATCCCGACTGATTAACGAAAGGGGTCGGAGTGCCGGCTAGGCTGGATGTGGTTTTTAGGCTGTTTTCCGCATCACCCTAGCTGAATACTGGGCTAGTACTCAAGTCCAGCCTCAGTTGCACGTTTCGCAAACATTTCGTAACACTTTACTTTCACACGTATAACACTATACGCAGACATTTGGGGTTTACCTTTACTCCCAGAAGGGGTGGGGTGGGGGGAGAGAGGGGCACTTTGCGTGGCGACAGGAAGGGCATCCGGCCACCCCGTAATTATTATCACGCCACATCCGGATTTAACATAGAGCCGACCCACTCTGTGTGGCAACAAGGCCAAAGCGAAGGAATTGATTTGTACCCACTCTCTTTGTCATAAAGGCTGGCAGCATAGTTCTTGACACCTGTTTGGTGGTCTGAGGAAAGTTTTAGCTGTACAGTACGACATTATGCGGTATTGTGATCCAAGATCTACCACGTTGACTTCCATGAATTAATCGTCATATGACATACCGTTTTCGTACCTGGACCGTACTGTGAGAGACGGTAGAGACAATGGAATCCGTGCAGCCCAATAGCTATCAGGTAACTAATTACACTATAGTTGCAAGAGCTTTACGTGGATAGTAATTTCTATATGCCTTACAACATGGTCGATTTCGCAAATTACTTCTTGCGGAGGGGAAGGAAGAAAGATTATGAAGGAGCAGACTGACTTTAGCTACATTGGTGCATTGAAATTATACAATGGCGACAAGTGAAAATTTGAGCCGCACCGAGAATTGAATCCGGTTTTGTCGCTTCGGACCAGCGGTCGCCTTAACCACTTTCATTTATTTATTATTTTAATTTTTTGATTATTATTATTATTAATTAAATTTGGAACCTCAATCCACGGCTCAAGTGTTCGGGACTTATTTTTTTTATTTTTTTTTTTTTTTTTTTTTTTTTTTTTTTTTTTTTGTACTTCAGGTAGTTTGTTGCTTTGCGATTGTTTGTTAATTTACATTCTGGGTTATCCGTTGAATATTTGACTCCGTTCATTTTTTTAAAATTTTATTATAGCAGGCTTTTAGCCCTCCGATTGAGGGCGCGCTTCACCGATTGACCCACCCATGCTCGCCTCTCGTCTGTCTCACACTACGGCTTTAGTGACCCCACCCATCCCCATTCTCTTACGAGATCGAACATATGACTGCATCTGAGGCGTAATAAATGAACCGAAGGTCGTCTTCACTTATAAATATTACAGACTGGTGTGTTCCTAAAGAACAGAAACGACACCAATCTATAACGGCTGATATCATCTCCCATCAGACACCTGACCTTCTGGGACATCCTTCCCGTTGTTTCTGATCTGTCGGCATTCATTGGCGCCACTGCCAGCCTAGGATCGCGGCAGCCGCCGTGCAATCCGTCGACATTCGCGGCAGCCCGCAGCGACCGCAAGACGTCGCCAGGCGCCGATCACGTGTCCGCGCGGCCACAGCACGTTCCGCGCACACTCCATCAGGCGGTTCAGTGTGTTTGTGACAGACAGTGGAGCTGTGCCTGGTAGTGGCACACAAGTGCCGCTGAAAGCGTTACCGAATTGAGGACAAAATGATTGTGGACAGTGTGTTGGAAAAAGAAAGCCATCTTCGAGGAGATTTTCTTTTTCTTTAGTAATTTCCTACCATCTGTCACCAATTGGCTTCTGAACTACGATAATATTCTTGAAGAAGGGCGAATACCTAAAATATTCAAAAGATCAAAAATACTGGCAATTCAAACACCTGGTGAAACATCGGAAAAGCCTGAACAGTTTAGGCTGTGCATCTGCTTAAAACTGCTAGAGAGGCTCTTGTATAATCGCATTGTAACAACCCTGAACGAAAGACTCCTCATCGAGCAGCCGGATTCCGTCAGCAACGCAGCTGTTGTGCTCAAGTGCTGGTCTAACAACACATATTGAGCGTGGATATGAAGACAGACTTGAAACAGCTGTCGTATTTGTTGATTTAACTGCCGCATACGATACAGTATGGAGACATGGTCTACTTTACAAGATTCTTGAGATCTTCTCATGCCAAACTTTGTATAAATTACTAAGTGATGGATATGGCGAGCCGCTGCAGAACAGCAAACTGACTGGGAATGCCAGATGAGCTCACAGCCGACCAACAGGCAAGGCAAGGAAACCATATTCAGCGCACTAAACAAACCTATACAGTCCCACATATTTAACCAGTTCTATGACCGAACTGTCTAACTGTCATGACAAACTTGGCCATGTTCACAGGTATTCTTGCCGCAGCCGACTCGGGAGACTTCACAGAAGCTCAGCTGCAGCAGAACCTCGCATCAACCGGACGAACCTAGCAAAGTTAACGGTACTGAGATATACCCTTTACTAACATTACCAAACCTTGGTTGATCTGCCGCAGATAGCATACCGCTACTGCCCTTAAAACCTACCCCACTGTCGTAGAGGTTTTTTTCCCTTGGCTCTTGCCTTGGCACTTTTTTTACCTCTGCCCTTACATACCTTTACCCTTCGTATACCTTTCGACCAAAACTATCTCCAGATGAACCGTATTAATGGGTGATCGTGCCCACACGTACGGATAACATCGCGGTTTCCACATCCCGTGATCCACCTTAGCAAACTAACCAAATTACGTAGGTGACAGTAGAACTTTTGTGATGGTCACCACGTTGGTGTGGGCGTGGAGGGGCCCCATCCTTGCTCAGTAATAGAGCTTTTGAAGTCCACCTAGAAGGAAAGAAGAGCCGCACTATCATATTAAATAATGGCTTACCATAATGTTCTGTATTGGCTCCATTACACTTCAACCTCTACACAAACGATCTACCGATAACAAATGCTCGGATGTTCTGTTACGCTGATTACATGGCTTTGGCTGTGCAACATGGAAGCTTCGTAGAGTGTGAAAATACCCTCAACCAAGATCTCAGAACAATTGAAAAATACTACAGAAGCTGTAGATTAACCCCAACCCATCAAAGACCTATATTACAGTATATCACCTATGCAACCAACAAGCCACTCGATCTCTTGATGTTAGTTTTGCTGGAAAAATGTTAAATCACAACCCAAACCCAAAATATCTTGGCATCAGACTGGACAGATCACTTACATTCAAATCTCACTTAACAGAAACTGCAGCTAAGATACGAAAAATAAACAACATCAATTAAAAGCTTGCCAATTCTACCTGGGGAGCTGATGGACATACTCTGAAGATCTCTTCCTTATCACTGATGTATTCTTTTGTGGAGTACTGTAGTCCTGTTCGGTTTAACAGCAGCCATACATTCAAAGTGGACACGGAGCTAAATAACACTATGAGGATCATATCTGGAATCATAAAATGGACCCCACTGCCCTGGCTCTCCATTCTCTGCAATATAGCTCCACCACATCTCAGACGGCAAGCTGCATTAGTTAATGAGTGGAATAAAATTTCCGGCATTATTAATCTCCCTATCCATCAAGATATTACTGCAAACAATCGTCGCCTGAGATCCAGAAGACCACCATAGAGAACAGCTCAAATATCCATGCCATGACCATCTGGAAAAACGATTGGTCCAATTCTGGCATATCCAGGAATCATAGAGAAATGTCACCTAGCAGAATAGTATCTGGTACAGACCTGCCAAGAAGAACATGGATCACATTCAACAGACTCCGCACAGGTCACGGCAGAAGTGGAGAGATGCTCTTCAGATGGGGCATGCGAGATACTCCCCAGTGCGACTGTAGACATCCTGGACAAACGACCCCGCACATCATTCTGGAATGCCCAAAACGTGCTTTAACAGGAACTATTGGAGAACTGTATGAATCCTCCACTAAAGCCGTCGAGTGGATGGAAAAGCTGGACATACAACTTTAATAGAATTTCGTAGTTTGTTTTTGTTTGCTTGCTAAACTGTTAATTTGATTTCAAATGTCATTGTATACAGGGTGTTACAAAAAGGCACGGCCAGACTTTCAGGAAGCATTCCTCACACACAAAGAAAGAAAATATGTAATTTGGACATGTGTCCGGAAACGCTTAATTTCCATGTTAGAGCTCATTTTATTACTTATTTTCAAATTAAATTAATCATGGAATGGAAACACACAGCAACAGAACGTACCAGCGTGACTTCAAACACTTTGTTACAGGAAATGTTCAAAATGAAGCGAATTTCTATTTTAATTTCATTTAATTTAATTTTCTATTATTATTTTTAAAAAAAGGAGAGAGAAAATTATTATTAATAATAACAATAATAGACAATTATTAATTAATGTTGCGAAAAAAATCATCTGTGGAACTAAAAGAAAAAAAGTGGAAGAGCAGTATCTTTGCTTTTTAATTAGCAGTGTCTTGTCTTGATTTCTCGAGCAGTTAGAAGTGATGAGCTGTCTCATTTTTTCTTCTGTGTAAATTTTCAATTGACATGTAAATGTTTTTACAAAAATACAAATCCTTTTCAAGAGTGAAAAGTTTCGTCTTAGTTCATTACTTCGGCCTTAAAGTGAACCACTTAATGACCCTGAGATGTGATGAAGCAATCAACAATAAGAAGACATTTTGAAAACTGTCGGTATTTTTTACATGAGTTTATTCTACGGTTTCTCTGAAGTTTATTAATATTGACTGCAGTTCTTCTTTGCTAAGTTTTATTAACATTAAAAAAAATATAATTATATTCCACAATATAAAAGATGTTCCACAGCTGATTCAGCGCTGGAGAATGGCATATTGTATCACAGCCGTCCACAATACGAGCACGAGGAATGTCTACATTTGGTACCGGGGTTGCGTACACAAGAGCTTTCAAATGCCTCCATAAATGAAATTCAAGAGGTTTGAGGTCAGGAGAGCGTGGAGGCCATGGAATTGGTCCGCTTCTACCAATTCATCGGTCACCGAATCTGTTGTTGAGAAGCGTACGAACACGTCGACTGAAATGTGCAGGAGCTCCGTCGTGCATGAACCACATGTTGTGTCGTAGTAGTACAGACACATGTTCTAGCAGCACAGGTAGAGTATCCCGTATGAAATCATGATAACGTGCTCCAGTGAGCTTAGGTGGAAGAACATGAGGCACATTCAAGACATCACGAACAATTCCTGCCCACACGTTCACAGAAAATCTGTGTTGATGGCGTGAATAGAGGAAGTACAGCACACACTAACGAAACAATTGGGTATTTTGACAATTGTCTGCACGAATTATTTAAATTTAAATTTAAAGAGAAATACTAAAATGAGCTCCAACATGGAAATTAAGCGTTTCTGGACACACGTCCACATTATGTATTTTCTTTCTTAGTGTGTGAGGAATGTTTCCTGAAAGTTTGGCCGTGCCTTTTTGTAACACCCTGAATATCTATAAGTATGTAAACCGGGCCGGGGTAAACGTGGTGCAGCCAAGACTGGAGGGTGTCATCTCTCTAGGGAAACTGGTCTCAGTATTACAGGCCGAAATCACTGCCATCAGGGCGTGTGTGGAGGAGAATTTGCGTAGGTGCTACAAACACCGTAGCATCTATATCTATTCAGACAACCAAGCAGTCCTGAGGTCACTGGAAGCTCCTGCAACAAGGTCTAAAATTGTTGCAGAATGTCACAGGGTTCTGGTGGAGCTATGGGAAAGCAATAGAGTAAACCTATTGTGGGTCCCTGGCCACTCGGGGATCAGTGGCATCGAACATGCTGACAGATTAGCCAGGAAGGGGGCAGATGCCGGCCGCGGTGGCCGAGGGGACTGAGGCGCTCCAGTCACGGTCTGCACGGCCACTACGGTTGGGGGTTCGAATCCCCCCTCGGGCATGGATATTTGTGCAGTCCTAGTTCGTAAGTAGTTCATAAGTAGTTTGTAAGTTTAGGGAAGCTTAACAAACATTTGAACATTTGAACTCCCATAAGCTATACAAACATTTGAATTTGTTTTGGGGGGGGGGGGCGGGGGGCAGAGACTGCATCTATTGGACCGGAACCTGTCTTGACAATCACCAAGGCAATGATCAAATTGGAGCTACGTAACTGGCTCAAAAGACAGCACGTAGAAGATTGGTCCAAAGTCTGTCAACAAACACATGGCAAGGTAATGATGCCAAAGCCATGTTTTAAAAGAAGCTCTGCAATCCTGGGCCTGAACAGGAGACAGATTAGACTCATGGTTGGATTGTTGACAGGCCATGGGAATTTCAAAAAACACCTACATACAATGGGAATAACAGGACCCTAAATGTAAGATCTGTGATGACGGTGATGAAACTGCATCACATCTAATCTTCGAATGCATTGGATTGGAGAGTAAAAGGCACAGAACATTTGGGACAACCACACCCGAAGAAAATGTGTCTAATAAAGAACTGGTAAAGGGACTCCTTGCAGTGTTCAAGGGCATTGGTTGGCTTTACTAGATATACAGGGAGTGGTACCGCACAATAAGTTTCAGTGCGGGCAGTGGTGGGTTGGACCAAGACTGTTTTGGCTTCCCTGAGAAAATCAAATCAAGTATGTAAACCATTTGTACTTGAAGACCACATACGGTAAATAAAAATAATAACCATCTTTCATGCACAATTGCATTGGTTTTGTAGAGCAGTTAGCCTTAATCTTCACGAAAATATAAATGAATCTATTTACATACGAACAGTTTGAAGTCAAGATTCTTTTCGACGTTTCCCCACTGGATCGCTCAATCGGAAGAAAGTCCAGTAACGTCAGCTCTCCGCGGCCAGACCTGTTGTTTCCGCGGAACTGCTTCTGCGCAATTGCGGCCGGACGGGAGTGCCTCTGCTACCACCACTCCACGTAGTGCCCGGCGCGTGACGTAAGCAACCACACGGGCTGGAAGTGCCGCCTCCGATTTGGGGGAGAGGGAGGGAGGAGCGATGGCGCCGGCTGTATTCTTGATCGGGCACTCCGGTCGAGTGCGCACTGGCCCGGTAGGCGCGGCACGGCGGCGCAGAGCGAGTGGATTGCAGTGGTGGCTGCCGCCTCGGCCCGCGGTGACGTCTGTCTCCCCACCCCCTCCCCCGCTGGCTTTTGTCGCCGGCGGATACTGGCCCAGCCTTTACGGCGTCCTGAACTCCTCGCCGAGTGTCCCTCGCCGGCGCCTGGCACTTAGCTTTACGCCCGAAGCGCCATTTTCGGCCGGATGTGTTCGCAATGGCCAATGGCGCGCCTTTATCTCCTAGCCTGCAGATCCTCCTCTGCGGTGGCCCACTGCCAGTGCGGGACGTGTCCAGTGTATTAACTAAATGCCGAACAAAGATGAATCTCGATATCAGGGCCTAAGAGCTGGTTTAGAAACTGAATGTTCTCTTTTGCCCATGCCCTTTCTAGCGAACATAGCTGCTGAGTAATCTTATTCAAGAGAGGCAGTAGGAGTAACCCACTAAACTACAGTCCTATTTCTTTGACGTCAATTTGCAGCAGGGTTTTGGAACATATCCTGTATTGAAATATTAAGAATTATCTCGAACAGAACGATCTATTGACCAAGTTCAAGACAGATTTAGAAAGTGTCGTTCATGCGAAACACAACTAGCTCTTTATTCACACGAAGTGATGAGTGCAATCAACAAGGTTTCGCAAATCTATTCCGTATTTCTTGATTTCCAGAAGGCTTTTGACACGGTACCTTACAAACGGCTTTTAATCAAATTGAGTGGTTACGGTATATCGCCCCAAATTTGCTACTGGATAGGGGATTTCCTGTCAGAAAGGAAACAGTACGTAGTAATCGATGGTAAGGCATAGACTAAAACAGAGGTGATATCGGGCGTTCCACAGGGTATTGTTATTGGTCCTCTGCTGTTCCTTATTTACATAAACGATTTAGGGGAAAATCTAAGTACTTCTCTTAGGTTGTTTGCAGAAATGATACAGGATCTGAGATGGGAATCATTACAACAACGGCGCTTATCGCTGCGGCGTGGGCTTCTTACGAAACTATAATCGCCAATATTCTCCTCCGAATGCGAAAATATATTGTTGACTCCCACTTACATAGGTAGCAATGATCATCAGAATAAAATACGAGTAATCAGAGCCCGAACGGAGAGATCCAGGTGTTTATTCTTCCCGCGCGCTATTCGAGATTGGATTGGGAGATAAATTGTACAACGGTGGTTCGATGAACTCTCTCCCAGGCACTTAAATTGGATTTGCAGAGTATCCCATGTAGATGTGAATGTAGATGAAATAGGGATAAAAACCGGTTGCGTGGATTTCTTGCTTTGGGTTCATGTTGTTGGTTCTTACCAAGAGCAAAACATCCAATCAACCAGTATTGATCCCTATTTAATGGGTATAATATGCTGATATAGAAGCCTGAAGATGGCATAATGGAATGCCGAAACAAAAGGAATAAATATTTCTGGTTAACATACGGCTGTTTGTATCATAGTTCCTACGTACTGCTGAGTAATCGTCGTGAGCCAACGAATCCCTCTTCAAAAGAGGAGGATGTTTACGGTGGTCGTTTCTATTGTGTTTCAGTCTGCTCACGTCCCTAGCACGAATTGGAACTAACTTCTTAAGGGCACCTGGACGTGAAAATGACTGAATAATCTAATAATGCCTTCATCTGAAAGACAAATTTCTCCCGCTTCCAAAAATGTATGGTTTTTACTTTTAAATAGTTAGCATAGTCGTAAACGTTCTTCCAACAAATGTCTGCACACAGGCCACGCTGATGAGTCAGGCAGAGAATATCATCATAAATATTATATGCCTGCTACTCCGTCAAGAAAACAACGTAGCCAATATACAGGGACCTTAAAGATGTAAAATTACTTAGCAGTTATCTGCATGGCCGTACAAAAACTCCTAATGAGAGTTTCAGCAGCTGCGTGTGACAAAGAGTACCGATAAAAGTGTTTGTTGGATAGACAGTACTCAGAATAGGTGTGATGGTTGCTGTTATCTGTTTCAGCGATGAAAAAAGGTAATGGAGAAATTAAACAGTCAACCAGACAATAATATAGCGTCTTTGACAGCCATAGACCGTCAAGGAATAGATGAAGCTGAAAGGGCTGCGGAAATCAGTTCAGAATCAGGAAAAGACTTTTGAAAAAGTCCGCAGAAGATAAGCAGCTGGCCAGTAAGATTATGCCACTGGAATGTTCCGAAAGAGGCAAACGGTGAGTCAAAAACACTGTGAACATTCTTTTATCATTTTCTCGAAAGTACATTTTCAGAACATTAGGTAAATATATCTTCATATTTATTATGTTCACCACATTTCTCCCAACTGAAGAATGGAACAGTATCTTTGCATTACACCTGATACAGTACAGAAATGATCTATGTCTGTCATTCTTTACCTAATTTTAGACAACATTGTAATGAAGTGTAATAAGACTTTTTCTATTCCTTCAGATATACTACAAACTGCGATACAAAAGGAATAATGTGTTGCTACGAATGTTGACAGCAGCCTGCCACAGTCTAAATGCTATTAGACTGATGATGCACCAGAAAATAGTTCCAGAATGCGAACGTGTATTATAAAAACATCTATTAAGCAAACCATTGTAATTCTTAAACTATAACAGATATTTCTATAAATTTCCTGTTACAACTTGAGTTATTGTCTTTAAACTTTGATACAAAATCGCAACTTACTCCGCGTTGTAGATTAAGAGTAATGTGCACCGAAAGCAAAGTATGATAGGTCGTAAATATGACACTTGGAACTTCCAAAAATGAAATAAGCGAATTATACACAATCTGTGCTTAATTTCATAACATCAGAAGAAGATAAAAATTATCTGATACGCTTTTAATTTGGTGGAGTGTAAAGTGATACCTTACTACGGATAACACCACCTGCCATATATAAGGCCTAAGAGCAAGATTAGATTATACACGGCGTACATAGGGCTAATCGGAAGCCGAGACACGGTATAGCTCTTACCCGTTCTAGCCTAGTAGGCCATGTACAGTGTTACGTAAGTGGGTTCCGGTGTGTACATTGTATGTGGATTGGGTAAGAGCTTTTTGCGCGTAATTTCCTCTATACACTTTTCGTGGAATATATTGTCGAGAAGAAAACCATGGCGTGTAAGTTATAGTAGGAATGCGCTGTTGTTCATGCTAGTTTATTTATTATTTAAACATGTCATTTATATGAAATAAGTGCACTTAGCAGCCTTCTGTAATTCATAAAAAATATGTGGAAAAGTGAGACAATCAGAAATTTGAGTGGTATTTTTCAGCACGATTCCTAGAATCGTTAACGATAAAAGTCAGTAATGTGGGTGTCTTAGTTTGTTTTTGGATAATATACGATTGTAATATTTCATTTTATTGAATAACACATAAAAATTCAGGGAAAAAAGTAATCTCCCTAATTTCTTATGGCTTTTTCTGTGTTTCAAAATTCTTCAGTAACTAGTAACAGTAATTACTAATTTCGAATTGCCAGCATCAGCTTTCTACAGGGAATGAAGGAAAAGACGGCACATGGCTGGAAATGTTACCTTATTTCTATGTTCTTATATAGTTTGACAGCTGAGTATCTCATTTGTAACTGCTATTTTATACCTAGACTACTATCTTACACCTTGACTTCAGAATTTATTTTATATGTAAGTCAATAACTAATTATTGAGAATAATTTTAACAAAAATGATCCCCACCACTCAGATCATATAAAGCCTCAGGAAGCTATTATGTTTTAGTAACGACTGTGAACATTCGTTTATCACAGGTCAGTTTACTCGGTAACTTCATAAATTTGATATGTTTTTAATGTTTTTCCATGAACTTTTTATACATTATACATTCAGTTGTAAAAATCGTTTAACAGATCTGAAGATGGGCAGCTCTCCCGAAACCGGTAATGTCTTAGAAAATGAAAGCGATCTGGAGACATTCAAGAATTTTATTCATATGACGATCGCAGAAACTCCCTCGAGACCCATACGTCTTGCTTTGATAAAATAGTATAATGGTGTTTCGATGAACCCTCTGCCAGGTACTTAAATGTGATTTGTAGAGTATCCCTTTTAAATGTAGATATTGTTAACTTTTAAAATTAAAAACAGTCAGGATCGCAATCCTCTTTTTTTATTTTTATTTTTTTTTTTTTTTTACCTTTATATCGGAATAACACCGGTATCTTAAACAAACAAATTTTCTAAGCGGACAAGTAGTGAATACTAACTTGGATTGAAGAGATTATAAACGATCTGAAATGAAATAATATAAGTGAAAAATATGTAACAGAAAAATAGATTTTTGGGAATAATGTGTAAAAAGTGGAAGGCCTTGAATACAATAGGGATAAATCTTCTCAGAATGATCTGAGGAGAGAATAAGGAATAAAGAATAAATGGGAAACCATTGAAACTTGCGGAGACAATGAAGAATAACGACTGTTGGTCTTTGGTAAATGCATTTTGAGTGGTTGGACCGTTTTGGATATTGTCTAATGTTCGTTGTAGACGAAAAAGGTTTTTGGTGAAAGAAAATTTGGAAACTATCTACGACAATTGTAAAAATCGGTATACACTAAGTGTTTTTTGTATCCCACTTTTGTATGAATTCAGAATCTACAATTGTGATTCGAACTATGTACATACAGAACTCTTTCTTCTTTTTCGTCGTTTTCGTCGTGGAAGAGTTTGTGGATCAAAGATTCGGAAAATAAAAAAGGAAAGGCAAAATATTTAGACCAAGCAGATAAAAGACAATTTTTGTATGTGCTACTGATCAAGACACTTTTAGTTTGGTCAATCACAATGGAGTGATTCTTGAGTTTCTCCCATCGTATTTGATAATCAAAATATCCACGGGTCTACTGCCGGTCTAAAGTGTCCAACGGGCACTATAGACCGGTAGTACACCCGTGGAAATTTTGATAATCACAATGGAATTCGACACACAATTTCTGATGGGGAAGCATATTCCGCTAACCATAAACCGATCACCGTGAGTTCTCGCGGTTCTCTTAATAATTCATAGATGTTGAGGTATATATTGCCTCAAGTATTATAACATTATTCATAAATCTAAACTGTTCTTCAATTAAGTCAGTTATACCAGCTTTTCCATTCTTCTGTAAGTAATTCACGTTAGAATTCTGCAACCATAAATCACTAAGCTAGTTTCCCTATAATTTTCATTGTCCATACTTGGTTTCCTTGGAAGTGGAATTATCATAATCTTCTTGAATTATTGTATTCTTCCTGAAGTCCTGCCTCATACATCTTTCACACAAGGTGTAACAGTTACTCCATGACAGGCTCTTCCAACTATATCAATTGTTCAAAGGAAATATCTTCACCTGAATTCTTGTAGCGACTCAGATATCTTTCTGTCAAATCATTCTGGTAGTATCATACCTCTTATATCACTTTCATCCACTTTCTAGTCTGTTTCTACAAACTGGCCTAAGGTGGTTTCACATGTATAGCCCCTCTATATATTTCTCCTTACTTTCAGGTGATCAAGTATTCTAGTCACCTGTATAGTTAGACATAAGAGATGAACAAATTCTGTAACGACTCTCTGAAAATTTGATAGCAGACCTCAGAATTACTCCATGTTTCATAAACATACTACTTTCACAACTTTTTCGGTTTCTGTATTACTTTTTGTGAGTATTTTTAATATTTTATGCCCCATGTGGGCCAAAAAAGAAAAGAAAAAAAAAGAAACAGCCTTCTCGTTCAGTAGAAACACCACACGACGAAGATTTTATTTATTCCCCTTAAGAGAACAGGTGTTCTGCTGTAACGTAGAAACATTTAATCATAAGAATGTAGAAGTGCAAAAGAAGCGACCCAGTGTTTGACTTATAATTTTATCATCTTGTAAATATAAGATAATATGACAGAAACGTGGTGGCTGGGAGGAAACAATATTGAGACTTTCTCTCAATATATCAATCTTTCTTCTCATCATCTACATGTTACCACAGATGACATGTATCGCAGATCGCTTGTATATGGAAGTTCAGAATCTTGTTACGTCCATTGCTCCGAGTGAAATGCATAATCGTCATCATCATCATTAGAGATTGATATGCCCTTCAACATAGTACCTCTAATAACATTCCTCCATGATCCCCTATTCGATGCTAACATTGATGCCTCGTCTGATGTTATGCCTTTTACTTCAAAGTAATTCTTCACCGAATCTAAGTAGTTTCTTCTTGGTCTACCTCGACTCCTTTTACCATTCGCTGCCGAATTCATGAGTATCGTACGTAACCTTGCTTCTCCCATGTATGTAATATGATCCCACCATCTCAGTCTGTTCGCTCTAACTACTTCATCTATGGTGTTAATTCTCAGTTTTTCTTTCATTTCCTCATTATGGGACACCCTCCTGACATTGTTACCATCTATTAGTACCTGCAATCATTCTTGCTGCTTTCATATCAGTAACTTCTACCTTGTGAATAAGGTAACCTGTATCCACCCAACATTCACTCTCATACAACAAAGTTGGTCAACAGAGCGGTGCACCGCTAACTTAGTCTTAGTACTTACTTCGTTCTTGCAGAAGAGAGTAGATCTTAGCTGAGCACTCACTGCATCAGCTTTCCTGCACCTCGATTCCAGTTCTTTCACTATGTTGCCATCCTGTGAGAAAAGATATCCCAGGTACTTCAAACTGTCTACCTGTTCTAACGTGGTTCCTCCTATTTCGCACTCAATTTGTTTCAATCTCTTTCCCACAGACAATTTCGTAATGGAGATGCTGATCTTCATAGCATAATCCTTGCACCTCTGATCGAGCTCTGAAATATTAGTTTGCAACATTTCAATTGAATCGACCATTACAACTTAGTCATGCGAGACTGCTTATTTTGTTTTCACCTATTTTAATTCCGCCTGCCAGTCTACTGTTTTCAACATATGATCCATGAATAGTATGAACAACAGTGGTGACAGGTTACAGTCTAACCCGTGAAACTACCACGAACCATGAGCTTAATTTGCCATCTACTCTAACTGCTGTCTGACAGTCTACGTAAAGCTCTTTAATTGCCTGAAGAAGTTTGCCTACTATACCATAATCTTGTAGAACTGATAGTAGCTTCCTCCTAGGAACACTGTCATAAGCCTTTTCTAGATCTATGAAACATAGATACAATTTCCTGTTCCACTCATATCACTTTTCCATTACCTGATGTAAGCTAAAGATCTAGTCCTGACAGCCTCTAAGGGGCCTAAAACCACATTGATTTTCATCTAATTTGTTCTCAATTAATACTCGCACTCACATTTCAACAATACCTGAGAATATTTTGCCTACAACGCTAATTAAAGAGATACCTGATAGTGGTTACAATCTTTACTGTTTCCATGTTTCAAAATTGGCGTGATTACCGGTTTCGTCCAGTCAGACGGAACCTGTCCCGATTCCCACGCCTTTTCATTTATCCTGTGTAACCATTTTAGACCTGATAATCCACTGTAGTTGACGAGTTCCGGCTTAATTTCGTCCACCCGAGCCGCTTTATTGCACTGTAACCTACTGACCATTTTCTCCACTTCCTTATATGAGATCCTGTTTCCATCGTCGTCCCTATCCTATTCTACCTGAAAATCTGACACATCTTTGAATGTTTCACCTACACTGAGCAATTCTTCAAAATATTTCCTCCGTCTGCCGAAATAAAATGTCCAACATCTTGTAGTCTTATCAAATTGTGCCCCCAGCGTAGAAATTTGCATTTAGGTCGTTTATTCTTGATTTTAAGACTCTTAATGTTAGTCTGTGACGGACTTGTGCAATGAGAGAATAAGAAGTGTCAATTAGTTTTGTAGGTATGCTACTCAACTATTTACTAACGCGGAAGTATAGGAACTGCACAAGTTAGAAAGTAGTTAGATTTTTATATAAACGTTGTTTTTGCAAACAAATGATCACACTAAATCTGTTCAGATGAACTTTATGTACACATAGGCATTAATACCGGACACCATATCAGTGCCCCTAACTGCCTAAAGTATTTTGTGGAAGCAGTATACTCCATCTCGGTCTGTAAACGCACTAACTGGGTGACAATTCATGGCAAAACTGTTTTTTATACGTTATGTGAATTTTTTGTTCACTAATTTCTTTGGTATTAAATTATCTTAAATTACAGAAATGTAGCTGACTGTTGAGATATGTTTTAGTTTGAAACACGTGTAATGAATGATTTCCCAATTTTAGCTGTAGAGGAAATGTATTTTGCAGCGTAGACTTCAACTACAATCGCTAATCACAGCAGAAGACATATATTTCCACGGGAACAGTACCGAGTGTACTGTATCTTATCGATACCTCACATCACATTGTGTCATATGCCTACAGGTTAATCCTTACCTGCTGTAAAGAAATTTTCTTGGTTTTGATTATGATGATTTCAAGACAGAAATATCACAATGTATTTTTTTTAATTCTTTTACTGAAAATTACTAGTTAAGCTATTTTTTTCTGCATCTTTCTATTCGTACTGCCATATATGGAACGTAAATCAGCTGTACAAATGACACTTGAAACAATAACATTTTATTGTTGATAGAAGCAGTTGGTTGTGTAAAATTTTTAAAGTGCTACAAAAAGTATACATTTCTAAATTTTCTTCATCTATTTTTCAGTGGTAAGGTGATCACCATAATTCTGCAGAATCAAAATACCCAACAAACATTTACAAAGAAAGATGAAATTCATTTTTGACCTTCTCACACGTAGCATTTGGCACTTACAATGTCTGACACGTATACTTTCCAGCTTATTCATTAAACATACGATCAAAATTCAGCATGTGGGCAGGCGTGTTTGTGCAAGAAAGAATACCAGTTTGAGTGACGGCTGCTATAAAAAGCAAAAAATGCTGTCGTACAAACGTGCCGGGACTTTTGTGGCAGCGGAACAAGAGGTAGCTGGCTTGCTGTACAAGCTGCAGCTTGTCTGGCCTTGTGGGATTTGTTGTGTTCTCCGGGCTGCCAGTGTGGCAGGCGCTGCGGCGAAAGGGGCAAGGCGTTGCAGACACTAGGCAGCTCTGCATTATTCCCTGCAGCTCTTACGCCCCGGGCTTCTGCCCATGAAAAATGCAGCAGAAAATCTGAGGCGCCTCCGAGAGCACCACTGCACCGTTTACGCACCACGCGCACATCCACTATTCACGTCAAAGTCACTCACCTCTGCGTGCAAGAGCACCCTGTCGTGTTACACGTCGTGCCGTGATGCTGAAAATACGTGTCTCTGAACGAACGTCTACTTTTCATCTGTCTACATTGATACGCTGCATGCAACGTTACGGGTTTGACCTGTGATAGGTGGCATTGTTGCATTTGCTGCGCTTGGCATACAGGTAAATCAAATCTCAGAAATAAGGATGACAGCGTCAATAAAGTAATAGTTGAAGTAGAAATTGGTATCAGGATAATCTTCAAGATATGGAGGCGGACAAATTGAGCCGCATGTTAAAAAAGGAGTATTCTCTGATTGGTGTTCCAGTACATGACTTAAATTATGTAGCATCATTTACGTCATTGTTTCCTCCTAGAGCGTGGTTCTGTTCCTCATATGTCATGCCATAGGGCCCACTCGAATCGACAGCTTGCTGACGTGGTGTTTACCTACGGACAGGCAAATAGCAACAGGTTCAAAATGTTTGTTAATCTAACGGACTCAGCTGCGTGGTTATCAGTCCGTGGCTTACAAACTACTTAAACTAAGGTAAACTAACCTAAGGACAACACTAACATCAATGCCCGAGGGGGTCTCGAACACCCGACGGCAAATGGCCGCGCGCACCGCAACATGGGGCTCCAGTACGCACGGCTAATCAGAGGCGGCTGGCAACAGGTGACGGGCAACAAGGTTGTATCGCAAGACATTTTCCCATCTTCAACCAACACGGCATTTAGTGTTAAATGATTTAACCACCATTTAATTGTATTATTTTATTATGTTTCGTCACAATCCGGATTTCGGCTGTTTAATCATTTTCAAGATTACAGTTTTGTCAATTGATTGGTACATGTAGGAAACAAAATCGTCACTCTTGAGAGTAAGAGTTTGCATATGCACAATCATGTAGGTCGTCAGTAAGTAAAAGAACCATGTTCGGAGGTACCTTGGGCATAATAATGTCAAATACAATTTGTAGAATATTGAAGTACCACTACTCCATCATAAATTGAGCATTAAGTTCCTGATCCTTTTATAGTGGCATGTGGTAATAAACAGAGGAAAGATCGTCCTTCAGGAGCTTAGGGAACTTAGTTGGTGCTCAGTGCCGCGGTGGAACAGCCGAGCGGTCTTAGGCGCCTTGCCACGGAGCGCGCGGTTGCTCGCCGTCGGAGGTTCGAGTCCTCCCTGGGGCATGTGTGTGTGTGTGTGTGTGTGTGTTATCCTTAGGTTAGTTTACGTTAGTTTAAGTAGTTTGTAAGCTACGGACTGATGACCACGCAGTTTGGTCCGATAGATTTACAAACATTTTAGTGCTCTGTGTGTAATGTAGCTTTACTTGAATGCCCTACAAATTGTATTTGACATTAATATGCGCAAGATGTATCGTTACATGGCACTTTCATTATTCATTGACGACCTACATATTTGTGCATGTGTAAACTGTTACTCTCAAGAATGAGATTTGGTTTCCTACATATACCAATCAACAGACATAATTGTACACTTGAAAATGGCTTTACAGCCGAATTCCGGATTGTGATGAAACATAATAAAATAATACAGTCAAATGGCGGTTAAATAATTTAACACATATTTCCTGACTGTGCTCAGGAATACAACAAAATACCGGCGTTGAGTGTTTGGAACAGTGTTTCGCCGTTTGTCTGAAACAGGGAAACCGTGAAGGACGTAACCGTAATGTTCGGACCCAGACTTGAAGGAAAACGTGATTAACGCTTTGGAATATCCTCCATGACAATTGTTACTACTCTTACGGCGTGTGCAGGGCTTACTAGTGAAACTTTAATCTGCTTTAAAGTAAAGATAGTTGACAGTTTTTTGGCTGCCTCATGATGAATGAAAATCAGTGCTTTGCTGTCGTCCCCCTACACCCTCTCAGCTTTCGTGGTAAGATGGCCCACTGGGTAGCACGTAAAACATTTAACTCAAATTAAGCATGAAAACCAGAAGGGTCTCAGAACTATGAAAAACCAAGCAAAGGTGAAACGGAGAATAGTTCAAGCCCAATACATGGAGGGAAGTCGTACTTAGACTATTCCGAGGCGCCTTAATAGTTAGTGGTGTGGTGGTCTAAAAGTTGAGCTAAATATACAACAACGAACAAACAGGAAGGAACTGAAACAACAACCGCAAAACTTAGATCCACCTGAAGAACAAGGGAAAAAACCCGGTAAGACGTTTGCCTAGTAAGCATTGATGTCCGGGTTCGATTCCCGGACACATCACATATTTTAATTCATTGCTTCACCTTCATCTTCAATGTCATGGACATATATGAGACGAAAAACCATCTCAGGTTTTCTTAATGTATATTTAAATCAAAATTAGTTCACACTGTCTACACATTTCAATAAGAATGCACGCATCTTTTTTACAATTCATCAAGCGTGCACATTTGTTAATTCAAAACGATCCGTATAGCTTGACATGACAATGACAACAACTTAATTTTTCAATGAATTTTTATCCCATAACTTATCAGAAATAGAAATTCAATGATGTATCAAATATATGTTTTTTTTTTCGAACAGCGTGCTGCAGTTTCTCCTTACTCCGCATGTTCGACGACTCGCGACTGTTGATGGTCAGCAATCACATTTTTAGTTTCGGCCTAAGGGACTCTGCTGATCACGTTGTGACGCTCTCGAAGAAACATAAAACAGAAGAAACAAATACAATAAGTTAAATACACAATTTATATAAATTAATAACACGACGGCAGGACATTTCATCAACAAATAACCGAAGTTAAAGCTTACCTGACAAACTGAGCTTATAAAGCGGCTTGTGATGAGTTGTAGGTCCTTCTTCCACTACAAGGGCTGCGATGGGGATTTTCTTTGCAAGTGCTTGTTTTTTTTACTGACTTAGCTACTCGTTGTTTTCGCAAACACAAGTATCTGAATCTCGCGATGCAGCAGAAATGTCTTCGTGTTTGTAGCGTAAAGGCCTACCTCGAATCCGCCTCCAAACACTACAGGCACAAACAATTGCTTCACATTTTCATCGCGTTCTCTCTACTGTTGTTCCACGTGTGTAATCCCTCACTCGCCCGGAAACGTGCTGACCTTACACATGGAAGCAAATTCGACATTTTCGTTTCCCTTCTTGCCGGAGGCGCGGTTTCGCCTCCTTGCCCTCTTGTTAGAAATAACATCCGCCGTCCGCTGAAACAACACGGAACAATAACAGGTCACACAGGGAGCGAGGGCGCGCTGCGCCGAAGAGTAGCGGAGCCACTTCTAGCTCAACGTAGCGGTGGCGCGTGCTTCGCCACTCTGCTCTTCTTCAGTTGACGTGAGTGTAACACTGACCAAGTAACAAGTAGTCCACTCTCTCACATCTCCTCTCAAACTGTTTTTGTATTTCTTAAGATCTCTGTCCTTTGAACTTCAAACGCCCACTACGAATAGTTCTATTCCTTGCTTGAGTTAGTACTTCTCCTGTCCCTTCTCTCTCTCTGTCAATCTCTTTGTTCTTATAAAAGGATGTCATATTTTTGGGAGAATACTTTAAGAAATATAACTGTCTTTCATAATGTGCAAAATTGTAAGTGCAGTATCCAAATGTAGAAAGATAGTAATCAAATGGCATAGACAATTCGTATGATCTTATATTTATTGAGTTATATTATGTACATTTCCATAATTCTTCAGGTATACTGGGTGAATCAGCTAACACTTGCACCGCAAATATTGCGGAAACGGAAAGTGCGATTAATGTGCGGGTTTCACAGAATGAATTGGTAGTCAAGGACTAGTATTATTAGCCAATAAACAGATAGTGTATTTTGTATGCACACATATAATTTTTTTTCAAGTGGAACAATGATTATTTCTATCATGAACTGGAATTTTTGGCACCATATGTGTACGAAGTATTTTCAATGACATTTTTATCACGTTTAGTTTGACAACTACAACCATTCAGAGTTTCGGGGGTGGAGGCTACGGCTTCGTAGCTGACTGGCTGTTGGTCATGAGACAGTGGGCCGTGCCCCAGGAGCTAGCCACTCGGCCAGTTAGCTACGCTATCGCAGCCTTTGCCCCCGAAACTTTGAACGGTTGTAGCTGCCGACCTAAACGTGATAAAAATGTCATTAAAAATTATTTGTACACAACTGGTGTCAAAAATTCCAGTGCATGATAGAAACAGTCATTGTTCTATTTAAAAAACTGTATATTTGCATAAAAATACACTTTCTAAGTAATATTACAATCTGTTTGTTGGCTAAAAATACGAGCCCCTGACTACCAACCCATTCTGTGGAAACCGCACATTAATCACACTATCCGTTTCCGCAATATTTGCGGTGCAAGTGTTAGGTGATTCACCCTGTATATTCTTTTGTATAAGTGCCATTTGTCTGTAAAATGTGTTGCGAATACAATTATTAGTAAGAAGTAATAGATTAAAACTTGGTGCGTGATGGGCTGGTTTCCCGTGAACGTTACTGTTTATGTGCTCAAATCTCATGAACTACGTGCCGTACTGTGATACAGTTTCGAAGGTACATTCCGCTATATGTGTGTATACTGTCTGTAAAATTCCCAGCGGCTATAATTTGTAGTGTAGGAATTATAAATTGCAACATCGTACCGAATGCCGTAGTGTTACTCCATGAACAGCGGAAAAGTATTAAGCGAGAAACTTTTCTCGTGTTTTTACTGTGAATGCAGAGTATGAATAAAGTCCTGTCGCATTATGTGGTAGTTTTTTGTGATTCCTGTTTTTATGACGTCATATCTCCTTAACAATGTGTCGTACGTGATTCTTAACCCTACAGGAATAGTTACCTCACTGTAAGGAATATGTGTATCAAATTTGGTTGATATCGGTCCAATGGTGTAGGAGGAAATGTGCAATATTGTTGTGTGATTTAGCAGTTTTTCTCGCATCTCACTGTTCATGACAGCATATCTCGTGAACTGTGTGTTGCACTATGATAAATTTTCGAACGTACGTTCACTGGTATGTGTGTATACTGTGTGCAACATTTCTCGCGAATACAATTAACAGTATATGAGTGATAAAATGTAAAGTCATGCCAAATGCCGTACTTTTACTGCATGAACGCCGAAAAAGAATTAAGCGACAAACTTCTTTCCTTTCATGATTTTGCTGGGGTTGTCAGCGAGAAAAGGTTTCCTAAAGATTTTAAATTATGTTTAAGTTTGTTGCAAGTCGCTAAGTGCTCACCTTCTCAAATAGTGGTCTGATGAAATCACACCATCACGTGCCGCAAGATGGAGGTGTTTTCATTGTTTGTGACGTTATATCTCCTGAACTATCGGCCCTATCGCACATCCTTTCTTACTAGACAGCATTTATCTATAAACTATATTCCTGCCTAATTTCAGCATCATAGGTGAAACAGGTTTCGAGATTTCATGTTTAGTAAGTGAATGAATGTTTTTAATAGAGATTTACTCATAGATCCCGCCTTTTTTAAGTTCTTTTACTTCTCAAATTGGGGAGGGTGTTACAGGCAGAAATTTCGTAAATCGGTTGGTTCAAATGCACTAAATGTGTTAATAATTTTATCACATTTAATATGAAAAGCTTATTGTATTAAAACTTTTTTGTATAATGAGTATACAACTAGTATGTTGTTCAGTGTGTCAGTTTCCGTCGCAGAAATCCGCCTGTGTTATTTACAGACTCTGTTATCTTCCTGCGAACCGTCAAGGATCTTAGTTCGTGCGATGAAGCTGTTTCTAGATTTCAGCGTCCGAGCCTGAGTGACGTGCCCATTCAATGGGTGTCGGTAATCAAATCAAATGTTCAAATCCTTCAGATAAAACTTCCGGGCTGATGGGCCGTGGTCCAGATATAAAACTACCTCCCGACGTTTCGTTTCCAACTGCGGGAGACATCTTCAAAGGTCTTCCGGCTCAGTAGCCGGAAGACCTTTGAAGATGTCTCCCGCAGTTGGAGACGAAACGTCGGGAGGTAGTTTTATATCTGGACCACGGCCCATCAGCCCGGAAGTTTTATCTGAAGACAACGCCGGCCGTGAAAGTTTACATTGTATGATAAATGTTCACATGTTTGTTAAGCTTATGGCACTTAAGTACGGGGTCATCAGTCCCTAAACTTACAAACTACTTATCAACTAGCTTATCCTAAGGACGGCACAAATATACATGCCCGAGGAGGGATTCGAACCCCCGACCGTATTGGCTGTGCAGACCGTGACTGAAGCGCCTCAGTCCCCTCGGCCACCGCGGCTGGCTGTCGGTAATCATTCTCTTTCTTTGTTCCCTCAGCGTCTGCTGCCACCTGCCTTTTTATCCTGGGTGGGGCAATTCCAGGTTGATGTAAGTGTCAACGAGACTATGCTCATTGTTACAGGCTGTCTCAGACCCACACCAACAGGCAATATGTACCTCCTTGCTGGAATTGCCCCACCCAGCATAAGAAGGCAGGTGGCAGCAGACGCTGAGGGAACAAAGAAAGAGAATGATTACCGACAGCCAGCCACGGTGGCCGAGGGGACTGAGGCGCTTCAGTCACGGTCAGCACAGCCACTACGGTCGGGGCTTCGAAAACTTTAGTTTAATGAGCTGCCGCACGGACACCAAGATTAGTTGCAAATTGGGCAGCTCGGAAGTTACGCGATGCCATAAACCTAATTCTCGGGTCACCGGTGCCCATTTTCGAATATTGTCAATATATAAACCTGAATTCACACTGTGGTGTCGCACAAGTACAAAGTGCGCGCCACCTACTTTCGCCGCGCGCCGCCATGCACGCACGGCGCGGCGTTCTCACGACGACAGCCACGAGCGCCCTCTGCTGCAACCCCGCTCGTGGCCACCACGGAAAGACACCGGTCACTTCGGACTGAGATAGCAACGAGTTAGGACCTTCGTAATCAGATAGGCACCAGTGAAGACTTTGCTATTGTACAGGCACTAGTCAGGCCTCTAACAACTATGTATCAACATTCTGCAGTACTATGTAAAAGTTAAGTATTGTTACATTCTGTGCAATATATATATCTTTCTAATTTACTCTAGTGTTTATAGTTTCTGGCTGCTCCCCTCCGTACCTGCACCAGCGTGTCGCTCTCATTCCACTCGGCCACCGACACCTACGACAAGGCTGGGACACAAAAGCGGCGACGAAGTCGGGACACAAAAGTGGCGACGAGGAGTGATAGACGAACCTTGGACCAGCCCGCTTACAGCAGCCAGACAGCAGCAGTCGGAGCACGCAGAAATTGTTCCCGCCCACCCACCCTTAATATAAGAATTTTGGGGAAAGATATTTTGTTACGTGTTTTGTGGACTTTTTTGTTGCAGAGCGAGCCCTCCTTTCATATTGCATTTGTGTTTTGTTATAATTTACTTGTATGCGCGGCGCCTAATCGGTCAGCATGCCCACTACCCCGAACCCAAACTTAATGGAAATTATTCAGTTACAGACGGCGCAAATAACGCAACTCCTCCAAGCGGTGTCCCAGCTAACCAACAACAACAGCCGCCGCTTCAGCAGCCCACACCTGCCGCTGCACCTCTTCCTACGTTTCGCCAGTACAACGAACGTGAGGAAGAATGGAGTGACTACTTCGCACAGTTTCAAGAACTCGTCGCGGCTCATCAAATTACAGGTCAGAGAGTGAAGAACCTTTTCTTATCGATTGTGGGCCCCCAGACTTTCGTACTATTGCAAAAACTTTTCCCTCTCGCATCTCCTCGTGATGTAGACTTTGAACAAATTGTAGATGCACTGCATGCTCATTATGAGAGAAAAGTTCTTGTAGCCGCTGCACGATACCGATTTTTCAGACTTAAAAAATTACCGCAGCAGTCACACCAAGAGTGGATTACGGAATTGAAGGGCTTAACCCGCCAATGTAAATTTACTTGCTCTTGTGGACTTTCGTATAGTGACGTGATGTTGAGGGATGCGATTACGCAGAATATTCAGGACCCCAGAATTAGGGCAGCAATTCTCAAACAATCTGACCCTTCATTAGACAGTGTACTGCAGCTTATAGAAGCGCATGATACTTTCGACTTAGCAGATGTAGAAATGCAAAGCCACAGTGTAAATTCAGTGCGCCGTAACGGACGCTTTCCTAGCCGTAGTTCTCAGTATAGCACTAGTGATTCTTTAAATTCTACCGGCCGTGCTGAACAGACAGTGAACAGTAGCCAGTGTAAAAGTGCGACACAAAGGTCGCCCCGTCGTATTAGAAACAGTGATTTGAAAAAAGGGCGCCAACGCCCGTTTCAGAAAAATGTTCGTAAGTCTTGCCCCCAGTGTGTATCTCGCCACAAACGTGCACAGTGCCCAAGTCGCAACGCAACCTGTTATCAATGTGGCAAATCGGGACATGTACAGTCTGTGTGTATGCAAATTAAAAACTCAAAGAACAGTAACGTTAGAAACGGTGCTTCGCAGAGTGCGAGAACAGTTCATTCTGTAAATGTTATACGGGCTGCGGAATTGAACAGTGGTTTCCTTGGATCTCAATTACAAGAAAGTAGTTCTGCGCCTATGGCAAAACTATATAGTGCACCACGTAGCAAGCGCCGACGAGCGCGTAAAACAGTGCAACGGAAAAGCGTTCGGGACAAGCAAAATGACTATGAACAGTGCATTCCTGTAGTGAAATTAGTGCCTTCTGCAACTGCTCCTTGTAATAATGCCCAGTACTGTGTAGCTAGTGACAGTAGACATCAAGTAGCTACTCAAAAGTGTAGTGCAGTAGTTAGTAAATCTGGAGTAGCTTCGCAGGCTTGCGCGGACGCCGATCCGGCGGTAGTGTCATCTAGTGACAGTGTTGTTAATCCGCTGCGTGCCGAGTCTGCGCCGCTTACTTCACTACGCGGCCCGCGCAAGCACGGTAAACAAACCGTAGCAGACGTTGCCCACATTCGCGCACCTGTCGTGCGCCAGAAGCACAAACTTTTTGTAAATCTCTCCATAGAAAATAAGACTGTGCAATTTCATCTTGATACTGGTTCCGCTGTTACATTAATTAATAAAGATACTTATGAACTTCTGGGTTCGCCAAAATTGTCGCCGTCACAGCAAGTGTTAACAGCTTATACAGGTCAAAATATTCCCGTACTAGGAACGTGTAGCCTGCCTGCCTCTTTTTTCAAGGTGTAACAAAAACAGTTGCTTTTGTAGTTCTTCAGGCCAAATCGACACAGAACATTTTTGGACTAGATGCTTTTGACTTGTTTGGTTTATCAATTCAAAGAGATGTGCTTCAAATTTCGTCAATAGTGCCTCAGGATAAAATCAATGCATTGTGTGACAAATATAGTGACTTGTTTTCGCCGGAACTAGGTTGTGCAAAAGACTTCGTGGCACATGTAACTTTAAAAGAATCTGCAGTTCCAAAATTTCGTAAAGCTAGACCAGTGCCTATCGCCTTGCGTGATACAGTTGCCGAAGAACTTAAACGTTGGCAAGATAGTGGTGTGATTTCTCCTGTTTCTGCGAGTCAGTGGGCCTCGCCTATAGTAATTATACCCAAGCCGTCAGGAAAACTTCGTATCTGTGCGGACTTCAAATCAACAGTGAACAGTCAAACAATTGTAGACACTTACCCTCTGCCCAGACCTGAGGAACTGATGGACAAATTAGGACAGTCTCGCTTCTTTTCCAAGATTGATTTAGCAGAGGCATACTTACAGATTCCACTTGATGACGAGTCAAAAAAGTTTTTCGTCATTAATACTCACATGGGCCTTTTTCAATTTCAACGCCTACCCTTTGGCAGTTCTTCCGCTCCCGCTATTTTTCAGCGTTTTTTGGAACAGCTGACAGTTTCTGTACCGTGTTGTTCGAACTATTTAGATGATATTGTGGTATCCGGACGTACAGTTGAAGAACATTTAGCAAACCTGGAGTGCCTTTTCAAAGTTTTGACTGCAGCAGGTCTACGTTGCAATAAAGCCAAGTGTTCGTTTTTCCAGACTGAAATAGAGTACTTAGGCCATGTGATTAATGCCCAAGGAATTCATCCCTTACAGTCACATCTTCGAGCAATCAAAGACTTGCCTCCTCCTAAGAATGTGCATGAATTGCAAGCAGTATTGGGAAAGCTTAACTATTATTTCAGATTTATTCCCAATGCCTCTCAGATTGCAGCTCCAATGCATCACTTACGTAGGAAGAATGTTCCTTTTGTATGGTCTAAAGATTGTCAGGTTGCCTTTGACAAACTAAAGTCTGCACTACTCAGTGATGCATGTTTGATTCCCTTTGACCCACAGAACCCTGTAGTGTTAGCAGTTGACGCCTCGTCGTACGGTCTTGGTGCCGTTCTGTCGCATCGTATTGGATGTCACGATCGTCCTATTGCCTTTGCATCCAAGCTACTGACGCCGACGCAACAGAATTACAGTCAGATAGAAAAGGAGGCCTTAGCAATCATTTACGGCGTCACAAAGTTTCATCATTATCTCTATGGCAGAAAATTCTATTTGTTGACAGACCACAAGCCTCTCACGTCGTTGTTCTCACCCACAAAGCCAATTCCGCCACGTACGGCACAAAAGCTTCAGAGATGGTCCTTGATATTGTCAAATTATCAGTATGAGATTTTGTACCGACCTACCACTAAACATGCCAACGCGGACACACTTTCCCGACTTCCGGTTGGCCAGGATGTATCATTTGATTCTTCAGAAATGGCATGTTGTCAGATAGACTCCAGAGATGCTACCGCTGTCGCAGATTTCCCTTTGAACTCTCGTCGGGTCGCACAGGAAACAGCTGCGGATGCAGACCTAAGTGTGGTAGCACGTTTTGTTCGCTTTTGTTGGCCTGCCAGAGCCAAAGACATTGATCGGCCTCTGGTTCGACGTTATTTTGCACAACGTCATGCATTATCTTTAAGTCAGGGTGTACTGTTGTTGCATACCGACAACGACCAAGCAAGAGTGATTGTTCCTCGTTCCCTGCAACGAGAAGTGTTACGCCTCCTGCATCAAGGACATTGGGGCATTGTTAGGACAAAGCAACTGGCCAGACGTCATTGTACCTGGGTTGGTATGGACGCTCAGATAGAGAGCATGACATCACAGTGTACAGTTTGTGCGGAGCATCAGGCGGCTCCTCCACAGCGTTTCTCAGACTGGCCACGCCCGAAGGGACCATGGCAACGTTTACATATTGACTTTGCCGGACCTTTCTGGAATACGCGCTGGTTAATTGTTGTAGACGCTTTCAGCAATTTTCCTTTTGTGATTGCCATGAACTCAACGACGGCGTCTAGTACGATCAGTGCCTTAACATCAGTGTTTTGCATCGAAGGCTTGCCTGAAACTATCGTCAGTGACAATGGACCTCAGTTTGTTAGTGCGGAATTTCAACAGTTTTGTCGTGTGAATGGCATTCAGCATATTACCACTGCACCTTTTCACCCTCAGTCCAATGGTGAAGCAGAACGTTTCGTTCGAACATTCAAGTCACACATGGAAAAGATGAAAGGTCAGCACTCCAGGCAGCAAGCTCTTCAAATTTTCCTGTCTACGTATCGGTGCATGCCACGTGACGGCCCGTCACCTGCCGAGCTGCTACACGGCCGCCGTCACCGCACTCTCCTTCACCTGCTGCAGCCTCCCACGCACCGAGTCGGTTCGTATGGCGCTACGCGTTTTCAGGTTTCCACGCCGGTGCTGTACAGGGTGTTTGCTGGAAACAAGAAGAAATGGATGCCGGGCATCATTCAGCGCGTGCTCGGGCGCAATATGTTTGTTGTACGTTCTTCCACAGGGTCGGAGCTGCGGCGCCACGCAAACCAATTGCGCCTGCACAGGCCGCGCGATCCTGTCTCCGGTTTCTTGATTCCAGACCCAGTTCACCGCCAGGGAGCACAGCCACATCGTTCGTCCCCGGACTACGAGATCCCTATGGACGTCGACGTACATCCGACGCAGTCGTCGCCGCCGCTGTCGCCGCCGCAGATGACAGCGTCACCGAGAGGGACTCCGGGACCGTGCGCCCCCCCCCCCCCCCCCAGCTTGGGCCACGCACCTCAGAAGAAGATGACCTGCTCCCTCTGGGCGGGGGCGGGCGCCCTTCCCCAGGTTTCGGCGGGTTCCCTGGAGGATCGCAAGGCGGATGCCGGGGCGCGGACGGCGTCTCGATCCCGGCCTCAGCTACGACGCCCGTCCCACCAGTAACGCCCCCGCCCAGGCCCTCCTCCCAGTGCCGTCGCCGTGGCCCTCAGCCCTACGCCACGACGGCGCGGCGGTTTGGGGGGGAGGGGTGTGGTGTCGCACAAGTACAAAGTGCGCGCCACCTACTTTCGCCGCGCGCCGCCATGCACGCATGGCGCGGCGTTCTCACGACGACAGCCACGAGCGCCCTCTGCTGCAACCCCGCTCGTGGCCACCACGGAAAGACACCGGTCACTTCGGACTGAGATAGCAACGAGTTAGGACCTTCGTAATCAGATAGGCACCAGTGAAGACTTTGCTATTGTACAGGCACTAGTCAGGCCTCTAACAACTATGTATCAACATTCTGCAGTACTATGTAAAAGTTAAGTATTGTTACATTCTGTGCAATATATATATCTTTCTAATTTACTCTAGTGTTTATAGTTTCTGGCTGCTCCCCTCCGTACCTGCACCAGCGTGTCGCTCTCATTCCACTCGGCCACCGACACCTACGACAAGGCTGGGACACAAAAGCGGCGACGAAGTCGGGACACAAAACACACTAACTGCGGGAAAATGCAAGTCAGCGGTAATAAATGGAGAGGGGCTATTCAGCTGGTGGTACCATCCTTCCGGGAGTCAGCGGCAGGTAATGTTGCCGAATTTCGTTTAAAATAGTAATGCCGAATTTCACGCAACTACATTGAATTTTTGAGATTTTTTTTTTTTAATTTCATGTTTTGATCTTAAAAATTAAGGGCGGTGGGGTAGTATAACTGGGTAAATGCGGTATTTATTATCTCCAGAAAACAAATACACTTATTTAACTAATGTTACTGTTTCTGCCACCGCAGTAAATGATATTTCAGTTCGAAGATTTTTATTGTATCTATCCATAACAGCGCTGTAATAAATACGTTTAAAAGGACAACTGGTGAGTCGCGACTTGTGAATCAACACCTATGCTTCACAAGTCACCACACGGTGTGTGGCGTAGGGTATTTTGCGTACCATTGACCCTGCCTCCTGCCTGCTATTACACTCGCGTATGGTTGGTGGGAAAAAATGATTGCCTGCATGCCTCCGTTTGGGCCCTAATCTTTCTGATGTTCTCCTCATGTTCGCCTCGCGAGACATACATAGTAGGAAGCAACATATCGGTTAACTAATCATGAGACGTATGCTCTTGGTACTTTGGCAGTAGCCTGTACCGTGATGCAGATCGTCTCTCTATTCGTCTGCCACTGGGGTTTCCTAATCATCTCTGTGACGCTTTCGCCCTTACTTAATGATCCCGTATAAAAGCGTGTTGCTCTTTGTTGGATCATCTATATGACTGCTATAATACTTACCCGGTACGAATTCCACCCTGATACCAAGCGCTGGCGGAACGAAAGTTTTGTAAACTTCTGCATTTGTTCATGGAACCCACTGATTGCGGATTCTTCCAATGAATCTCACTCTGGCATAGAACTTACCCACGATTGTCCATTTCAAATGGCGCCCTATATCACAGATATCTTATGGAAGTAACTGCTTCTATTGTTTCTCCTGCTACTGCGTTGTTATGTAAAATAGGATATTTCTGTCTGTGTAAAGGCAGCTCTTTTTGTGAAATGTCATGTTGACCACAGCTGTTTACTTCATTATCTCAAAGCTTCCGGTTTCGGTTAATATACCGTTCTCAAGCACCAGCAGAGCTTAGCCAGTTGCTTAACATATCATGTTACAACATTGAAAAAATTTTAAAATAAATATTTGGCATCATGCTTCACTTCCTATGGATGTTGTTCCAGTGACTGACTGGCATGATTCATAATATTTATTTTGAAGTTTTTCAATTTCGTAACATGATATGTTAAGCAACTGGCTAATCTCTGCTGGCTCTTGAGAATGGTTCATTAACCGAAACCGGTAGCTTTGAGTTATTAAATTAAAACGCTGTGGCCAACATGTCATTTTATAAATATTGAAAAGCTGTTAAACCCCACCTTTTCACTTTCCTAAAGGCAGCACATTACACTTGTTTTTGTTGGGCTCAATTGCCATTCACTGCACCAAATGTCTAAACCCTACAGATAGTCCTGAATTTAGACACCTTTCCAAGGGTTTCAACTTCTTCATAAATCATTGCATCAATCGCAAAACGTCTCTTTGAAATTCAGATGTTATCTACGAGGTCATTAATATATATAGTTAAAAGCAAATATTGTGTAACACTTCAGTGCCACGTGCCAGAGATCAACGTCTGAAGACCTCTCTCCGTTGAGAAGGCCATGCTGAGTTCTGTTAGCTAGGAAAGTCTGAATCCAGGCACACAGATGATTTGATATTCTTTACGCTCGCTCTTTCCTCATCAGGCGACGATGTTGAACGGTACAGAACGCCGGCCGCGGTGGCCGAGGGTACTGAGGCGCTCCAGTCACGGTCTGCACGGCCACTACGGTCGGGGGTTCGAATCCGCCATCGGGCATGGATATTTGTGCCGTCCTTAGTCTTAGCTAGTTCATAAGTAGTTTGTAAGCTTAGGGACTGATGACCCCGTTGTTAAGTCCCATAAGTTCTACAAACATTTGAACATTTGGTACAGAACGCCTTGCTAGAGTAAAAAAAACAAGACATCTTCCAGGGTTCCTGTGTTTAATAACCTCTGGATTTCTTCACATGACTGTTGCTTTCGGAAACCATATTGAATCCAACAAAGATTTCCGGTCTCCGGGAACGGCATAATATACTAACACAAAAGGTGTTCCAAAATTCTGCAAATGACCGATGTCAGATATATAGATTTACAGTTTCTCGCATCTCGTCGGGGATCTTTCTTGCAAACGGTTTGACCTGTGCTGTATCCCAGTCCTCTAGAGACCTTCGGAACACTTCTGCTAGAATACGGGAAAGCTGTATCGCTTACTCTGTGCAAAAATGAAACTGGAATCCCATCGGATTCAGCAGCCTCTCCTCTGATGAGCTATTTAAATTGCTTTTCTATCCCTCTGACATTTATTTCAATACCTGCCATTTATTCGTTGGTGCGATGGCGTAGAAGAGGAATTACAGTGCAACCTTTTGCTCTTAAATACCTTTGGAAAAAGTCATTTAATATTTGTATGTCATCCTCTATTTCAACAATATTATGATCACAGAGTGTATGTATTTCTGTTTCCGACATGTTTTCTGTAAGTTTTCTGCCAACTCGGTGTGCATCACATTGCTTTCAAACTCATTGAACAACTCTCGTATGGCTGTCCTGTGCTAATTTAGGCATCATTTACTTATGGCTTGTCGTCAAGATTTTGGCTACGTTTATTTTTGCAGTTAAGCTCTTTTTGCGTTCGTGACAGTTTCCTGTCTCGGTAGTTGAACCACGGCGGGTCTTTCCCATCTCTCATAATTTTACTCGGCACACGTGTTGTATTGTGCACTTGAACGTCGTACGTATTTGCTCAACACTGTCAGTGATAACGACGAAAGCATCGTGTTGAGCTGTTAAGTACTCTGAAAACTGACACTTTTCCGCTATTTCTAAATAAGATCTTCGTACTTTTCCTGATATTTCTGCTTACAGCTGTATGCATTGATGTTATTATGATCTTATGATCGTTTACTCACTGATCTACTCTGACTGAATAGAAAAGTTCGGTTCTATTTGTCGTCAGCAAGTCTAACACGTTATCTCCACGAATCGGCTATTTAACTGCTCGAGGTGAAGTGTGTTCAAATGTTTTGTAATTCTTATAGGGCCAAACTACTTTGGTCATAAATCCGTAGAATTACAAACTACTTAAACTAAGTTAATCTAACCTAAGGACAAACATACACATCCATGCCCGAGGGAGGATTCGAACATCCGACGTGGGAGGCCGCGCGATCCGCAATGTGGCGCTACAGACCGCTCGGCTACTATCGCGCGGCTGCTCGAGGTAACTTTCGAATACAGCACTTTAAACATTATTGGTAGAATCTTTGTCCCTGCTCATATCTTAAACACATTTGTCTCCCAGTGTACACACAAGTTCAAATCTCAGATTAAAACTATAATATGACTAGGAAGTCTACAGGAAATATTTTCTAAGTTTTCCCTCAGGCGTTTCGACACTACTACTGGTCTATAAAAATTTCCAATGACCACGTTTGGACCACATTTCACTGTTAATTTCAACCAAAGTATTTCATATTTCGATTATGTATCAATTTTTTTCGATACAATTGTGTTCTTTGCTGCTATTAACACGCCACCTCCTTCAGTGTTGCACCTATCTCTGTGGAATACTTTCCAGTGTGAGATTAGGTTTTCATTTTTACTGACATCTGTCTTGAGTCAGCTTCCCGTGTGTAGTAAAATGTGGGCATTGTGACTAAAAGTTAGAGCAGTTCAGGGTTCTTTCCACAGCTTACTATATTAATCTTTTTTTTTTCCCCTCTGTTGTATTGTGCCGAGAGATGCCTTGACCCAGTTTCTTAACGGGCCTATGGATATCTCTAAACTAAGGGGGTATTTGTGCTCGGTTCATATTTGAACAAAAATAATGGATTTAAAAGAATTTGGTTTGACAAGCGCCCACTGAAATGGTCATTATAACATTTGGCTTACTGTATCTCTGTTGCAACATAGAAGCAAACTTTGAACGACGAACTGGATCTGGTACCAAGGCAAACCGGTTAGTTTGTTTTCAAAAGATACCATTTTGATTGACTTTAATGCTGATCTATCATTTTTATGAGGACAGTTTTTCTTGGAGGTTCTGAAACTAGTCACGTTTACACTTTAAACTTGTATGAAAGTGTTGCAAATTAGCACAGTGGTGAATTAATGGATCATGTGAAACGATTTTTTACTCTTATAATTATTATCCGTCCTCGAAATACAGTGACTTAAAATCAGTTTGAGAGGGACTAAAGCATAAGGGTTACAAAAGATACATCCTGGAAAAATGACATAAGTTGATTCACAGCAAGCTAAAGATGTAAAGTTGTTGACACAGAGGGATAAAGGTAGACTCCCACTCAGTGCCGCTCCCTAGATAATGAAGAGAAAATTATTTACTTGATGTCTCAGTCCAGTTAGCACCAGAGAGATGGTTGTTTGCTTTTATTATCTGGACCCTGAGCAGATCACGTGAATCATCTAGTTTAGCGATGCTCTATGGTCACATTGTACTAGTTTATTGTAGAGAGGTGGTATACAGAACATTTTTCAGGTATCAGGGTGAATGTTATCGACTTCAGTATGTTTAAAGTATTTGGGTGAGAAACGACAGTAAGTAATTTTTTCCACTCTTTCTGATTGTTGAAAGGAATGTTCTGGTTATTGAAGAATATTTATCATGAACAGTGCTTTAACTTAATCATAATAATGTGTTTTCTGCCAGAGATTGTGCATTTCTGTACTGATTTATTTACAGTTGATTGTGCTTTCATATGACTCTGATACTTCTGGAGAAGACTGTGGTGAGGAATATGTCACATCTGAAACCTCAAAAACTTCCACAGTTGAAGGCTGTTCAGCGAAAGGAAGCGCAGAATTAATTACATTTCTCCTAATTCACCACGTTTTTGTTGTATATTACTATTTGTGGTATAAAACTATTAATTTGTATAAATCTATTATTGTAATGTAGAAACTAAAATTCTACAAAGTATATAAATGTATAATATACAAATAAGTTAGAAATAACATTGTGTAATCTGATATTAACTGGAAAGCCTTATGATCTTCAGTTTTCTCAAAACTACAAGAAGTGTATTCGTACCACATTATTTTTGACCCCTTCAATTAAATTTAGCATTTATTGAGAGTCTTTGAAAGTCCAGATAATTGTAAATGTAAATGTTGGTAACATTTTTAGTTAACAATTGTTTCGTTGATAATATTTTAATTGCAGTAACTATTCGTATAAGAACTGAAGAAAATCGTAAAGATGACGATAACTTAGATTTTTGGGAAAAAACATTTTAAGTCTTAATTGACAACCCCTGTGCACTGCAACAGCTAATCAAGCACGACAGATTAAAAGTTAGGAAATAAAATAAAAATGTGCCTATTACAGCAAATCCCCTGTCCTAGGTGGAAGATGTAAAAGAGGAGAAGTGGCTCCTCAAGTTAACTGGCAGCTTATAATTATTTAAATAAAAGAAATTCATATATATGCGCTTTCTTAACCTTATTTTTCCGGCTCAGTGAGAGTATGATGAGGATGCATCTGCATTAGAAAGTATTCCTGAAAGGGGATTTATACATCCTAAGCTTTACTGGAATAAAATGTCCTAATTCACAGCATTGTCAGGGGGCATCATGAAATGTAAAATATTATATGACATGACATTATGAGTACTGTTAATTTACACTTGTGGGAATATTTCAAGAGTCTTGGATTTGCATGATTTTGAAGCTGTGAGACAAGTCGAGAAGCTACCTCTCCTATACTCATATCTTTGACTCTGGCCAGGACACATTTGCCTTTTGTTGTGCTGTGACAGGAAACCGATAAATTTCAATTGATAGTACCAATTGCTTTAACCTTTGATATTTACAATACTATTCACACAGCGATTAAAATCTGTAGCTCCAAAATGTGTGTTGTGACACTAATATGTACGTCACTAGAAGACTTGGAACCACCTGCTCAGCTCCACGACATTAATGGAGTAACAGCCTTGAAGATGGTTCAAAAGAAGGACCGAAACTAGTTGACTAAATAAATAATTCATGGCACTATAGACTGCTTTTTATATATAAGCACTGTATTACATTCTTTACGAAGTGAACAGGCCAGAAAGCATTGCTCCAGGTAAATCCTCTGAGCAATTCTAGTCGATATTCGAGAAGGCCTTTACTTCAAAACAGCAATATAATTCTAAAAATGCTTAATACTTTTAAAGTTTTCGAACACTAACTTTTTTGGCTTATCGAGTGGCAAGTAATGAGGTTGGAAACTAGAATGTTGGCGGGTTATATTTTAAGAAAACGTAGTTTTTAAAGGCTTTTAAGAGTTTTTCCGATTCATCAAACCAATCGATACATACAAAAGAGCAACAGATAGATAATCTGAAGGCGTATAACTTTATATTTTAACGTTTTCCAATCGGAGCTATCGTTTTTTGTTTGTTAAATAAAATATGTTTTTTGCAACTTCTCGAAGTGTTTTGGCAAATTTCGCCATTTTGGAACGACTATCATGGTACAGAAGCTCTATTTAAAATTTAAATTCCTATACTTTCATATTTTTTTTTCTTCTTCTGAGGTATTAATTTGTGTACATCTAACATTACACTTTAACAGAATACTTGCAGTGTTAGACAGAGATGGAGGACAGAGAGACGAGGGAGGAATTGATGTGTGGGGAAGAGATGATGTGCACAGAAGGTAATAAAAAATCAATGGTAGCAGGTGTGAAAGATCATCACTTAACAACAGCTCGACGCATTTGACGAATTTCATTTTATTATTGTCTTTCTAATTGACAGGAGAAGATTTAAATACAGGGTGTCTCACCTAACGCTGCCACCTCAAATATCTCTCAAACGACAAAAGATATTCAAAAACGGTTTTCACCAACATGAACGTACGGCAGGGGCTTAAGAAACTAAATACTATTCGAAATTTTAAAACGTTTACAAATGTTATTTTCAACAAAAACTTGTGTTTTTTTAATGCACACCCCCTATTTTTTCGTATGCAATAAATAGCATAAACAATGGCGTTTATTGCATCGCAATACGCCAATTACATCCCGAGATATTGCGACGCGAAGTTGACGCTCCTCATGTACGATCTAGGGTTGGAAACTCGACTATTAATGTGGTTCCAACATGATGGATGTCCCGCACACACTGCAAAAGTTTCCAGAGACGTTCTACATGCGACATTTCCAAATAGGTGGATTGGGGGGGAGGTACAGTGCGATGGCCAGCACGGTCCCCTGACTTAAGGCCATTAGATTTGTTTCTCTGGGGCGCAGTGAGAGGCAGTGTAACAAGAACCCCCAACGACAGTAAAGGATATACAACATCGTATTACTGCGGCCTGTATGGCAATATCTGTAGAAACTCTACGTTGATGCAAACAGACGGCACTTCGAACATATGTTGACGTAACACAGTTTCAATGGTCAAGATGTGGGAATATTTTCTATGCTGGATGTAATGCAAAACAATACAGTTTCTGTGGGTGACAGGACACTAGTAAATGTGTTTATAACAGTAAAACCTTGTGTGTTACCTCAAACACACATTTACAATGTGAGAAACGCAACTTTGCGTTGGAAGTGTTTCTTGTTCATTTTTGTGGATTGTTCTTACCTTCACATTGTGTGAGCCCCTGACATAGGCAGCGTGAGGTTCACGCTTGAGTCTCACGACCTGCGCTAGCTGTGCGCTTAATTTATTTCAAGCATCAACTTCGCGTCACAATATCTCGGGATGTAATTGGCGTATTGCGATGCAATAAATGCCATTGCTTATGTGATATTTTTATGCTATTGATTGCACAGGAAAAAAGAGGGGGTTTCCATTAAAAAAACACAAGTTTGTGTTGAAAATAGTATTTGTAAACGTGTTAAAATTTCGCATAATATTTAGTTTCTTAGGCGCCTGGCGGACGTTCATGCTGGTGAAAACCGTTTTTGAATACCTTTTGTCGTTCGAGAGATATTTGAGGTGGCAGCGTTAGGTAAGAGACCCTGAGAGACTCGAATTACAGGGGAGATGAGGAGTTACAGAGAAGGGCAAATGGACTAACAGATGACTGGAACAAATAAACTACCGGGCAACGCCGGATCTCTGGCTATGTTCTGCCTTTCCTCAGTGACAGTTTTTATTTTATTTTTATATTCAATTTTGTGGTTTATTTACAGATAAATAGTAAATCTTTATTTTAGATTTACTGAAATTGCAACTGTTGTAATTATACTTTTTTTTTATTTTATCGCTGGTGTTGTCACAAGATCAAAGTTGAAAACCAGAGTTGAAATTCAACTAACCGTAAGATCAGCAATGAATATTAATTTTTGAAATGGTTAATACACTGAAAGGACCCCAATGATTCCGCCGTCAGTTCTCAGAAGCAATGAAAAATTACGACAACACCAGAAAGCGCCATTACATAAGAAAATAGCGGAATCAGTTACCTGGTAGACATTCATTGGTGGAAGCCGTGACACTGCAGTTGAACCTGTATGAATTGATTTATACCTTCGTTCTCGTAAACTGATGCTTGGTTTCATGACTATTAATTATTAAAGTTTTAAGACCGTGTGCAATTTTGATCACTATGGTTATCGAAAGTTAAAGAAATTATCGGACTTCACTTTTAACAGAATGAATATTTCATGCAGGCATTGAATTGAATTTTTAATATAAAATGTGAGTAAATAAATTTTGGATCGAGAATGTTCTTTTGTCAACATGAGACAATAGGCAACAATGACCAAGCATCAATTTACTAATATTGCTGAAAATCAAGTCATAAATTAAATGAAAGATGGGGAGAAATAGTCATTATTTAAATAAAATAGGAATTCCAATTGAAATTTTAAATTTATTATGTTAAAGGATGCTAACCAGGCCTCACACATAATTCTGGAGGTCGAGTAAAATACGTCCGCTCAGTATAAAGATGGAAAAACGAAAGACGACAAGCGATTCCGTTTTCTCTCCAGATCGTTTGAAACAGTTGAATGTATTAATTGAAACAAGGGTAATCTCGAGTTATTGGCAGAGAGAACGGTTGCTAGCGACAAGCGTCGCAGATATAATTTTCAATAAAAAAAATATTAATGTATCGCTGTACTGTGAAGGTAAGAGGAGGTGTAGCTGCGAATCGAGCTGCACATTAACACTTTGACTGCCGGCCCTGTAAACTTTGCCATTTCTAATAATGCCAGGTGTTTTTAGCAATATTTAGTATTTTGTATTAGAAAAACTAGACAACATTTAAATGTGGTAATAACCTTTTCTGAAAGTCTTGGACTTCTTTTTCCTGATTACCTACTTTCAGTTTATTTGGATGTTTACTTCCTTTTCCACATATTTTCAAACAATGTCATTTTTTGGGAAAAAGAAAAAAGTTTACGGAAATCATAAAGTTTTTACATCATGCTTGTCGTAGTAGAAAAGCTTTTATTCCACTTTCAATAATAAAACACTTATTATATTTTCACACATTGTAAATTTGTTAAAAAAAATTTATTTCGTATGATACAATGTAAAACATGGTTCTTTGCACATTGCGATTTTGCACACACTGCACTGGTATGATGTGTCTTTTCTTACTGCCTTTCCAGTTTGCTTTTTTCCTCTGGTTGAGCATACTTTGCGCATCCTTTGAATTCTACTTTTACCTGTGGAGGTGGAATTTTTTCTAGAAAATGCTTTCCTGCAGATAACCTGCTCAGGAGGCCTCTATCGGAAGTTGGTTTGGGAGTACCGTCTTCACACATTGGCAATTCTGCACACAACATCTTTATGAACTTGGATAGAGGCATCTCCTCGGCTTTTATTTTGTTATGGAGAATACATGCATATACCAGGCACCAGAAGGAGACAGTGAAATGCAAGTTTCTTCCACCATTTCACTGTTCTATGTTCGAAAGCCCTGTATGACATCCTTTGAACGGACATATCAACCCCGACCTTATTTTTGTTGTTCTCCACAACACAAGCAGGTTTTTGTTTTTTGTTTACATCTTCTGTCTACATAATTATATCATTTCTGCCCTGTGTCTTGTACTTAACATATATACAAATCGTTTGTCTTTCCAGCACACAGCCAAAAGATTCCCACTCCTCCGGAATATCTGTTCCCTTCTTTGTATGTTGGGTGATTTCAAAGTCTAAGGCATTCCCTTCCGGTTTTTCATTACAGTTCGAACAAGACCTGTCTTCTCCTTTTCTAACATTCTACTTACCCCTTGCGGCACAATGAAGAGATGCTGAGACCGTCAATGGACGGGATTTCGTATTTACAAACATGAAAAATCGAATTCCGTCAATTGACGGGATCGGCAGTCTACGGAAATTTTTGTATCCCGTCAATTGTTCAAATGTTTGTTAAGCTTATGGGACTCAACTACGGGGTCATCAGTCCCTAAACTTACAAACTACTTATGAACTACCTTATACTAAAGACGGCACAAATATCCATGCCCGAGGGGGGATTCGAACCCCCGACCGTAGTGGCCGTGCAGACCGTGACTGAAACGCATCAGTCCCCTCGGCCACCGCGGCCGGCTCCCGTCATTTGACGGGATTGGCAGTTAAAGTGTTAATCCAACGAAAATAGATGTAAAAAGCCAGAGGTAAAATAACGAGAGTGCACAGTCCTCTGGTGGAGTAGCGCAAGAGTCAGCCAATTAGGTTAAGGAGACAACGCGAGTGTAACTAGCGAGGCATCGACCCGGCTTGGCGGATGAGCCCCGCGACAGCCGTTAACTGTCTGCGTGAGGAGGCGGACCAGACGTCGGGGTAGTCGGCGGCGGTCGGCGCTTAAGTCGGGCTTTCATTTACGTAGTTGCGCGCCGGCCGCAACTGCATCCAGTTAAGTGTTCCGCCGGCGGCCAAGTTGGCGGCTAACACAATAAGGCGGTCTGCCGACAGCCGGCGGGATGGCATTATCACTGCTAACTGCCGCCGACTCGGAGCCTGCTAACTGAGATCAACTCCCGCTGGTCTCGCCGTGGGCCGGCTGGGAACAGTGCTGCGCGAGAAAGATAGTACACTGCTCAGGGTGCAACAGAAACTTACGGCAAAAATTACATGGCACATTGTTCTCACGTACATAAATGAATACACGAAAAAAAGAGGTGCATCGCTCGATTATAGGGTCCTATAAACCTTTACACAAAAATGGAATGGAGATGTAGAAAACAACATTTCAGTTCCCTTAAATTGCTCATGAGCTTTTTATTTTATTTTATACTAGCTGTAAACCCGGCGTTGCCTGGGTGTTTATCCCGCATTCTCTTAGTCCACATCCCATTCCGCCCTCTCTCTGCATCCACCTTTTTCTCTCCCATCTCTGTTCATTTCCACCTTTCCCTCTCTCAGCAAAGTTTTCTGCAAGGTACCCTCTGTCATGTACGATACAGATATTTATGTATCCAGTGAGCCTCCTCTTGGTTCAAAGGTCATGTGTGCAAAATTCATAAAGACTGGAGCAAAACTATGCATTTTGTAATATTCCGTAAGTTAAATACCCTTTACCATGCAACGAACGAAATTTTATACAGACAGAAACATTCCTCTTGTTTTTGAGGTAGAATGTGCAAAATTTCATCAATATCGGAACAAAACTATAGATTTGTGCTCAATCGATTGAAGCTATGTGGAAGGCGCAGTATACCGTTAGCAGAGCCTCTTCTCTTGATAGTTTTTACTGCTTTATTTATTCTTATATTTCCTTATTCGTATGCTTATCTTTACAGAGAAACAGCTGAAGACATTGTAGCACGCATAGACCAAAGATATGGTCTGTGCCATCACGTTACGTTGTATCTAACCTCCTTGCTATAGAGTCGCAAACGTCATCGCTGGCATTCAGTCCGATTTTTTTAATAATTCGACGACTTTCATCCACTATATCTTCCACCCCCTTACAGCTGTCGGCATGGAACTGCTATGGAGTACAACGGGACATTTCGGACAACAATTACACACAGATTATTCGTTTGCATTCTGTAATTTTCACTGTAGAGCGAAATATTAACACACACACACACACACACACACACACGTAGAATTTTATATATACCAATAACTTTCCATCCTAATATAGTCGACCCTTTTATCATCATCAACTCTCAAGCAACACTGCAACCAATAAAACCATTTTCAAAGAGGAAATATAATTTTCAAAGAGTAATTATTGTTCCTTATTTCGCGTTATATTCTTCCAATTACTAAATATCTATCAGATCGGTATAAAACCGTGCCTAAAACCTTCCTCAGGTATATATTAGTAACTGCACAAATCTTTAAGTCTCTGCGTTTTGTCGTTCGGATGTGATAAGCGTACACCGAACAGACATTCACATTAATATAAATAGATAAATGGCTATTCGGTTGCCATAAAACCGTGCCTAAAGCCTTCCCCGGGTAGACATTAATAACTGTACAAATTTTTAGCTCTTTATGTCATGTGGTTCAGACGTGATAAACGTACACCGAACAGACATTCACTTTTATAGATATAGATATTTTGTTTTGCGAAGTGGTTTTGTGATGTAGTAGTACATACTGTTCTTCCATGTTGACAAATTCGGCAACGATTGGCCGCATGTGGTGCATTCCAAGCAAGCAACTCCACTATCATCAACAAGATATTTCGATAGGCGAGAGATCGTTGAGGAGTCTAGCTTTCTGAATCTAAACCTACATGGGATACTCTGCAAATCGCATTTTAGTGCCTGGCAGAGGGTTCATCGAACCACCTTTATACTGTTTATCTCCCCTTCCATTCTCGAATAGCGTGTGGGAAGAAAGGACATCTGAATCTCCCCGTTCCAGCTCTGATTTCTCGTATTTTATTCTGTTGATCTTTTCTACCCTTGTATTTGGGAGACAACAATATATTTTCGCATTCTGAGGAGAATGTTGGCGATTGGAGTTTCGTAAGTAGACCACGCCGCAGCGATTCACACCATTGTTGTAATGATTCCCATCCCAGGTCCTGTATAATTTCCGTGGCGCTGTTTCCCCTGTATCGAGAGAATACGAGTTGCGCTTTATTGGACTCTTTCGATGTATTCCGTTAAACCTACCTGATAAGGATCCCACACTGGGCAGCAATACTCCAAGAAAGGACGGACAACCATAGTGCATGCAGTTTCCTTAGTAGTTCTGTTGCATCTATTAAAGCGTTCTGCTAATAAAACGCAGTCTCTGGTTCGACCTTACTACGACATTATCTACGTGTTCTTTCCAGTTTAAGTCTAATGTAATAGTAATTACTAGGTATTTTCTGAGGTTTACGGCCTTCAATTTTGATTGATTTATCTTGTAAATAAAGTTTTACGGATTTCTTTTCGTTCTTATGTAGACGACTTCACACTTCTCATTTTTTAGAGTCAATTGCTAATTTTTACACCATACTGATGTCTTACTTAGAGCGTTCTGCAGTTGGGTTTGTTTTTCAAATGATTTTACTAGACGGTAAATGACGGCGTCATATCCAAACAACCTAAGAGAGCTTCCAAATCATTTGTTTAAATAAAGAATAGCAGAGGACCAAACACACTACCCTGTGGAACGCCGGATAATACTTATGTTTTACTCGATGCCTTACCATCGATTGCTACAATCTGTGTCCTCTATGACAGGAAATCCCCTATGCAGTCGCAGATTTGGTGCGATATACCATAAAAACGCAATTTGATTAAAAGCCGTTCGTCTGAGTAAAGAGCTAGTTGTAAATCGCATGAACGATATTTTCTAAATTCTTTTTGACCCTGGGGTCAATAGATCGTTCTGTTCGAGGTAATTGATAATATTTGAATACAGGATATATTTCAAAACCTTGCTGCAAATTGACGTCAATGCCTGTAGTTTAGTGGGTTACTCCTACTGTCTTTCTTGAATATAGGTGTGACCTGTGCAACTTTCCAATCGATTGGTACAGATCCTTCTTTGAACGAACGGTTGTATATGGCTGTTAAGTAAGGAGCTATCGCTTCAGTATAATCGAATATAAATCTAATGGGTATACAATCGGGACCAGAAGCCTTGTTCTTGTTAAGTGATTTAAGTTGCTTCACTACTCCGAGAATACCTACTTCAACGTTACTCATTCTGGTCTCTGTAATTCGAAATGTGGAATATTGGTTTCGTCAATTTTCGTGAATGAGTTTCTAAAGGTGTGTTTAATAACTTGAGTAATCATTGCTTCAACTGTTAGTTTCAATCACCAGCATCCCATTTCGCAATCCATTGGAAAGTTTTAAACTGCCACCAGTGCCATCCAAACCCTTCTGAGTGAATAAACGTGAAACTTACTAAGACTTGTCATCTTCATTTTTAATTGGTAAAAGCCATTCTGATACCCATCTTGAGTTCTGCTGCTGAAAACAAAGACATCGTGTTAATTCATGTAACAGAAAGACTGTATACAGAAACATTGCTGTTACGTTGGCAGTTGATACCCATCAGCAATCGACACATTCCTCTAAACTGGAGAGTGATGAAGATGGAGTTTTCCATGCTAAAACCACAAATAGTTAGGGAGCTAACAGTCTGCCCAGACAGAGTCCCACTTGCCTACGTAGGCGTCATACTACTGAAATGCAGCAATTTCCTCACACGTCTCATTGGCATGGAGCACGCCATTGAGGTTGAGCGGCTTATGAAGAACATTTTTGCCATCCTCAGGACCCAGGGATTAAATTATGATTTCCGTTTTCTCTGACACACAAACACCGTTCCACTGTGTGCCACACTGTGCTCAATGAATCATGTTCATGTGTTACGATGACACAGGATAGGCGGCGTTCACCAGTGTTCAAGTCAAGGAACCTGGGACCCATTAAAGGCAATACCCATCGAATGAAGGAGGCGTCCGAATACAACAACGGCTGTGAAAAGCTGTAACCGTTGGGGCTAGGAAAAACAAAAAGGAAAAATAGGCCTTGAAAGCTCAATGACAAAATGGTAATCAGAAATGGATGTAATAAGGAAGCTTGAAATTTTGCAGTGTGGATGCTGACCAGAGTTCGCAAAACATGTGTACGAAAAGACGCACTGCAACACATCCTGTGGAATGAACAGCAGTGTCATCACTTAGGACAGTTTCTGTAGAACACAGCGCTCAGAACTCATTGAATCTGTTCTGTGACTTTCATGGAGCAGATTCCATACTGAAGTTAACTCGAAACAAGTCTTGGTCATAAGTTCCTTCCAACATCTTCAGCTACTAGGAAGCCTTTACATACCTAGAAGGCAATAATATAAATTGTTAGACACCTTTATTGTCGTCCGAAATCGGATGTGTGTTTTGGAGACAAATTTAATTTTTCTGTCAAAGACTATGTCCCTGAATAAATTACGGTGGGTACCACTGTAGTTTGTTTTGATAAAAGTTGTAGGAACTGATATCTAAGTAAAATTTGAGCATAATTATAATTACCTGACAGCTTATTCAGGAGTTTTTGTAGGAGGCGATCTTTTAATGTAATAGAATCCCTTTATAAGATTTTTTATTGCAATAGGTCGCTTATAGACTTTTTATTACTAGTTTTGACTCGTTAAAGAGTCATTATCAAATCTTATTTGTTCAGGCACGTTAAGAAATATACTTCAGATGAACCAACATCACTGTGGCAAATTACATATGGTAATCACATCATCATACCATTTGTAGCTTGCCACTGTGATGTTGGTTCATCTTAAGTATATTTCTTAAGATGCCTGAACAAGTAAGATTTGATAATGACTTTTTAACGAGTCGAAACTAGTAATAAAAAAGTCAATAAGCGATCTATGTCAATAAAAATCTTATAAAGGGATTCTTGACCATTGAGCCTAATTAGTTATTGTTTCTTTTAATAAGTGTAGATGCTGCAGTTCGTAACTCCCTCGGATATACTTATCATGTAGCTGTGTGTTGAGCAGTATTCCCGAGCCATGCCTTCGATGATCGTTGAAGATAATTGCCACTTCCTTTTTTGTTCAGTGTGATGTTAATTCTGAATGTTTGATGAGCGTTGTTTGTTGTGTCTTCTGGAGAAATACAGAAAAAACATAGAATTAATTTTGCAAAAGATGAAGTTTGAAACCCAAATCAAATTAACAGATACAAGAAAAAGTAAAATACGTGATATATGATTTGTGACTTCTTTAAAAACCTTATTACTTTAGTATATGTAGTTTTGCTAAATTTCATAGCAATTTCAGTGATCATTCTAACAATTTGTGTTGGAAATCCTTCGAGACTTACATTGTTAATATCAAAGTAGGAAAGTAAGGAGATGGAACCTGGGTAATGTAATAGAATCTAGAGTTGGATGAGAGTTTAGAGGGGTCCGACCAAAACTGGGAAGAGAAATAGAGAAAGAGTGGGTAGCTTTCAGAGATACAGTAGTGAAGGCTGAAGAGGCACATATAGTTAGGAAGATTACAAATCATTCGATAACAAAGGGTGTATTGAACTGAATTGATGAATGGAGAAAGTTCAAAAATGCAGTAAATGAAACAGGCAAAAAGGATTACAGGCGACAGAACATGTGGCTGTTTGGAAGTGCAGACCGATAAGGTAGGAGTAGCTAGAGGATAGATGCAGATCCATTAAAGCATGCATAACGGGGGGAAAGATAGATACTGCCTACAGGAAAATAAAAGAGACTCTGGTGACAAGAAAAGTAGCTACGTGAATATTAAGAGTCCAGATGGGAAAACAGCACTAAGCAAAGGAGAGAAATGTGAAAGTTAGGGGGAATACATTAAGGGCCTATACAAGGGAAATGAACTTGATGACATTATTGTAGAAAGGGAAGAAGAAGTAGATGGAGATGAGATAGGAGATACGATACAAAGATCACTGAAAGATTTGGTCTGGCTAGGGCCCCTGGAGTAGATGATATTTCCTCTGAATTGCTAACATCGTTGGAAGAGCCAGTTATGAAGAAACAGTTCTACCATGTATGTAAATTATATGAGACAGAGGAAATATCCTCAGACTTCCAATTCCAAAGAAAGAAAGTGTAGAAAAGTGTGAAGGTTACAAAACTCAGTCTAATAAGTCATGGTTATAAAATAATGACAATATTATTTACAAACGAATGGAAAAGAAAAATGGAACACGTGCTACAATACTCCCATTAGAACTTATGTTGGAACATTTGTTGAGAAAAGCAAACCAGTGTTTTCAGGTTTTGTAGCTTTGCCAAAAATCTTTGATAATGAAACTTTGATAATGTTGACTGGAATTCACTCTTTTAAATTGTAAAGGTAGCAGGAGTAAAAAATAGGGAACGAAAAGTAATGAACAACTTGTACAAAATCCAGAAAGCAGTTATGAGACTAGAAGGACACGGAACGGACGCAGTGGTGGGGAAGGGAGAAACACAGGGTTTTAAGGTTGCCCCAATGTTACTCAGTCAATACATTGAACAAGCTGTGCAGGACAACATGGAAAAATTTGGAGAAAACATTTAATATCTTGGGAGTGAGGAGATGAGAAGGAAGGAAGTTGCAGTCTGTCGATTACATTGTAATTCATTCATAGACCGCAGAGGTTCTGGGAGTGCATTTGAACGGGACGGACAGTATACTGATTGGAGGTTATAATATGAACATTAGTCAGAGTAAAACAAGGGTAATGAAATGTACCCTAAAATTCAGGCTATATTGAAGAAATTTGATTAGGCAATGAGTTAATAAAAGCAGTAAATGAGTTTGGTACATGGGTTGATTCGTGAAGGTATTAATCAAAATATTGATGGAATTAATAGTAATAACCCTAAGAAGATATAAAATGCAGAATGGCTGTGGTAAGAAAAGTATTTCTGATGAAGCGAAATATATTGACATCCTAAATTAATTTAAATGTTTGGAAGTTCATTCTGGAGTGTAGCATTGTGCGGGAGTGAAATGTGGACAATAAGGAGTTCAGACAGAGAAACGATAGGAGGATTTGAAATGCAGTGCTACAAACAAATGCTGAGGATTAGATTTCTGATCGCGTAACTAATGATGAGTTTCTGTACAGAATTGGGGAGAAAAATTTCTGGCATATATTGACCAAAAAAATTGTTCTACTGATCACTCACATTCTAAGACATCAAGGAATATTCAGTTTAGCGCTGGAGGGAACTGTGTGGGGTAAAAATCGCAGAGGGAGCAAGAAAGAAATGCAGTAAACAGGTAGGTTGCATTCTTACTTAGAAATGAATAGTCTTGCACAGGACAGTTTAGCGTGGAGAGCTGCATCAAATCAGTCTCAGTACTGAAGACTAGGACAACCAACATCAAAGAGTCTCTTTGTGTAATTCCTTTATGTTTGTTTCTAGTAATCTTGAATGTGCAGCATCTGATTTACATATTCCCAAAACGATAGTAGATTTGATTATTCTTGTACAGTTTCCTTAATGAATTCTGTCTTTCGTTTTACTCATATGGACTCGCATATTTGATACTTTCCCAAATTTCCCTAAACATATTAAAAAAATTAAAGTTTGTGCTCCCTCAATAATAACTCTCTATCGACGACAAACTGCACCTTAATCTTGTTTAATTCAAGACGACGTTTGGTACCTTTCCTAAATCCATTTGGCAGATATTCCTGTTGTAAGTTGAATTTGTTACCAAATTTAGTGAAGTTCCAGTCAGTAATAAAGTGTTAAGAGTTTACTTATCTTTGACATTTGTTTACTATCTTATTCTGTCATCTTAATTCTTTCTTTTAATTGTGTTGTTAAATTCTTGTTTCCTACAATAAGCAAGACCTTGGAAAGTATATACTTAAACTGATGTTCTTCTATGTGGTTGAACGGTGTCTTTATTTTTCATTATCCTGCTGAGTTTTGCACAGTTATTTGCGTTGATGCTATATGTGTAGTTTACTGCTGAACTTTTGGATTTAACTACATTATGAATTTCTGGTTGGTCATGTCAAAAGAATCATGGAATAGTAGCAAGATTATTTGATAAAGTTAGCACAAATATAATGACTGGTCTGGAAAGAGACTAATTCAAGCCGATTTGTGTAATTAACGGTAGTTGCTATTATGTTACATCACTATGAATGTTTATATTGTAGAATTGAGAATAAGATGAACTCTGTTTTTCACTATCCTGATACTTTGGATTTTGCTCGTTATGTGGGTGGAAGTTATATGTGTAGTTTACTACTGGTCTTTTGTATTTGTTTACTTTATGAAGTTTTGCTTGGTTGTGTCAAAGTAACATTGAACAGTAGCAACATTATCTGATAATGTTAACTCAAATAAAATTATTTTTCTGGATAAAGACAGATTATTTCAAGCTGATTTGTGTAATTGCTGATAGTTTGCATAATGTTGCATCAGGACGACAGTTTATATTGTAGAATTGAGATTGTGATAAACTCTTTACTCCTGAGCTCTGTTTTTCACGATCCTGCTAAGTTGAGTTGTACACAGTTATGTGCATTGAAGCTGTATGTGTAGTTTACTACTGATCTTTCGGATTTGTTTACCTTATGAAACTGTGGTTGGTTCTGTCAAAAGTAACATCGAACAGTAGCAAGATTATCTCATAATGTCAGCACAAATAAAATTATTGTTCTGGAAAGAGACAGATTATTTCAAGCTGATTTGTGTAATTACTGGTAGTTTGCATTATGTTGCATCAGTATGACTATTTGTATTGTTGAACTGAGATTGTGATGAACAAAACTCTTTTCTCCTGAGCTCTGTTTTTCACAATCCTACTAAGTTGAATTTTGCACAGTTATGTGCATTGAAGCTATATGTGTAGTTTACTACTGGTCTTTTGGATTTGTTTACCTTATGAAGCTTTGGTTGGTTCTGTCAAAAGTAACATCGAACAGTATCCAGATTATGTCATAATGTTAGCACAAATGAAATGATTGTTCTGGAAAGAGACAGACTATTTCATTTCAAGCTGATTTGTGTAATTACTGGTAGTTTGTATTATGTTGCATCAGTACGACCGTTTTTATTGTAGAATTGAGATTATTATGAACGAAACTCTTTTTTCTTGCGAGTATCTGATTAGTAATAGAAGAACGCAAACGGAAAGCTCAAGTTCTAAATTTAACCTTTAAGAAACCTTTTACGCAGGAGGACCGCACAAATGTACCATCATTTTATCAACGTACTAATTCCGAAATGGGGACATAGTAATAGATATTCCCGGTGTAGAGAAGCAGCTGAGAGCTAAATACGAAAACGTCTGCTGGTCCGGATGGAATACCAGTTCAGTTTTACAAAGACTATTCTGCGGCATTGGTCCCCTACTTAGCTTGCATTTATCGTGAATCTTTAATTTAGCGCAAAGTTCCTAGTGAGTGGAAAAAAGCGCAGGTGACTCCCGTTTATAAGAAAGGAAAGAGAACTGACCCACGCAATTACAGGCCAATATCGTTGACATCAGTTTCATGTAGAATTTTAGAGCATATTCTCAGTCCGAATATAGTAAATTTCCTTGAAACGGAAAAGCTTCTTTCCATGAATTAGCACGGGTTTAGGAAACATCGTTCATGTGAAACTCAGCTTGACCTTTTCTCACATGACATCTTGCGAGCCATGGATGAAGGGCAAGAGGCGGATTGTGTTTTTCTCGACCTCAAAAACGCGTTCGACGCGGTGCCACACTGTAGACTGCTAACGAAGATACGAGCTTATGGAATAGGTTCACAGGTTTGTGACTGGCTGGAAAACTTCCTAAGTAATAGAACGCAGTACGTTGTTCTCGACGGCGAGTGTTCATCAGAGACGAGTGTATCGTCAGGCGTGCCCCAGGGGAGTGTGATAGGACCGCTATTATTTTCTGTCTATATAAATGATCTTATGGACAGAGAAAGTAGTAATTTGCGGCTGTTTGCTGACGATGCTGTGGTGTATGGGAGGGTGTCGTCGTTAACAGACTGTAATAGCATACAGGATGACTTAGACAAAATTTCTAGTTGGTGCGAAGAATGGCAGATAGATCTCAATGTAGAGAAATGTAAGGTGATGCGCATGAGTAGGAAAAACAATCCTATAATGTTCGAACACTGCATTAGTAGTGAACTTCTTGATGCTGTCGCGTCGTTTAAATATCTAGGCGTAACATTGCAGAGCGATATGAAATGGTACGAACATGTAAGGACAGTTGTGAGTAAGTCGGACTGCCGACTTCGGGTTATTGGAGAATTTTGGGAAGATGTACTTCACCTGTAAAGGAGACCGCATATAAAACGTGTTGAATATTCTGTTTGGGACCCGCAGCTGATCAGTTTAAAGGAAGACATAGAGGCAATTCAAAGGCGAGCAGCTAGGTTCGTTACTGGCAGGTTCGACCAATGCGCGAGTGTCACGGAAATGCTCCGGCAACTCAATTGGGGATCGCTGGAGGAAAGACGACGTTCTTTTCGTGAAATTCTGTTGCGGAAATTTAGAAGGCCGGAATTTGAAGCTGAGTGTAGTACGATATTGCTGCCGCCTACTTACATTTAGCGTAAAGATCACAAAGACAAGAATTATGAAATTGCGTGCTTATGGAATATCTCCCCAATTGTGCGGTTGGATTCACGATTTCCTATCAGAACTTATACAGTTCGCTGTAATTGACGGTAAGTCATCGAGTAAAACCGAAGTGATATCTGGCGTTCCACAGGGAAGTGTTACAGGTCCCGTACTCTTCCTCGTGTTTATAAACGATTTAGGACAATCTGAATAGCTCCCTTAGACTGTTCGCGGATGATGCTGTCGTTTATCGGTTAGTGAAATCAACAGAGGATCAAAAGCAACTGCATGGTGCGAAAATTGGCAATTGACACTAAATAACAAAAAAGTGTGAAGTAATACACATAACCACTAAAAGAAATCCGCTGAACTTCAATTACACGATAAATCAGTCAAACCTTAAGGTCGTAGATTCTACCAAATACCTAGGAGTTACAATTACGAACAACTTTGACTGGAGAGGAAACAGAAAATATTGTGTGGAAGGCGAACCAAGGGTTACGTTTCATCGGCAGAACGCTTCGAAGATGCGCCAGCTCCACCAAAGAGACTGCCTACATCACACTTGTGTGTCCTCTCCTGGAGTACTGTTGCCCCTTGTGGGACCCTCACCAGATGGGACTGACGGAAGACATTGAGAAGGGTCAGAGAAGGGCAGCTCGTTTTGTTTTATCACGTTACGGGGGGGGGGGGGGGGGGGGAGCGTCACGGAAATGTTGCACGAATTGGGGTAGAAATCATTAAAAGAAAGACGTTATTCATTGCGGCGTGATCTGTTTCGGAAGTTTTTACTTCTGAATGTGAAAATATTTTGCTAGCACCCACCTACTTCCAGGGAGACATGACCATCCCATTAAAATAAGAGAAATCAGACCGAAAACGGAACGATTTAGGTGTTCTTTCTTCCCGCGCGCTATTAGAGAATGGAACGGTAGAGAAAAGTTATGAAAGTTGTTAATGAACCCTCTGCCAGGCACTTAAATGTGATTTGCAGAGTATCTATGTAGATGTAGATGTAGATAAGAGAAATTAGGACTCGTACGGAGGCATATAGGCATTCTTTCTTTCCTCGTTCTATTTGGGAGTGGAACAGGGAAGGAAATGCCCAGTAGTGGTACAGTGTACCCTCCGTCACGCACCTTACGGTGAATTGCGGAGTATGCATGTAGATGTAGATGTAGTGTGAAACGTGACGAGTGGAATCAAATTTAACTGCAGGCTGCCTGGCAGGAGAACACGGTGTGAGGACAGGCCCTGGTGAGAGGCGGCCCTACGGCAGACAGGGTGTCGACGCCTGGTCAGCTGCAGCAGAGGTAGCCTCCCCCTAATGATGGCCGCCCCACGGGCCTTATCTCCGGCGGTTGCAACGGCCGGCACACGCTCTTATCAGCCCCCAGGCAGCGTCCTGGCCACGGCGGCCGCACAACGCGACTCTGCTGCTAATGAGGCCACTTGCACCTGATAATGCTGCCGCAATTGCTGCCGAAACGCACGGGCGGTGTATTCAGTGAAGCAGGTGGCGGGCGACACAGCTGTATACGCATTAATTTGTATTACTCTCAGTTCCTAAAATTTTGTACATAGCTGCTGTTGTCAGCGACCGTTACAACGTCAAAGGATAAAAATGCAGCCCTCGGTCGCAAAATTAAAATTATTTAACCTGGTTTCGGCAGTTACTATGATTGTCTTTCTCAGAAATTATAAATAAAAACAAGTCACACGATAAAAACTATAACTCAACTCTAAAGCTTACGTTTCAAAATTTAAAACAGTCTGCTGCCTCCGTTCAGGCGGTCAGTCCATAAATGGCTAACTTTTTCTAAAAAACATGTTTTTAATTTTGTGACTTAAGCTTTACAGCTGAATTGTAACTTTAATCATGTGATTTGTTTTTAATTATAATTTTTGATAAAGGCAATAATAGTCAGTGCCAAAACCAGGTTAAATAATTTATATTTATCCTTTGGCCTTTCATTTCTGTAATTTAGGAGGTTGTAATACCCTACGTCATGACGCAAAGAAGAGAATGAAACTATACTATCCTTATATTGCGGAATAAGGGTACCTGCCTATTGCTTCTATAGTCAGCGACAGTTCATTAAAAAAATTCCACATAATATAGTACTATTCTCTTAGAATCCAGAATGCAGCAATCTGGAGTAAGGATCCAAATAATTAAAACTTTAATATATTTTATTGGATTAAAAAAAAAAGAGTCTACCCCGCAGGAGGACTTAACAGTTTAATGCATAGTGTAGCTGATCAGTTAAATACGTTATTTTTCCCATTATCTCTCAAAATGATTAAAATTTTCCCACAAACTCATTTGTAGCTGCTTCTATACATAGTGTTACAAATGCTAGTACATCGTCCTGGAAATTATAAATTGCAGAGTGTTACTGAATCATTTCGAAAGTTACTCCTAACAGGTGCATTTGTTTGCATTAGAGTTCCTACTTTGCCATGTAAAAGTAGTCAATCACATACTACTTTTGTATTATGAGTTACTTTCACAGACGGTTACTTGTTGCTGAATAGGAGTAACTTCTTTTTCTAAGGTAGTTTACCTGGTTAATTTATATTCTTATCTATAACAAGCCTGCTGTTAAGCCGACCATCTAGGGGAGTTTTAACCATATCAGTATGTCTTAATATATAGTTGCTTTGCCAGATGGGGTTAACTACCACCCTGGACGATCTTAGTTACTGTAGTTTGCGCACGTCCGGGTTGTATACCTGTTGTGGGCTATTTCGACGAAAAACTGTGCCGTTTGCTTATATGTTTACAGATTTCTTGGCAGCGTGCATCCAACCCCTTTCTGTTTCTTTGGCCCGAAGCAGTTACTTGTACGCCCCCTGTGGTGTGGACATCCCGTGGTTGCGCGAGGTCTAGGTGACGGGACTTTTACCGGGTGGCTGTTGCTGTTTGCCAGTTAAGTAACCTTCGTACCTCGTGCAACGACGGTCATCTACTTGTCCGAAACTTAAATGACTATTCAAATTTAGGGTAGCTAAACCTTATCGGTTTAATGTATGCTTTTCCTCTTGTTATTCCGTATTTTCGATTCCTATCAAGTTAATCTGATTGGTAAATAAGTTTCGGGTGCGCTTATTTTGTACCTGTATTCACACTCTCAGCTTCGTCTTCTAACCTCGCTGGTATTGCGTGTTTGGTGTCAGCTGATTTCAGTGAATCACAGATTTTGTTATTGAAATTCATATACCTGCACCTCAAGGAGCTTGTAGCTTTTTCTACTGTATGAGTAAATGACGTGTTTAAGAAAATTTGCCAATTGTTCATTATGGCGTAAAAGTATTGTGTTTTCATCGGTATTTTACCCTTATTTGTCTTTAAATTGACTGTACCAGGCTGCAACTATCGTAGTTAAGTGGCGGCTACTGTCAAACTTTCCTTGCAACATTTATCTCAAACAGCCAGTTGTATTTACTCTCGGCGACCTGGAACAACTGTGCCTCAGTTGAATAATATGCCGTCACTTGTTTGTTTTCTGGACATTGTTAATGCCTCAAATAAAGTTATTCATGTTGGTTTTAAGATTTGTTATTTTATCTAAGTACTTTAGTTGTAATAAAATTAATTAATGTTTGTCAATTTATGTTATGCAACAGTTATCAGTTGTTGTAAACCGTTCTGACTTAATGAAATAGTGAAGATCTGTTTGTTACCGGAACTTGTTATCTTCCTGGCAGTCAGAGTCCTTATTTATTTTCTAGATATTATTATAGCCGGATCAATGCCTTGATGTCTGTTAAAAAAAAAAATTATCTGATCTAAGATTTAAAATTCTAATTAAATTAATAATTTGTTTGGCAGTATGATTGATATATAGTGAAAGAGATAACGAGAAATGACATACAATTTGTGGGTCCTACCTTTCACTTGAATTTTCCTTGTCTTATTAACCAGTATCAAAGCCAGCAATAGTGTTGATGAATAAGTATTTTTAAAAAGATTTTATTTGTGATGTAGCGAATGAAAGGAAAGAGCCGAAGATGTCAGTGTAACCTGCCGAAATCGGTAATCTCAATAAAAATTATAAGTGACCTTGGCTGTTTTCGTTAATAAATTATTGAATAGATCGTCCTCAAATACGAGAAACTTTTAGGCTTTTTTAATTCTATTTATGTTCTGTGTGTTGCTTATTTTATTCTACAGTTTTAGTACATCGAAATAACTTAAACGCTACCTTCAGCAATGACAGCTGGAGTGATCATGGATGAGATAGATGGAGAAGGAATGTGATTTTACCTAAGATGACCTTCTGGCTGTTTCAAGGATTTTACCAGTTTTAAAAGCGGTAGTTTTTCATAGTTTTCTATGAGACCATAGTCTTGTCGTCAAGCGCCCGTAATCCAAGAAACATCACACACACACACACACACACACACACACACACACACACACACAAACAGCAACACTCATCTCTTTTGACATAGAAAGCATGTATACCTCAATACCCACCACAGATACAGTAAAACTAATTGAAGATAACCTAATGGCTCACAACAAACTACCTGCAGAGAATGTTAGAGAAATAATCAAAACTCTTAAGGTAGTCATATCCCAAAACTACTTTGAATTTGAAAAAGAATTTTACCTACAAAAAGACGGACTACCAATGGGATCCCCTATATCAGGAACACTGGCAAATATTTTCATCAACCACATAGAGAATACAATATTTAACACAATCATTACAGAGAAAAAATACAAAATTGTCTACTGGTACAGATTTGTAGATGACATAATTTGTATGATAGATGAATCTGCAGAGAGAATACAACAGCTCCACACAGACATAAACAGTATACACAGCAGCATTCAATTCACAATGGAGAAAGAAACAAACAGACAGATACACTTCTTGGACATAACAATAAAGAGAAACAATGATAAGCACACATTTGACATCTTCAGAAAACCAACAGCAACAGACACAATCATACATGCCACTTCCAACCACCCCCATAATAAAAAACTAGCACCTCTAAGACACATGTTACATAGACTGAACAATATCCCACTAAGCAAGGAAAACTATGGGAAAGAATTGAAAACAATACAACATATAGCTAAAAACAATGGCTACAACACCCAAACAGTAGAAAGACTCAACCAAAAAGTCAAAACACAACTAATGAAAAATTTCAAGGAACGCAAAGTACAAACACCCAAAACTCTCACTAACACAGACAAGGCAACACACACAGACACACAAAACACCAACACTCATGATACAATCAGCAAAAATAAATGGTACACCGTTACATACAAACACAAATCAACACACAAAACAGCAAACATACTAAAGAAGCAAGGTTTACAAATTGCCTATAGAACAAGAAACACACTTCTGTCACAAACAACAGATAAATATGAAGGGGCAGGTATATACCAGCTAGAATGCCAAGAATATATAATCAGTATATCTGGGAATGACAGGCAGAAACTTCAAAACCACATATAAAGAACATATAAGAAGCTGATCACCTGATAGAACACGGACATGAACAATCCACCATGGAACAGGATATGAAAATTATCAGAACCAATAATTGAGACAGAAAAATCCTGACACTACAAGAAATCTTTCATATACAGAGAGCCTTGGCAATGAATAAGAAAGCGATCAATGATCAGATCAACATAAATAACAACTCACTGATCAAACTGGCCACAAAAACAGTGAAAAACAGCAATGAAACATGAAATGCCCTACCTCCTCATCCCTCTCGCTCCCCTCACCCTACCCCCATATTCACAAAGAAACTAACACAAACAACAACAACAACAACAATAACAACAACACACACACACACACACACTCCCATATTCATAAAAAACTAACACAAATAACAACACACACACACAGTCTACACAGACACCAACACAAACAAAAAAACTGCTGATACACTCAGAGATACAAGGAACACAAACAAGAGACAGATGAAAAGCAACACTAAACATTGTAAACAAACTTTCAAAAACGAGTACACAGTGACGTGGTGATGCAAGGGTTTTCATCAATACCGAAAATACCACATCCAACTGAAGACCTCACAAACATCTCTATGAAGACACACATGGAATAAAACAGAAAACCGTAAGTAGGGCCAAAAACTGTATAATTAAATTAACTTTGCAAAACTAGTGCTACAAAAGTTGTTTCTAACCTAGTAGATCCGAACTTTAGTAATTGTAACAAGACTGTTAACTGTGAAAAATACCTATAATATTATGCCTTTACTACAATATTATACAAAAATAACATGTATTACAGGCCACTGATGATGCTTCATAAATAAAGAAGCGAAACGCTATGACACACAAAAAACGCCTTTCATTTAGTTGCTAAAGACGGTAATACACCTCCACCAATTTCACATGCAACTAAGGACGACGGAATTCGAAAAAATGATGAAAACACACACTGTTGTTGCAGGGAAGTGTCGTGTATTGGTCTGAGGTGTGAAGCGGAATATCTGCAGGTGTTATTAATTTCTACCATGTCTCATATCCAACCAGTATATATGTAATTAATAATGGAGCATTCCCGTGACAAAACTAACGACCAGTTTGTAGTTAGAGTAGAGCTGCAGCAATGGGAGTGAACGTTTGGTAGGCCAATCACTCAAAACAATTTTCCGTCCATCATCGGTCAGACATTTGATAGCTGATTGAATGAATGTGGGGCCGTCCTCTGTCCAGTGTAACTAGAAAAAGTATTCATTTCTACCTGGCAGGCCACCTGGTATACCTATGGCTCTATTCGGTAACCACCACAGTCGCATTGGTTCCTTGTCAAAACTGTGTCTACTAAGATCCATTACAACCCCAGAAACTTGAAATAAGAACTGCCAGAACCCCTATTATTTCTAAGTGAATGAAACTGGACCAGAATTAATAACAGTAGAAATCTCCTGGCTCAAGTAAATAGTGTAAAAGAACACAATTACTTTCTAGATATGTCTGTCAGCTACAAAAACATTTAAATAAAAGTATCTCATCACATTCACATACATGCATTTTTTTTAATTTACTTATATTAATTATGTTCTACAGATTCCAGTGAAGTTCCCCACTGTCGAATGAGACCATTCATGAAATTGAAACAGGGAAGTGATAATAGCAAAAAGGGCCACATGACGGTTCCACAGGTTTGTTACGGTACCCCTACAGCGTCTGTTCCGTAAGGTAGGGGCGGATGATCTATAAAACCCAGAAGTAGAACTCCGAGTATAACCAAAGAGAAATCTCGATTTTAGTCTCAAAACAAATCCAAGTAAATTAACATTGATACAGCACCTTCATAGACAAATTACCCCAGTCGCTCCAATCCCATGCTTGAAAAACTGCAAGTGGTCTATTCTCATTCTGGGGAGACCACAGAAGAATGCATGGAGGTAAGTCAGAGATCCACGATACATGAGCTATCCACGTATGTGTGGCTCGCTGTGTCCACCGCCACCACCTGACGTCATGGTACTAGTCATTTGAAGACAGTCTGCATTCACTCAAACCGGTCATGAAATAGAAACAAAAATTCTGTGATATGAACTGTTTTAATTTTAAAAATTATTTTAAAATCTATGTTCTCCATTACGATTTCTAAAATTAGCAAAAAAAGTATTAGAAATTTAATTTCAAAAAACAAAATTTATGACAGACATCAAAGATGCACCTTCTGATCTGAAAATCGGTAACAAGTACATCTGTAGAGTAGATAAAATATTTAGAGGAATTGGTTACAGCAAACTGTCCTGAAAAGAACTCTGTCAATCAAGACTCCAGAAAATGGCAAGGGTTTTTCAGTTAACAAAAACGTTTACAATGATCAGTATTTAAGCACGAAGCTTTCTACGCGTCCTAGACACTAAACCTTCAACATAAAACACTAAAAGTGGAATTAGAATGAAAAGACTGAAAATAATGAGGAAAAGCCTAGGAACAATAATTATGGATGGTGTACATTATCGAAAGCCCAATACAAAGGTATATAAAAATATAGAATGCGAAGAAACCAGTTCATGCGGCTTTTAGAAAGAATGGACTCCATCAGGTTAAGACAAAAAATCCGTATGTTCTTAAAGAACAAAACTACTAGACCTAACAGTTACAATTAGACAGAAAAAGACCTGAGACAATTAGGCTCTCCAAATCTACATGACTGAAATGAAATCAGACAAATCACAAACTTACGGGGTTTTGAGCAAGAAGAGAGAAAAAGTAACACACACACACGTGGTCTGCACGACGGAAACAAGCCCATTCGCTGCGTATGTGAGAATATCTGGCAGAAAGGATGGCCAATAAATGTTAATTCCGAGTGGTCCTAAATGATCCTTCCTCGAAGAAGTAGAAGAAGACGAAACGCACAGAAATTTTACGCAAAAGATAAGCCACAGTAAACGCAAACAAAATCGTATCATAGGTATTAGAGTCAATTTTGGATATGTGCAAGAGTTTTACGACATAACAGAAATTTTTATTGATAAATAAACTCTTGGGTTTAGACAGGAAATCTTTATTTATTTATTATTTGTCAGATTATTTAAAGTGACTGCAGCATGATACTGCATACCTTTCTGCACAAGAACCAAAGAGGTAGTATGATTCAATTGCAGGTTGCACTTTCGCTTAATATTAACTTAGTGCCAACTGCTACTGTTGTTATAAAGAAACAAAATTAAAGAGAAAATCACTTGAAAGGCCAATAACAGACGCGCCGTTAAGGCCTGTGATTCTAGGTGGGTATGAACCACTGGCTTCCCGAATGCGAGTCCAGTGTGTTAACACTGCGTCTACTCGTTCGGTCGGTTACTAAAGAGTTTTGCCGTTTCCTGAAAAGTCACGAAACACTACAATAGACATATGAGGTTTAGTCCTACTATTTTTCGTATGTTTTCGACGACTAAAACAGGAATAACGAGTGGTTTTCTATTGCTGTCACATTATGGCCCATCAGTGGTTAGACGCGTTATTAATCCCTTAACAATTTTCGGAATATGACATCATGCTGATAAACTGGCTGTTAGTGCTGTGCCGGCCGCGGTGGCCGAGCGTTCTGCGGCGCGTCAGTCACAGTCTGCACGGCCACTACGGTCGGGGGTTCGAATCCCCCCTCGGACATGAATATTTGTGCCGTTCTTAGTATTAGCTAGTTCATAAGCAGTTTGTAAGTTTACAGACTGATGACCCTGTAGTTAAGTCCCATAAGCTCTACAAACATTTCAACATATTTTTGTTACTGCTGTGTTTTTGAAGTGTGATACGACCTTGTAATTACTGAAGTACCATGACATACTCTCTCAAACCGTAAAGGTTTGCTTCTTTTGCTGCGGTTCATGCGGTGGCCTCACTTCGTTTTACCAGACACTGGATGTTTTACAACGTCCAACGTACCTGCTGCCATGTTTCAAAATTATATTCGGGCGTGAAAATAAATGGATGTATATAACGATTATAGAGTTGCCAGGTCACCAGCTTTAAAACGACAGTGCAATAATTTGTTAAGGCTTTTAGCAGAAGCGCATGTTTTTCACTTTGTTACACTTTTACATTTTAAAATGTGTAATCAGCTTAAAAATAATTATTCAGTCGTAGGAAAATTAATAAATACTGAGCGCAACTTTTAATGTGGCAGATTAACTGAAATATGAACCTGCGTGCATACACGTCAGTGAAAAGCTAATACTTGATTAGGTAAGTTAACTGCAGAAACGGGGAATGAAAATTCAACAGTAACTAATATTTACTTAAATATTTCATTCATCAGTGCAGTTTCTATTTCGGTAATTTTTTCTGCTTTTTGCTGAGCGAAGTAAATATGTGCATAAATGGCTACTTTTAAGCCGTCGAAAAGTTATTGAAATAGGTTTCTGGTATCATTTGAGAACTTAAGTCATTTCTCTTCAATGGAATAACGTTAAAGCATGAATCATCAGTGAAAGATACGGGCAATTTATAGACAGAATGAACTGAAGTACCTGAAATGATAATTATAATTTTAAAAAATTTCGATTAATGTACTAAGTAAAAGGATACGCTTCGAAGCAGCATAAATAATTTGGTTTCACTTTCTGTTTGTCTCTCTCTCTCTCTCTCTCTCTCTCTCTCTCACACACACACACACATACACACACACACACACAGAAACACAGACACACACACACACACACACACACACACACACACACACACACACCACACTCACACACACACACGCGTTATTGGTTTAATAATAGTATTCAAAATTTTCGTATCTTAGTTTGGCGTACATGGCATAGATCAAGTATGAACCATGAGAAAGCACAGCAGTGAGGCATTGACCATTGACGTGATCTGATTGGCAGCCGCTTTCCTTCCGTGTGCTACCATTCGTACATTTCATGTATTAATATTTAAGAAAGTAAACATTAGATAATAGCGTAACTTCAATGTAACACTTTTCTGATAATAATCTTTCATTTGAACCCATTTGGTTCTTTGTTTATTGTAATTTATATACACAAAATACTAGCGACGAATCTAAAAGGTTTGTTTGGCACCAAACAAGACAGAAGCAGAAACAAGCAGCCACGCCTGGCCAAACACAGTCCAGTGCCGACCTTCGAACTGTTAACGTGAAGCACCTTGTCTCATTACGGAGCATTATGAAACTTGTACATTTATTATCATGGCACTATTATTTATAGTGAAGTGACTACCGTTCAGTGCACCGCTTAGATTTGTGGATTTCGCTGAGCGTGTGTAAACGTTGGAAGAATAAATTTAAATCCATTGGCATCCCGTGTTTTATGAAGAAACTCGTTGTTAGAGATCTTAAATCATTTTCACAGAATTTTAGCTTCAGACATCAAGAATCTGCGACCAGTGTGCTGAAACTGTGTGGCAATTTATCTACTTCGAGATCTAAGGGCAATAATAAATAAAAGAAATTTGTTTCACTAGTCTGAAGATTTAAAGAAACCTACGATCCCTCATGTAATATGCATTACCTAGTGCGAGTAGGACCAGTAATAGGAGTGATGGTAAAGCAGGAGAAATTTATAAAGGGGTGGAAGATGGTGCTGAGAGGCTGTTAGGAACTTTCCAACTAGATACTGTTAACATCGTATATAAAGACTTGCTCTATGCCAGTGACTATTTTCTCCGCTCCTGATGAACTCTTTTATTTCATTAGAAGAGTCATTTAAATTAAATTTCTACCAGGCAGATTGTAACACACACACACACACACACATTCACACATATATTCCTAATCTCCTCTATGCCAATATCCCTCATTAAGCTCCTGTGACGCTCTAGCTAGCTTTAAAGTACCTGATAAAAATCAGTGTAACATGTGCAGTAATCACTGTAAGTTATTCCCTCATATCGAATGAACCTACACTAATTGCATTCAGTGCAATTAGAACAACATGAACTGGCAATGAAATTGAAATTTGAGTAATTAACACCACTAGATACAATAAATAGAGGTAATTACCAATTCTCTCACCATGTGTAAGTGGTTCTGAACTGCAGACTGAAATTGAAGAAAGTGCAGAACGGGAGGAAAATAAGAGGATGCGACCTGGATAAAATGAAGGCTGAGTTCTTGGGAATTTAAAAGGGAACTTTAGGCAACAGTTGACAAAATAGGGGGAAATAACAGAGTAGAAGGTAAACGAAAAGCATTGAAGGATGAAATAGTGAAGGCAGCAAAGGACTAATAAAGTAGAAAGACAAAACCTACTAAAAAATCTACATAAATATGTAATTCTTCATGCTTTGCAGGCGAGATCTTGACATTTTGGATAAACGGGATTACTGCCGGATGTATGCGTCGTTCTGGCACAATATTTCGGCCGCGTAACTCGCTGCCTTCTTCAGGTGCTACCTGAGACTGCCGTTTTTGGAGGACCTGGTCCAGTATTTATGCCCAGCAGACGCTAGGCGCTCTGTCTGCGGTCCGCGCCCAGCTGGCGCTGCTTGTAGGGTGTTGTCTCTTCCCTGGCGTTCCGTCGGACGTCCGCGCCCCAATCGGCCGCCATCTGTGGCAGCGGCAACCCTCTGAGGCCCCTCCCACGTTGGGTGCTCCCTCCGCGGTCCGCGCCCGTCTGCCGCTGCTCCTGAGGTGTTGTGGCTTCCCTTGTGCTCCAACGGACGTCCGCGCCCATCTTGTCCGCCATCTGTGGTCGGTGCAGCTGTCTGAGGCCCTTCTGGCGTCAGGCGCTCTGATCTTGGTCCGTGCCCGCCTCGCGCCTCTCCTGAGATGTTGTGGCTGCGCAGATGCTCCAACGGACGTCCGCGCCCGCCTCGGCCGACATCTGCTGCTATAACAGCTGTTTGAGGCCCCTCCTGCATTGGGCGCTCCATTTGCGGTCCGCGCCCGCATGGCCCTTCCTCTGAGGTGTTGAAACCTCCCTGCTGTTCCGACGGACGTCCGCGCCCAGCTCGTCCACCATCTGTGGTCAGGGCAGCTGTCTGAGGCCTGCCTGGCGTCAGGTGCTCTGTTCTTGGTCCGCGCCTACCTCTTGCTGCTCCTGAGATGCTGCCCACATGCTCCAATGGACGTCCGCGCCCGTCTTGGCTGACATCTGCTGCTATGGCAGCTGTTTGAGGCCTGTCCGGTGTCAGGCGCTCCATACTCGGTCCGCGCCCGCTTAGCGCCACTTCTGAGTTGTTTCTACTTCTTGTGGAGTTATTTGGTCCCTTCCGCTGGGCCTTAACAAGTTCCAGAGCCGGACTCCACGCTGTGCTTAGCTGGTAACCGCTATCTCGGTTTATTAGGTTGTCAGTGACCTTTTTCCACTCCCATGAACCACAGACATTGCCGAGGTGGGGTGGATTGCGTGCCTCAACGATACTGATAGCCGTACCGTAGGTGCAACCACAGCGGAGGGGTATCTGTGGAGAGGCCAGACAAACGTGTGGTTCCTGAAGAGGGGCAGCAGCCTTTTCAGTAGTTACAGGGGCAACAGTCTGGATGATTGACTGAGCTGGCCTTGTAACATCAGCTAATGCGGCTTTGCCACACAGCTACTGCGAACGGCTGAAAGCAAGGGGAAACTACAGCCGTTATTTTTCCCGAGGACATGCAGCTCTACTGTATGAACATATGATGATGGCATCCTCTCGGGTAAAATATTCCGGAGGTAAAATAGTCCCCCATTCGGATCTCCGGGCGGGGACTACTCAAGAGGATGTGATCATCAGGAAAGACAATACTGGCATTCTACAGGTCGGAGCGTGGAATGTTAGATCCCTTAATCGAGTAGGAAAATTAGAAAATTAAAAAAGGGAAATGGATAGGTTGAAGTTAGATATAGTGGGGATTAGTGAAGTTCGGTGGCAGGATGAACAGGATTTCTGGTCAGGTGACTACAGGATTATAAATACAAAATCAGTTGGGGGTATCACAGGAGTAGGATTGATAATGAATAAGAAAATAGGAATGCGGGTAAACTACTATGGCCAGCACAGCGATCGCATTATCATTGTCAAGATAGGTACGAAGCCAACACCGACAACAGTAGTACAGGTTTATATGCCAACTAGCTCTGCCGATGATGAGGAAATCGAAGAAATATATGAGGAGCTAAAGGAAATTATTCAGACAATTAAGGGAGAGGAAAACTTAATTGTTATGGGAGACTGGAATTCGGTAGTAGGACAAGGAAGGGAAGGGAAGATAGTGGGGGAATATGGTCTGGGCAAAAGGAATGAAAGAGGAAGCCGCCTGGTAGAATTTTGCACGGAACATAATTTAGTTATAACAAACACCTGGTTTAAGAATCACAAAAGAAGGTTGTATACGTGGAAGAGACCAGGAGACACCGGGAGATACCAGATAGATTTTATAATGGTAAGACATAGATTTCGGAACCAGGTTTTGAAGTGTAGGACATACCCAGGGGCAGACATAGACTCTGACCATAACTTGTCGGTTATGAACTGCAGGCTGAAACTGAAGAAACTACAGAAAGGTAGGAAAATAAGGAGATGGGACCTGGATAAATTGAAGGAACCTGAAGTTCTTAAGAATTTCAGAGGGAGCTCCAGGCAACAATTGACAGAAACAGGGGAAAATAAAACAGTTGAGGAGGAATGGGTAAAATTGAGAGATGAAATAGTGAAGGCAGCAGAGGACAAAATAGGTAGGAAGGCAAGACCTACAAAAAATCCTTGGATATCACAGGAGATACTAAATTTAATCGATGAAAGGAGAAAATATAAAAATGCAGTAAATGAAACAGGCAAAATGGAGTACAGACGACTAAGAAATGAGATTGACAGGAAGTGCAAAATGGCTAAGCAGGAGTGGCTAGAAGGCAAATGCAAGGATGTAGAAGAATGTATAAATAGGGGAAAAATAGATACAGCCTACAGGAAAATAAAAGAAACATTTGGCGATAAGAAAAACAGCTCTATGAATATCAAGGACACTGATGGAAAACCAGTTCTGAGCAAAGAAGGGAAAGCTGAAAGGTGGAAAGAGTATATAGAGGGGCTCTACAAAGGAAATGAACTTCGAGACACTATTGTAGGAAGGGAAGAGGATGTAGATGATGATGAAATAGGAGATATTATACTGAGAGATGAATTTGACAGAGCACTGAAAGATCTAAGTCGAAACAAGGCCCCTGGAGTGGATGATATCCCGTCAGAGCTACTGAAGTCTCTGGGAGAACCAGCCATGACAAAATTGTTTCACATTGTGTGTAAGATGTATGAGACAGGTGAAGTACCCTCAGACTTTAAGAAAAATGTAATAATCCCCATTCCAAAAAAGCGGGTGCAGACAGGTGTGAAAACTACAGAACCATCAGTTTAATAAGTCATGGTTGCAAAATATTAACACGAATTATATACAGAAGGATGGAAAAGCTGGTAGAAGCCGACCTCGGGGAAGATCAGTTTGGGTTCAGGAGAAATGTAGGAACACGGGAGGCAATACTCACTTTACGGCTTATCCTAGAAGATAGATTAAGAAAAGGCAAACCAACATTTCTAGCTTTTGTAGATTTGGAGAAGGCTTTTGACAATGTTGATTGGAACGAACTATTTCAAGTTCTGAAGCAAGCAGGAGTAAAATATAGGGAGCGTAAGGTTATTTACAACTTGTACAAAAACCAGACAGCGGTTGTCAGAGTTGAAGGGCATGAAAGGGATGCAGTGGTTGGAAAGGGAGTAAGACAGGGTTGTAGCCTTTCCCCAATGTTTTTCAATTTGTACATTGAGCAAGCTATAAAGGAAAGCAAGGAGAAATTTGGAGAAGGAATTAAAGTTCAGGGTGAAGAATTGAAAACATTGCGTTTTGCCGACGACATAGTAATTCTGTCAGAGACAGCAAATGACCTGCAAGAGCAATTGAACGGAATGGACAGTGTGCTGAAAGGTGCATATAAGATGAACATTAACAAGAGTAAAACTAGGGTAATGGAGTGCAGTGTAAGAAAATCAGGTGATGCTGAAGGAATTAGGTTAGGTAACGAAACAATAAAGGAGGTAGATGAGTTTTGTTACTTGGGCAGTAAAATAACAAATGATGGTCGCAGTACAGAGAATATAAAATGCAGAATGGCAATGGCTAGAAAGGCGTTTTTGAAAAAGAGAAATTTGTTAACATCTAATATTGATTTAATCCTAAGGAAGTCCTTTCTGAAGGCATTTGTATGGAGTGTTGCCTTGTATGGGAGTGAAACATGGACGATAAGCAGTGTGGACAGAAAGAGATTAGAGGCTTTTGAAATGTGGTGCTACAGAAGAATGCTGAAGATTAGGTGGGTAGATCGCATAACTAATGAGGAGGTACTGAACCGAATTGGGGAGAAAAGGAATTTCTGGCATACCTTGACTAAAAGAAGGGATAGATTGGTAGGACACATTCTTAGACATCAAGGAATTGTGAATTTAGCATTGGAGGGAAGTGTGTGGGGTAAAAATCGCAGAGGGAGACCAAGAGACGCGTATAATAAGCAGATTCAAGTGGATGTGGGTTGTCGTTCTTATGAGGAGATGAAAAGGCTTGCTCATGATAGAGTAGGGTGGAGAGCTGCATCAAACCAGTCTCTGGACTGAAGACCACAACAACAACAACAGTGACCTTTATTTCGATGGCCTCCTTTATGATGCTGTCCCAGAATCTTGGGGTCTGTGTCACAATTTTGGTTTTGTCGTAGTCCATTGTGTGGCCATACTCTAGACAGTGCTCTGCTATGGCTGACTTGGTTGCCTGTCCGAGTCTGGTGCACCTCTGGTGTTCTTTGCCCCTTATATTCACCGTCCTGATTGTCTGGCCGATGTATGACATCCCACACTGGCACGGGATGCTGTAAATGCCTGGTTTACGTAGCCCCAGGTCATCTTTCACACTTCCCAGCATTGTCCCAAATTTGGCAGGTGGGCAGAATATGCTCTTAATGTCATACTTCATAAGAATTCTGCTGATCTTCGCAGAAATAGGACCAGAATATGGTAGGTATGCCACCTTCTTTGCCTCCTCCGGCTCCTCCTCTGTATCCTGTGGTTGGCTGGTTGTATGAAGTGCCCTCTGGATGTCTCTGGAGGAGTATCCATTTCTGCTGAAAACCAGCTGAAGGTGTTCAATCTCCGTGGCAAGATTTTCTGGATCTGACAGTACTCGGGCCCTGTGCACTAGAGTTTTCAAGACTCCATTCTTCTGTGCTGGGTGGTGGCAGCTACTGGCTTGAAGATATAAGTCAGTGTGGGTGGGATTTCGATACACACTGTGCCCCAGAGTGCCGTCTGCCTTCCTCTTGACCAGGACATCCAAGAATGGGAGTTGCCCATCCTTCTCTAGCTCCATGGTGAATTTTATACTCGGGTGGCGTGAGTTTAAGTGTTCCAGGAACTCCTCCAACTTCTCCCTGCCATGGGGCCAAATGACAAATGTGTCATCAACGTACCTGAAGAAGCACTTGGATTGATAAGTGGCTGATGCAAGTGCCTCCTCTTCGAACCTTTCCATGAAAAGGTTGGCTACCACTGGTGATAATGGGCTGCCCATTGCCACTCCTTCCGTTTGCTCATAAAACTGACCCCCGTAAAGAAAATAAGTCGAAGTCAGTACATGCTTGAACAAGTCAAGCAGGGCCCCATCGAACTTTTCCCCGATGAGATTGAGTGAGTCAGTCAGTGGCACTCGCATGAACAGTGACACCACATCGAAACTGACCAAGATGTCTGAGTCCACAGTGTGTAGCTGCCCCAGGCGTTGCAGGAAGTCCTCCGAGTTTCGAATGTGGTGGGTGCATTTACCCACATATGGTGCCAGTTTCTTCTTCAGGTATTGTGCAGTGGGGTAGGTTGCTGCACCGATGTTGCTGACAATAGGTCGGAGAGGGACTCCCTCCTTATGGACCTTGGGGAGTCCATAGAGTCTAGGTGGTACAGGCGCTTTGGCCTGAAGTTTCTTGATGAGCTGGTTGGGTAGACCTGTCTCCTTCAGCAACATCCGGGTCTTCTTGTCCACTTTTTCTGTGGGGTCACACCCTAGAGGTTTGTATGCAGTGTCCTCCAGAAGTTGTTGCACCTTGCTTTCATACTCCAACTTGTTTAGGATGACTGTGGAGTTGCCCTTATCAGCTGGCAGAACTGCAATGCTGTCGTCTTCCCGTAGCTGTCTGAGTGCCGCTCTCTCCTCACTCGAGATGTTGCATTTGGCGGGCTTTGTCCTGGTGAGTGCCCTGCATGTCTCCCTGCCGATCTCTTTAGACACACCGGAAGGTAGTGTGTTGACCACTTGCTCAACTGCACTGATGAATGCAGCCACAGGTACGCTTCTGGGAGTAAACTCTAGTGCACAGGGCCCGAGCACTGTCAGATCCAGAAAATCTTGCCACGGAGATTGAACACCTTCAGCTGGTTTTCAGCAGAAATGGATACTCCTCCAGAGACATCCAGAGGGCACTTCATACAACCAGCCAACCACAGGATACAGAGGAGGAGCCGGAGGAGGCAAAGAAGGTGGCATACCTACCATATTCTGGTCCTATTTCTGCGAAGATCAGCAGAATTCTTATGAAGTATGACATTAAGAGCATATTCTGCCCACCTGCCAAATTTGGGACAATGCTGGGAAGTGTGAAAGATGACCTGGGGCTACGTAAACCAGGCATTTACAGCATCCCGTGCCAGTGTGGGATGTCATACATCGGCCAGACAATCAGGACGGTGAATATAAGGGGCAAAGAACACCAGAGGTGCACCAGACTCGGACAGGCAACCAAGTCAGCCATAGCAGAGCACTGTCCAGAGTATGGCCACACAATGGACTACGACAAAACCAAAATTGTGACACAGACCCCAAGATTCTGGGACAGCATCATAAAGGAGGCCATCGAAATAAAGGTCACTGACAACCTAATAAACCGAGATAGCGGTTACCAGCTAAGCACAGCGTGGAGTCCGGCTCTGGAATTTGTTAAGGCCCAGCGGAAGGGACCAAATAACTCCACAAGAAGTAGAAACAACTCAGAAGTGGCGCTAAGCGGGCGCGGACCGAGTATGGAGCGCCTGACACCGGACAGGCCTCAAACAGCTGCCATAGCAGCAGATGTCGGCCAAGACGGGCGCGGACGTCCATTGGAGCATGTGGGCAGCATCTCAGGAGCAGCAAGAGGTAGGCGCGGACCAAGAACAGAGCACCTGACGCCAGGCAGGCCTCAGACAGCTGCCCTGACCACAGATGGTGGACGAGCTGGGCGCGGACGTCCGTCGGAACAGCAGGGAGGTTTCAACACCTCAGAGGAAGGGCCATGCGGGCGCGGACCGCAAATGGAGCGCCCAATGCAGGAGGGGCCTCAAACAGCTGTTATAGCAGCAGATGTCGGCCGAGGCGGACGCGGACCAAGATCAGAGCGCCTGACGCCAGAAGGGCCTCAGACAGCTGCACCGACCACAGATGGTGGACAAGATGGGCGCGGACGTCCGTTGGAGCACAAGGGAAGCCACAACACCTCAGGAGCAGCGGCAGACGGGCGCGGACCGCGGAGGGAGAACCCAACGTGGGAGGGGCCTCAGAGGGTTGCCGCTGCCACAGATGGCGGCCGATTGGGGCGCGGACGTCCGACGGAACGCCAGGGAAGAGACAACACCCTACAAGCAGCGCCAGCTGGGCGCGGACCGCAGACAGAGCGCCTAGCGTCTGCTGGGCATAAATACTGGACCAGGTCCTCCAAAAACGGCAGTCTCAGGTAGCACCTGAAGAAGGCAGCGAGTTACGCAGCCGAAATATTGTGCCAGAACGACGCATACATCCGGCAGTAATCCCGTTTATCCAAAATGTCAAGATCTCGCCTGCAAAGCTTGAAGAATTACATCAGAAGACTCTACGGGGTGGAGATGTACCTTAACATCAAGAAGCTGGATAAGCTTCGGCAGAGAAAGGGGAGGATGCTGAGTTCTCTCAGTTTCCTACTAAGATGCCGAGAGGGGGATGTAGTTCCAGTTTTCGCCATGTTCAAGCATCATGTTAACACCAGAGCGGCGAACAGGATAAAACACCGAGCCAGCATTGCGCTGGTAAGAGAAAGAGTGCGTGACATGCGCTATCGACTTGATGTCACGTCCAGGGAATTGCTGTATCTCCACCTTTCCATAGCAGCTACCCTGACCCGAGAAGACTGGGACCAGGTTGATGGTGCCTCCTGGTCCTTCGCTGAATGCACCATGAGGAAATCAACAGCTTGTCAACAGGCCAAGTTTGAGCGCCTCAACAAAAGGTTACAACAGGACGGGGACATAAGGACGGTGGTCAACCTGAGTGACAAGCAGCTCGATGAGGCCACTTCAAAAGTACTCAGCAAGGGGCTCAATTTTGCAGTTACTCCCAGGAGCGTACCTGTGGCTGCATTCATCAGTGCAGTTGAGCAAGTGGTCAACACACTACCTTCCGGTGTGTCTGAAGAGATCGGCAGGGAGACATGCAGGGCACTCACCAGGACAAAGCCCGCCAAATGCAACATCTCGAGTGAGGAGAGAGCGGCACTCAGACAGCTACGGGAAGACGACAGCATTGCAGTTCTGCCAGCTGATAAGGGCAACTCCACAGTCATCCTAAACAAGTTGGAGTATGAAAGCAAGGTGCAACAACTTCTGGAGGACACTGCATACAAACCTCTAGGGTGTGACCCCACAGAAAAAGTGGACAAGAAGACCCGGATGTTGCTGAAGGAGACAGGTCTACCCAACCAGCTCATCAAGAAACTTCAGGCCAAAGCGCCTGTACCACCTAGACTCTATGGACTCCCCAAGGTCCATAAGGAGGGAGTCCCTCTCCGACCTATTGTCAGCAACATCGGTGCAGCAACCTACCCCACTGCACAATACCTGAAGAAGAAACTGGCACCATATGTGGGTAAATGCACCCACCACATTCGAAACTCGGAGGACTTCCTGCAACGCCTGGGGCAGCTACACACTGTGGACTCAGACATCTTGGTCAGTTTCGATGTGGTGTCACTGTTCATGCGAGTGCCACTGACTGACTCACTCAATCTCATCGGGGAAAAGTTCGATGGGGCCCTGCTTGACTTGTTCAAGCATGTACTGACTTCGACTTATTTTCTTTACGGGGGTCAGTTTTATGAGCAAACGGAAGGAGTGGCAATGGGCAGCCCATTATCACCAGTGGTAGCCAACCTTTTCATGGAAAGGTTCGAAGAGGAGGCACTTGCATCAGCCACTTATCAATCCAAGTGCTTCTTCAGGTACGTTGATGACACATTTGTCATTTGGCCCCATGGCAGGGAGAAGTTGGAGGAGTTCCTGGAACACTTAAACTCACGCCACCCGAGTATAAAATTCACCATGGAGCTAGAGAAGGATGGGCAACTCCCATTCTTGGATGTCCTGGTCAAGAGGAAGGCAGACGGCACTCTGGGGCACAGTGTGTATCGAAAACCCACCCACACTGACTTATATCTTCAAGCCAGTAGCTGCCACCACCCAGCACAGAAGAATGGAGTCTTGAAAACTCTAGTGCACAGGGCCCGAGTACTGTCAGATCCAGAAAATCTTGCCACGGAGATTGAACACCTTCAGCTGGTTTTCAGCAGAAATGGATACTCCTCCAGAGACATCCAGAGGGCACTTCATACAACCAGCCAACCACAGGATACAGAGGAGGAGCCGGAGGAGGCAAAGAAGGTGGCATACCTACCATATTCTGGTCCTATTTCTGCGAAGATCAGCAGAATTCTTATGAAGTATGACATTAAGAGCATATTCTGCCCACCTGCCAAATTTGGGACAATGCTGGGAAGTGTGAAAGATGACCTGGGGCTACGTAAACCAGGCATTTACAGCATCCCGTGCCAGTGTGGGATGTCATACATCGGCCAGACAATCAGGACGGTGAATATAAGGGGCAAAGAACACCAGAGGTGCACCAGACTCGGACAGGCAACCAAGTCAGCCATAGCAGAGCACTGTCTAGAGTATGGCCACACAATGGACTACGACAAAACCAAAATTGTGACACAGACCCCAAGATTCTGGGACAGCATCATAAAGGAGGCCATCGAAATAAAGGTCACTGACAACCTAATAAACCGAGATAGCGGTTACCAGCTAAGCACAGCGTGGAGTCCGGCTCTGGAACTTGTTAAGGCCCAGCGGAAGGGACCAAATAACTCCACAAGAAGTAGAAACAACTCAGAAGTGGCGCTAAGCGGGCGCGGACCGAGTATGGAGCGCCTGACACCGGACAGGCCTCAAACAGCTGCCATAGCAGCAGATGTCAGCCAAGACGGGCGCGGACGTCCATTGGAGCATGTGGGCAGCATCTCAGGAGCAGCAAGAGGTAGGCGCGGACCAAGAACAGAGCACCTGACGCCAGGCAGGCCTCAGACAGCTGCCCTGACCACAGATGGTGGACGAGCTGGGCGCGGACGTCCGTCGGAACAGCAGGGAGGTTTCAACACCTCAGAGGAAGGGCCATGCGGGCGCGGACCGCAAATGGAGCGCCCAATGCAGGAGGGGCCTCAAACAGCTGTTATAGCAGCAGATGTCGGCCGAGGCGGGCGCGGACGTCCGTTGGAGCATCTGCGCAGCCACAACATCTCAGGAGAGGCGCGAGGCGGGCACGGACCAAGATCAGAGCGCCTGACGCCAGAAGGGCCTCAGACAGCTGCACCGACCACAGATGGCGGACAAGATGGGCGCGGACGTCCGTTGGAGCACAAGGGAAGCCACAACACCTCAGGAGCAGCGGCAGACGGGCGCGGACCGCGGAGGGAGCACCCAACGTGGGAGGGGCCTCAGAGGGTTGCCGCTGCCACAGATGGCGGCCGATTGGGGCGCGGACGTCCGACGGAACGCCAGGGAAGAGACAACACCCTACAAGCAGCGCCAGCTGGGCGCGGACCGCAGACAGAGCGCCTAGCGTCTGCTGGGCATAAATACTGGACCAGGTCCTCCAAAAACGGCAGTCTCAGGTAGCACCTGAAGAAGGCAGCGAGTTACGCGGCCGAAATATTGTGCCAGAACGACGCATACATCCGGCAGTAATCCCGTTTATCCAAAATATCTACATAAATACTTTGCAACTCACTTTGAAGTTCATGGCAGGGGTTTCATCGAATTACTTTGATTAAATTTATCTCACGTTCATTTCACTAATAGCATGCGGGGAAAAGGTACACCTAAATCTTCTCGATTTCGATCTGATTTCTCTTTTTGTATTACGATGATCACGACTCCCTACATAGGCGGGTGCTAACAATATCTGTTCGCATTTGGAAGAGAAAGTTGGTGAAAGAAATTTGGCCAATGAATGTCGTCGCATCGAATAACGCCTTTTAATGATTTTCACTCCATCTCGTGCATACGTTTTGTGACATTATCTTCTCTGTAAGGCGATAATACAAAACGAGGTTCTCTTCTTTGAACTTTTTCTGCATCGATTTTGGGAATCTTACAATGCGCATCAATTCTCCATGACTGGACGCATAAATTTAGTGTTGGCTGTTTGTTCAGGAGAAATGTTGAATATTCTGATTGTTCTGTCAATGAAACGTAATCTTTTGTTCGCCTTTTGTACAATATGTTTGTGTGTTATTTCTAATTTGTTTGTAATTGTAATTCAAAGGTTTGTAATTGATTTTACGGCTTGTAGATTTGTCTGGTTTATCGTGTAAATGAAGATTTCTTTTTGTGCACATGTGGATGACTTCACACACATCATTATTTAGGGTGAATTGACAATTTTTGTACCATTCAGATATCTTATCTAAATCATTTTGCAGCTGGATTTTTATTTTCTGACGACTGTATTAACTGATGAATGACAGCATCGTCAGTGAACATTCAAAGAGAGCTCCTCAGATTGTCTCCTAAATCGCATATAAAGCTATGGAATAGTAGTGGCCCTGTAAACACTTCCATGGGGAACGCCAAATATTTCTGTTTTACTCGATGACTTTCCTACATTTACGACATACTACGCCCTTTGTGACAGGTAGTCACGAATCTAATCACACAATTGTGGCGATATTCCATATGCAGACAATTTTATTAGAAGCACTCGTGAGATACAGTGTTAAAAGTCTTCCGGAAGTCTAGATATATGGAATCGATTTGAGATTTCAGAAGAATTATACTTTCTGAATACGTGTTGACTATGGGTCAATAGGTCGTTCTCTGTTAGGTAGTTCGTAATGTTTAAGGAAAAAACTGTTTGTATACCTATTGAACCACACTGCTATGGTCATTAGTCCCTAGACTTACCAACTACTTAAACCAACTTACTCTAAGGACAACAAAAACACACACACACACACACACACACACACACACACACACAAACCCCCCCCCCCCCCCACACACACACACACGCACACATACACAAAAAAACACACTCATGCACCAGGGAGGAATCGAACTTCCGGTAGGAATTGTCGCCCAGTCCATAGCATGACACACGATGCGCCTCTTCCACTTGACTGTCTGAGGAAGTATATGCTCTAAAAACTTTTTACACAATACGCTCAGTGATATAGGTCTGTTACTTTGCAGATCACTCCCAATGCCTTTCTTGAATATTGGCGTGATCAGTACAATTTTCCAGTCATTGATACGGATCATTCACTGAGCGAACAGTTGTAGCTGATAGCTGGGTATGGGGTATTGTTTCAGCTTACTCTAAAAGGAACCTAACTGATATACAGTCCGGACAGGATGACTTACTTTTGTTAATTTATTATATTAAGTTGCTTTAATACCCCTGTGATATCCTTCTTCTAAATGCAGCTACAAGCCTACATAACTTAGAGCTGACTCTTACATGGAACAATGTTTACAACTACATTATAATGTTTCAGCTGTGATTAATCATGGAAATAACGTTCGAAAGGCATCAGTTACATGTAAAAGACATAATTAACTGTTCTATTTGTGATTAATTAATGGGTATTTCATGTAATTACAGTATTGTGATAATTTGTCTATTTACTACTATTTACAATAATTTTATTACACTTGTTCAGCTAGTAAATAACTAGGTATTACTAGAATTAGAGGTAATGGGCATTGCTTTTACTATAACATTGTGATATTCGATATTCGAAACACGCATCACATTAGATTTTTATTAACAATATTTATTGTACGTAAACATCATTCTGTCATTCAACCTGGAAGTATCTGTCAGCAGGTATCATCTTTGTGTAAAACAGTTTTTATTACTTTGTTTGCGCGTTAATAATATGTATTTCATCCAGTTACTGTACCGTTAAAGTTATGTAATGTTCAAATGTTTGTACAGCTTATGGGACTTAACTATGGGGTCATTAATCCCTAAACTTACAAACTACTTATAAACTACCTTATACTAAAGACGGCACAAATATCCATGCCCGAGGGGGGATTCGAATCCCCGACCGTAGTGGCCGTGCAGACCGTGACTGCAGCTCCTTAGTCCCTTCGGCCGCCGCGGCCGGCAGTTATGTAATATCTTAACAAAAAAAATTTGTATTCATTATTGATTACAGTATCTGATTTCAACGAATGACCTCTGTGTACAGTTCAGGGTCAGTCAGCATTCCTGGAATGACTTATGTGTACGTTCAAGGCCATATGGAAACCACCCTACCTTCCTACTGTTATAAGAATCAAATGGTATCAAATGAAAGTATTAGTTAGAAAGGGAGTAAGAAAGGGTGTTCAGTGCAGCTTTCATTATGTTCTGGTAAATTTTTACATGCTCGTACAGAACCACACTACATAATTAATTACTTTCTTTAAGGATGCCTTATAGATCACTGAAGATACCTAGCACTGAATAGGCGAAACGTGTCTGGCATTGAATAGTAAATATGTTATGTGGACATGTGTCCGGAAACGCTTAATTTCCATGTTAGAGCTCATTTTAGTATTTCTCTTTAAATGTAAATTGAAATAATTGGTGCAGACAATTGTCAAAATACCCAATTGTTTCGTTAGTATGTACTGCACTTCCTCGATTCACCACCAGTTGGCCCGATTGAAGGAAGGTAATGTGGACTTCCGTGCTTGTGTTGACATGCGACTCATTGCTCTACAGTACTAGCATCAAGCACATCAGTACGTAGCATCAACTGGTTAATGTTCATCACGAACGTGGTTTTGCAGTCAGTGCAATGTTTACAAATGCGGAGTTAGCAGATGCCCATTTGATGTATGGATTAGCACGGGGCAATAGCCGTGGCGTGGTACGTTTGTACCGAGACAGATTTCCAGAACGAAGGTGTCCCGACAGGAAGACGCTCGAAGCAATTGATCGGCGTCTTAGGGAGCACGGGACATTCCAGCCTATGACTCGCGACTCCTGCACATTTAAGTCGACGTGTTCGTGCGCTTCTCAACAACAGAGTCGGTGACCGATGGATTGGTAGAGGCGGATCAATTCCATGGACTCCACGGTCTCCTCAACCCTGTTGACTTTCATTCATGGGGGCATTTGAAAGCTCTTCTTTACGCAACCCCGGTACCAATGTAGAGACTCTTCTTGCTGGTATTGTGGACGGCTGTGATACGTCATTCTCCAGAGCTACATAAGCGCATCAGCGATTCCATCCTCGCTAACGGAGGACATTTTGAACTTTTCCTGTAACGAAGTGTTTGAAGTCACGCTGGTATGTTCCGTTGCTGTGCATTTTCATTCCATGATTAATGTGATTTGAAGAGAAGTATAAAAATGAGCTCTAACATGGAAATTAAGCGTTTCCGGACACATGTCCACATAACATATTTTCTTTCTTTGTGTGTGAGGAATTTTTCCTGAAAGTTTGGCCGTACCTTTTTGTAACACCTTGCGTAAATGAATCGTTTTTCTCTAATAATACTCAGATTTCGTTTACGAAAAGCTTGTAAAAACTTCGCACTGACGTGTTTTACGGCCCACTTTAGATTTGTAGTTTTATAAGTTTTTGGTAACATTTTGGACCAAAATAATAAAAACTTAATTAATAATAGTCACTGAAACCCTTTCAGGGAAAAAAGTTTAGGTAGTGGCGGGTTCCGAACCACCGACCTGTAGCGTCTTGCCCAACGCCTTGCCCTCTACGCTACAGCTATCAATCAAAAGATGACTTCTTTAATCTCATACTATTGATGGTCGTTATTAACTGATGCTAATATGGCATTTGTAGACACTAGATTATTATTTATCGTACGGAAAACGATGTGTTTTTGTTAATTCTTCAGTGAGCCATTGCTTTGAAATGATAACGTGTAAGTTACAATAAGAAAATCATCAAATACGCATCGCAAGATGGTTGGCGTATGACAGACAGTGTTCTCGGCGAGGAATGTCACGTGATATCTCAGAACGGCTGGATTTCGTTAATTCAGTGGAGGGGGTCAAATCTCCGTGATTTTTGCCAATATGTCTCAAATGATACGAGATATGAAAAAAAAAAAAAAAAAACGTAAGGGAGCTAAATTGTAGAGAATTTTCTGCTCTACCAATTAGGTTATCCAATTTTCGTGTCAGATGAACGATTCGTTTGCAATTACAATTATATTAGAAACGCCTTTTTTTGCTATTTTTGCCGTATTTTCTGTCCGAGAAATTTGAAAAAAAGGAGGTTCTGATCTCTGGCGGCCTACAATCATTTCTGTAAAATTTGGTGCTGACCGGTTGAACGGCTCGTCTTAAAAAAGGGAACACGTTACGGACAGACAGACAGACGGGCAGACACACAGACAGACATACATCTCAAAATCGCCGCTATTTTTCAAATATCTTTGAAATATGAAAAAAAAAAACATAATAGAGCAAAGTTGTAGAGAACTTTCTCCTCTACAAATCTGGTTATTCAATTTTCGTGTCAGATGAATAGTTAAGCTGTCAAAAGACGATCGCAAAGGCCCACTTTTAGTGTTACTACCGTAATCTAAAGTGGGCCAGTAACACTATGAAGACTGGCGTGTTTGGTTCGATGTAATAAGGAGAAACGGCCGTGTGGCGACGATACTGTTGAGCGAGCGAGGACCGCACGTGTGGGCCGACCTGCGAAGCGCCTAATCACCCAACTTGCCGCTCAGCCGCCGGTTCCATGTTCGAGTTCCGGCGTGGCGCACTCGATTAAACTTCGCCGCGATAACGCTAATCCGATCCGACCCGCGTCTAACGAAGGATAATAACGCGAGACTGCAGCTGGAAGCGCCTGGCCGTGCCAGTATGCGAGGAGTTCGCGTTTCCAATATCCACCTGAACGGCCTTCACAGTACATGGTCGCCGCCATTCGGTGGACTACGCAGTATGCATTTCTTATTTTGAGTTAGTCTATTACGAGAACACGAACTCCACCGTGAAAATTCAGACTCAGTTTCAGGAGTTTTTAAGTACTGGGAGTAGCTCCAGTGCAGAATCACACAGTTTGCTTAACTGTACCACTGTATAGTGAGATGTCTTTGTTTAACGTTGTTGCTCTAGGACTGTTGTTGACTGATTTACAACAAATGTTATATGCTGCTCTAATAAGGATTCTGACGGTTATAGACTACTAGCTAAAAACTCGACGTTGCCCGAGTATTTGTTTATTTATTCCTGCTTTGAGTTAGTACTTCTCCAATCCTTTCTCTCTCTTTCCATCTACTTTTTTCTAAAAACATGTTTTATTGAGAAAGGTTAACAGATGGGGCATAACAGCTTTGAGATAATTACAGAACGACATAATGACCATAGCTGTTTCTTATTTCTCAATGCTACCAGTTTCGGTTATTTACCATTATCAAGCGTTCGCAGAGATTAGCTAATAGTTTAACATATTGAAATATAAGAATTCAAAATTATAACACAAGTATTCGTTGTCATTGTCCTAGTCATTGATGTCATTACAGTGGCTGACTGCTACAGACTGTAGCTACAGACTGTAGCAGCCAGCCACTGTAATAACATCAATGACTAGGACAATGACATCGAATACTTGTGTTATAATTTTGAATTCTTGTATTTCGACATATTAAGCTATTAGCTAATCTCTGCTAACGCTCGATAATGATAAATAACCGAAACCGGTAGCATTGAGAAATAATAATCAGCTATGGTCAATGTGGCGTTCTGCAAACATGTTTTATTAATCGGAGAAAATATAAGAAATAAGGATGTCTTGCATAACGTACAAAATTGTACTTGCAGAATCCAAACAGAGAAAGATAGCAATCAAAATACAAATGGCGTTTAAAATTCGCACGATCTGATATTTATTGAGTTATATGTTGTACAATTGTACAATTTTTGAGGTATATATTCTTTTGTGTAAGTGCTGTATGTCTGTAAAATTTGTTGCGTATACAACTAGAAGTAAAGATGTAATAGATTATAACTTGCTGCGTGATGGGGCGGTGTTCCATGAACGTTACTGTTTATGTGCTCATATCTCATGAACTACGTGTCGTATTGTGATATTGTTTAGAAGGTACACTCAACGATATGCGTGTATACTGTCTGTAAAATTTCCTGCGGCTACAATTTTGTAGTGTAGACATTATAAATTGTAACCTCATTCCCAATACCGTGGTTTTAATCCATGAACAGCTGAGAAGTAGTAAGCGAGAAAACTTTTTCCTTTCATAATTTTGCAATGGTCGTCAGCGAGAAAAGTTCAGTAAAGGTTTGAAATTGGATACTTAACTGTACAAAGGTGCAAAGTCTCAAATGTATGAACTGAAGTCGCATTTACAATAATTCAAATTAAATTTCCGTTAGATGTCATAATTCTGCAGACATTAAAAGAGTTAGAAATCGTATTTCATCTTTCTATGGACACATATCGTCAACCTCATGAATTAAAAATCTTTCGTCACGATTTTTCGGAACTTTTACATCAGCTCAGGGCACGTTTAGTAATCAATGATAATGACGCGTATCTGTAACCACATATAACACCTGTACGTTAGATCCTAAATATTCACTACAACGTCCACAGTAATGTTGCGTGTGCTGCTATGTTAATATGTAGCACGCGATTAAATGGCTCCCCGTCGGAGGTCCGAGTCCACCCTCGGGCATACATGTGTGCTATGTTTAAAATTAGTTAAAATAAGTCAAGAGGCTGATGTCCATACTAGTTTGGTCCCATGGCTTTACAAACATTTCACCATTTTGGATACGTTGGATACGTTTGATAATGATGACAGAGTTCATTGAAACTAGTTACTTTTGTAAATTAAAATACAATTTGTGTGACGTGGCTTAGCCACTATGTATGTGGAAAATAATAAATAATTAATCAGTCACACACTCCTTACTACAATGTCATATAATATAACCAATACTACTCGCACTCATCCAAAATCGTACTCGTAGCTTCCCGCCCGCTTGGAGCGCTGCTGTCGCATTGTATAACAAAAATCTGCGGGAGTGTCGTGACTGTATATGTTAGACTGTGCTGCTACTTTCTCGTGACCTCACAGCCCAGCTGGCTGCTTCACTTGCGCATATGCTCGCCGCAAGCCGTGTTCTCCACGCGGCAACATCTCACGGACGAGAAGCGGTGCCACCGTCTCGCCACTCTAGCAAACAGGATACGAAAGTATCTTTCCTCTTCATTTCTTTCTTGGTTTTTATGTACAAGGCACATTCATAACTAAAATAAATTTAAGTAATTTTTCCGTAATACCTTTGTGAACTAGGCATACTGCTACAATCGTTATTGATTCTCCACATTAATCTATTTTCATTTAGTGAAGTTCAGTTAGCTACATTGTTTAATGTAATGTGAATTTTAATTTGGTCATTAAGAAAAAAAGTGTCTTAGAAACTTCCATATTATGTCAAATTGTTGTACTCTCCATATGACAAACAATAATATGTTTACTATTTCGTCTTATTAGTGTAACCAATTAGAGGTAATGCTGTATAAAATCCATACACACAGACTTTGATTTGTAAAAACGAGCCGGCCGCTGAGGCCGAGCGGTCTGCGGCGCGCCAGTCACGGTCTGCGCGGCCACTACGGTTGGGGGTTCGAATCCTCCCCCGGGCACGGATATTTGTGCGGTCCTTAGTATTAGCTGACATTCCAAACAGGAATTCCTATTGTAAGACATTTTTGTCTATCGTTAATCATCTAGGAATTATTTTCGTTTTGTATTCTTTACATTATTTGTACTTTACAATGACCTGTTTCCCTATTTTGTGGCAAAATGAAGTAAATGATAAAATCTGCCTTGCTGTTTTTATTTTAGAATCAATGTATGTTACGTATCAATGACACGTCATACGGAATTTTGTTTCATCATTACGGTATTGACATGGGTGTATTTCACTTCGTCACAAATAATGTTTAATATCTGTATCCGATGTTTCTATTGGGTCAGTGTTTTTCAACCTATTCGAATATGCGACCCCCTTCCAAGTAAAAATTGTCTGGCGACTAGTTTCAAAATAAAAATATTCTGGGAACCTCTCGTCTCTTCACAAACCGTAACGAATCTATGCAATCTAAAACGGAAATAAACCTTCTTTCTTTTGCTTCAGCTTTCTATATAATTGTTGGAATACGTTTTTTGTGTGTATTTTTAGAAATGGAACACCAATTTTTAAATGCCCGACAGAAAAATGTATTTTGCGTAACGCATTTCAGGTAAGACGCAAAAGCAAATTGCTGACTTTTGGATCGAATTATGCTAATTAAGAAAGGTCACAGACAATTTTGACCCCCTGGCGCACAGCGTCCATTGTCGTGGACGGCTGTTACTATACGTATTTCTTTCCGTCTGCGGTACTTGTTAATTTCGTAATACTCGAATTCGACTCCAAAGTAAATTTGCACTGAATGAATTAATCCTTTACGTCCAAATTTCACCGGAAGTTTCTACACTAAAAGTTGAAACTCCCAGAAAGAACTCTGTAAGCGTAAAGGGCACAGTGTCTACATGAATATACATGAGTATTTTTCCGTGTAGATAGTAACTTAAAATAAATTTTTGTATTTTATGATAATAGACGTTGTTATTTACAAGAGCATTTGAAAATTTTCTCATCATTTCTTACTAATTCATGCATCAGAGGGTTGAAGAAGTATATCTTTTATTAGAATTTTTCTTTTCCCTATTGACTGGTTTCTGAAAACAGTATTCAGACTTTGCGCTTTCTCATCATCAAACCCTGTAATACAAAACACTAACTGAAAACCTGGCGTTGCCCAGGTATTTATTTATTTATTCCTGTCATTTTTCAGGTATATATTCATTTGTATAAAGGCTGTATGTCTGTAAAATCTCTTGGGAATACAGTTAGTAGTAAAGAAGTAACAGATTACAACTTGGTGCAGGAAGGGGTGGTTTTCCATGAGCGTTACTGTTTATGTGCTCATATGAACTACGTGTCGTACTATGATACAAATTATAAGATACACACAACGATATGCGTGTATACTGTCTGTAAAATTTACTGCAGCTACAATTTGTAGTGTACAAATTATAAATTGTTACGTCATACTGAATGCCGTAGTTTTACTCCATAAACAGAGGAAAAGTAGTAAGCGAGAAACTTTTTTTCCTTTCATCATTTTACTTTCATCGTTGCCAGCGAGAAAAAGTTTAATAAAGGTTTGAAATTATATTTAAAGTTTGTTGCAAGTCGCTAAGTACTGAAATTCAAATACAGTGTATTTCGAAAGTCTCGCCGCATTATATGGCATTTTTTGCGATTTCTATTGGTTATGACGTAATAGCTTTTGAAGCATGTGCCGTATGTGATTCTTGAAAATGCAGCAGTTGTTACGGTAAGGAATTTGTTTACCAAATTTGGTTGAAATCTGTCCAATGGTTTAGGAGAAAATGAGCAGCATTGTCGCAAAATGCAGCAGTTTTTCGCGCATGTCATTGTTTATGACGTCATCTCTCGTCAACTATGTATTGTATGTGGTTCTTACACTTACGGCGACTGTCCTCATGGATTGAAGCTTGCGTGTACAAAATTTCATAAAGATTGGAATAAAACTGTTGATTTGTATGCTACACGTACACACATACGGACACTCTGCTTTATATATTAAATAATGAACTCCGTACTTTTAACATTAAACAAATGTGTCTTAGACATTCGCTTTTGTATTACTGATCTCCTGGTTATTTTATGGTGGAAGTACTTCCTCCCGTGACGGCGATTCCCATAGAAGACTTTGCGATTCCTTTAGGGGTCGCGAACCACAGTTTGAAAAACACTGTATTAGGTAATTGCCCTTTTCCGACAAGGAGAAGTAAGAAACAGAAGAAAAACGAAACTGTGTGCAGTACTAAATCCAATAAGGGAATTTTCCTTGCGTTATCGCAGTCGCTGGAAAATGAACTGTAACTGGCTAATAATTTGGAGAAATTTCTCGCAAATAAGTCTGCCGAAAAACACACTCGCTGTCGTTACCGCAACTTCAAAGGAGACGTTCTTCCCTTTCCACGTAATTCCGCAAACGTATTGAATAATTCAACCGCAGACGGAATTAATAATTTGAGCTGCGGGAGGCCACGCATTGAAACGTTTCGAGCCAGACGGGCCTGTCTTTTGAGCTGTCTTCCCACATCGGGCAGACCTTAAGCCCCCCTTTAAGCCGATGTACCGCCGCCGTTGCCAGTTCCCGACCTTTCCTGTTTTCCGCCTGAAAGAGCGAGCCGTGCAATTAAAGTTGGCCCAAACCGGGCTGCTAAGAAATGCAGGGGCCTTACGACCCGGCGGCTCTACGCCCCCGACTGACGCTCCCTGCTCAGAACAGCCGAACTGCCGGCTGCGTGGAACGGCGTTGCAGACATCCGAGGATTCCTCCGCCTCCCCCGTTCGCACCGCTGCCGCCTTCATTAAATATGTCACCCAGGCTGTAAGCCGCGCAGGAGTCGTCATCCAATTTGGGTGACATTGTTCGTCCGTCCTTTGTGAGGACTTCTTTTCTTCCGGACTGGAGAGCGTAATTGCCGGTGATTATACCTGGGCACTTTCCTGCCCCTTAGAGCCTTTCCCACCAGAGCGTCGCCACCGGTAAGGGAGGAATCGGCGTGTCTGAGGTTGCTGCTCCGTGACCCCGCTAACATCCGTCTATATTTCATTCATTGCTACTTGTGTATCAGTACGACAACCGACTCCTATCCCAGAATAAGGGAAGGAGACAATGTCCTGGATGAAGGAAAACTAGTGCCGGGCGGGAATGGCCACGTTGCTTAAGGCAGACGGTTCCACATTGCGCGCTCACCCGTGTGTTGAGAGCGCTCACTTGCTCACGTGGCACCGCTTCTGCCGGCCGCGGTGGCCGAGGGGGCTGCGGCGCGTCAGTCACGGTCTGCACGGCCACTACGGTCAGTGGTTCGAATCCCCCCCCCCCCACGGGCATGGATATTTGTTCCGTCCTTAGTCTTAGCTAGTTCATAAGTAGTTTGTAAGTTTAGGGACTGATAACCCCGTAGTCCCATAAGCTATACAAACATTTGAACATTTGTTGGCACCGCTTCTCGTCCGTGAGATGTTGCCGCGTGGAGAACACGGCTTGCGGCGAGCATATGCGCAAGTGAAGCAGCCAGCTGGGCTGTGAGGTCACGAGAAAGTAGCAGCACAGTCTAACATATACAGTCACGACACTCCCGCAGATTTTTGTTATACAATGCGACAGCAGCGCTCCAAGCGGGCGGGAAGCTACGAGTACGATTTTGGATGAGTGCGAGTAGTATTGGTTATATTATATGACATTGTAGTAAGGAGTGTGTGACTGATTAATTATTTATTATATTCCACATACATAGTGGCTAAGCCACGTCACACAAACTGTATTTTAATTTACAAAAGTAACTAGTTTCAATGAACTCTGTCATCATTATCAAACGTATCCAAAAATTGCATTAAACACAAATTGAGAAAAAAAGCTGTATTTGCAATATGAATGGTATTTGGTTGCTGAGCTGCAATAACCATGTGATATGGCAGGCACAATCCAGATTTTAGGAACAAACCAAATGAATCCAGAACATAGTACCAATGTGTACCATGTTCTAAATCAAGTTGTCAAGTACCTGATGTGATTCCATTGGGAGCTGTCAACACATATTGCAAATACAGCTTTTGTGGCATGGTATGGATTTATATATATCTGGAAATGCGATACCATGTGTGACTATGGCAGACAGTTGGGAGTCACTGTCACACTCCTAGATGACCTGGCTACATTTACTACACCTTTTCATAATTCAATTATTTTCTCAGTTTGTGTTTAATGCAATTTTTGCTTACTTTTGATAATGATGGCAGTAGTTCATTGAAACTAGTTACGTTTTGTAAATTAAAATTCAATTTGTGTGACATGGTTTAACCCTTATATATGTGGAATATAATAAATAGTATTGTTGATATTGATTTTAACACTTTTTACATTAGGGAAAGTTTTTAGTGTATTAAAATAGGTAATAACTTAAAAATAACTCCACTTTGGTCTTTCTCGACTTGTATAAGATCCCTGACAAGGCACGAAGCGGTACATTGTAGCACAGTTTGGTTACATTAATCTCATAACCTACAGGCCTTTACTGAATAATTTCACTTACCATAAAAATAGAAAAATTACTAGGAAACACCAGAAGACCTACCCTTTGGCACCCAAGAACGTTAACGTTTCTTCACTACAATTCCAGTAAATTCGGTGAGGGTGGAACGTAAGAAACGAATACAGAAAGCAATAACTGCAGTATTTAACACACCGAATCAGCCACCACAACTGCAGCAGAAGGAAAAACGTCATAGACGTGACAATAACACAGAAAAAGTAACCAAACTGTTGTCAAGAAAGAACAATCAAATTCCAGAATTGTTCCTACAGCTGAACTACAAACAGCAAGAATCTTCAAGACATTGACTTATTAAGCTAAAGTAACCACAATCAAAACAATATGCGCGTATAAGAAAGACAAGTGAAGTCTAAAAATGTGCGAATCATTCGACTCCATATCGAATTGATACGTGTCAAAAAACTCTTTGTCATAGTAAGAAGAGACCTTAATAGAAATATGTGTTTCTCTTATATTTCTAGACTACTTACTTTCAGCGAAATAAGCTGCAAATATACATATATTCGTAAGTGTTAGTTCATGACGAAGTTCTTCGTTAAACCACTGAATCGGTTAGGTTCGGCTGTTTTTACATTAATTTCCGTATTACGCATGTCTCTTGATATGTTAGTAATGTTTGCAACACAAAAATTATACGAACTGTTTCGTTAATTACGTACACAAATAATTATAAACAAACATCACTCCAATGGCGGCTTTCCCACCGCTAGGAGCGCTTGTGTCGTTGCAACTATCAGTTGGTAACAAGTTTCACAGCAGTGAGAGTCGCGACTGTATATGTTAGACTGTGCTAGCAAGTACCTTCCAATTCATGCGATCGGACACAGTTGTTGCTGAAGTAGCTACAATTGATACTGCCATTTTTCTACATGGAATTTGCGGGACATTTGATATCAGGTCAATGCTCAGCGAAATATTGATTTGTGTTAATATAATTAATGAAAAAGTTCTGTGGACCTGAATATAAGTTATGTGGTTTCATGACTGGAATATCTTAAAGCATTATTTTACATTTTTAAATGCCTGTTTCATGGAACAAACATAAGGAGTATTTCTTATGTGTGTAATGAATTGTCCCGTTATTTTTTAATGAAGATGTCCGGTTGTCGAAATTGTTTCTAGAGAACAAAGGGAGCCAGATTATGACTGAATGATTTATCAAGCTGAACCGCAGTTTCCAACACGTTAATCACAAACATACGACTTTCAAGTGCATTTCGTGACTAGGATATCGGACTTCAAGGAAAGTAGGCTATGTTTTTATTTTTTTTTTTTTATTTTTTTTTATTTTTTTTTTTTATTTTCAAAGAAAGGTACATTTGCGTTTAGGCATAACAGCTTACTGCAGGGAAATGAGTAACATACCATCATATTTGATAATAAACTTTCTGAACGCACCCATCAGGAGCATAAATGAATGACATAACGGTCGATCTACAACTACAGCTACATCTACATAGATACTCTGCAAATCACATTTAAGTGCCTGGCAGAGGATTCATTAACCACTTTCAAAACTATTCTGTACCGTTCCATTCTCTAATAGCGCGCGGGAAGAAATAACACCTAAATCGTTCCGTTTTCGATCTGATTTCTCTTATTTCATTGGGATGGTCATGTCTCCCAAAGTAGGTGGGTGCTAGCAAAATATTTTCACATTCAGAAGTATAAGTCGGTGATTGAAACTTCGCAAACAGATCACGCCGCAGTTAATAACGTCCTTATTTTAATAATTTTCACCCCAGTTCGTGCAACATTTCCGTGACGCTCCCTTTCCCTCCCTGTAACGTGATAAAACAAACCTAACGGCCCTTCTTTGAACCTTCTTTGAACCTCTTCCGTCATTTCCACTTGGTAAGGTTCCCACAATGGGCAACAATACTCCCAATACTCCAGGAGAGATCGCACGAGTGTGATGTAGGCAGTCTCTTTGGTGGAGCTGGTGCATCTGCGAAGCGTTCTACCAATGAAGCGTAATCTTTGGTTCGCTGTCCCCACAATATTTTCTGTGTGCTCCCTGCAGTCAACGTTGTTCGTAATTGTAACTCCTAGGTATTTGGTAGAATTTACGACCTTAAGGTTTGAATGATTTATCGCGTAATTGAAGTTCAGCGGATTTCTTTTAATGGTCATGTGTATTACTTCACACTTTTCTTTATTTAGTATCAATTACCAATTTTCGCACCATGTAGAAATTTTGTCTAAATCGCTTTGCAGTTGCTTTTGATCCTCTGTTGACTTCACTAACCTATAAACGACAGCATCATCCGCGAACAGTCTAAGGGAGCTATTCACATTGTCTTCTAAAGCGTTTATAAACACAAGGAAGAGTAGGGGACCTATAACGCTTCCCTGGGGAACGCCAGATATCACTTCCGTTTTACTCTATGACTTACCGTCAATTACCACGAACTGTGTCCTTTCTGATAGGAAATCGTGAATCCAATCGCACAGTTGGGAAGATATTCCATAAGCACGCAATTTTAAAAGCCTTCGATCCAGCATTTATCACAATAAATGGCACAAATACTGAGGTTTTCAGTTTAGAAAGATAGTTCAGGAAAATACGGACCCAATTTTCCTCCTCATAAAAATTGTAAGGATGTGAAACACACAAGCAGGAAACGGGACTGTCCTTTTTTCTGTAATGAAGCTGTAGATCGAGTAATTTTTTTTTCTTTTTTTTTTGCAGTACGAGTTGCGATACATTTGTTAGTGAAGAGGTACAGCTTTTATAAACAAGTAGGCAGTAGGCTTTCGCGACTACACTTTTTTGCTGTTGTCACAACTACTCACTGACGAGAACTCAATGCACGCGACTGTTTCCTTGTGCCCGCCAATTACTGGCGTGCGTGACGTCAGCGTGCCCCACCACCGCGGCTGCGAGCTGGGTTAGAGAGCGCTCGTGCGCGCTGCTGCTCGCGGAGCAGCCTGTTGGAACAGCCTGGACTAACGCGATTTGTCACGAACTGTGCGGACGCTGCCGTCGGAGATTCGAGTCCTTCCTGCAGCATGGGAGTGTGTGTTATCAGTAGCATAAGCTAGTTTAAGCTTGCAACAAATGACCGCAGCAATTTGGATCCTGTGGTTCACAGACATTAGAGAAGTAGTTTCTCGACTTACCTGTCAGTTTCAAAAGCCTCTAAATGAAACAGCCTTGAGAAATTCTCGAATATTAAGACTGCGACGTTCTTTACTGTTAATGAACCGAAACAGAGCTTATAAGTGTGTAGCATACAGCCTTCTGACTAGAAAATCATCCATTATGCTTTCAAGTGGCATTTCTACAAAGTTATCTATATCCGGCTCTTGAAATAAACATGCCACGCGGAAGTCGTAGGAGTAACTGGTGTAAATTTGCTTTGGTGACCAAATGACAAGTAACTGAAATGGTGATCCGCAAGTCCAGCGAACTCCCCATCGCACACACCCCTCGTGGTCTCTCTCTCTCTCCCTCTCTCTCTCTCTCTCTCTCTCTCTCTCTCTCTCTCTCTCTCTCTCTCACTGACGATACAGACATGATGAGTGACTTTCCGCCATAAATTTCAAGTGTAGACTCACCCACCTACATTCGTTTGCTAAAGTCCAATTTTATTGCATGTACATTACGTTACATCGTTCCATGTATGTTTTCAGGTGAATCACATCGGCATAAGTAGTGACTCCGGCAATAAACCTAACGAGGACTAAATTATTTTTCATGTCAATCTAGATAATGTACTAGTAATAACTTTGGATTAATTGAACTTCACTATATTTTGCGCTAGTATGATAATTTCACGCTAGCTTATGCTTACAACGAATATCACCTATCGCTACCCTCTCAGAAACCAAAATAAAAATAGTTAATTATACATGTGCTTTCTGTTTTGAGTCAAGTCGAAAGTGGTAAGAATGATTAATCCTCGTAAGTAAATGTGACGATAGTGAAAACAGGAAATAAATTCTGTGAACTAGGTGAAATGTGAAACGAATGATAGAAATGTTACAAAAATGGTAGAGCTAAGCCTGGTGTTGTATAAACATCATTCACTAAGAAACAACAGAATCGTTATCATACATTGGCCTTGTAACAACGTTACCAATTAAAATAACATTAAGTTAGAAAACCTTTAAAATTATATTTTAACTTAAGAATAAATCATTAATTAGGTTATTATAATCTCTCTCTTGTAACAACCATACAGAAAATATGACTTCAAAGTTCAAGCTATTAAGAGTTTTCCTTCATTCTAGGAATGAACAATTTAACTTGCTATTCAATTATTTTTAATATCTACATTCTTCAAAAAGTCTAGTAAATCAACAATGAGAATACCTAAAATGATCTACAAACACACTAATTATAATAGATATGGTAAAATATCGTATTTACTGGCGCAGAGTGTTAACAATATGTCAATAAACAAGAACACTTAAGGGACGACGGCTCTAGACAATACTATCCTTTCCTTTTAAAGCAACAGTTTCGACTCAGAATAACAAGAATCCTAAAGATACAGCAAGTGACCTCTCAGATTTAGAAAAATGTATTTCAGAAAAGCAGAATCAAAAGTTAAATAAAGCTCATACAGAGACACAATCAAACCTAAATTCTTGCCTTCCAGCCAGCCGCGATGGCCGAGGGGTCTGAGGCGCTCAAGTCACGGTCTGCACGGCCACTACGGTCGGGGGTTCGAATCCCCCCTCGGGTATGGATGTTTATGCCGTCCTTAGGATAAGCTAGTTGATACGTAGTTTGTAAGTTTAGGGACTGATGTCCCCTTAGTTAAGTCCCATAAGCTATACAAACATTTGAACATTTGAACATCTTGACTTCCAGCACAACTCTGTTTGCCGTTTAGCTGCTTCGAAACATTATCATATACACCAATCAAACATACCCAAATAAATGATCCTTAAGCATCCCACAATAACATCACTTCAAGTGGAGTAAAATATAGAACTTTCCCAGACTACAATTAAAATTAGTATTTAAATTTACAGATTATGAAACAAATTTAAAACGCAGCAGCCGACTGGTACGTAAAATATGGGAATTCTGCTGTAGGGCAGCGGTTCCAGTACAGGGGCAGTTGACTTAGGTGTGAGTTTACCACGCGCGTGACGTGTCTGCTAAGCAACGAGTGGAAGGACCCGGGCAGGCAGTGTTTTGGCTACCTCGCAACAGTACGCACTTGGCCGGAAATATATCATGTGAGCAGACAACTTGTTTTAAGATATCAAATGTTCAAATGTTTGTTAAGCTTAAGGGACTTAACTACGGGGTCATCAGTCCCTAAACTTACAAACTACTTATGAACTACCTACAACTAAGGACGGCACAAATATCCAAGCCCGAGGGGGGATTCGAACCCCCGATCGTAGTGGCCGTGCAGACCGTGACTGAAGCACCTCAGTCCCCTCGGCCACCGCGGCCGGCTTTAAGATATCACCCATATTCCTAGCGTTTTCATTAATTCCATTCATTGTTGTCAATATATTTTCTTATTACTTCGTATTTTGCTTTTCTATAATACTTTATTGCTGTTTTTTGTTATTTTGTTGTTGCAGTTTGTTTCAGTGAACCTGATGATTTGCTCAAGAACTGTGAAGGATGCACTTCCAACTCCAAAATACAGAAGAAACTTTACACCAACATGAGTAAAGTTCATGATATTGAGAACATTCATGTGTCGCAAAAAGGAAGTCAGCCAACTGCGTCCACAGTATACTGCGTTTATAAGATCCGACTATGGTCTATTTAAGTAATTTTCTACCGTATAATTTAGTGACATCGAATGACATGACACGAAATTCCATTCCACTATGAAGTACTATCACTTATCCAAACAACGTTTGACAAAAGTATATGAATTAATAGAAGATGATAAAGAAAATAGTTGAATTTATGTCATGTGCATATCAACGGAAGATGAAAAATGAAAGTTTTTTATGTCAAGCTATAGCATTTCCAATTCGCTATGGAAAAATCTTAATGAAATTTCAAGTGTTAAACTGTCAAGTCTGCTATGACCAAATAATTTATTACCTACAGAGCATAATATTTATGAACTCTATTCTTGACTGTGTTATCAGAAGATGAAGTGCTTTTCCGAATTCTATGATACAGTCGTCTTTAGGCACAACCGAAAATAAACAATAGTTTATCGGTTAAGAATTTGGCTTAATGTCACAGTGAACAGGTAACACCTGAAATCTTGGACGTACTGATAGTCACCTGTGATGCAGGTTACGTTGAACAGTGTCTGCCATATTGCTTTGGCGAAGCCAACAATGTAAAATAAAATGTGTGTGTGTGAGTGTGGGCGGGAGGTAGATGGACTTTATCTACAGTTCAGCATGATGTCAGCTAATTCGGCACGATGAACGACTAAAATATGAGCCACGGTGTAATTGCGGAGTACTCTAAAGCCGCCTTGCTGCGGAGCGCACTGTTGCTCTCCATCGGAGGTTCCAGTCCTCCCTCGGGCACGGGTGTACGTATGTGTGTGTTGTTCTTACCATAAGTTAGTTTAAGCAATTTGTAAGCCTAGGGACTGATGACCAGAGTAAAGTCCCATAAATTTACAAACATTTGAACATTTTTTCCTTGACAGCTTGCTCAAATTTATTAACATGGTAAAAGGCTACAATCCTGTTTTACTCCATCCGCAATGGCACTCTACACTAACAAAATGTCAATGTTGTGTAATTCATATGGCTCACAATAGCTTTGTCGTAATCGTGTCGTCCGAAATAGTTTAAGAACAAAATGAATTGCAACTATGTGTGCTCAAGTACAAAAGGGAGTGATGATGATTATATTCTCCTCTTCGGTGCATACTTGCAGGTTTATCACTTTTGTTATAGCGGATATCGGACATTGTAATATTTACAAAAGTAAATGTCTTGGAGATTATGTTCTACATCTCGTTATAAAAGCTGTTTTCACTTTCTCCTTGCTTCTGTGCGTTGCGTGTACCTATCATGATGTTTAGCTACTCGGTAGGTATCGAACGGAGTATCTTCAAGAATGTAACGCGCTAATATTAACAGTTCAAATTATTAACTTTTTACTTTTTCAAAATAATAAATAACGCAAAATTATGTTGGAGTATAGGCCTATAATTTTTGTGAAACTGAATTTCGAAACTAAACTGAAATAGTTGATGAACTGCAACTAGATATTACGTATAAACAGCATAACTTAGAATACAAAGGTCGCGGGTTCGATCCCCGCCAGCTACTGGGATTTTTAGTGTCACTTTCCACTTTTCCCACCTCTAGCTCTGTTGCTGCTGTAAAAAGTACCGAGTAGCTCCCTAGTTCGGAATCCTCGTTAAACTGTAGGTCCTCCTATAGCTGGCTGGATGTCAGTTCGATGGTCGGAAGAAGGCAACGGCATACCACAGGACCATTCCTAGTGAAGCATTGTTGTGTTCAAACCGTTCTTCGGATTGTTGACTGGTTTAACTTTCCCATTTACCAGCAGTAATATTAAGAGACGAATTCTCGAAGGGAATGAATTGTTAAAGATTTTAATCCATGCCTAAAACTGTAACTAACCATTTTAAAGGATGTTGTTTGTAACATCATTCTCTTCCTTTTCAGCAACCTTTGGAAAAGAGAGATTATCGATTTTTGATAGTTGCTACAATTTTAGCGCCAAAAGCGCTCCTAAATGCAATGCTGTTTTTAACGTGCTGCTGCACTTCATATGGAGATTTAATACGCAAGTGTTTCACTGTATGATTTTACGATCCAGGATATTAGTGGTGCTGTGGTTGCGAAGTTGCAGAAAATCACTGGGAGCTTCGCGACTCTTAGGTTAGACTCTGACTCCAGTCTGTCAGTTGCGCCACGTTCCACTTGGGAGAGCCACGCCAACTTGGAAAAGACGCTATAAGAAAAATAGAGGAAGTTCGGTGGGCGCGATATTCAAACAGTGAGCCTCCACGGCTTTTTAACTCTTGGTCCAAGCTCTCACACGAAATAAAGTTCGCTCTCTGAAACTCCACGCTTGGACATATGCAGGATTAGATGGGGTATATGTGGGATACATCATAATGGTACAACCATATCTTTTAACATACATGCGTTCATATGTTGCACTTAGGTAACAAACTTCTGTTTTCATTATTTTTTTAAGGAGTGATCCCGTTCATAAAAACACGTAAATCGGGTAAGAAGGCTTACCTCACTCTCTCACCAGACGTACAAGTTAGTTGTGCCGATAAACGTACACACTGTCAAAAATCTTGTGAATTATCAGATACGTTTTCTAGTGGCAGATTAGGTTGACTTGTCATAAAACGTTTGCCGTTACCATTCAACATCTTCTTCCTTTGGACTGCTATTATAGCATTTGGGCGGCGGGGATGTTACACGACATTATAGACACAAAACTGAATACAATGGACAAATGACAAAGACTGGACGGACTGTTGATAATATTTATATATGATTCATTATAGTAAGCCAAAGAACATGTAAAATGTTTCAGCCATTACATTTATTTTATTCATCGCTTAGTAAACAGTATGATCAACACACTAGAAGTCTACAGTGCTACGTTCAAATGTTTGTAAACCTATGGGACCAAACTCCAGAGGTTAGCAGTCCACAGACGTACAAACTATTTAAACTAAATTATGTTAAGTTCAACAAACACACACACTCACCCATTCCCGAAGGAGGACTCGAACATTTGACTAAGAGCAGTAGCACACTCCGCAGCAAATCGGATTACAGCGCACGGCCACTCTAGCGTGGTTGTAATACATGTATTCATGTTTTGTGGCACTGCGGAGGAATAAATGTCCTGAGAACAGTATTTTAACAAAGTAACATAATGAATACACTGCTCAAAACAATTAGGAGGTGAGGTGAGTTATAATACATAATATTAATTTGGTAATGTATTTTGTTCAGATATTGGTTACAAATGAAATTTGTAACTTGATTCCATAACGGAATCTTGAAAAAAGAAAAAGATACCCATCACTTTTATCCTTGTTGCTCATTAATTTTTAGACGACTATTTTTAACACCAACCTATATGATCTGTTTTTATGTTTGGACGAACTGTAATGGATAAACAAAGTAGCGTTGTCTCTCACAATATTACTCTATGAACATTGTTGATCTTTTCTGCTCTTCTTTATTCAGTTTTAAAAGGAAAGATTTTTGTATCTCATTTACTGTAAATCATAATTTTAATGTTTAATGCAGGCAAATTTTGATGTTTTAATGTACGTTTTAATTGAAACTGCCCTGAGGACGCCGCAAACTGTTAATTTCTCTTATATTTTTGGGAAATACTGCTAAATCTCTGTTACTTTTATATTTTTTAAACGCCACTTCCCCTTGTATTGTCGTGTACGCCTTCTTATACATTTAATTTTATCTGTATTTAAAAAAAATATATAATTAATGAACTTTTCAAATGAAGAGGCCGCCAAGCACCAACTGCCTGCAGGTTAAGCTGCGTAGGTGTACGCAAGCGGCTACCTCATTTTAAACTTGTGACGTGTACCAGAAAGACCTCTTAAATTGTTTCATTGATATGACCGGTGTTGTTTCATGCAAAGTAAATGAGTCATCATGACTTGCAATTCTGGCATGTAATCCGTAATACAGTTGTAACACTCTTGAATTTACAGCACTGATGATGTTATATCATAAGAATGAAATAGATATGTGAGTTTTGTAAAATAAATATTTCATATCGCCCACGAAGTTGCAACTTCTTATTTTAATTGTAATTTGTATGTGATCCGTTACAATATTTTGCTGTCTCAGCTGTTCAGGTTTCCATGGCGTTTACTTATAGCGTGGCACCATGATTCTCATTGCCCGCTAATATGGCATGTGATCACATCAGATGGCCAGTATAGTTGCACATCTGTGTGGCATGGAAACTATGAGGTTATCACTCTTGAGGGATATTTGCCCATCCATCAATGAGAGCAACATACACCTCTGGAGGTCCTGGTCTGCCTGCAATGCCTCTGTCAAGTGCATCCCACAGATGTTCAGTCGGAGATGACCACTCCATTCGTTCACTTCCATCAGCTTAATCAATTCCCTGAGCTTCAAGCACTTTGCCCACCAGTACAGCTCTGTGGAGACGAGCGTTATCGTCCACCAGGAGCAACCTATCTCCTACTCCACCAGTGTAGGTACGGCCAAAGGTGTAAGGATCTGGTCTCGACACCTCTGAGCAGTCAGAGCACCATCGGAACGACATAGAGGTCCGTAGGTACGTCAAGACTAACTCTTGCTCTCACCATTCATCCACAGCCATGAGATGGTGATTTTTCCTGGACATAAGCAACATTGTTATGAGTCCACGTTCTCTTCAGGGAACGAAGATTTTTCCGGCTGAACAGCTCAGGACTCATCTGAGAACAAAAACCGGTACCATTCGTTACTACTTGATGTACCTCTGCCCAGTCTCTGCACGTTAAACGCTACGATTTTAATGGGACATACACCATGGTTCTCCGTGCGTAGAGACCACATTACCGAAGGAGATATCTGAGCTAATAATGCGCGTCCTGTTGCTGCCTGAAAGTTGTGCTGCAGCTCAGTTACACGCATCCTCTTGTCTCGATGGTCTATTAACCGGTGATAACTGTCATCTCTTGCTGATGTTACCCGTGGACCGTGGCCTTATATTCTTTTAAATGTTCCCATTATCTTGAATTGCGTCCAGGTTCTGGAAATTACTATTTGTGAGTTTCCAATATATGAAGCCACCTCTTTCTGTGTCTGTCCCGCTTCCAACATTCCTACGGCTTTCCATGCCATAGCTTCCGGCATTTCACGTTGTTGTTGCATTGCACTACCTGCTCACTACACCATCTGAATTAAATTGCTAGTAAAATTGTTTGCTAAACACACCATCTCGTTTGCCGTAATGTTTTTGTCTTATTTGTGTCTCGTTTCCCCCGGTTGTTGTGGCCGAGTAGAAAGAGACCGACACAGGAATAAAGGATGCACGCGTGTGCAGATACGGAGGTGACCAGCCAGAAACTAGCAGAAACTAGCAACACTAAGCCAGATTTATAATAGATATATTTGGAAGAAATATTACAATACTTATCTACGGAGGTGACCAACCAGTGGGACAGCAGAAACTAGCAACACTAAGCCAGATTTATAAGAGATATATTTGGAAGAAATATTACAATACTTATCTTTCATAAGTTTCATGACTGCAAAACTCTGACACATAGATTATCTAGGTAGAGGCCTACTGGTGATTCCTAGTGCCTATCCGAAAGCCAAGTCTTAACTGGTGCCTATCTGATTCCCAAGTGGCCGATGCAGCAGTCGTGGCCACGAGCGGAGTTGCAGCAGAGGGCACTCGTGGCTGATGTCGTAAGAACGCCGCGCCGTGCGTGCATGGCGGCGCGCGGCGAAAGTACGTGCCGCTCACTTCATACTTGTGCGACACCACAGTCTTCACTTCGTAGAACCGACAGAATGACTTAGAACCGTTTCAGTTCATTCTGCCGATGACAATATCAAATGTTCAAATGTTTGTATAGTCTATGGGACTTAACTGCGGGGTCATCAGTCCCTAAACTTACAAACCACTTATGAACTACTTACGAACTAGGACGGCACAAATATCCATGCCCGAGGGGGAATTCGAACCCCCGACCGTAGTGGCCGTGCAGACCGTGACTGGAGCGCCTTAGTCCCCTCGGCCACCGCGGCTGGCCCGATGACAATACTTCACAACCTAGATATAACAACTGTCACCAATTTTTTTGAGGATTGTTGTTCTGTTACGTCACGTAACGAATGTGGTAACAAGAATCACAAAATTGTATTGTTATTCGTAGATTTATCCCACACATGTACCAATCACACACAATTTTCGTCGCAAGAAATGATGTTATGTGCGACGAGATGGAACTACGCCATCGGTGGTTCGAGTCCTACCTCGGGCATGGGCGTGTGTGTGTGTGTTGTCGTTTGCATAGTTAGTTTGAGTTAGCTTAAGTATATTATAACAGCAGTTAAGTCCCTCAGATTTACAAAGATTTGAACTTTTTTTTTCAAATGGAACTAACAAATTGGAAGTAAGTGCGGAATTCTGCTCAATAACATTCGTTGCATTTTAAAAGTCTTACCATTCCATTTTTGCGTGGTGTGAGACAGCAACCGTGTTAAGTCGAATTCTTGAATAAAAGAATGTCTTGATTGCAAAATTTTTATTTAATGACGCGTGTCGCCCGGTTAGGGCATCTTCAGATATTTGACAGAGAAGAAAAATGAGATAGAATTTACAATTTTTACATAACAGTATTTAAAAAAATTTAAAAATATTTAGCTAAAAAACAATGCTGAAATTGGCAATAAGAATTGTGATAATGTACGATACTAATGTTTAATCTGTGATAGAGGATGTTTAGATTCAAATGCGGCCATAGGGTATCTTACAGAGATGCGTATATTAATACGGTATACCGACGCAAGTCGTATTAATGAGTTGACGACCTACTCTATGGTAGAGGGACATCATACAAGGTAAATCTCGGAATACAAATTATTTCAATAGGCATTCAGTTAAAAATGTATCAATTTGTTTTTAACGGTCAATGTTACCACAGATCAAGGGATTATATATTATTGTCTCTGTAAGATTCCCCATGGCCGCATTTTAATCTAAACACCCACTATCACAGAGTAGATAAAACATTAGTTACGTACATTATCACAATTCCTTATTAACAATGTCAGTATTGTTTTGTAGCAAGTTTTTTTTTTTCTTTTTTTCCTTTCTTTCATTTTTATTTATTTATTTATTATTTGAAATATAGTCATGTAAAAATTGGAGATGCCCTAGTCGGGCGAAACGCGTCATTAAATAAAAATTTTTGCAATCAAGAGATTCTTTTATTCAAGAATTCGTTGGTTTTGGTAGCAAGTTCTATTTTAATCGCAAAAAGGGCTAGACACTATTTACGTTCTCACAGACACGTAAATGAACCGGATATTCTGTTTTATCCGATACTTCTGTTCATAAATATTACTTCCGGTGCTTACGTTGTCCGGAATAATGTCCGCGTACACACTGCAGACTAGGTGTTTATGCATGTTCAGTGTCCATTTGAAAATCTCGTGTAGCGTTTATACAAACGAATTTTTACTTCCAAGCCGTAATTTATTGAGGCGAGATGTACAGAAGCTATTCGCCCGCGGCACGTGTTTTAGCAGTTCTGCGGAGCTAAAGCGGATTAAATGCGAGACAAACAGCTGCCCTAGTCGGATACATAATCAAGGGAAGTATTTCCCGCAGGGGAAATCCCAGACCTGGATCAATGCCAAGTACATCGCTTAACTCCGTTAAAGAAAATAGGAACAAATGTTGGAAACTCTAAATCAATGAGAGTTTTCAGTGCGTGACGGGTAAAAAGAGACAGACGTGATCCGAATAACAGACTTTCAGGAGATATTCAGTTTTTTTCTTCTCTGAACGCAGTTTACTTTTACGACCGCACAGTCTGCTAAGGGCGCTTTTTTATTTTTATTTTCTCCATAACGCATTTCGGGCTTACCCGGGCTGCAACGCGTACCACTGGACTTAGTGCACAGGGAATATATGCGACGAACATAAAACCCAAATACCCGCACAGATTAAACTTTCTGTGGTAAGGTAATTCCAATAATGGTAGAGTCAATTGCTTTTGCGCTTCTGTTCTTCGCACGTTGCCGCAGAACAAGGCCAACAGGAAGGTATATATATATATATATATATATATATATATATATATATATATATATATATATATATCCTTTGTAATACAAGGTAAGGACGAATATCCGTCCGTTTCTGTTACAACCGGACTTGACGGACATGTCATCAAGTTGGGTAACATTATCAGTCACAAAACTACAAGGAACGCAGAAGGAAGCTGTTAAATGTTCAAATGTTTGTATAGCTTATGGGACTTAACTACGGGGTCATCAGTCCCTAAACTTACAAACTATTTATGAACTAGCTTACACTAAGGATGGCACAAATAACCATGCCCGAGGGAGGATTCGAAGCCCCGACCGTAGTGGCCGTGCAGACCGTAACTGGCGCCCCGCAGTCCCCTCGGCCACCGCGGCTGTAAAGGAAGCTGTTAGCGATATACTGGACACCAACATGCGAAATAATTTTTATATTGTCCCCCACTGTTCTGATAATGATTAGGGATGAGGATTATGATTGCTTGATTGAAGATATAAGCTACAATGGACACAAACCTACTCAATTACTTATCGGAACTAGTGTGTTTAATGTAGAACAGTTTCAGAACACTGAATTTATGTCAGTTGACCAAGATAGCGATGCATGATAAAGACGCGATCACATTGAGTTGACAGGTTACTAAATGTCACACACAAAATTACAATAGGTGGCGTTCAAAGAGCGACGTGGTATGTTGTACATGATTATCTGTAGTCAGTTGTTACCAACACAATAGGTGCATAGTTTCTTACACAAAGCAACAGTAGCTGTAAGATACTTTTTCATGCCTTGCGTATATATTTTAAAAGATATAACATTATGTGCACTGTGATGTTGTTATTAATTTTGAGGGGTCTAAACAGCAAGATCATCAGTCGCACCAGCATTATTTTATATCCGAGTTATTTCTGCGAATTGTAATGAAATGTATACGAAAATGAAGTTCTTCGTAGGTTTACCATGAAATTTTGTATTTCTAAGTTTTAACACAGTAAATGAATAGGCACATTGAAAAGGAACGTCGGCATTTATATATTTAACTTAGATTAGTATAAGTTAAAACTTTCAGGAATGCCACATGGGCTTTTCTGCCAGCAAGAACTACGCCGGAATAGCCAACGCCAGAGAAAGAAAAATGAAGACGACATATACGTGTGTTCAGTCATACGACAAGTCCACGCACGTGCGCGCGCGCGCGCGCGCGCACACACACACACACACACACAGAGAGAGAGAGAGAGAGAGAGAGAGAGAGACAGAGAGAGAGACTGACAGACCGACACCCACCCACCCACCCACCCACACACACACACACAGAGACTGACAGACAGACAGACTGACACACACACGCACACACACACGCACACACATACCCATAGAGTAGTTCACAAACACACACGTACTACTGTATTTGAGAAGCACACAACTTTATCATGAAGGAGAAAACGCAACAGCTTGAGATGCTACACTTACGCCCAGCTGCTTTATACTTGAGATTTAGTCCTTACGTTCATTGATTTGTACAACTAATATTTACGATACCTATTACAAAAAGATACGTGAGGACGCTTCGATTACTCTGGTGTAGTATTTTTTTCCGTAGTTACATTTTTATTTACATAGTGACGTAAAGTAGCTTCAGAGAGATTGAACTCCCTTTTGGCGGCTTTAACAGAATTTCCATTTCTTACACGCTGCAATGCCTCTTTCAATGAATCCTTGCTCCATTTCTGTCACCCTGTCTTCTTTATAAACTGCATAATTTGTCATCCTAACCGCAGACGACATTTTGAGTACAGACTTTTACAGGCACACGATCTTACTCAATAAAGTCATTAAATCGTTATTAAAATATCACTAAATCCAGAACGTTTAAGATGAATCAACTCATATTCATTAATACAAAGTATTACTAGCATGAAACTTATTTAAACCACAGGAATTGTTACAAAACAGCACCCAAATTGTTACAAAAGCAGAAACCACTTCCAAGTCTTTGTTGTCAAAAAAAAAAAAAAAAAAAAAAAAAAAAAAAAAAAAAAAAAAAAAAAAAAAGAAAAGAAAAAAAAGTGACCAAGCGTTTCTGTTTCAACAAACCTGCCTTCAGAGCGCGCTAAAGAAGCAACAGTATATAGTGCACATAGTACAATCTTTAGTTACCGGAGAAACTGAAAATTAGTCAACTTAGACTCCTTGTCAACTTACCCGACCTTCCCTACTGGTGGACAGGAATTCAAAAAGTTTCATTTTATGATGTGTGAAAAGAGTCTGAATCTGGCAGCGGCGGATTGGCCCGCGCCTGCTGGAGTGCCGTGTTACGGTGCGCGCTGCGGTCCGCCGTCGGGGGTTCGAATCCTCCCTCGGGCATGGATGTTTGTGTCGTCTTTACTATAAGGTAGTTCATAAGTAGTTTGCAAGTTTAGGAACTGGTGACCCCGCAGTTAAGCCCTTAAGCCTTACAAACATTTGAACATTTCTTAAGCCGTTTTGTAGTTGTAGACACAGTTTTCGCGACTTAACTGTAATTAATACACGCGCTGAAAAAAGAATATTACGCACATTTAAAGATCGCGCGGAAGTTTTCCACCATAACTGCCAACGAGGCGCCCTTTAATTTGCCCGCAGTTCGCATTCGGCAGCTTACGGAATTGTGCGGCCTTGGTGTAGCGGCATAAACTCGTGTTGCAGAGCAGTGAGAACACTATCACAAAGCAACTCCTAATAATAGCCACGATGCCAATGAAGCTAGTGAGTTGCAATGTGTAAACTTTAATCTACATGTTAGGGTCACGTATGTGATACACGAAGGAATACTTTCCCAAATGTAACCTTCAAAAATTTATGGACGCAAACCATAACCTTTACTTAGTGATTTCATGGACACGAACCACAAGCAAGCCATAAACATTTCTTCGTAAGGTGTTAATCTATTAAGAACGTACTGACTTTTAAACTGCATAAGACAGTAAACAATAATGAACTTCTTGTGAAGTTGCCAGTAGAGTGTAATTAGTAAGAAAACAAGCGCTGAAAGATAAAAACTATATTAAAATGAAGATGAAAAATGTATGGAAGATGAAAAGTTTTAAAAGTTTCAGTGGTATATACCGTCGTGGAGGACCGACGACGGAATGTCCACTAGTTCACTACTAAGTTGTGTACATCCAAATGGAGGTGATGTGTAATAAGCACGAAAAATTCACTCGCGATGAAAAGAAAATGTAAAGCGAAGGCGACACACTATATGCCACCGCAGACACACTAAATTCTAAGTATAAACTGGGAGCTCAAACAAGTGAGTTTTGCTTACCTAACCGGCGTGTCGCAAACCTGCTAACTGAAAATCGCAGATGTACTACCAACCGCATAGTCCTCGAAAGGCCGCTTTCAACATAAATGTAAGCAAAAATCATTTTGTGTATCTTATAAAGTAATAAGGAAAACTACTAATTTTTATTTAGGTAAATATTTCAATTGTTGGGATTTAACATTTCCTTGGTAAGAGTTAATGGACATTTGAAAATCTTATGTGACTTGTGAACGATCTCGCACTGAAATTAAAGATCAGAATTTCATTTAAAAAGTCATAAAAAGTAACCAGTGCTAATTCTTTGAAAAGAGAAAGATTTTTCTGTAATATACTTTCCATATGGTATTCAAGTTATTTTATTCAAGTAAAACAATACTTCAAGAACTATTTGAGCATAATACACATACATTCTTCTCAGAAATTTTAATTCGAGTTCATGCACACTAACTATCTTTCATTTATGTATCTAAATTTTTGACATATGATTTGGGAGGCGATCTGAAACCTTGATCGCCATTTTTATTAAAGTTTATTTGTTTCAGCTCAGTTCAGAGTCATCTTCACGTCATATGTGTTTGTCAACACACACACATTAGCTGTTGTACGCTTTGGACGTTCATGCAGGTTGAAACCTTTATTGTGACGCACAATAAAAAATTAAATCAAGCATTGCTGATGAAAAGCATAAACCGACTGTGTCATCCACTCGAAGCACATAATCGTTAAGGCCTTATTGTATTGTAAAATAATATTTGACATCAGCCTCCATGTGCTCCAGTTAAAAGCAGCAATTATTTAAGCTCGATGTTATTTTATGAGACGTTATACAATTTAATAATGCCCTAAGGACTATGTGGTTCGAGTGTGTGAAGCAGTCTGTTGATCCTTTTCACCAGCAATACTTATTTTGTATTGTGCACCACAAAACATATTTTAACCAGCATGAGGTGACAACGTTGAGAACAGCCAACGTGTGCTCACCTTAAAAATGTTAAACGGCTTTTCGTTGACTCGTAATTCTGTATTTGTATGATTATACTGCCTTGTGGCAGGTATTTAGGAATGACAGACACATAAGATCGGAAGATGTCTCATAAATAAGATGAAACTAGTTATCTCGAATAAAAAATGGCGATCAACCTTTTAGATGTGATATCCACTCAGGTGAAAAATACTTCATACATCTTTTACAGCAGGAACACTTATTTCTGATACTGTGTGTACTCATGAAGTTTGTATTTTTTTCATGTATTGATCTCCGAGAGACGTCACTCGCAACTCCGTAGCTACATACCCAGACTTCAAATACGAATGACGTGCGCTACCACAGACGTCACAGGTTTCTCTCCGACGTCTGGAGCAAGGTGAACAACCGCTGACGCCGCCATACAGTGCGTGAAACAAGTTAACCAGTGAACTACTCATAGATGAGAAACAGACACTTTTATTCGAAACCTGTAGAGGAAGTAGACAGATTTTAGATCTAAAAGAAAGAAATGATATAATTAACTATTTAAATAGTTATATTTTTGTTGTATTCATGTTGCCACGCATGTCACAATTGTTCAATCTCCCTGATCATATCGTGGGTAGGAGGTTTGCCATGACTAGCAAGGATTTCGACAAAGACTGTAAATAAAAAGAAGCGATTAATCCACATAATTGTATTGATACAGAGAAATAAATACTCAACTTTGATGTGCTTGTGTTTGTACAAATTCTTCCGATTGTAACATCACAGATAAAGGGGAAAGCTGATTGTTTCCATTTGATAAGCAAGTTTTGGCAAGCTGTTGGGTTCTCCAGCCGACCGGCCAACAGTTCGGACCTAGTGAATAGAATACAGGTCATTCGCGAAGCCATAATCATCTGCTCGGAAACAGGAAACGGCGGTCTTGGATGGGCGAGGGCGGCTATCCCAGATTGCAACTTTTCACTCGAAGTAAGGTGCAAACTGTCCTATTCATAAAACGAATCCAACGAACTTACTCCTCAGAGGATGTGCACTTATGTTTACATAGCATCGAATATTATACAATATACTTCTATGAAATTTATACAAAGAAGAAAAAATATTTGCTTTCGAGGAGCCTTGAAGAAGACCTTCCATTTCACCCTCCACGATTTCGTTGCCTACGCTATGGCCACTAACGTATGTCGGTATCATTCATGAAAGTATGAGATGTGAAGTATACACTATTTGTAGATATATCGGTAGCTGTCATGTAATTACAACAAATTATGTAAAGAAAAATTCGTGTTGTTCGATCTTCAGTCCACCTTGCCTCGAAGTGGCAGATTACTGTAATACGGAAATATTCTAACCATTTATTTCCAGTCATTTATTTAAATGAATAGTACCGGTTTCCGAGAGATTCACAGTTTACTCAGTTTCTGTTACTTGCTTCGGAAAGTCATTCATTCATTAGAACTAAGTTATATACATAAAACCAATGAAATTAGACGGCCAATATGGCGTCTTCATCTCTCTCTACAGAAAAGAGCTGTTCCCTCCCCCGGATAGCAGCGTGGTGTGATGTCAGTGGCGTTCTCTCACCTTATTGGTGAACATTCAGACGCACGTACAGAATATCTGGCATGCTTGATACTGCCAGACACGTTGGGAATGTCTCGCGAACGTGCGGTTCGCACGTTGTGACGTCAGAAACTCGCCACTTTGGCCACACTCGTTCAGATACACGCTCCGTGTGCCGACTCCTTAAGGGTGGGCTAACACCATACTGAATTCCAGCATTATCCATGGAGGACGCCACGAATTTGTAACTCATTGTCAGCCAGGTGTTCGGATCCTTGTTGACCACACAGTTCATCTGCAACGAGGATTAATGAGAGGTTGGTTGAGTCACGTGTCACACGTCTCTGAGAATTTTATGTCCGCCCATTGAACTCCTTATCTTACAACTAAGAGTAAAATCAAAGCGCAGTTTGATCTGTGTTCTGTGGGATGGCTGGCTTAGGGCCATAAGGTACCAGGTGTTAAGAAATTTTGTAGCTGGCAGGACACGTCACAAATGGAATGGGTGAGAAAACATAACGGTGGTGTAGCATACTGTATTACTGTTGGAAATTGACCAATGCTACCCAGAAACATTCTCACTGGCTGCCCTCCACCTCTGTGTAATGTCCCCTCTACTTTTCTTTAGTAATAAAAATTACATAAACTAGCAGGCAGTTTCGCACGAGAGTTCAGAGAGAGAGTTCAGCACGACAGGTCAGCACATATGGAATTAGGAAGAATAACAGTTATGTTCCAATGAAATGTTTGCACAAGTGTATAACAAGGAACAGTGTGGTATATGTCGTTTGTTGTTTCGCGGCACAACAATAAATTATGAAACAACTGGCATCCCGACTTTTTAAATATCAACTACCAGCCTAGTCTCTAGTTCCAAAGCTTCCACGGCACATCACTTCAGGAGAAGAAGAACCACTACCTGCGCGCTGCTTCTGCGTGGGAACATCAGATATAACGAAGATGCCAGGTTAGTTATAACCCTACCCGTCCTACACCACCGGTTAGAATATGATAATTAGAGAAATGACCCGTGTGCCTAATTATCTTAATTTGGTGGAGAAGCTATCGGTAGTGAAGCCGATGATGTAGTGGAGGCTATAACCGGAACGTTGCTGCACCTCGTTGCTGTCGTTCGGTCATCAAAACGAGCAAAGACTCCCGACACATCACCTCCGGCTGCCAGTCCAACGTGGTCGCTTTCGTCGCAATCGAGAATGGCATCGATACAAGCTTTGTTTGTCGACACTTCCCGTGTCCCTTTTTCTTTCCTATACTCAATAACATCATCATTATCTCCCATTATACATTCATTAACTTTATCCATGTTACGTGACACTTCTCTCAGAGTGCCCGCTCCTTTCAAACAACTTTTTTCAGTATTGCAATGCTTAACTTCATCTTCCTTTACTGTAAAATTTACTTTCCTACCTTCCCTTTTCCATGCTTCTATACCTTCATACATCTTACCAGCTTGTATCAGCCAATCCCAGTTATCGACTTCCAGATCGAACACGCTAGACATGGCATTTGGCACTTTCGTGACCGGAAGCTGCATCGGAATCTGCGCCGGCCCTTTATGTTGCCGCGCATCATCCTTTGCCGCTTCGATAACAATCCCGACTTCGCTAGCTACTACATCTGATTCTGTATGCGTACGAAGTACATTCCTTTCGCGCAGTTATTCGCTCCTATTTCCTTCCGCGTAAACTCGCTCGCAGTCGTTTATATCATTTAGGTGGTTGCCGGACACTTTGTCATTATTCTCGCAGCAACCGTTCCTTTGTTGATGGGGCCGCACCTCGTTACCCTCAGCAGTTTGCCCCTCTACTGTTGCGGTTCCTCGTATTTTGGGAATCGATCGTCACACGGATATGAGTGGTGACAATCTCTCCCGCGATGGGCGCCTCTACCTCTACCTCTGCCCCTTCCTCTTCCTCTATCCACTTGTGCACACCGTACTTCAAACTCGTTAACCTGGTTGTTGTCATACTTCGGGTTACCGTAATTATTTTTATTTTGATTGGAGTTATTGTTATTGTGGTACCGGTTGTCATTACTCCGATACCACACATCCATGTCGCCCACTTTCCTTAAGAAAGAAGCTTTGTCTTTCTCGCCCATTAAGTAACCGCGAACACTCCACGGTAACTTTTCGCGCAGCACGGTCATCGTGCTTCGCTCGGACATTTGACCTTTTACATGCTCAATTTTCCTGCACAGATTTTCGCAGTACGTTTTCATGTCTGTATCTTTACCCGGTCGGTACGGAGAAACGTGCATAAATTCTTGAAGTACTTCGTCCTGTTTTTCTACGGACCAGTACTTCTCTTCGAATTTTGCCAAAAATTCCTCTAACGTCCTACAATTATCTGTCGCATTCACAACCCAGCTACTAGCGTCACCACTCAATCGGGTTCTAGCTATTCTGATACGCTCTTCCTCAGGTAACGCAGAAGGTATAATCTTTCTGCACGCATCCATGAAAATCACTGGGTGCACGTTACCTTTCGGGTCGAATTTTTCGATTTCCAGGCTCGCATGGTTGGGATACACGCCACCTAATGTGAACGTGGCAGCCAAACTCTTTACGGTTTCTAAACTCTTTACTTGCTCTTTAATTTCTATCAGCTTTTGATTAACGTTAGATTCCAAAGTCTGAGCCTTATTTTGCACATCAGCATTGACTTTAATTACCGTTTCTTGTAATTTCGTTTCTGTCTCGTCCTGAACCTTCACTATTTGTCCCTTTAATGTATTTACAGAATGATTCAGTTCAGTACGTATTTCCTCTTATTTGTTACTGACAAGCCTTACTTCACGATCAACTTTAGTTTCTACTTCTTCGCGAATCTTTTCTGCCTTTTCTTCTATACTCTCATTTATTATCCCTTCCATGGACCTAAATTTTTCAGTTAACTGATTATTCACGCTGTCACAAAGATACTCTTTCTGCTTTTCAATTTCATTAGTCATCAACTTCTTTACACATTCTAATTCGCTATTAAACTTTTTATCTAAACTCGTTATTTTACTGTCCATCTGTTCAGTCAGAGTTTTCATTTGTTCACCAATTTTCGTGTCCAGAGAATTTATTTTACTATCAAAAGCTTGGCTCAGAGACTGAACTGATGAGTCTATTTTGTTATCTAAACAATCAATTTTGCTAGCTAACGATTTATTTGATAGCTCTATTGCATCTATTTTGTTAGTTATGTCTTCAGCTAACGCTTTGTTTGATTGAGCTAACGATTGATGTGACTGACTGATAACTTCACTAATCCTTTGCATCCACATATTCGGATCAAATGGTAGATTTGACATTGGCTCTGGTTTCATTTTCAGACCCAAAGTATACTTAAAACTCTCTGTGTATGTTTCATCCGTATCCTGCTCACATTCTGGAATTTCCTGCTTTATTGTCACATCGCCTACATTTTCTGTTTTCACGTTAAAATCTGTGTTACGGTCGGCGTCTAGCTCACCACCAAACAATGCGGGAGCCGGCTCCAGCCTTTGTAGTGGATGCCCCGTCTGCATTGTCGAATTCGATATTGTTGTTTGGTCTACTGTTTGTTCCGGCATTTTCTTTGAAATTTCACAATTTATTCAAATCCTAAGATTACGCGACTCAGGACGAGATAAGTACTGTCCTGTCCACTACGGTCGCCACGTATAACCCTACCCGTCCTACACCACCGGTTAGAATATGATAATTAGAGAAATGACCCGTGTCCTAATTATCTTAATTTGGTGGAAAAGCTATCGGTAATGAAGCCGATGATGTAGTGAAGGCTATAACCGGAACGTTGCTGCACCTCTTTGGTAAACAACAACGATCGATAGTAATAAAGAAAGTGGAAGGTAAAATTTGGAATAAAATTATTAATGTTTAAATGAAAAAAATTGCGGAACAAACGGAACACAGGAATTAATTTGGAAAAAGTGAATAACTTATTGATTTACGGTCGCCAGCTCGATTTTCGAGCAAATAATTTGGTGGGATGTCAATAATAGCAGAATTAATTAACAAACGTGAAAAATTACGTAAAATTTGGGTGGGCAGAAAATCAGAGGGTGCGAGTCAAATTCGGTACAAAAGACACTGACAATATACTAATTACTGAGAAATAGTTTACTAACACAGGGTTCATTGTAAGACAGCGAAATGCAAGCCATAGCCACGCAAATGCAACATGTAGCAAATCATGCAAAACTTAAAAAATTAATTGTTTATATAAGTACCAGAACTTATTCTACAGTGAGTATGCCATGCGCTTTAGCAATAATCAAGTTGTAACTGAACTATTAACTATACTAATGACAAGCTCAAAAAATTAATTAATGACTTGTCGAGCTAACACTGAATATTTAGAAAAGACCCATTTAACCTTCTGATTAACTTTTGCTCTATCTTTAACCAGGAATTATTAGCATTCAAACACTTGTAAACAATTACTATTCTCACTAGTCAGTACTTGCAAGTTAAAACAAACTTTACCTCAAAATAATATACAGTGGAAAACAATTAATCTTTTACACTGTTAATGAAATATCTTTTGAAATTGACAGTTAATCTAGCAGATTCGTTCAACTTAGCAAACCTCTTGATCAGCAACACTGGCATAAGCTACGTTTAGTAATACTTTTCTGAACACATTTTTTTATTAACGACTGTCACATTGTCTTTAATGACTCTGATTTTTAGTTTCCTATAACTTTGTGAATATCCTCGGAAAAACAATGGATGAGGAAGGAACCTGTCTGGACAATGACTATGGGTAATGATTTTTAAACACAGGTTCACAAATAACAGTGTTCGCTATTGAACAATCATCACTAATACGCTGGTTAGCTGTACATGCTAAGGCAAATTGGACAGATCTTACTGAATTTGATGTGCGACGTGGTACTGCTGATTGAAGACTGTTGGCACTTAACAATTGGCAAACACAGGCTCTTCTTGGCGAGGAATGTTAATTACAATTTACGGCCCCCAGCATTCCTCTTGATGCATTTATTAATTATTTGAGCTGTGGCCGCATGAATAAATAATATTGCCTCTTCGCCGTCTCCTCCACTAGTGCCAATCCACGTACATTTTCCGTACACCACTGAGCACACAATGCGTCTGTCCGCCGCTACTTCTCAACAACGACTCCTTCTCGCTGTGCGCCTCTGCGCTACCAGCGATAAAAAGCTCCCTACTCAAAGATGATTCTATACAATAGCAAAGCCCTTGCTAACCCAGCGTGTCTACTACATTTACAATATTTTTGACATATATGGAAATTAGCAGGACAATGCAAATATATCACAGAAACAAAATATACAAATACACAGTAAATTACAAAAAATACAAATAATGAGGAAAAATACATAAAGCATCGTTTTATATGTCACCCTGTACGCACACATGACTGGAAAGCACCGTTGGTCACTGTGTTGTTGTGTCACATAGTGACCAGAAAAATTTACTACCCTGCAGGCACTAATAGATGGAAACAATGGCAGGAGGGTGTCCATAATGAGGAAATCAAGGAAAAACTGGGAATGAACACCATAGATGAAGCAGAGCGAACAGACTGAGATGGTGGAGTCATGTTACACGCATGGGAGAAGCAAGGTTACCTAAGGAGTCGAGGTAGACCACGAAGAAAGTACTTAGATTCGGTGCAGAATGATTTTGAAGTAAAAGGAATAACATCAGACGAGGCATCAATGTTAGCATTGAATAGGGGATCATGGAGAAATTTTATTAGAGGTATTATGCTCCAGACCGAACGCTGAAAGGCAGAATCGGTCTCTATTGATGTTGATGATGATGATGATGATGATGATGATGACGCACTGACGATGCAGGTAGTTCTACGGCCCTCACGTGCAGTGCTACGCGATTAAATCTCGCGACATTGGCACGAGTATAGTAGAAATATCGCCGAGGGAAGTGTTGAAGTGAGAGAAAGGGACAGAATTTAGGTGAAGACCAACAGACTTTTATCTGAAGCTCTTTCCATGATCTTTCATCAACCCCGCCGTAGTTCTCCTATGCATATCAGCTGCTCTCTAAAATGCACCTTCGATAATTCAGTCTTAGTTGCACAGTGTGCTTGCTAGAAGGTGGGTGTGCATTAAGACGATGGTCCAATGCCATGAAGCCAGCCAGCGCACCGCGTACGTTTCATCAACGGGCTACCTCTGTCGCCCCAGAAGCCCCTAATTTTACACGACGTGTTCCCAGACGTGAAAGGAACCGCCCCCGCCCGTGTAGCCTTCCGCGGTTGCCTTCCGCGTGCGTTGCTCTCTACCTCAGCCGCAGGCGCTCATCTGAGGACCCGTTCTCCTGCGGGACGCTTAATATTTGGCGGCGCCGGTCGGCACAAAAGAAAAGCGCGGCCTTATTCAGCCCAGCCCACCTGCCACAGGGCGCACCACCCCCCTTTTTTTCTTTAATACACAAGTGAGCGATACGCGCCTTAATGAAATCCCGGCGAGTGCCTACCTCCTCCAATATGCCGGCTCCAGTCGACCCAAGGTCGATCCGCTGCGCCCGGTCGATCGGCATTATTCATCGCCGGTGCAGTCAGGTGCCGCGCGCTCGGTTTCCCAGTTTTAATATTCAATGAAGAATTTCTCCTCCCGGACGTGACCTCCTCCCTCCTCCCCCAACAACCGCCTCCGTGTGGATGGGTTTGCGCCGACTACAAAATAAACCCCTCCGCCGGCGGGGCACATCTCATTTCCTGCGTAAATGCAGCCCCCTCTCCTCCACCCCCGCGTCTCTCACCCCTATTCCTCGTCCTTTCTCTTCCCTCCGCGCGCCTTACCCCGCAGTAAACGACGGCAATAAACAGCCGGTTAAGTACGACAATCAATGGCAGACGACTCGAAATAATGAGGCGCACGAGAAAACACCCCCGTCTGGAGATTAAAGAAATTATTTTCCAGGCGCGAGGGCGCATTGCATCGCTTAGGCATTAAATCGTCGGTTTTATTAGTTGACAGCAGACCCAATCCGATGCTTTTTTGTCGAAGAGAATGCAGAAAATAAGGTTCGTGAAGGGGGAGCTGCCCTAGTTGGTTTAAAGAACGACTATTACACTGAGTTTTCCTTGGGCAGCGACGAAATACTTTCCGAATGAGTTCAACACGTTCTTCACCCGTCCGGAACTTTCTTCCAAGAATAACTTTTCTCTGTAAATTCTTTACTGTAACATTCGATACACCATTTGTCGTCGATTCGCCTCAACTGCACTCCCTAAAATAAAAAGATGTTTTCTGGGCAGTCGCCGTCTTTGCATTAACAACAAAAGTGCACCAACAGGGCATTCAGCGACTAAATGAGCAAACAAATGAACCTTCAAAGCTTTTATAAAACTAAGATTACCTGTAATAGTCGGGTTTGGAGGTGATATGATCGTTTTATTGTTTACAAAATGACAAGCCAAGATCGCACATTAATAATTTATTAATTGACGACCGGTTTCGGTGCACTGTGTCACCATTATCTGGTCACATATATGTTGTAATCTGGTCCTCTTGTTAAGAAAAACTGGGTATAAAATAAGTGCAACATTGCACTTAGTCACTATATAATACATAAGTTTAAAACATTAGGTGTTTTGTAAGCTGTCATGTTTTTAACTTATGTAACTGGTTGGGCTACAGGGCCTCAAAGAACTGCTGCCTGGCAGTTGCACTGGCATTTTATGTACAATCATCAGCTTTGGCAACTGGTTTTTGAAGGAGTAATGGGAAAGAGGTTACGAATACTGTTGAACACATTGAAACGATACTGTAGTATCATTCCATTTGACTTACTTGAAATTATACGTGTTTCATGCAAGCCACAGTGTTGTGTGCACATTACTTTCTAATTTTATCTTGTGTTTAACCTTTCATGCCACCCTAATCATTCATTTCGGGGCTAGTGCTAGGAGCAGTGGAGACAAGAATGCATGACGATTATTAATGCTATTTTAATTACAGGCATAACAAGTGAGATTTGCTCCACAGCATCCATCTCCCCATCGTACCAAGTGTGAGTGTTGTGTATGTCTTTGTGTGTTTGAGGCTCCAGCTGGTAAGGCAAAGCTGCTCATAGTTATAAGGTTAGCCACTTTCTGTTTTGGACAGAGAGGTCTCCTAGGGGGACGTGTTCGACAGTTGTCTGTGATTTGCGGTTCCTCCACGATTCTCAGGTTGGAAGGATGGTCCCGTTACGTGACTGGCTAATTGCAGCAGACTCCGCCCAAGTTGAAGGGGAAGGGTGGTTACTCTAGAGGGCAGACATATTTCGGCAGAATGTTTCCTGGGCTGGCTGAGGACGGACGTGAATATGTTGGTCTCTGCGGGTAATATATTTGGAAGTGTGTGTGGTGATTTGTGACAAATTTGGAGCAGATTAGCAGGGAAATGGCTCAGTAAATGCACAATGTTAGGAGAAGCCCATTTTCTAAATTTTTGGGAGCGTTTCCACGGAATTAGGACGAGTTCTCTTCCTTGCGGATTAGGCTCAGTTCATGTGGGGATTTTTATTTTTATTTTATTTTATTTTATTTTATTTTTTTTTATTTTTTTTTTTTTTTTGTGGGACTTTGAATTTACGTGTGTGTCGCCATGTGGGTAGTACATCACGGTACTACGATTGTGGAACCAGCCAGTAGAAAAAGAGTGTGAAAGCTTTTTGTCCCTTTCTTAATCCCTCCACAAAATATTAATTGTACTCTAAATGTTTAAATGAAACGTCCCATAATATTTCTTGCTTAATTGAGTAACGACAAGATCTGTGAATAAATGTAAATTTGTTAATAGGGAAACTGCTTTCTTGATACTAATTCACCGTCCTTGTTTGTATGCATAATATTCAGATAGGAAATCATGTTAGGCACATCCCTTGAGATAAGCTACTGCCACCGCTATCCCGAGGGGACTGAGGCGATCCAGTCACGGTCTGCACGGCCACTACGGTCGGGGGTTCGAATCCCCCCTCGGGCATGGATATTTGTGCCGTCCTTAGTATTCGCTAGTTCATAAGTAGTTTGTAAGTTTACGGACTGATGACCCCGTAGTTAAGTCCCATAAGCTCTACAAACATTTGAACATTTGAGCCACCGCTATCCAGTTATTTGCCATAGTTTCCGTGGTAAGGTGAAATCCGTTGCACGTCATTTATTTAATCAGGGCACTAAGATCTGCTTTAACATCTTTTTATACCCAGAACAGGGTAGCAACTGTTAGGAAAGTGGAGGGTGGTAAGCTTACAACATGGCCTTGAAAATACTTTTAACGTTAGCATTAGAGATACACTTCGATGTCTTTATTTCGTGGACTTTGTTCTCCTTAAGGTATACTTTGCAGTTCAGACAGGGTGGTCCCCAGAACAATATACACATTTTGCAAGTTGTCAGTGTGATTTGCTTAATATCGGTCAGAGAGGAAGGATCCTCTACTAAACACTACTGCATATAAATGATTAAAAACATGTAATCATAATTTCTAGATGTTAAATAGATTTATTACAATCAAAAAGAAGAAAACCCCACATATTTAAAAAAAAAAATCAGATGCTGTCAGGCGGGCACTCGATCCGTCTGTTAAAAAACGGAGGAATGAACAAGGGTTTTTGGCAAGAAAGCCTAAATCGCAATTGGCAAAGCTTGTGGTTTCGGCTGTCAGCAAAGCAAAATGGACAGGGATATGATATTGGGGCTTGACATAGGCCGTGGATGGATATCAAATAAATTGTACTCCTAATCAAAATATCCACGGGTGTACACCAGTGGATATTTTGATTATCAAATACGCCGGGAGAAACTGAAGAATCACAAATTGTACTCCTGATTACGAGTTCAGGAAAACAGGCAACAAACGAAGTATTGTGCCGGGCTACAAATGCGTTACCAGTTTAACATGGGCGGCGGTGTGGCGCATGGTGCGCGGAAGTGGTGTGATGCGACGCTGATTGTTGAAAAACCACAAAAGTTATGGAGCCGCGTGCACCGCTGTGGTTCGTAGTTCCATAGAGGGTGTGTTGCTGCTTTAACGTGCCAATAAAACAGCCGCGGTCCCTAGCGGCTTAGGAGCCGGGCAGAAAAAGTCAGTTGAGAATACAATGCCCCACTTGCGTGACCATGATTGTGATGCTACTCGACACCTTACTATCGTCACAACCACGTTCCAATTAGTTTCTACGTAATGCAAAATTACCATGAAAATGGAAGTACGTCAATGATCCGTGGAAAAAGACCAGAAATTACTCTTTCACTAGCTAAGTAGACAGCGAAAACTTCTAACTAATCCAACTAGCTGCGAAATTGGTTGAAATGTATAGCTCAGTCTATAGTCTTCTCTTCCGTGACGTAAATTCAAATTGGACAGAAAATTTCTGCACGCTTCGAAAGATCGGAGTATAAACAGCAAGTCTAATCACTTCCATCACTCCGTAAGAAGTTTGTCTGAAGACTCCTCAATGGTCACTGCTCGAAAGGCACGCTTCTTTTAAAGAAACTCCCTCCCAAAACGGATGCGTCCAATTAGCGTTGGCAGCTTCAAAAATCAGCCTGTGACTCCTCTCGGAACATCCACTCGAGGTTAATTGCAGGCCGGTCGCAGTGGCCGAGCGGTCTGCGGCGGGCCAGTCACGGTCTGCTCGGACGCTGCGATCGGGGGTTCTAATCCCCCTCGGGCATGAATGTTTCTGCCGTCTTTAGTACAAGTTAGTTCAGAAGTAGTTTGTAAGTTTAGGGACTGATGAGCTGGTAGTAAAGTCCCATAAGCTCTACAAACATTTGAACATTTGTTAAATGCGGAATAATATCAGAAACTCTGCTCCAGAGGGCTTGATTCAGTTTTTGCACCAGAGTGATCGGCGGCTTCTCCCTTGTGCCCGAGATCAGAGGCCGTTGCCTTCTTGTTTGCGTAAGCGACTTCTCGGTTGGCACCGTGCCGATTTCACAGTCTGGTGACCATTGTCATCAGAGTGGAGTCTTTGTGGATCAGTTAGTAGAAGACGCACACCACGCGGTCCCTAGCTTTTTAAAAAAAGTGTGCGTTTTTTCACATTGGAGCCCCGCACATTCCCGCCTTGGCATCGCACTCCGCTTGCGTATTGGCCTGCTCAGCTCTGCTACACACAAGCATATTTATCGTCTAGGCAAAATACCCCAGTACCATTTCCTAACGACAATACACATCTCAGCACTAATTTTCTGGCACTATGAGATTGGGGTAAATGTAGAAGAAGAATTATGGTGGATAAATACACGACACGAGATCGGGTATCTTTCAGTTTTGCAGGCGGCATACAATAGACTCCGTCATGAGCGACCTTCCAACATTTGCCAAACGTTACCTCAACTTTGCAGCCAAGAGTGGTATGCCCAAAGCGCTGGTATTTAAAGTAGCGCATCGGGATAGGGACATATTGTCTGATTTTCAGACAATAGAAGCCTGCCTCCATGTTGTCTGTTAGCTTCAGACTGTTAAAGGCGAGGATAAAACAGTCAAATTTGACCAGTTCCCAGTCAAGCCTTTTTGTAATGTTCTGTACGTCTACAATGACCCTCAGAAGGCCACTCAATCTTGAATCTTCAATTATAAGTCACGACACCTCTGCTGTAGTTTGAGTTGGGGTGCAACTTAGTTTGACGGATTTTAAATTTCCAGTGGTTCCCTCCAAACCATTTCTTGATATAGAACGGTGAAATTTATAATGACTAGGTATATTGTCAGGTTCCGTTGTGCAAAAGTTTGACGAAATTTAAATTTACAGTGTTCCCTTCTGACGAATTTTAATTTCCAGTATTCCTTCCAAAACATTTCTTGATATAGAATGGTGCAATTTATTATAATGACTACGTATATTGTCGTACTGTAACATTAATGTACAATTTCTAACACTTCTTGCTGACAGTTTCATAAATGGTTTTTTGGTTGCATTAATGTTTAAGTACAGCTTCAGAAAGAAAAATCTTTAATAGTAAGAAGTTGCGGCGGTACGACCTTTTGTTGCATAGGACTAAATACCAGGATCCGAAAGTCGTCCGCTCGTCAGCAAGGAAAAAAAAAATACAAATAATGTAATCTTCCCGTATTGTGAAATTTCAAGGACAGATTCTTGCGCAGATAGAAGAAGCATATGATTCTAGGTTTGCACTTCTTTAAAAATGTCACTTTGAAATAAATGTTTTAAAGTTCCCTTAAAGATCGAACTGTCAAACAGAAGTCCGCAGTTGTTCTGGTTGCTATAGACACAGATATTACAAGTCCTATTCACTGATGATGATTGATATATAAGATCGATTGATTAAAATACTAAAAATTGATAAAAGTCTTCTTGCTTTATCTGTGAAACAAAATAACTTTCCCTAAATGTTTCTTCCAAAATTGTAAAATGTTTTGACAGTAAATAATTCTTCAGCTCCTGTCAATGAATATATTTCTTCTAACATTTCTATAAATATCAAAATAATGATCGTTGACACTTGGTTAACTTTCGAGGCACAATGACGTTCCGTCTGCTCGCGACCGCCAGCAACAGCCAAATGGTGGATTATATCTGAAGATGGCAATAGATTGTTGTCGAGACCAATCATTTTAAAAATAAAATGTTACGATCTTAGACTGTTTAATTAGTTTATCTTGTTATAAAAACAGGCCGCTGAACTTCCACAACAATGTTTTCTAAAATTAGAGTAGCTTTTAGCTGTCTGTACCTATATATTCCATTTTTAAGTAATTCTTACACTGATTAAAACCATCATTATTGTGCTGATATTGCAGTATTTATAAGAAGGTCTTACAAACGCATAAAATATGATGGATGGATCCTCATAACATTTACCATATTTTGTCATGGACATTTTCCCGTTTCTTTGTAATGTATGCATTTCTGTATATTCCCAGTCTTAATTCCTACACTAACAAGGCAATTAGGTACTACGAAGTTTAACGCAATGTATGTACATTATCTTGAACATGACAAAGCGAGGTACAGAAGTCTTCTTTACGTCCGTCTGCATACGAATCGGCCGCCTCAGCGCCGCCTCAGCGCGTGACGTCATCGTAGCTATGCTACGGCCTGTATTTATGACGAAGGCAGTGACAGTCCCCAGTAACACCTTGCCCTGCTGGAACTGTCTCGCGGCAGAAGGCACTAGGCTGATCGGGAGTTTAGCTGCCGGAAATTTACGTCACGTGACTGATCCATTTGTAAACACAAGGCTGCAGTCAGGATGGTTAGAAAATAGAATATTTGGCTGCAGTCCTGTCCTACTCCTAACGGAATTTGTTGTTGAAACTATTGAAGAATTCAGTTTAATGTGAGCTGTGTAATTCCCACGTCATATTGTAGTCGTTCATCTACAATAAACAAAACGGGGTAAAAGTTAAGCAATAAGCTGTCATTGCAATTTTCTTACTTGATATTACATGTGCATAGGATGCCTAAAATACTCAACGAAAACGTGTTTGTTTTCCTTATCCCTGTGATTATCTGGAACTTTTAATTCTTATAATGAGATGTGGCGAAAACGTTGACACTGTCCTATACTGCAGATCTGCTTACCACCACGACTTATTTCGCATGCACATTTGTTGGCTTCGCCAACTCAAAACAGATGTCACTGTTCAACATAATCAGCACTGGCAATACATTCACGATTTCAGGTGTAAGCTGTGCACTGTCACATTTGGTCGAAACAGGCAATGTCCTTAAATGATTCAATAGAACTCGATTAACTTTTTTCAGTTATGCCTAAGATGGGTTAAATCGTACATGTAGTTATGAAACTTAATGAAGTATAGCAATTTATCTTCTGAATACACAATCGGCATAACTGAAGACTAGTATATCATCCGTCAGCTTAGACCCATGACATCATCAACATGTCGGAAAACCGGTGTACAGGATATCTCAATACTTCCGTATTGTACGCTAGATAATAAATAATCTGTAGCTATTCTCGTAAATTACAGATGTTCGTAAATAATTTTGCTGTGCTTGCGTTAAGTATTTTGACATAAACGTGACAAACTACTTTCTTGCAAATTCCGTAGCATGACATAATCATCCAATTTTTCGTATTTGGTTGTCAATGCACTGCAGTAAAAACATGACAAATTCCATTACATTATTTATCATCTTTTATTCATTCAAATACTATACCAAATCTGCCTACAATAATGGCAGTATTTCGTTGTCCAGTACAGTTTCATGTCAAGTAAATAGAAGTCACAGAATTACAGGGTAGGACATTACTCGAATGGAGCATAGTGGGTTAACATTTTAGTTCATGGCGTTTAAGGAACTGCATATTGATAATACAATTGCACATTATGGACACTTCCATTTTTCGACACACGAATGTTCTCATATAAATAAACCACAAAATGCAGCAACTAGTTCCTTCTAATAATTTGTTTGTGACGACCGGTTTCGGGCGCTTTAGTGCGATTTTTCTGGTCTATTTCAGTATTGTAGCTTAATCTATGTACATGCTTGCAGGTGAACTTCATAGTGAGTGTAGAGGTTCTAACGCATATTGAACTCGGAACTGCATTCCTCACACTTTTGGAACGTTTCATGCGAATCATTCATGTTCACCAAAAGACAGCAGCAACGAAATAATAGGAAACACAAACAACGAAATAAATAAGCAGTAACGTAGTTAAAATGGAGCGCTCAATGTGGAAGAAAAGAGCAGGAATGAAATACGAAGACATCTTGAAACAAATTGACTGGTCACGTGACGTAAACTTCCGAAAGCTAAACGTCCGAGCAGCCAAGTGCGTACAGCCGCGGGACAGACCTTCGCCCTGCTAGCAGTGGTCTCAGTCCACAGCGCCACGCCTCTTGCCGTATTGTCCCGACTACAGGTGCAGCCTCGCCCTGCTAGCACTGGTCTCAGTCCACAGCGCCACGCCTCGTGCCGTATTGTCCCGACTACAGGTGCAGCCTCGCCGGCTCCCAGATGCCGCCCCCCGCCTCCCCCCCCCCCCTGTGGTCAGCATTCCAGCGCCCCCCCCCCCTCCCGTGCGTACCCGAATTGCGGCCATTTGCCACGTGCCCGGCCCCTTTGGCATTCTGGCCAGTAATTGCGGTCTTCAGCGAGATGAGCCCCTCCGCCTCTGATTGGTCTGCGGGCAAGAAGCGACGGAATGCCACCCCGTTCTTCCCAAGGCTGCCCCCCATAATGCTCGCCCCGGACAGGGGACGTGAGCGGTTTTACGAGCCCTCCTGCAACCTTGTCTATGTCCGCCGACCGGACGTATGGCTCCGACAAGAAAAAAGGAACACAGCGTCCTCTACCAGTCTACTTGGAACGATCACATCTTTCTCTCCCAGGGTCGTATTACAATTCGACGCGAGGAGATATGTTTCTCTGCTGAGAAACTTTCCTACCACTACTTTTCTTTCTTACTCCCTTACTCGCCCCAATATTCTCGACAATGAAGTATTCTGAATTTTCCATCACCTACGGAAACTACCTTTTCTTTCGTTAATACTAAGGCGTTAATGAGCTAAATTACAGTGACAAGATAATGTCGTGGAACGTCCGCTAGATGGAGAAATATAAACATGAACTTGAGGACCCGTTCGAATACTTCACACCGTTAGTGAAACGACAAAAAGTTGGGAAAAAATGAAAATAAAGTTGAATGTTCAGGCCTAACGGTCTTCAGAACCAATCAATGTAATTGTTTAAAAGCGCAAATGAAAGAGGTTGATACGCTCAATGTTGTTAAGTAAAAAAAGAAATGCGTTCTATAATTAGAACCGAAAATATCGCAAAATAAACCAATTAAAATATTCAATGGAAGGGCTGAAGGATACCGCGTTTGATTAAAAATAAGGGATGGAGAGACTTAAGTTAATTCTGATACTTGACAAATCAGTGTATGAATACCTTTAGTTTAAAGCGAAAATGAAGGAAACTTCCTGGCAGATTAAAATTGTGTGCCCGAACCGGGACACGACCTTGGGCTCAGGTTCGAGTCCCGGATCCGGCACACAATTTTAATCTGCCAGAAAGTTTCATATCAGCGCACACTCCGCTGCAGAGTGAAAATTTCATTCTGGAAAATGAAGGAAATCGGTCGGATAGAACGGCCTGACAGACTAACGTTAGTTAACAGCAAGGACATCCCCATAATAAATATGCAGAAGAAAAACGCGTTTGAGTATATAAAAAAAAGGAAGGCGAGAGTTATGTAAATTCTGATACCCGTTGACAAATCTGCGAATGAAGAACTTTCGCTTAAAACAAAAATGAAAGAATTATTACTGTACTTCACGCACCAGCTGTCAATAATATATATATATATATATATATATATATATATATATATATATATATATATATATATATATCAACAGATTTTATTATTGACAACTGGTGTGTGAAGTACAGTAATAGTTCTGAAACAGTTGTGTGATGGCGTCACAACAGATGAAAAATGAAAGAAATCGACCGGATAGTTTGGTCTCGCTGACTGACTTAATTTTTCTTAGATTATTGTAATACATAAGATAATAAATTATAAACATTGCATGGAATCTATACATCTTATAAAATACGCTGTATGTGTTTCACATCTCATCCTAAACTACTGGACCGATTTCAACCAAACTTGGTACACATGCTTCTTACTGTCAGCAAACAATCGCTGTCGAAGTAAGATCCACCTACGGCGCATAAATAAGGAGATATGACGTCATAAATAATTACAGACGTGAAAACGGCCGCATCATGCGATAATATTATACATCTGCTCCTAAACTAAAAGGACGAATTTAGTACAAATATTATTTACGGACAGGAATCATTTGCTGTGGTTGCAAAAACCACCTACGATACATAGTTCATTCGATACTGCGTCATAAACCATGAAAACTGCCCCATCTTGCCATCTTGATATTCGTCAACCATTTGATATTGAGAGCACTTAGCGACTTGCAATAAATTTTGAACATAATTTCAATTCTTAAAGAAATTTTTTCTTCCTGACAAACCCAACAAAATGAAAGGAAAAAAGTTTATCGCTTACTACTTTTTCGATGTTCATGATGTATATTTACGGCATTTGAAGTTATTACTTCTACGCTGTAAACTGTAGTCTCGAGAAAATTTACACACATACATACCACTGAATGTTCCTTCTATACTATGTCACAGTTCGACATATAGTTCATAAGATATGAAGTCATAAAAAATTTGGTTCAAGAAAAACGCATCATCACGCATATTTTGCAGACATTAGGCACATATACCACTGAATGTGCCTTCGAATTTAAATCATAGTGCGACACATATTTCATGAGCTATGATGTCATAAACAATGATATTTCCGAATAACTGGTACATCATGTGCTACTTTTCCACATCTCACCCTAAATTAAATGTTCAAATGTTTGTAAAGTCTATGGGACTTAACTACGGGGCTATCAGTCCCTAAACTTACAAACTACTTATGAACTACTTACGAACTAGGACGGCACAAATATCCATGCCCGAGGGGGGATTCGAACCCCCGATCGTAGTGGCCGTGCGGACCGTGACTGGAGCGCCTTAGTCCCCTCGGCCACCGCGGCCGGCCCCTAAATTATTGGACCGATTTCAACTAAATATAGATATTACATGTTTTTTAGAAAAAATGGGATGAAAAGAAAGGGTAAGTACTAACTCAAGTCCTGAATAAATAAATACGTACCCAGTCAACCCCGGGTTTTTAACTAGTACTACATATAGAATCGCATTATAAGTGTGAATGTTCAGTACTTCCTATTCTTTTAAAGTTGTTATTTTCTTTAGACATAACGGAGTTATGCTTGTACATGAAAATACATTAAATAAAAAACGATGTCACTACTTCGTCACTACTCATAAAATAAAGGCTTGTTATTAATGTAAATCTACGGGAGTGTGAAACTGTTTGAGGGAATGGTACAAAACATCCACGTACCATGTACGGAGATAAATAAACATAATCGTGGAATTTTATCCCCAAGCACACAGTCGACTTTATCACCCCGTTGTCATGGGGTCCCAAAACCGGATTTCGTAACTGATTTCCCAAAGCCGCACTTGTTTGGTCATGTAAACGGTCGAAAATCGATTCTGGAAATCCATCTCTGTAAAGCGGTTTTCCAGATCTACAATCGATTTTCTTGCCCGTGTAAACGCAACAGTTTTTGAAACGTTCTTGGTTTGTCAGACTGTGTTTTCATGTTAAGAATATTCCGCTTATATAGACAAGTGGCATTTAACGGGATGAAAGAGAAGTATAAATATTTGAGTGAGCAATGAATCTGTGTGTAAGTAACTGCATCAGCTGTTTTTCAACCGCCATATTAAGTGGGCTAGAAAATCCGCTTCAGGCTTTAGCATATAAACACGACAGCGAAAAACGGTTTACGGAATTCGGTTTTCGTCTTCCGTAAAATATATTGCATGTAAACGTAGTGCGTCTATTATTATAACCTACACTCTTCTATCCATTATTAACCTTCTTCTCTTTCACCGTGAAGCATGTTACGTGCTTTTATGTTATATTTTTCACTTTTCTCTCCTCTCCCACCCCTTTCTCTCATTTTGTTAGTAGCCATAATTGAAATCTTAACGTGTTTGGTTGTTATTTATAAACTATGACGGTAAACCCTATGTATGTTTTTGGCATCTATACTGTTTGAAACTTTTAATTCTTCTAGTCTTAATGTAACTACTGTCATACTAACAATGCAAAATAATGCCGCGAGTCTTCCGACAGAACGTGTGTCGCAGTGGTTATCATCGGATATCTCTGTGTGTACGGTCCCCATCATCCGGTCAGAGGGCTAAACGCTCTCTGTAATAAAAAAGCAGAGAAAGATATTCAACGAACAATCAAGAACTAACTGAACGAGTGACCGCAAAGTCTAGATCTACCGGAAGAACAAAAAAAAAAAAAAAAAAAAAAAAAAAAAAAAAAATTCAAATCCCACCACTGGCTAAAAATTATATTTCTTTGTATTTACTATTTCTAGAATGTCATACGTGTTTGTTTGATGTAGGCTACTTGTAAGTTCCAGAAAATTCTTTCTATGTATAAATAGTGGAGCACTCCAAACAGGAGTCAGTCTATACTGAGTGTGCGCTTGTGTTAGCAATAAACATGTTCTAAGTGTAACGTTTTGTGCTCTATTAACGACCTGCTATCGAATTTCGGACCACCTGCAATTTTCAACTTGACATTATGTTGAACGCCTACTGAGGGGAAAGAGGAAATCTGAAGGCTTGCTAGATTAAATAACTAAGGCAAAGGATGGGGCCCCTCCACGCCCAAACCAACGTGGTGACCATCACATAAGTTCTACTGTCACCTCCGTCGTTAGGTTAGTTTGCTAAGGTGGATCAGGGGATGTGGGTACCGCGACGTTATCCGTACGTGTGGGCACGATCGCCCATTAATACGGTGCACCTGGAGAATTGGTCGAAAGGTATACGAAGGGTAAAGGTATGTAAGGGCAGAGGAAAAGCCGGCCGCGGTGGCGGAGGGGAATAAGGCGCTCCAGTCACGGTCTGCACGGCCACTACGGTCGGTGGTTCGAATCCCCCCTCGGGCATGGATATTTGTGCCGTCCTAGTTCGTAAGTAGTTCATAAGTAGTTTGTAAGTTTAGGGACGGATGACCCCGTAGTTAAGTCCCATAGACTATACAAACATTTGAACATTTGCAGAGGAAAAAAAGTGCCAAGGCGAGAGCCAAGGGAAAAAAACCTCTGCGATAGTGGGATAGGTTTTAAGGACAGTAGTGGTATGCTATCTGCGACAGATCATGCAAGGTTTGGTAATGTTAGTAAAGGGTATATCTCAGTACCGTTAACTTCGCTAGGTTCGTCATAAAGAATCAGTCCGTTTGATGCGAGGTTCTGCTGCAGCTGAGCTCCTATGAAGTCTCCTGGGTCGGCTGCGGCAGAATACCTGTGAACATCGGCTGCGGCAGAATACCTGTGAACATCGGCTGCGGCAGAAGACCTGTAACATAGCCAAGTTTGTCATGGTAGTTAGACAGTTTGGTCATAGAACTGACTAAGTGTGTGGGACTGTATAGGTTTGTTTGTGTTTAGTGCTCTGAATATGGTTTCCCTGCCTTGCCTGTAGGTCGGCTTTGAGCTCAGCTGGCATTGCCAGTCAGTTTGCTGTTCTGCAGGGGTTTGCCATATCCATCGTGTTTGCGAGTTGGTGGTCCCTATGACCATATGTGGTTAGTCTCGGAGGAGGGATTGTTCGAGTGTCTCGAGTTCTTGTACAGTCGTGTGGCGAGTTTCATGAATACCACCGAGAGGCGCTCTAGGCGGTATTCACGGAAGATCCACGGTGTGTGTGTATCGTGGAGCGTTGCTTATGATGCGTAGTACCTTGTCCTGTATGAGCTGCAGGCGGCGCAGCCGTGTTGGCTCCGCGTATGCCCAGCACGGAGCACCGTACGTCATCAGCGGTCTAATATGTGTCATGTAGAGGTTTCTCGGCTCCTGGCTATTCAGTTTGCTTTCCCTGTTGAGCATCGGGTAGAGTTGTTACAGCCTCGCGTTTGCTCGGTTGGTCATGTGTTGTATGTGGTCCCCCCCATGTGAGTTTCCGGTCCAGCCAGACACCGAGGTATTTGAAATTCTGACGGAAACGTATTGGGCGTGTATGTAGAGTAATTGGTCTACAGTATTGGTGTTTGCACAGGAGTTTCGGTCTGCGTGTGAACAGAATTGCCTCACACTTGTCGGCGTTTACTTTAACACGCCATTTCTCCAACCAAGGTTCGGCAGTTCTGAGTGCTGTCTGTAGGCGTGAATTAATGTTTGATGGCTTCCAATCTCGCGCCATGATGGCGGTATCATTTGCGTAGATTGCAATCATCGTGTTTTGTGAGGATGGAAAATCGTTAATGTAGAGGTTAAACAAGAGGGGCCCCAGGATGCTGCCTTGGGGTACTCCGGCTTGAATACCATTTCGTGTAGACTGTTTGCCCTGCACGTCAGTGTTGAAGCTTCTGTTGGTGAGATATGATTGTATGAGATGCACGAGTCCGTCGGGAAACGCGGCGTCATTAAGTTTGCGTATAAGGCTGTTGTGCCAGAGACGATCGAAAGCTTTTTCGATGTCCAGGAACACCGCCCCAGTGGCTTTGTTTTTGTTGTAGCCGTCTGTTATGTGTTCAACTACGTGGAGGAGTTGTTGCATTGTGGAGTGGTGATACCTAAATCCGAATCGCTCCGGTCTTAGGGTGTAAATAACTGACTAAATAAGTAAATAAATACTCCAGTTGTTTGTAAAGTAGGTCCCTGGATACCGTAGGATTTATTCTTCGAGAAATAATTTTCTGTCTCTGTGTTAGTTGGGGAATCATTACATGGGAGAAACCAAAAAACATTTGTGTTTGCTCAAGGTGGACCTTACCTATAAAACAAATTTAATCATTACATAGTTGTCCTCCATCTTGGCTATGACACAAGCGAGACGTATGTTTCGGGTCGTATTCCGTATGCTAGTATTTTGTTCATCCGGTGACCGTGCGGAGCCATACCTAAAACCTTGCGGAAGAAACACCCATCGAGCCACCAACAGCACATGTTAAAGATGATTTTAAGGTCAAAAGTGGTAGCCAAATAAACTACATTTTGAAGTACTGACTTTTGGTTCCTCCCAGTGGAACGAATTTAGACCAGACGCAGTCAATTTTCCATATTGATTACGGATGAAGCAGTGTTTCACTTTGTTGACTTACTAGTACGCTTACCCAAGGACACCCCCCCCAACTTTTGATCGGCTTTGTGTATATTATAGTTGAACGTGAAACAAAACATACTACTTTTATACGTTTCCTTGAGGCAGTTAATTGAGTGAAACATACAATGGGAAAAATTGAAATTAATATCTTTAAATGAATTTGTAAGACATATAAAGTACTTATACTGAAAATCCTAAGGCTTTTAAGGTATGTTATAACGGTGCATCCAGACTCGTTTAATGTTCATCTCACCCCTTTTTTAAATTTCATTTTGAGATTTGATTAATAGCAGAAAGTAACGGACCGTTCCAATAAAATTCGCTCATAGATGAAGTGGAATTGTAAAGACGAATTTTGTCTGAAAAAAACCTTGAAATATCCATACATGGTTCTGATAAGTGTCCGCTTCACTGTTAGATGTCGACCATGCATGCAGTGACATATACCGGACGTTTCGATAAGAGCGTGAAAAAACATTACGTGACATGTAGAACGCTCCACTCAACAATCTACGGAATGAAAGAATCGTGTTATTAGCTGAGCAGTTTCCAGCCTTCGTCAGATAGCAAAATGGTGAAGCGGCACTTCAGAAATGTTAAGTAAGTCTCAACTGCGACTTCTTAAAAAGGAAAGTGTTGAACAAAGTTGATTTCACCAGCAACGTATATTTCTCTCTAACAAGGAAAGGTATCGGATTTTAGAATTCCTTTATATTTATGGTACGTGAAGTTCTGAACTTAAATAACAGCCAAAGCCACTCGACGCAACCCTCAAAAATTCTCGAAACAATCGACATAGAAGTTAAGCAAAGTATACGTAAGTATCAATAATTAAAGCATTTGCAGAATCTGTCTGTGTAGCTCATCTGGTAGCGTTCTGGCCTCACAACCGTAGAGTCGATGGTTCAGATCTCATACGTAAAAGACATTTCTTTTCTTTTAGTTTTCGAATTAAGCTATATAATACAACTATCTCTAATTCCACGTGTTGTTAGTATTTGTTTATGAGTATGTAGACGAGCTAAAACCCTTGTCGTAATAAAACATAAGGAGAAGCATTAAATTAAAATTTATGCTTTGGCCAGTATTGGAACCCGGGACCTCCTACTTACTAGGTAGGTGCTTCAGACCACTCAGCCAACACAGCATTGTTGTCAAAGCAACAACACGAACTGTCTTAAAGAACGTCTCCCTCCACAACACATACTTTAATTCTACTTCATGTTCCCTGTGAATGAGTATCAAATTGCCAGGGTTCTCCTACATGGTCGTAATGTAAACTGATGGTTGAGTAGGTTAACTGCTTGGAAAGCCATTAACAGGTTTGGAGATCACTTTCCAAAACAGTGTCGTCGCTCTTCACAAATTGATCAATCCAAGACTACCGTCGCCAACTAATAGTGAAGCCATTATTGTACACAAATGTAACGTATATTTTTTTCTTTGAAACCATTATTATTAACAACCTTCTATAAAACATAAAAAGTTACCAATAAACAAAAATACGTGCACTTTTCATAAAAATTACTATTATATTTTAATATTGTGTGTGTTTTAGAACACAACAATAAATAAATAAAAATTCACAACAGGAACTACACGTACCATATATATATATATATATATATATATATATATATATATATATATATATATATATATATATATATATAAGATCTGGTACCTATATGGTCTCCTTGTAAGTGAAACTAAATAAAATAAAGTAATGAAAATCACTGTCCGCCTCCAGAAACACACTCATTGCGTTAATTATCGTCATGGCTATGAGAATACTCGCTCTAATGTGTTTTAAGAAAGCTCAACGTCAAAGCAGCAGCTGTGAAATTTAACGGAGAATGCAGTGGTAAGCTACTCTAATTCGCTGGAATGTGGATTACCGTTTTATGTTAAAGCGGAATTTCTTCAGTACACGTGGTGTGTGAGTGTGTCTTTGTGTATGTGTCTGTGAGTGAGTGTGTGTGTGACTGTGTGTGTGTGAGTGAGTGAGTGTGTGTGGTTGTGCGGGTGTGTGTTGTTATGCACCGTGCACAATAACAAGAGAGAAGCTTTTCTAGCCTCGCAGTACTAAAAACATTCAGGTTGATAATGTCTGACGTATCCCCTTAATGAAATGGACCCTCGTAGTTGCAAACATTTTGCATTTGCTGTGTTCCAGTTCCGTCGGCGGGCGTTTGCGGCACAACAGTAATGAGAAACATCATAACCGTAGAGGAAGACATTCGAGAGACTACCCCATCGCTTCGCCGACGGTATTCACGGCCACGTGTGGGTAGCGTTTGTGCTTTTGTTAAGGATATACTCTGAATCAGGGAATGGGCTTACATTACGCGTTGGGCGTCATTTCTCATGGAATAATTAGGGACCCTGGCAAAGGGATAACATTGCAATAGCAGAACATCATACCAAATATCATTTTAGTAGTAAATGCTTATGCTGTCATCAGTCTGAATAAAATATTCAATCATCGTATCACGATTAAGCAACTGTTGAAGCGACTTTATAATTAAACATGTCCGCTCTCGTGTGGCCTCAGTCTATTATGAAGTACACTTGGTTGACCTTTGAAAATGACATGTCCCTCAATGTAAACGGCCGTTTTAATGAATCTAACTCCCGTGAATAAAACAGCTTGAAACGCTTCATTTCCTTACATTATTAAATCTATATAATTAGTCTGCAAGTGACATTGCAGTGCTTGGCTGAGGATTCATGGAACCGCTGTCGCGATATTTACCAATGTTTCCAGTCTCTAACTGCGCGCGGTGAAAAAGGAACACCTCAGCCTTTCCGTTTCCGAGTTGTTTTCTCTTCTTTTCTTATGATGGTCATATCTCCCCCGCCGGCCGTGGTGGCCGAGGGGACTGAAACACTCAAGTCACGGTCTGCACGGCCACTACGGTCGGGGGTTCGAATCCCCCCTCGGGCATGGATATTTGTGCCGTCCTTAGTCTTCGCTAGTTCATAAGTAGTTTGTAAGCTTAGGGACTGATGACCCCGTTGTTAAGTCCCATAAGTTCTACAAACATTAGAACATCATATCTCCCCTTGTAGGTGGGTACTAACGAAATATGTTCGTATTTGAAAGAAAAAGTTGGTGAGTGAAATTTCGCAAATCTCGCCCTGACGAATAACGCCTTTTTCTGATTTGCACCCCAAAATATGCTAAAACGGCTGTTCTTAACCTTTTCTGTGTTCTACATCTATCCCAACTGTTGAGAATACCATAATGCAAAACAATACTCCAAAATAGGAAGCACATGTTCAGTGTGGGCAGTTTCTTTAGTAGAATCTTCTAAGTGTTCGGGCAGGAAAACGTAGTATTTCGTTCGTCTTCTTTATATAACATTACCCTAGCTTTCATATTTATGCCATAAGTTGTTAAATTGATTCCGCGATTGTAATTTGTACAAAGGATTGGTTGTAAGGAAATTTTGAATTTGGAATAATTTAGTTAAAAAACAGCACAAATTAACATTCATAAACATTAAAGACATACACCGCGGGTTGCATGTTAAAGTCGGGCACCACACAAAGCAACGGCACATTATAAGACTTACAGAAAGCATCTAGCTGGATCCTGTGCTTCGTACTGCAGAAGCTGAAAATTATTTAATATGAGAATATTCGAGATACTTTCCGTACTAGACTAATGCTCAGACAGTTCACTTCGCTTTTTATTGTTGTACGTCCGTGGATGAAACATGAAGTTAATGGTAATGATAGAAACAGGAAAAAAGATCGGGCTTCGTGAAATACAAAAGAAATGATTGCAGGTTCTGTAATCAAAGTATTGTATAAGAATGACTAATAGGGAGTGAAATTTTGAAGATATGTGAAGCGTCTGATCATTAAACTATTACGGACGTCGAGGAGCTGAAAACATAAAATAAATACTTGACTTGGAGGAATTCATTGAAATAAAAGCCAAAGAGGGGGGATGATTTTAAATTTAGGTAATATATTTTAACGACAACTTGCATCACAATTACTTACATTGAATGGATACATGAATGGAAGACGTCCGTTGAGAACAAACATAGACAAGAGAGAGATAAGAACTACGATCGCGGTTTCGTCTTCTCGCTTGTCCGGAAGTAAAACGAAATTAAGTCAGTTATATTGCGAGCCAGAGGGAAGCGGAGGCGATAACCATCGCTGATCTCAATAAATCAATAAATAAATAAAATAAAAAAATAATAAAATTCTACTGTGTCGTTAAGTTTACTACATTTTTAACGTGTTCTTTCAAATTTAAGTAGTTCGTAACTGTTATTTCCAGGTAAATAGTTGAATTTCAGACCTATAGAACTGGCTGATTTATCGTGGTAATAAAAGCGTAATGGATTTCTTTTAGTGCTCATGTGTATAACTTCACACTTACCATAATTCAGGGGCAATTGTCAAATTTAGCTCCGTGCAGATATATTATGTAAATAACTTTGCAGTTCTGGTGACTGTACTAACAGATAAATGACAGCATCATATCGTGACGTTACAACAACGTGCAATACCGTTTGGAGCGCAAAGCGCGCTGGTTTGACAGCGGATAGCGTCGAATGTTGGAGCGAATGAAAACGTAATCGGCCGCTGCGAGGAGGTGGGACGCCCATCTTCGCTTTGGCGGGCCGCGTGGAAATGGTAAGCACGCTGGCGGGCGTGACGTCAAGGCCAACTGCCATTTTCTCCCGCCGAGAAACGGCATTGTCTTTATTATTTTATACTACGCTGACACTAATAGAGTTTCAAATTAGCACGTAGTAGCAAATGAAAGAGGAGAACAGCTCGATTCAGATGATGTGTGAAAAGGAGGTATTGACGGAAGGCCCAAGCCCCAAGTAACAACATTTGCCAGTTTAGAGACCAATTTATTTAAAGGACACCTGAATAGCTCCTTATTCTATAAACAAATCTCGACAACAGAGAATCAAGCAAAATAGATAGATTTTGCTAGCAGACAGATCAACCTTTACAAGCCTTTTTTTTTTTTTTTTTTTTTTTTTTTTTTTTTTTTTTTACGTATATAGAACATTAGCAAAACTTAATTAAGGAAACTGCACAATATATATATATATATTACTGGAACAATAGGAACAATTTAAAACAAAGTCATGATTGACACTTGAAAACAAGGAAAAAGATCGCGAACACCCTTTTAAAAACAAAACAAGGATATGAACTCAAAAATGCAAGTTAGGAAAACCAGTATTTACAGGACAAGAATTAAACTTAACTTGACGACGAACCGCAGTGGGCAAGAGCCCGTAAGGAGAAAGGTATCGTGAACCCAATTACAGATACTCAGATACTAGCTTTCAACACTAAGTGCAGGAACCCGCACACCACTGGAATGGAAACCTAACCGGGCACTGTCCGCTGGGTCCGGCCGCCGGACTACAAATCTTTAATCTCAATGCACAACTGGAACATACAAATATAAAGGAAACAATTACTAAATGTTCATAAATCAACAATAGCTTAAAACTAATCAAATACACTACACAAAATTTTTGAAATATTGCGGGATAACAGATTATCGTTAATTAAAATGTGGAAGAAAATGCGCCAACATAGGCATTGGCACCCTGCGTTAAATAGTCGCCTACACTTAATGACCACGGAAAGATAGCGCAGAGTGCCAGCAATGAATAAATATCAAATATAAGCGCTCACAAAATCGGTGCACATTAAATATAAATTAGTATCACAGACACAAATTAAATGTTCGAGAGCGCTATTATCACCAAATAACCTTACAGATCTTGTGATAACTTACTGGAAATGATATTACCTCAAGTCCACCGAGCATACGCTTACTAACTTGTAATCAGTTTGTTACCAAGTGCATCACCAACTAACTAGTGCCGTATTCAGATGAGGCGTCACGGTTCTATGGCAGCCACACAATATCACACGGCAATAACAACAGGCATCTCCATCCATGACGTACAAATTATTTGCGAGACACTTGGCGTCTTAAATAATACACAACACTTCTGAAACAGACAGATGTATTACAGTACAGCACTCAAACATCCGCTGGTAAGTGTCACACTCCGATACAAACTTGACTTTCACATTCCCTTGCTAGAGAACCATGGGGCACGGAACCGCCAACAGGTGTAACCGTTGCCGCAATCCACCGTCTGCTGACACACTGCGCGAGCATGCCTACTCGCCCGGCCCACGGAAGGTACTGCACCCTGGTGCGTGCTACGTCTCCAACCGCCACACGCCTCCGACCCGAAAATCACTCCACTCCCCACCCGGGGAAACAGAGTTATATATCGGCGGTAATGGCAACGATAATCGCAATTTCACGGAGCGGAACTCGAAAATAGAACCGCACGGTTCATCGTGTTGACATCATTCATATTAATTTTATATCAAAAGTTATTCAGAAAACTATTATTTATTCACTTGGAAAAATCCGGAGGCTAAACTAATTGAACTACAGTAACGAGTGAGGGCTCCAACAAAAGTTCTCATCGACGCGCAAAATGTTTGGTATAACCATATTACCTGCAACATTTATATTCCGCACAATAATGCACTTTTAAGGAGGAACAATAGTGATTTGTTAATAATAATTAATACAAGACACATACCCGAAAGCGAGACAATGATAAGTTGCAGGTATCGTGAACATACATTACGACCATTTTAGAGTATATTCTATTTCTTTACTTTAATGTGTTTGCTTTTTGTACAGTAAATTATTTTGTTTATCGACCGTAATTTGTTTAAATTTATGAGCACAGTAATTCTGAACAGTACACTGAAAAGAGTACTGGAAAATGTACCTGAAAAACACTTTAACTAAGTAATTACTTAAATATTCATTGTGCGACGGACGAAAGACTTATTTATTGGTCATTCTGAAAACCGTTCATTTGTTTAAACTTACGATTGTGATGGTATTATTAATGTTAGAAATTAAAGTATCTATTTTCATTAGAATTTTAGCGCGCATCTAACGATGCCGTCATATCAACATTTCAATCATTATTTAAAAAGTTTTGTACACTACTGGGAAAGCCACTGAATGTCGTTACGGGGACGTATTACTGGAATGACGTCGCAGATTGTATATAAGTGGGTGCCCCAACATCAGTCTACGGCAGTTCAGTCTTGATGGCGGACGTGTGTTGCGAGTGCAGCAGAATCGAGTGAGACGATATGTGTTGAACATAGACGAAGAATCCGAGGCACTAGACTCTGAAATATTTTCAAACGTGTATAGACTTCGATTTTGAACAGTAATCGGAAGGCAGAAATAATTCATCGCTTTCTAACTTGGGTTTTTGGGTAGAACAATGAACCATAACAGCAATCATTTTAGCAACATTATCCAAAGGATTAAATGTTCACGTAGCTATTTTGTTAGCAATATTGGGGGCTCGAGCTAATCACATCAGACGGAGTCTCACGAATTTAATGGTTATCGCCAGACATAATCATGCAATAGACAATAAATAATTAGTAAAAACGTAAACTTCATGTTGTAGTAAGTTATTTAATAGACGCCGCCATAGGTAAACATTCATTGCCTTTGAACTTGAAAGTTTAGTTTTACAAATATATGTGTACGTGTTCGAACAGTAACGACCCAAAAGGTAGCAGAAATAAGTCATCCCCTACGACAAAGTTAGTTAAAATCTTAAACATGGCTGCACACAGCAACGTTAGTTCACAATGGTAGCAGTAACAGCCAACAAGTTGCAAATTAAAGTTTAATAAACTTAACCGCCTTTTCGATTGTTATCTTGTAAATAAGATTGATTTATATCAATCGAAACCGTGGTAAGGTTTATTAAACTTTAATTTGCAACTGGTAGGCTGTTAATTCTACCACAAAGTTAGTTAGTTAAACGGTCCGTACCGTTACAATCCGTGAACAATCTAAAGGAGTTGCTGACATTGTCTCCTAAATCGATTATAAAGATAAGGGAAAGTAGCGGCTTATAGCACACGCCTAGGATACGCCAAATATCATTTCTGTTTTGCAACGTACTGTATCCTTTCTGACAGGAAATCGCGAATACAATCACACAACTGTGGCTGTATTCCATTAGCACGCAATGTGATTAGAAGACGCTTATGGGATACAGTGTTAAATCCTTCTGGAAATATCGAATAGATTTGATATCCCTTTTCGATGGTCCATAACACTTCATCTGAGTAGAACGCTTGCTGTGTTGCACAAGAACGGCACTTTCTTAATCAGTGTTGAGGTCAATAAGCCGTTCTCTTCGTGGTAATTCAGACCTGTAATCTTTGAGGAAAGTATTTGTTCTAAAATAGTGTTGCAAACTGATGTCAGTGACACAGACCTGTGATTTTGCGGATCACTCCTACTGGCTTTTTCACTACTGAAGTCACTAGAGGAACTCTCCAGTCTTTGGACACGGATCTTCGCGTAGCGAGCGCTTGGATATGACAGCTGAAACGAATGTCTCTCCTATGCGTCTCCCAGTCTGTTTTCCTGATTTCTACAGGCCATGGTCTCTTTGTTTTCCATTTCAATCTTTAATTTAATGCACATTTGGTCTGATGAGGATAGCTCTAACACCACATGCCACTGTTTGACATAACTGCCCATCATCATGGAACCAAAGCTTATGTAAATTACTTCTTCCCTTCTACTGTTCCTGAATGTAGGTTTATCACCCCTATTCAGGATCTGCAAGTTCTTAGATAGGAGAAAATCAAGAAGGTTTAAACACGTCCGTTGAGTGTGTGACCGTGTTCCATTCTGATTTTTATTCATTAACCTAAAGTGTCTTTGCGCCATTAATGTTATCCATTGGTGACAACTATTTTATTCTTTTTATTAATGGTCGTTGCCTCATGTTTATGTATGTTAGCCTCAAATTTATAAATGTTTCCCCCTGTGTGATTGAACTTGTGTGTTCATGTGAATGTGAATGTGTGCTCTTAATATTGACTGATTGCCGCGCAATTGCTTACAGTCGCCGCCTTCCGCTTTCGGCCTCATTTTGCTGTAGTTAAGAACGCATGGTTTTGCTTGTCGTCTGCGTTGGCGTCTGCTGGATGGACAGAGACAAGCTTGCTTGGCAAGGTGGAGAGGTGGTCGTGTTGTTAGTGTCGTACCAACCTATTCTTGGAAGAAAGAGGTGACAGGAGACCTCTCTTGAAGCGGTTGTAGAGCGAATAGTGTTGGGCAGGTAGCAAGGATTGGTAAACACTAAACGCACTCTGCGTCGCTTTTAGCGCGCTCTACAGCTGGTGTGTGTGGGGGGTGGGGGTGGGGAGGTTTATCCGTGGCTTCACAGACTCAAGCGAGGGTCACGGTTGAGTCTCGGACACGCGCTAGCAGCGCTCCTCATGCGTTTCAAACATCAACTTCGCTTCGCAGTTCTCCCGGATGTAATTGACGCATCGCGATGCAACCGACGCCATTGTCTTTATGATTTTCCATCCTGTCGATTGCTTAAGAAATAATATGGGGTATCCATTTAAAAAACCATAATTTTGTGTTGAAAATAATATTTCTTTACGTTTTAGAGTTTCTCATAGTACTTATTTTCATAAGCCCCTTCCCTACGTTCATGACTGTGAAAGTGGTTTTTCAATACCTCTTGTAGTTTCAGAGATATCTGGGGTGAAACAGTTGATTTTGACACCATATATGGAAATGATACTGTGTACCATGGAACGTCAGTTCCCACATTCGTTAATTTGTTTGATATAAATGTCTTAGTAGCTGTTGATATTTATTTTAATGTCAGCAATACTTGATCTAAACTCACATTGTTAGTTTCCAGAAGATATTCGACATTATCACTCATAAAAGCGGTAATCGAATTTTCATTTGCCTCTTTAATTAATATATTTTTCAACAATAATTCATTACCTTTAGACAATATTGTCTCATTTACCAAAGGTATTAAACATAAGGAGAGGCATTAAATTAATATTTGTGCTGTGGCCTGGATTCTAACGTCGGACCTTCTACTTAGTACGTAGGTACTTTAGACCAATTAGCTAACACAGCATTGCAGGCAAAGCTCCTACGTAGACTGTCTTAAATCACGTCTCCCTCCACACCACATACTTTAATTCTGCTTCATGTTCCCTGTGAAATGCGTATCAAATTGCCAGGGCTTTCCTAAATTGGAATAGCACCCCAGCAAAGAACGCGAATGGGAACAATCCCGCCTTGTTCTTTAGTCCAGTGTGATACAGATTTCAACAATAATACATTTCCTTGTGACAATATTGTCTCATTATACCAAAGGTACTAAACATAAGGAGAGCACAAATTTTAATTCATTGCCTTTCCTTAATACCTTTGGTATAATGAGACAATATTGTCTAAAGGACAGTAGGCTGTGGTAATAGGAAAGAGACAGCGTGGCGAATGGAGATTTGGGTGTGGCGGGAGACGTGCAGGGAAGAGTCCCCTGCAATGGGGTTGGTCACTGTGACCTCGGTGGCAGAGTGGTCAACGCGTTTGCCAAGGAAGCAGGAGTTCCCGGGTTCGAATCCTTTCTGGGCACAAATTTTCATTCGACGCACTTTGGTATTCCATCTAAACTTAGTACAGTGAACCCATAACTGATCGCAAATTGCGATTATTTTCGTTACATATCTCTGGTCGGATCGAGAGTGAATTCGACCTTTTTGCCAGAGGGCGTCAAGAAAAGCGTGGTGTATGGACGGGGCTGCGAGAGATCGTTGATGAAAGAGACGTGGCGTGAGCGACTGCACTGAGAGTTCTGGAGTGCTCGGGTAACGATGTGTTTGTAGTTGTTATGTGCATGGACGTACATGCCGATGGAACATGTGTGCCTGGGGTATACGTGGCTTGAAGGCTCTAGCTAGCGCTCAGCAAACAAACACTCTGTGTTGCGTACACTTTGGCTGGAGAAGGTAGCATATGCAATCCGTTACTCATTTTGTAGCGGTTCGTCACGGAAGTTTCGAGTTAAAGGTCTACACTAGTGCCTGTTGTACTGTCGATGCACAGCGGGTACAGAAATAATGTGAATCGTGTGTACAGCTACCGCCGAGTTAGCACAGTGATGTTAACCTGCTATGTGACGTTTTATTATCATCGTTTTTATCTGTTGTTTCCACTGCAATAAATGTGGTTAACATTATGTATGTCAATTGCTTGTGGTAACGGATACTGTGTTTCAGGTGTTCTGCCCAAGCGTTGTTTGTTGTGCATTATCAGAAAGAAAAACTTCACTGATTTAGTTACCTTACAGTCTTTCATGAAGCGCTGTTTAGTTAACCGAATGTTACAGATGCTAATTGATTGATTTGAGTAATTCTGCTAATTTCTACAAGCGAAGAAATACTTGTTACTAATGAAACGCTATTGGTGAAATTGTTCATGGCTATAAGTTTACGTATTTTAACTGTTTGGTTACTGACAAGTTCTGTAAAAGTTAGCTGTTGTAAAGAAATTCATAAGCCTCTATATATGAATACAATAACTATAGTATGTACAATTGATCGATTTTTTTATTAATGTTTTTGCAGATCGATTTCGATCACATAGTGATCATCCTCAATGCACCAGTCATCGTAATATCAGCTATGCATAATCATATGCCATATTAGCTGAATATCACTACATATCAATGTAGTGTTCCCTAGGGCACTACATTGATATGTTTAAAAAATCTGTTACACTCATCTAATTTGGCATACGATTGTGCATAGCTGATAATACGATGACTGGTGCATTGAGGATGATCACTATGTGATCGAAATCTATCTTCAAAAACATTAATAAAAATCGACCAATGCTGCATACTGTAGCTATTGTATTCATTGTTTTGTGGTCGCTGAGCACACCGTTCCAAAGAATGGAATCAAACATCAAAAAGCCTCTATATATGTTGAGGTTTAAATCAGATCTTATCATTTTTAAAATAATGGTTGTAATATATTGTTTACATTTAATCGTAGTTTAATTATAAGGCTCAGTATCTTGCAAAATGTTCAAATGTTTGTAAATCTATCGGACCAAACTGCATGGTCATCAGTCCGTAGCTTACAAATTACTTAAACCTAGGTAAACTAACCTAAGAACAAACACACACACCCATGCCCCAGGGAGGACTCGAACAACCACGGCGAGCAATCGCGCGCCCCGTAGCGAGACGCTTTAGACCACTCGGCTACTCCACCGCGGCTCAGTATCTTACCACTTCCTGAAAATGCCCCACCATCCCACTAATAAAGACGAGGCAGAGAGGTTTCGGAAAGTATGTAGTATTCCACGCGTATTAAATACTTGTGAAGAATTACTGGGTTTGCTTGTAAATAATGTTAATACCATTTCATTTGCCTTTCATACACATCGAAACACTTATTACCTTGAAATGCATATGTACGCGCCAGGCTTCTAACTCCATGATAAGCTAAAGTAGAAAATCCCACTCTGCTACTGCGACCCTGCTGACTGCGGCTTAGTACCGACGTGAGGTATAAGGTTGCCGTGCCAACCGTCTGTCTTTTTGAGAGACAGGATCGATTACAGCGGGCGGGCGAAGTTGGCGGCAGAGCATGGCGGGAGATGTGGTTTCAGTGAGGGACACGTGCGTCGCAGGTAGCGGGAGTTGGCAGGGCGGAGACAGGCGATGACTTACAAGTGTCCCCTCGGAGAACCACTTGCCGCTCCGTCCGGCCCAACTTGGCCGGGAGATGTGGGCCCCGCGATAGCGGAGAGCCCACAGCCGTGCAGGGTTGGGGGGGGGGGGGGGATAGGGCTGCGTGGCTCATCCTACAGTCAGGGCTGGCTGGCGTGCTGACCCGGAAAGGCGATCCGCCGGCTGCGGGCTAGCTGCTAGCTGCGCTCCCCGATGGGATGGGAGAGCAGGTAGTGGCACACAGGGAAACGCAGTGCCACGTGCTGCAGAGTCACCTGCCGAAGAAACAGGGAAATGGATCGAGAAAGAGGTTATAACGCAACGACACTGCGAGGGCGGTTTGATAACTCTGGTAAAAATAGAATAAGAAATTATTTTAAAGGAGAAAACTCGCTTTATTTCTCGACATAGTCTCTTTCCAAGGCTATGCAATTAGTCCAGCAAGTTTCCAACTTTTTCAACCCGTCAGCAAAGTTGTTGTTGTGGTCTTCAGTCCGGAGACTGGTTTGATGCAGCTCTCCACAATACCCTATCCTCAGCAAGCCTCTTCATCTCCACATAAGAACGGCAACCTACATCTGTCTGAATCTGCTTACTGCATCCATCTCTTGGTCTTCCTCTGCGGTTTTTACCCACACACTTCCCTCCAACGCTAAATTCACAATTCCTTGATGTCTAAGAATGTGTCCTACCAATCTATCCCTTCTTTTAGTCAAGGTATGCGAGAAATTTCTTTTCTCCCCAATTCAACTCACTACCTCCTCATTAGTTACGCGATCCACCCACCTAATCTTCAGCAATCTTCTGTAGCACCACATTTCAAAAGCCTCTTCCTGTCCGCACCGTTTATCGTCCATGTTTCACTCCCATACAAGGCAACACTCCACACAAATGCCTTCAGAAAGGACTTCCTTAGGCTTAAATCAATATTCGATGTTAACAAATTTCTCTTTTGCAAGAACGCTTTTCTACCCATTGCCATTCTGCATTGTATATCCTCTCTACTGCGATCATCATTTGTTATTTTACTGTCCAATTAACAAAACTCATCTACCTCCTTTATTGCTTCGTTACCTAATCTAATTCCTTCAGCATCGCCTTTCTTAAACTGCACTCCATTACCCTAGTTTTGCTGTTGTTAATGTTCATCTTATATGCACCTTTTAGCACACTGTCCATTCCATTCAATTGCTCTTCCAGGTCCTTTGCTGTATCTGACAGAATTACTTTGTCGTCGGCAAAACGCAATGTTTTTAATTCTTCCTCCTGAACTTCAATTCCTTCACCAAATTCCTCCTTGCTTTCCTTTATAGCTTACTCAATGTACAAATTGAATAACATTGGAGAAAGGCTACAAACCTGTCCTACTCCCTTTCCAACCACTGCATCCCTTTCATGTCCTTCTACTCTGACAACCGCTGTTTGGTTTTTGTAGAAGTTATAAATAACCTTACGCTCCCTATATTTTACTCCTGCTTGCTTCAGAACTTGACAGAGTTTATTCCAGTCAACATTGTCAGCAAAGTAGGCTTTGTTAAACTCTGCAAACTAATCTGTCACAGTGGCCGACACTTCCTCGTTAGATGAAAATTTCTTCCCACGAAACCAAATTTTCAATAAGAATAAACACCGTCTAGATCGCTAAAATTACATTTATCTATTACGTCGTTTCGGCATCTGCCATCATGAGATTTAAAAACCTCTGAACATGCACAGTAAATTTCAGCGTCAATGATAAAATATCTACAACGTACCTACTAGGTAGATATTTTATCATTGACGCTGAACCTTACTGTGCAAGTTCAGAGTTTTTAGGTCTCATGTTGGCAGATGTCGAAACGACGTAATAAATACATATATTACTTAAGCGACGTAGACGGTATTTATTCTTATTGGAGAAGTTCAGCCGAGTTCTTTCAGTGGTCATGCGTATTACTTCACAGTTTTCATTATTTAGTGTTAATTGTCAAATTCCGCACCATTTAGAAATTTTGTCTAAATCGCTTTGTTGTTGCTTTTGATCCTCTGTTGACTTCATTAAATCGAGAAACGACAGCATCATCCGCGAACAGTTGAAGAGAGCTATTCAGATAGTCTCCTAAATCGTTTATAAGCACAATAAAGAGTAGGGGACCTAAATCGCTTTCCTGTGGAACTTCTGTTTTAGTCGATGACTTACCGTCAATTACTACGAATTGTGTCGTTTCTGAAATCGTGAATCCAATCGCACAATTGGGTCAATATTCCATAAGCACACAATTTCATTAAAAGACGCTTGTGAGATACAGTGTCAAAAGTTTTCCGGAGTTAGAGAAATATGGAATCGATTTGAGATCCCTTGTCGATGGCACTTACCACTCCATGTGAATGAAGGACTAGTAACACAGAAGCTGCTTAATTATTTTACGAATTGATTATATCCACTCCATTTCTCCATATTGTTCTTCTTCCACTTTCATATTAATGCGAGCCTACTTATTTTATTTCTTGCGCAATTGTTTCCGTGGTATAATTGGTTAAATTATAAAAAGTGTAAATATAAGTAATAGATTAATCATTTCAATACACTTTATTTAGAAAAAAAAAAAAAAAAAGAAAAAAGCTCCCCCCGCCGCCCTCAGAACCAAATCCAGGCTGCGCCATTGATTTCAGTAACGATGTGTATTTCACATTCTAAAGACTTCACTGGGAGCCCTTTAGATGTTATTATGGCTACTTTAACTAATGCCACTAACCAAGATACGTATAGGGTAGTAACGTTACCACATGCATATAGGATTGCGTAATCAGCATATTTTGTTGCCTTAGCACTGAAAAAAGTTATTTTTAAAAAACTATAGCCCTCAGTCACAAGTTACTATTGAATATGTTACCAAGGTTTCTAGGTCACAAAAGACACCTTCTTTTGACAATATCAGATAAAAAGCAATAAAATTACATGTCAAATCAAAGAAATTATAATTGCAATAACATATCTGCCGTGGACAGATAGTCATACCATAAAATAGGATCAGCAGCAGCATTCACTAAGGACTACATGTTGTCGTTGCAATGGTTGAAAAGCGACATCCAATATTAGTTTAATGGTTAGGAAGTCCTTTCTGATAGCATTTGTCTGGAATGTAGCATTGTATGATAGTGAAACGTGTACGATAAGGAAGTGAGACAAAAAGAAGCTTACGAAATGTGGTGCTATAGACGAAGATTAGATGGGTAGATCACGTAACTAATAAGGAGGTGCTTAATCGAAGTGGGGAGAAAAGGAGTTTCTGGAATATCCTGACTAAGAGAAGGCATTCGTAGGACACATTCTGAGACATCAAGAAATTGTTAACATTAGAAGGAAGTCTGTGGGGTAAAAACCGTGGAGGGAGACCGAGGGACGAATACAGGAAGCAGATTCAAAGGCATGTAGCTTGCCGTTTCTATTCTCGAATGAAGAGACTTACACAGGACAGTGTAGCGTGGAGAACTGCATGAAACCATTCTACGGATTGAAGACCACAACAACATTTCAAAGTTTACTATATCACGGGTTTGAAGGTGTATCTCGTTTAGGAATTAGTTTGTGTTGCCATCTTAGCTGAGTATGTGTATGGTGCTTACGTGTTTTGAGTGTGTACGAAAAAGGTGGTGTTTGTGTGTATGTGTGAGTGTTTAATCTCAGATAGTAGTGCGAAATTGTTGTGTCTTGAAGATTTGGGCATTGATTTCGAGGTTTTGTGTAGGGGTGTTAATGCCAAATTGAAGGGAGTGAGTCTTTCCCTATTTCATGTATTAATGTGAGCAGAGATACTGTATGTCTCATGTGTAAATTTCTTCCTCCAGCTGTTTTCTGCTTTGGTTTTTTTCTGATTTGGTAAAATACACAAACATACACCCGTACCAAAACACCATCTTTTTCGTACACACATAAAACACAGATGCCCCTTACGTATTCAGATTTAGATGGCAGCACATGTAAACAAACGAATTCCCTAACGAGATATACCATACCTTCAAACCTGTGAAATACTAAACATTAAAATAATGAGTGATAAAATGACGAAAGAAATACACAAATTGTGTCGAAGCTGTGTCAATTCAGCCATTGATCAGATGGGAAGTACACAATGAAAATCTCGAGAATAATAAACGTGATATTATTTTGATTAAAACAATAGGAACTGTTTGTAATATGTTCAGCGAGAGAAAATGTAATTTCCAGATATGGGCACCACTGACGATATCCTAAAGTAAAGAGGGAAACGGATATGGAGGAAATAACAGGACCGCAGCAAGAACAAGGCTGTTTGATTTCCGAAAAGAAGTAAGTATTTATTTACCATCGTAATAAATTGGAGTAACATTCAGTTCGTCTGTAACGGCATTCAATTCATATTCGTGTCGTTACAGCTGTTTGAGAACGCGAATGGCAATAAATTTTCTCACTTTTAATTTGCGGTGATGGAGCAGCGTTTCATTTTAGCGATAAAGTAACCCGACATCATGTGGCTACATTTTAAGCGAAAATATTTTTACTTAGAGAATGTTGTACGTCGGGTCTGTAGAAGGTAAAATAACACAACTATTTATTTAATTTTTTCTATTTACGCAACAGATGTTGTCGAATATATTTGCGAGAAGCACTTGCGACTAATATTGTATGTGTGATGCAGGTTATGTGACCGAGAGCCGTACTATAAGTCATCTACATAAGAAAACACTGCTCTATCCAGTATACGTCTGTGTCTAGTGCATGTCATGGAGCACATAGCCAAGTTTACAATCTGAGATACAATTGATTTAATTAATTTTTAAAGACTGTCACTTCTTTGTATTTTATTTCATGTTCATTTATTCTAAATTCTTCTTAAAATTATTTCTGTGCTGTTTCCCTTCATGTGCCTATCTATTCATAACTAGGAGCACACGTAGTTGTTTTGTTTGTTTACAACTATAATAGTCTGAGAGAAGGTAGAACATTTGGCTGAGAAATTAGTGGTGTGACGATACAGAATGTAAATTATTAATCAGTAATACATACTGTTAGTATGGATTTGTATTCTGTAAATTTTTTCTGCGTTTATTGAATTTTATTTTTTACCGAAATTTCAACCCATATCTCTTGCAACTAGTGATAGTTGTGCTAGTCAAAATACTCTAGAAGAAAGCATCATCGTGTATGACGTCTCCCGATGACGTTGCAATCTGTGAACGCATCCAAGAGAGTATTCAAGAATTGTATGATAATACTAGAAGAAATAATAACGATGATTAGAAGGTTAGTAACAGAATGTTGTTGTTTTTGTTGTGGTCTTCAGTCCGGAGACAAGTTTGATGCAGCTCTCCATCCTACTCTACCCTGAGCAAGTCTCTTCATCTCCTCGTAAGACCTGCAACCAACATCCATTTACATCTCTTTACTGTATTAAGCTCTTGGTCTCCGTCTGCGATTTTTACCCCACACACTTCCCTCCAACACTAAATTCACGACTCCTTGATGTCTACGAATGTGTCACTTCTTTTAGTCAAGGTATGCCAGAAAATCATTTTCGATTCCATTGCCATTCTGCATTTTATATCATCTGTACTGCGATCATCGCATGTTGTTTTACTGCCCAAGTAACAAAACTCACCTACCATCTTTATTGTTTCGTTACCTAATCTAATTCCTTCAGCATCGCCCGACTTTTTTAGACTGCACTCCATTACCCTTGTTTTTCTTTTGTTAATGTTCATTGTATACGCACCTTTCAACACACTGTCCATTCCGTTCAATTGCTCTTCCAGGTCTTTTGCTGTCTCTGACAGAATTACAATGTCATCGGCAAAACGCAATGTTATTATTTCTGCACATTGAACTTTGATTTCTTCTCAAAATTTTTCCTTGCTATCCTTTATAGCTTGCTCAGTTTACAAATTGAATAGCACTGGAGAAAGGCTACAACCCGGTCTTACTTCCTTCCCAATCTCTGCATCCCTTTTTATAGCTCTGATAGTTGCTGTCTGGTTTTGGTACAACGTGTAAATCACCTTCCTTTCCTTAAATTTTACTCCTGCTGATTTTAGAATTTGAAAGTAATGGAGTGCAGTCTAAGAAAATCGGTCGATGCTGAGGGAATTAGATTAGGTAACGAAACAATAAAGGTGGTAGGTGAGTTTTGTTACTTGGGCAGTAAGTACGTTCCAGTCAACATTGTCAAACGCTTTCTACAAATCTACAAAAGCTAGAAATTTACGTTTGCCTCTGCTTAATCTATCTTCAAAGATAAGCCGTAAAGTGAGTATGTTCCTACATTTCTCCTGAATACAAACTGATCTTCCCCGTGGTCAGCTTCTACCAGCTTTTCCATCCTTCTGTAGATAATTCGTGTTAAAATTTGGCAACCATGACTTATTAAACTGATGGTTCTGCAATTTTCACATTTCTCTTAAAGTCCGAGCGTATGTCGCCTGTCTCGTACATCTTACGCACCATGTGAAATAGTTTTGTGGGGCTGGTTCTCCCAGAGACTTCAGTAGTTCTGAAGGGAATGTCATCTACTTCAGGGGCCTTGTTTCGTCTTTCAGTGTTCTGTCAGATTCATCTCTCAGTATAGAATTGCATAGTTACCCTCGTTTTGCAATTTATTTTAATTTGGTCTTTTTATTTACTACTACGGTGTATCATTTTCCAGATATAACGCTGACTATTATGGGCATTGCTAATAAATGTAAATGGTTCATGCTCTGACCGAATGCTGTGACAGCTGACTGCCGGGTTTCTTTATTTATATCTAAATTAATCAAAAGCTTCAAATCGATAAATTTGTTATAAGCTAGATTGCGCAACGGATAATAGGATCCCGGATATTTAATCAGTTGTTACAACCTTCGATTCAGAGTTGGGGTAAACTATGACAACTGCCCAAAATTTAGCTTTTACCTGCATCCTAATCACTCATCTGAAATTAGTTACTTTATTTAATTTCTGTTATTAGTATTCCAGATTTCTCTGTTACATTTAAACGGGTGGAGGAAAATCTCTTCATAGTAAAGTCCGACTAATTCAGGACAGGATTTTTTTTATTTTCTGATAGTATGCAAATAAAACCATACCCTTAGACAAATTAAAATTTCCAAACAAACAAAAAATGGATTGTCAACCCTCGTTGCAGAGCAAACAAACATTTTGAGCCACAGGCTCTAAGATTAATTAACTAATAGACTTGCTGCTCTCCTAAACGTATAAAGTTTCAACATGTTTCACGCCACACTGCATGGAAAACGAGAGGTAAAAAGTATTTATTTTACTAGTAAAGATATCCCTCTTCACAGAGGTACTCGCTCATAAACCACTTTTACACTGCATGCACCAACAACGCCATTTTTAGCTAGCAAAGGAAAAAATGGTTCAGCAAAGAGGGTAGCCGCTGTTAATTTGCTGATTTTAATGCAACACATGAGACACGAAACGGTATCTACCGTTCAAATCTTACAGAATCCCAAAACCTCACACACACCATATAAAAATGTATTATAAAGGAAATCTACACGTGGGCCTTAGTCACACAACAACCATAACAGGCGCTCCTTCCTTATCATACTGAACCATGCAACAAGATTTACGGCGGAAAGCACATGGCTCGACGATTTCCACAAAATTAAGTACCCTCCAGAAGAGAAAAACAAAAATTATTCCAAATCAGATAGGTGAGTCAGAAAATTTGAAATGGGATATGGTTACGTTTAAGTTATATAGTAGTACCGTACAAGGGATTTGGAGTAAATATAACAATGGCAAATGTAAATAATTAATAATAATAGAACCATCATGTAGCTGATCTAGTATCTGGGACAGTGACATAATAAGAGCGTATAATGACACATTTTCCTTTCCCCGATATTATCAGAGAAAGTTTTGTATTTTTATATTATTTCGGCATGTTAAAATAGTTATCTATGAAAGTCAGAGAAAGAAAAATTAGGAACAACACTTTCAATTTTTTTGTAAGAAAGAAGACACTCTTGCTTTGTACTTCGTAGCGATAGCATCTTGCAGACTGGAGCTGTACTTTATTATTTTTATGTGGCCGCTATTATGTACATTCAGGTAAATAAGTGTGCTGTGCGCGTATCTTAAATTTATAAATAAACCCCACCTCTCACTTCAATTCGTACTTATGAACTTTTATTAATAATTTTGCCCTATCCTCCCTCCGGCCATAATGTCTTTTTCAGCCTTGTTGAATCACCGCAACAATGGATGGCATAGTTTTTTTTTAATTAATATTGAATGGTGATATTTCGTGTAGTCTGCCACTCTTGTTTCAAAAATTTATTCCATAATATTATCATTTACTGGCAATAGAACCTGCAGTAGATTTTCTTGTAAATTTTTAGAAGTCCGATGTGTTTGACTTACGTGATATTCCTATCCGATTTATATCATGTCACTTATCTTACTTTACTGTTTGCTACACGAGTCGTAGTTTAGTATTGACGAACTGCCATCCACTGTTCGGCGAGTGGTTATCATATTATTAAAATTTCATTTACAGCCAAATTTCAACCACCGATGGATCTATTGTTAAAGGTAACTGCTCGTCGATTCTTTTGTAATGTTCTGCCTGCACAACACTCCACCGTTAATTAGCTTACCATTTCATTTAAATGCATGTAATAATTTTCCCAGTAATTTACCGATTGGGATCTTTCATAGCTTCTAACTTCAAACCACTTCCTTCTGTAAATTTGTTAATCTCAAAAATTAATAGCCAGGCTGGAACATTATAAAAGATTTGGCGACCGTTCACATGACTTTCATTGTGGTACAATTTGCTCTTAGTTTATTAAAATAGATCTTAAAACTATATCATTGTGTTACTCCATTGTCAACGTATTAACAGTTGTCTTTCTCATTTCATGTTCTACATCAACGAAATTTTGGCTGTTACTATTTTTGGAAATAATTGTTGGAGAAAAATTGACAACTAGTGTGGGCGAATATTTTCATGGAAATAATTGTGACGAAAAAATTAAAAGCACTGACGGACCACAGCAACCGGACAAAAGACAAGGTAAGACCAGGCCTGCACCGTTTCTGTAGACGCTTTTGACCTTCTTTTACCATTATTTGCTTGCAGAATATCAATTTCTGCTTTTCCGTATTTTGCAAATTTTTCCTAAGTGTTTCATTATTAGTTACCGCGTCAACAATAGAGCTTTCTAGAATTACACAAGATGGCTGCCGAACCCATCTTGTAGCCGCGATCCTCATCTTTTTCGCCTTATCTGTGTTTTGCGAGCTGCAGTGCCGTGTTACTAGCATCTTTGGCTATAGATAAACAAACAGTGTTAGCTCACGACATCCGTATTTACATTCACAGTACGTATGTTTTGATATGGTTAGGACGCGAAGACAAGCTACCGATATGGATAGTATGCAACCGAGTAACATTGTAGAACAATCTGAGCAGGAATTAGAAAACGATATGGAAGACAGGCGGATAGACAATATTTCGCCTGCTACGGACGTAAGTGACATTTCTGTAGCAGACGGAGGTACGTCTACTGTAGCTGTGCACTCAGATAGTGATCTACCCACCTCATGGTTTTCAAAATTCGAGTCAATATTTCAAATTTAACGCAGCAAGTCTCCATGATTAGCCAACAAATGTCGACAAAGCAGGAACTTAACGACAAGCTTGATAAACATTACCAATGCACAAAACAAGAGTTAGCAAATCTCCAATTGACACAAAAGCAGGAACTTAACGACAAGCTTGATAAATATTACCAATGCACAAAACAAGAGTTAGTAAATCTCCAATTGACACAAAAGCAGGAATTTAACGACAAACTTGATGAACACTATCAATCCACAACACAGGACTTACATAATAAATTCCAAGCTCAACAGAATGTCTTAACACGCCTAGAACAGCAACAAAAGGAAATCGCGGATCAAATGGTAACGAGGGAAGAAATCGAAAACAGATTTAAGCAACTCGAGGAAGCACAGAAAAACCTACCAGCTCTCATGTCTGACGAGGTGAGCAGACAATTAAATACACAGATATGCAATCTTGAACAGCAGGTAGCAGATGTAGAAGGCAAAGTTAACAGCAATATTTTGAACATAGTTGATGAAAAGGTCTCCAACATTGCTTCACAGCTTGATAACGTTTCGCAAGCAACCAAAGCCCTTCCGACAGCCATTGAAGATATTACACAGGACTTGTCAGCACTCAGAATTGAACATCAAAATTTAAAAACAACCGTAACGCACATAACCTCTCAGGCAGAACCCATAGTGAGAATCAGGCAAGAGTTCAAACCTTTTTGGAGCAGACCGAGGTACAAATTAATGATAAACTAGTACGTGATTTAATCTCTGTCATTCAAAACGTTGCTGCAAAAGTATATGAGGAGCACAGCACCGCTGTAAAGTCATTGTAGGAGGAATTGTCGAATGTAAAGGCTAGTGTACAAAGGGAATCTCGGACACAGACTGCAACTTCTGAAGCACGTACGAGACACGCATCACCGGTGACGTCATCTCCAGATAGGTACCATAACCGAGACCGTGACGCAAAACAGACTGACGTAGACGACGAGTGGTTTGACAGTGACAGACGCACAGTTATGCAACGCTCACAATCTCCCCGTCCTAGTGTTACCTCAATCCTGTTGGAAGAAAGTCTCCTCAAACACCACCAGTTTCCCACTTTTATACCCGAAAATAAATCCGTGCATCCTGTTATTTTTATACAATCCTTTCGAGAATTGATTCCTGACACCTGGAGTGAGCGTAGGAAGATAAGGTTTGTAATGGGATATATTCAAGGTGAAGGGAATATCTGGGCTTCAGGCGTATACCGCTACTGTGCCACTCTCAAAGAGTTCGAAAATGCATTTCTTAGCAAGTACTGGTCGGTGGGAATTCAGGAGCGTGTGAAAAATGAAATATACAACCCTCCACCCTTTAATGAGAGGAATGGCAGTTTAAGAAAATACTTTGAAAAATATCTAAACAAAGCACACTTCTTCGACGAACCAATGTCGCATCGAGAAGTACTTAGAGTACTGATAGGACGACTGCCGACATACCTCAGATTGCAACTGGTACATATTCCTATATATAATCTGGAAGACTTCTTGTCGACAGTCGATTCGATTGACTTAATTTACGAAGATGACCGAGCTAGGAACGGACGTGGTAACCACAACAATACTTATGGCAACGCCCGTCGGTACGCCAACAGTAATGGAATAAATCAGCTGATGCCGCCACTGCCGACGCAGGCCAGCCAATAGTCGCGTACAAATACTCTGGCACCACACGTTAACCACAAACTCACAGGCTCAAAGACAAACATACAACGGGGGCGGTAGAAATTCTAACAAACAAACATACAGCGGGGCAATGTAACAAGGCAAAGAACAGACAATAGGTACCATCCAGGGTATAGTAATAGAGGAAACAACTGGAACAATAATCGAAACGGGGGCAGGAATTTTAACATGGGGAATACACAACAAAATACGTACACAGGTAGACAATATCCGAACCATTCCCCACCCAGTGACAATCGACAGACAGACTACGTGCCGGTGGCACGGATAACGACTAACTGCGGACAACAAACGACTTGTGGACCACCACAATCTACCGTGACAATAACCGAAGTTACGGAGCCTGCCCAAACCGCATCAGGTACACAAACAAACTGAAATCGCTCTTCTCACGCCCTCCGAGTTTGAGCGGTGAATCCAGTGGGGGCACACGATACTCGAGAGTTCAAATGCTGAGGTTTAATGATGGTGTAGACATTAAAGATGAATTGATGAAAGAACACACAACTTGTAGAAGGAATCTATATGAAGTCTTACAAGCAAACGTTGTCATTGTGGTTGGTGGTATTTGTTTTAATTCGCACACATCCTAAAGCATCAGTTATACATAAGCAGAATAAGAAGTGGCAGCATATGTATAGCGGACCGTACAGAATTGTACAGATTCCACACCGAGGCAGTTATCTTTTAGCACACATAAACACTGGAAAGATTAATGGTTTGTACCCACACAAAGATTTAAAAAGCTTTCACGCTTAATATGAACGTCTGTGTGCATTAAGTGGCATTGTTTATTTGTGTAAGCATCAAGTATGTCATGCGTCAGAACTTCTCCGAGCGACGAGCAAGATCGCAGGTAAGTGCCTAATAATTATTGTCAGCTGGCACAATAATTCAATGGATAATAAGTAAACAGATGTAAGTTACCACACTTACACAGTTATGGGCAGTTAAAAACGTAATAGCCATATATTTTGACGTGGGAGAACCAGCCATGACAAAATTGTTTCACCTGGTGTGTAAGATGTATGAGACAGGTGAAGTACCCTCAGACTTTAAGAAAAATGTTATAATCCCCATCCCTAAGAAAGCAGGTGCAGACAGGTGTGAAAACTACAGAACCATCAGATTAATAAGTCATGGCTGCAAAATATTAACGTGAATTATATACAGAAGGATGGAAAAGCTGGTAGAAGCCGACCTCGGGGAAGATCAGTTTGGGTTCAGGAGAAATGTAGGAACACGGGAGGCAATACTCACTTTATGGCTTATCCTAGAAGATAGATTAAGAAAAGGCAAATCTACATTTCTAGCTTTTGTAGATTTGGAGAAGGCTTTTGACAATGTTGATTGGAATAAACTCTTTAAAGTTCTGAAAAAAGCAGGAGTAAATTATAGGGAGCGTAAGGTTATTTACAACTTGTACAAAAACCAGACAGCGGTTGTCAGAGTTGAAGGGCATGAAAGGGATGCAGTGGTTGGGAAGGGAGTGAGACAGGGTTGTAGCCTTTCTCCAACGTTATTCAATTTGTACATTGAACAAGCTATAAAGGAAAGCAAGGAGAAATTTGGTGAAGGAATAAAAGTTCAGGGGGAAGAATTAAAAACATTGCGTTTTGCCGATGACATAGTAATTCTGTCAGATACAGCAAAGGACCTGGAAGAGCAACTGAATGGAATGGACAGTGTGCTGAAAGGAGCATATAAGATGAACATTAACAAGAGCAAAACTAGGGTAATGGTGTGCAGTGTAAGAAAATCAGGTGATGCTGAAGGAATTAGATTGGGAAACGAAGCAATAAAGGAGGTAGATGAGTTTTGTTACTTGGGCAGTAAAATAACAAATGATGGGCGCAGTACAGAGGATATAAAATGCAGAATGGCAATGGGTAGAAAAGCGTTTTTGAAAAAGAGAAATTTGTTAACATCGAATATTGATTTAGGCCTAAGGAAGTCCTTTCTGAGGGCATTTGTATGGAGTGTTGCCTTGTATGGGAGTGAGACATGGACGATAAACAGTGTGGACAGGAAGAGGATTGAGGCTTTTGAAATATGGTGCTACAGAAGAATGCTGAAGATTAGGTGGGTGGATCGCGTAACTAATGAGGAGGTACTGAACAGAATTGGGGAGAAAAGGAATTTCTGGCATACCTTGACTAAAAGAAGGGATAGATTGGTAGGACACATTCTTAGACATCAAGGAATTGTTAATTTAGCGTTGGAGGGAAGTGTGTGGGGAAAAAATCGCAGGGGAAGACCAAGAGATGGATACAGTAAGCAGATTCAGACAGATGTAGGTTGTCGTTCTTATGTGGAGATGAAGAGGCTTGCTCAGGATACGGTATTGTGGAGAGCTGCATCAAACCAGTCTCCGGACTGAAGACCACAACACAACAACAATATTTTGTGTAGGAGTAATATTTTATATTTGCGTGTATATTTATATATGTGTTGCTTGGAAGAAGTAGGTGATTTATTCTGATTAGTGATCGGGAATCTTTATTTATTCATTGGACGTGGAGTGTACAAGCACACGTACCACTTATATGCATTATTACCCGACCAAATTTTGGATAGTCACTTACGGGGACAAGTAATGTAGTTTGTTGTGATAGGAGAGAGGAGAATATGAAATCTCGTTTGTCCACTAAAAAATAATTTTTGCTATAACTATTTATGCTACCAGTGAAGGATACACCAAGCTATAGAGGTTTTGCTAACTTTTATGCGAATGATCAGCTGACAAACAAAACACGTAGAATCATGTTGCATGACAATACAAGCTTGCACGCATACCATCTGCATAAGTAAGAACGAACTTAAATTTTCTCCGCTTAATCGATGTCATAAGCAACAACTGCAGACTGTGCAAAGAATTTAAGATGCAGGGTACACACTATTTAATTGTTATATAAAGCGCTGTTTGACACTTAACAGAGACAATTCTTTATCACATCGTTAACTTAAAGATATTTTGTTTCCTTTATCACATTTCATTGATGTAAAATTTTTAAGATTTACTTGAGTAATGCAGCTGGTAGAAAAACTTATCATTTGCTTAGGTTATGCAATTGTTTTGTTTGACAGACCACACATTGTGAGAAACATATGAAATTTCACAACATAGCATGGTATGGAATATTTACTACTCAAACACCGTAGACTTAAGCCTAGATATAAGAACTTTTATTTCAGCAAGAAGAATCGACGAGTATGTGTGGCAGCCACCGCTGGAATTATTTACTTTAACATCTAACTCAGAAGGTGAATTTTGAATGAAAGATTTAATAACTTTTGACATGAACACAGAACGACGCAGGGACACACATACAAGAATACACACGCATATCTGAGTGCCATAATTTTATTTATAATTACCTATCTTTGCACAGATTTAAATTACGCACGTAAGAGCAGGATTAGGTACGGTCGCGAATGTTCGAGAAATAAGGATGGTGTGACAAGATGAGGACTTTCCGATGCTAGGATCGATGATTTATGCTTTATGTTGTTTGCTCGCGAATTGACGTTAGGAGTGATCTTTGCTGTAACGATTGTAGACTGATAAAATTGATATTCTGCAAGTAGAATTAGCGAGATTCCTCCAGCTACTCTGTCCTCAGTCTTCCTTCTTTAACTGTACTTCTGCCGCACAAATGGTGCGAAATCTACCTTGTGTCAAACACGACGGCCGGGCCTGATCTTGTCTTGCCTTGACTTGTATATATTTTTTTGTGTGTATGAATGTTTATTGCCAATATTTTATGTGTGTCTGGATTGCTGATATTGATGAACACCAGGGTAACACAACACGGATTACGGACTTTAAAACGTTACGATAGGTTACACTTTAGAAAAAGAAATCAAAACCAGTATTGCATAGCGACAATGAAGTCTGAAATGAATCACATTTAGACATGTAATACTGCATAGACGCGACGTGCAGAGAGTATCGGATAAACAAGGCTGAAAACAGCATTATCACGAAACAAACTGACATAAGCATAGGCAAACCACATATGGTCAATGTTATGCTCAATATCAAAGCATGCTTATGTATTTCGAAAATTGTAAAGATGTTTATATCTGTTAAATAGCTAATGAAATGAATTTTGTAAAAGAGATATGATTTTATGTGATTTGGATGTTAATGAGAGACAGTCCTTAAGTCAATGTCTTATTAAATCGAAACTATTTGGGAAAGAACAGTGAAGCTAGTTATTTGAATAGGACATGTGGATTAGGAGACCGTGTGAAACAGCAATAACCACAGATGTGTTAAGTGCAGTGAAAGACGCGAGCAAGTGCTTTCATTACTCTTAAGAGACGTTGAACGACTTTCGCGCTACAGAAAGTGCAAATTTCAAACGTTATCACCCCGCGAAAAGACGCTGTCCAGTGAATTAACAGTGTTTAGAACAATTAAAAAAATTAAAAGACAGGCCTGAGAGGACCGATAAATAAATTAAAGTGATAAATTAGTTTGAACAGTGCGTGATGGTGAATAAAGACGCATTCTAACGCCACCATAAAAGCTCACGAGAATCAAACATAAAAATAAAAGAGGACGTATAATGCGCACGCAGGACGTTTAATTGACGCACGTGCTTACATACTGTGAATCAATTAATAAACGTACGCATATGAACAAGAGAAAAGTGCAGTGTGATAATTCAGAGACACTGCTAGGTGATGTGAATTCCACGACACGTACGAATCTCGCCTGCTGCAGACAAACAGACGAATAAACGTAATGTGGTACTCACCCACCGGTGTGAAGTGTGGACCCTCGACGAGTGCAAAGTGGACACTCCTTCCTTAAAAACACACCACACTGTAATCCCCAATGTGTTGCAGTTTGAAACCGTACGATTAAAATTACTGAAGTCATACCGCGCGATCCTGCCACGATGCAACGTAAGCACAGACTGAAGCTGAACCAGTGGCGCGACGTGACGTCATTACTGATTGTTGACAGCGCTATGCAAACAAAGCTCTTACAACACCGTCTAACGGACAATATTAATCAAATAAAAAATATGAAAAAAAAATGTATGGACTCGCAGCAAGCTGCGTTAGCATTAATAGAGACTGAATCTATTCAGCGATAACAAAAATATTAATATAGAATCAAATCTGATACTATAAAATGTTAGCATAATTTTAAATCAGATGCCATAGTATGTAAGATATTCCAGATAATTTCTCCATTTCTGTGACCCCATGTACTTATATGTATGATAGATAGTAAATTATGAAACATCTAACATTTTTACCTTGAAAGATCGCATGTACGATCAACATAAATAATCATTATGACCAATGACTAGTATTCATGATAGGCATTCTGTAAATAGTCATGTATATAGCACCAAAATGTATATGTAGATAGGAAAGTAAGATAAATATTAGACAAATAACCTGCTAGTATCAGAGTCATGGACATACGTCATTTGTATTGAATGCTAAAAGCATTTTTTTTTTTTTTTTTTTTTTTTTTTTTTTTTGTGTGTGTCATATCTGGCGTATGTTCATGTCAGTTTGTTCATTTTATCCTTTACCCACAAGAGCGCACATACACATATATATACCTAGATATCTCCTTCAATAATCACAATTCAATCACGTAATAGCTTTTGCGAATGCACAAAAAAAAAAAAAAAAAAAAAAAAAAAAAAAAAAACACTCATGCACCAGACAACGTGTGAATGAAGGAAACTAATCAAGTGTGCATTCTTTGCAGAAAAAAAAATTAATAGTTATCCTAGTGCAGTAGACATTGCTAATTCCAATCTTTTTGTTCTTTTCATGAGCAAAAATTGCAATGAGACGGTGCGAGCGAGGGGTGCTGAACTGACGATTCATCACGGATCGCTGTTGTCCACGCGCATACTCCGTGCGCAATAATGGAAGCCGCTCGCTGCCGCCGTTCCAGCCTCCAGTACCAACGCAACAACCTCGAGCCGTCGCCGCCGTTACTGAAATTCAACCTACAGACAGTACTAAAAAACTCAACTTCATAATCAATAAAATGAAATTTGATGCAACTTTCTGTACTATAGACATCCATCGATGTGAATAGACTGTAATACGACGAAAAATGATCAGTTCTTGAGAGAACAATTCTGAAAAACGAATATTGCAAAAGACTGACCGATGTTGTACTTATGTGATGTGGATTACATGTAATTTACATTATTATCTTATGTAATATTCGATGTATTTGTGTTCTATGAAACTAGCCTTGACACAATGCTTGTTTGTCACGGCTATCGGATTCTGTATCATACCTCAGCCGTGCCAAAGGGGGCCGTATAATGACACATTTTCCTTTCCCCGATATTATCAGAGAAACTTTTGTATTTTTATATTATTTCGGCATGTTAAAATAGCTATCTATGAAAGTCAGAGAAAGAAAATTTATGAACAACACTTTCAATTTTTTTGTAAGAAAGAAGACACTCTTGCTTTTACTTCGTAGCGATAGCATCTTGCAGACTGGAGCTGTACTTTATTATTTTTATGTGAATGTGTACATTCAGGTAAATATATGTGCTGTGCGCGTATCTTAAATTTATAAATAAACCCCACCTCTCACTTCAATTCGCACTTACGAATTTTTATTAATAATTTTGCCCTATCCTCCCTCCGCCCATAATGTCTTTTTCAGCCTTGTTGAATCACCGCAACAATGGATGGCATAGTTTTTTTTTAAATTAATATTGAATGGTGATATTTCGTGTAGTCTGCCACTCTTGTTTCAAAAATTTATTCCATAATATTATCATTTACTGGCAATAGAACCTGCAGTCGATTTTCTTGTAAATTTTTAGAAGTCCGATGTGTTTGACTTACGTGATATTCCTATCCGATTTATATCATGTCACTTATCTTACTTTACTGTTTGCTACACGAGTCGTAGTTTAATATTGACGAACTGCCATCCACTGTTCGGCGAGTGGTTATCATATTATTAAAATTTCATTTACAGCCAAATTTCAACCACCGATGGATCTATTGTTGAAGGTAACTGCTCGTCGATTCTTTTGTAATGTTCTGCCTGCACAACACTCCACCGTTAAATAGCTTACCATTTCATTTAAATGCATGTAATAATTTTCCCCGTAATTTACTGATTGGGATCTTTCATAGCTTCTAACTTCAAACCACTTCCTTCTGTAAATTTGTTAATCTCAAAAATTAATAGCCAGGCTGGAACATTATAAGCGGCTTACCAAAGTTCGTGAACATAAGCCCAAGTCGCGTGACGAAATTGCGTCCTATCACCAACCCAGACGGCATCAACCCGAGACATGACACATGACAACGCAGCACGCGAACATCAACCCTGGAGGCAATGATCCGATATGAAAGGTTCCAGCAGGTGAGTACCGTATTTAAAGACCTCCAACCATGCCGTCCAGTGCATGCCACATATCGCCATCGACATCGAATGGAGTGCAGCAGTAGTGCGCACAGTAGGCCCATGTTATGCACGCCGTGACTTCTCATCAACGGCCGACACCGACCCCAACTTGCCGATTGATAACGCTGCCGCCGTAAGCAGCGATCCTAGGTGAATTTGCGAGACAGGACAACGCCACCAGAGATTGCTAATGAGACATTCCGGCTGCCGACGTCACCCAATGCCTCCTCACGTATACAGGAGGGTCACCAACGCCTGAAGTCACGGTATCGTCCAACACAGCTAGGCCACATTACATACCCTGCTGTTCACTGTCATCGGACCTTCCAATGGCCGCAGTGGGCAATTTTAGCTCGACGCGTCAGAAAGCACAGTCGCCCCCGTACGACTAGCCCCGCCCGGAATATTACTTCTAGAAGACGACACAACAGAAGACTAACTTGATATACTGCAATGTTGAATATAGAAGCGAACTGCTGTTTAACTTGCAACAATTCCCTACCCGCAGCCGAATTCCACAACCCACTACTACAAGACGTAGTATGGATAAGTGTAAGCCATCACGACGCACAGGATACCGTGCCTGCGGGTGCGGTTCCTGTAGGGGCATGCTTGTCGTCTGTTGGTCGAGCTCTCTACGAGATTACCAGAGTAACTCGGGCGTCCGATCCTTGATTGTCGTGAGTGCACTCGTGTTCTCTCGATAATCCATTTTTAATCCGGGGCAAGTCCCGGAGGTAAATTAAATTGGTCCCAATCCCCCGGTTCCGACCAAGGTTTTCGGGAGGTTTTCCTTGGTTGTAAGGCGTATGCCGGAACTGGTAAGCCCCTCCCACTTATTCCCAATTGGGATTCCCCCTTTGCCCCACTATCAGCTTGTCTGATAATTGGCTGAATAGAACCGCGACTCTTTGTGGGCCGGATTTCAAACAGCCCGCTCCACTGCTCGGAGTGGAGAATGAAAAGAATAAGGTTTTATTATTTTTTTTTTTTTTTATTTTATTTTTTTTTTTTAGTGTAAGCCATTCTTAGAACTTTAGGGCATGGTCTTATTACATATTAGGATGGTTGTAATGCAGATGTGGGTCTAATAATATGAAAATGAGAATGTGGGTAAAATGATATTGCCAGTATCGAGAATGCTTTATCGTAGCCGATATATGAGTGGTGTTCAAATAGAAAGATACGAAACGACACAGTGGATATAATTGCAGTCTTTATTGAAGAATAAACACCAGATGTTTGAACACAGGAATCCCGCTGTTAGACGAGCTGAAGGATTCAAAATGTTCAAATGTTTGTATAGCTTATGAGACTTAACTACGAGGTCATCAGTCCCTAAACTTACAAACTACTTATAAACTAGCTAATCCTAAGGACGGCACAAATACACAAGCCCGAGGGGGGATTCGAACCCCCGACCGTAGTGGCCGTGCAGACCGTGACTGGAGCGCCTCAGTCCCCTCGGCCACCGCGGCCGGCCCGAAGGATTACCTGTTCCCAGAATGCCTGTGGCTGTGACAATATATAGCCCTCTACTCTGTCCTTCAGTTCGTTATACAAGTTGAAGCGCTACGGATCAAACAGATGGAAGTCACAGGGTGACATGTCCGTGCTGTAGGGCGGATGCTTAAGCTGGTGCCACTTGAACTTGGCCAATAAACTTTCTGTGACTCTGGAGACATATGGGCCCGCGTTCTTATGGAGCAGCCACGGCGGAGTGGCCAAGCACATTGAGGCGTTATGCCACGATGCGCGAGGCAGTTCATGTAGGTGGTTCGAATCCCCCCTCGAGCATGGATGTTTGTGTCGTCTTTAGTATAAGGTAGTTCCTGTTTGTAAGTTTAGGGACTGATGACCCCGCAGTTAGACTCCTTGAGCTTAACAAACATTTGAACGAAATCTGTGAGCAGCCAAGGCCATTTGCTCTAGTTGAACTTGCGTAGGCTATGAAATGTCTCACAGTTCGCGTCACTGTTAATAGTTTTTTTGTGCTTGAGGAATTCTATGAGTATCGGACTTGTCTGCTGTGGACATAACCTTGAAATTTTCGCCGGGCGTGGTGGCCGAGGGGACTGAGGCGCTCCAGTCACAGACTGCACGGCCACTGCGGTCGGGGGTTCGAATCCCCCCCCCTCGGGCATGGATATTTGTGCCGTCCTTAGTATTAGCTAGTTCGTAAGTAGTTTTGTAAGCTTAGGGACCGATGACTCCGTAGTTGAGCTATGCAAACATTTGAACTTTTTTTTTTTTTTTTTTTTTTTTTTTTTTTTTTTTTTTTTTTGTTGAAATTTTCAGAAGAGTTTAAGACGTATGCTTCGCGGCTCTAGATGCCGCACTACGTTATTCCAAAGCGGCATATTCAAATATCTAGCGGTTTTTCTTTTGATCACCACTCTTAGATACGAAACGAACAGACACCACAGTACTATAAGTTTCTATTCTACTACATCGGTGGGCAGAGGAATAGGCGGCTGGTTCCTAACGCGCTGTTGCCAGTTTCCGAGTGACAAGCGCCTCTATTATTCGGTTTCATGATTTCTGCATTGGTAAAATCAATTGTCGTCGACTATGTCGTCAGTTACATCATTATGCTAGCAATCTAACTGTACCGTCGAACGGGATGATTTCGGACACCGAGGTGAATTCGGACGATACGGTTTATCTACTATTTCCCGCTGCATAGCAACGAATTACCGTTAATTTCCACGCCCGCGCGCTGCTGATTTTATGCACCAGACTGTAATTCCTGCTTTCCGTGCTCCCGCGTTAGGATCTATTGTTTACCGACGCAGTAATCAGTCGGAGAATCTCATTGTCGATAGTCCTCGCTATGTTAATGAGTGGGAACTTTCTGTTGTTGCGACTGGTAGAAAAGTATCGTAGCATCAGTTGCCGACGAGATCAGTGGGCTGCGGCACTGTGAGAAGTTTTGTACCAGTTTCTCACGAGTTTTGTGTGAAGTTTCAAAGTAACGGAGGTTTTTTTTTTTTTTTTTTTTTTTTTTTTTCTTTTGAAATAATGTACTTTGTGGTGTGATTTCGGACAATGCCGAGAACGTATAAAAGTAAGATCGGTGGAATTATGACCAGTAAATTTTAAAGAAAGCAGTTAGAGATATTCAGAATGGAAAATTAACGTATAGAAAAGCCTTTAATAAGTAAAATTCCTTATTTCAGTCCTTATCGCTTATTTTAATGATGGACGTCCTACAAATATTTTGAAAGTCACTAAAATTAAACAGAATGAAAGTAGAATAAAAAAAGTCAATTTGTGTCCGAAATCACCCCATAAACTTCGAAAAAAACAAACAGAGATTGAAAGTACACATGTGTCCGAAATCATCCCAGGCCATGCGGTGACTTCGGACACTGTCTCAGGCAAAAGTAGATGCACATGGACGTTCTATTTCTAGGATATTTTATTGTTTATACATGTACTCCACCACTTCCGTAAAAACAATGAAATTTGACAGACCCAACGAAAGTTATACTGAAAATAATCTCAAAACTGTCCGAAATCACCCCTTTTAACGATACATTACATCAATGTATAAACATTAAGTGGCGAGAACCTGTGCTTTTGAAAGCTACACATTCGGTCGCGTGTATAGCATCCAGCTAAAGCTCAATTAACAGTTCGAAATGTAATTAATATGTGTTTTTTGTTGTTACAAGAAAGCGTTCATATTTTACTATTTAAAAATTATTGCGATTGTTTAAAATTTACCGGGAACAAAATTTTCGTAGCGTCAATACCCGCGAGTTAAAAGCATTGCTATTCCATTACTTATATGAAGTCTGCAGTAAATAAAATTATAACAAATATCTGATATTATTTTTATATGAAATGGTAATTTACGTGAATCAGTGGGAAAATGCACATAAGAGTAAAATGGGTCACTAGAAATTATAACACCAACGACAATGCTTACATATCTATGTGATAAATTCTAGACGTTACGTATGAGATAGTAGAAATCTAGATTTACAATAAAACCAAATTACTACTTAGCTGTTTGGCGTAAATACTCATTTTGTTTCTCAAGCTGTTGTATAGGTGCTAAACTCATCAGTTCCCTTTGGACTTAAATCTGACACAAATGGCTTTCAGTTGCGAGTCAATACAAATAGTAAAAAATATTTGTTTAAAGTATGATACTTTATTAGAAATAAAATTATTACTTACGAAAGAACTACTACACAATAAACTGTTCGAAAGAGTTAAATTTCTTAGATGTCCCATCACAATTGTCTTTACATGTGTCAGTCTCATCACATTTTTCTTAATCCTCTTCTTCGCTGCTCTCATCAGCAGCAGTTGTTGAGTCTTCATTGCAGTTGATGATTATAGGCTCGATTACGGTGTCTCGGACGACTTTGTCAAAATCTTTTTTTCTGTAGACTTTATCAATGCTCAACACATTTCTGCCATTGTTCGATTGTGACATTATCCAAGGCCTCATGAAGTAAGCGCTCAACATCTGCGATTTTGAAATTGTTGTTATTCTCGGGCACTTCTCTCTTTACTTGAGCCCATATGAGCTCAGACGGGTTCTAATGGTAATGATAAGGGGGTTTGTGCCCCCTTTCATTTTCCAGCACATCTGGCTCATGAATGGGTTCTTCTTTGTGTAAACGAACTTTATCCGACATCTCAGGTCTTGTGTCTGTAGGTGAGAAGGCCATTTTTTGTGGCTAACCAAGCGGCTACGTCAGCCTTTGGTGTTTCTGTTCCTGGAGCACAGTTCAAAACTGCCGAATGATACTTGGCGTTGTCCATGACGATGATTGAACCCTCTTCCAATAAAAAAAATAAATAAATAAATAAATAAAAAAAAAATAAAAAAAACATTGTTCAAACCAATTTTTAAACTTAGCTGTGTTCACTTTCGAATGGAAATCTTCTGCTTCGTTCTTTTGCATCTGTAAACTTATTTACTTTCTTTAAGAAATCCAGTCTTCGTTGATCCCACATGTACAACAATCAGTCTGGCCCCTTTCCCAACTGGTACCTTAAGGCCCCCACTTCGGCTCGAATTCTGCCAGATATACTTTAGTGAATGGTTTTGAGTAAACCATGTTTCATCGAAACAGAATAAGGGTCGTATGTCACCTGAAGTACGCAGCGAATTCATCGTCCGCAAAAATTTAATTCTGGACGTCACTAAGTCGTTGCGTTCAGGTAAGAATTTTCTGCCATCATTCTGATGCTTGTATTTGAATCCCATATCATTTTTACGTCTAAAAGATCTAGCAGATCCGCTAAAATTAATTTTTTTGTCAGTTTTTCTGACGTTGGGTACTCGCCTCTGTCATAAAATTCATAGACAGTTTGCCTGACAACGTCTTTATCAAAGTCGTTCAGTTTGGTTTAGCAGCTGTGATGTTTAATATTCTTCTTCCTGGGAGAATAGAATTCTGGAGATTTTCCTTCGCGACACACTCACTGCACAGTTCTTAAAGTAATAACACAAGCTTTAGTACAAACAGTTTGTACGTTAACAAGGTTCTTCCTTACAATTGTTTCTTTCGGTAATATATCACTGCATTTCTTGACTTCATCGCTATTGATTACGTCTGCAATCTGCAGATCTTTTCTAATGAGCGTGCATGTAGACGCCAACACTTCGCGAATATCGTCTACAACATGTTTTGAATATTTGTTTGTATTGTGGATTATTGGTTTGCCTTGCCGCCGAAATTCTGTTGTCTTTTTCAATCGCATTCTTCCTGTAGTTCACGTACGTCTTGTTTCTAAACCGGGTCCACATGGCACAGGGGAAATGTTTCTTTCTTCCTCACATTCCATTTTTCCAGCTTACAGAAATACTTGGCCTCAATAAATAAACTGAACAAGTAAAAAGGAATAGCGATAAAGTACACTTTTTAACTTAGCCAAACTCCCGTAACTGTTACTCAATAGCGTTCGGAGAAAAAAGCGCTGTGCGGAAAATAACAGACCTCGTAGCTACTGGCACTCGACTGCCTTTCGAAGTAAGCAACTATGGGCGCCCAGCGTTGCCATTTTCGAGTGTTAGAGAGAGAGAGAGCGCTACACGACAATAGACCTAAATGCGGTATCAGCGCGTTAACAGCCACCCGCCTATACCTCTGTCCACCGTTGCAGTTCTGCCGATGAAAGGGTGATTGAAGGGCGAAGAAAATTTGATTGGGGGACTGGAATTAAGTAGCATGAAAAGCTAAAGCAGGACATACAGGGTGTATTTTTTTTATTTGTTTCCCCAGGTGGGGCACGCTGGCAGCACCTGAGGCGCTCTTCAACCTACAGAATTTTTACATGGAACGGAGAATATAAACAAAATGCAAATGGAGTACAAAACGAGAGCAACATAATGGAAGATGAGCATCATTTGAAATGGAGTGTTAGTGTGTAGTATTATATAAGATCACATGGCGTCCAAAATGGAGAGACACTACATTGAAGCACTTAATCACGCAGTTAAAAGACACAGGAATCCACTATGGAATGGCCGTTCACAGTTGCATTAAGAAAACACTGATTATTTACACCGATGGAGACATAGACGATGCACACGCAGATGATGATGATTGTGACGGGTGTAGATGGGGAAGGAGCAAAAGGGAGGAGTAGCAGGGGGAAAGGGGGGAGGGAGTGGAGGAGGTACAACAGATGGTGACAGGTTGAGGAGGGACCAGGGGAAAGTAATGGACTGGATGTCCCTGGAAGCTGTAAGGAGCAGGAGATGGGATTTCAGAGGGACTGGGAAGAGGAGGGGGGATGAGAAAGAAGGGTGAGCGGGGCCCTCTTGCTGGAGTTAAGAACTGTGGGGAGGGAGGAATCAGAGCTGGTACCAGAGATAGATATCAGTTTGGAGGGCATTGTCGGGATGGGGGACGATGCGAAAAGGGTAAAGAGGGTGGACAAGTGGAGAGCAGGGGGTATACAGTAGTAACGGTGCGGCAATGGGCCGAGATCGGTGAGGAGAGGATGGACAAGGTTACGGTAAAGGAAATGGATACGAAGTTGCTCATGAAGCAGACAAGGGAGGAGGGAAGGGAATGGGATCATAGGGAAGCTGCTTTGGGCTGTGGGAAGAGATATGGAAGGCAAGGCGGAGGGCATGGCGTTCCAGGAACTCTAGGTAATTGTTGAAGGATGGGGTGGGGGGCAGAGGTCTAGGCAGGATGGGAGACACCTACAAATGGTGGAAGGGTTCAGGCCCATGTTCGACAAACAAGGAGCTTTTACTTGGATGGAGCATAGGCGGGGGTCCAGGAGAGGGTGCGATGGTGAGGCTGAGGTACTTTAGGGTGGTAGTGAGGCATATGGGATGGCTACGAAGGGTGATGTAAAAATCATGGGGGCTGAAGGAAGGAGTGGTGCGACCTAAATGATCGCCTGGGTTTAGTAAGTTTTATAGATAGGAGCCACTGGTTACATCAAATGGTGAAAAGGTCTTCCTGGAGAAGGCGGTCGGAATGGGCGGGGTGGTAGCTAAGGCAAGGAAAGCAGTGTCATCAGCACTGGAAGACGTGCAAGGGAGGGGAAGGTTTAGGCATAACTCTGGTAAACAGGAGGTAAAGAAGGGGAGCAAGGACGGAACGTTGGGACATGCGAGCAGATGGTAATGTAGGTAAGCAGTCGGGATATAAAGATGGTAGCACGATGAGAATTGAGCTGGAGGGAGAGGTAGAGAGATGAAGGAGTTGGTCATCGGTGGAGAAGGAAGGAAAGCCACATTAGGTGTAAGGGGATGTGTGATGAAATCGGAGGTGGTGATGGATGTGGCAGGATAGGATGGTTTTGAAGATCTTGCAGAACACCATTGTGAGGAAAATAGGACTGTGGAAGGAGGCATTGGAGGGGGGTTGTTGGTTTTAAGGAACACAGGGATTGTAACCAGTGTAAAGGATGATGGTTGCTATGGTGGTAAGGAAGTGAATGGGGCATTCACGGAGGTGGGGATAGAGAGCCGTGACTGAGAGCTGTGTTGCGTTTTGTGTGGAGTGTCAGCTGTAGATCGTGTGCAGTGATGCGTACTAGGGTTGGGAGCGAGACGCATATTTTCTCATTATCATCTGGGAAAAGGGAAAAATCGAAGTGGGGATTGTTTGGGACGGAGAAGATGTCAGAGAAGATGAAGGCGAAATGGTCAGCCTTACTGGAATCATAGGGTAGGCGTTGGTCATTGTGTAGGAGGGGTAGTTGGGGGTGGGTTGGGAACTAGTAAGGCGGTGGAAGTCGTTGCAATACCGGAAGGAGTCTATGGAGATGTGGGCATTAAGCCGTGTAACTGTCGCTAGTGCCGACGATTTTTGGCAGTCAAAAGACTAATATTACTAAAATTTTCCAGTCTATTATGCCGTGGTCTTATGGTTGTATTACTCAAACCCAACGTTTCGTCCCCAACTGCGGAGGACATTTTCAAGGGGGACCGTGACACTTTTGTATGTCGGATGCACAGCCTGGCTCGCTACTGACGGCAGACAAACTCCGTTTACAAAAGCTCGCGCGCAGAGGTGTGACGTCAGATGTTTTGTATATGTGTGCGCAATTCGTCGCTGCCGATTGACGTCGTCCGTTGTTACAGAAGACTGTTACATTTCTTCTTCAACACCGGAATCCTGATTTCATTTAGTTTCACGCCCTTCTCCATCCTATTGTAATTATTGAGGTGTTTTACAATTTCTGAAGCCTCACTGTCCACTCTTTCGTGGTATCCATTTGTGGCTGCTAAAACCTGAGTCTTATCAAATTTAATAATGTGGTCCTCTGGTTGAAAACATGTTCAGCAACAGCTGAACTGTCAATCTCTCACCTTCTACAGTTACCCTTGTGCTCTTCTAGACTTTTTTTTTTTTTTTTTTTTTTTTTTTTTTTTTTTTTTTTTTGTGGTGCCCATGTATATGTCTCCACAACTACACGGAATCCTATAAGTTCCTGCATTTTCCAGGGGTTTGCAGGCATCCTTCGCTGTGGGTGGTAAAAAGACTGCGCATGTGTTGCTGTAGTTGCTAGTGGCTTGGAAGTATATCTCAGTCTCGGGTACAGAGAACGGAATGGTAGAGGCGGCGTGATTCCCGGAAGAGTGCCTGTGGGGAAAGGGTGGAATGGTGAGGGTGTATTTCTCTGGTGGAGAAAGGAGACAGCATGGTCTATGTTGGCAGAGGAGTGGAGGGGAAGGCAGTGCTTTTGACCTGATGGGTGAGGAAAAGGCTGCTCGGGAAGGTGGGGACGAGCTAGGATTGTTGGGGTGATGGATATTTGGGGTAAAGGTGAGGAGAACAGGGTCATAGTCAGTGCCAATATGGTCAAGAACGACAGCACTGACGCGCCTGGAGGTTAGGAGACGACAGTGGAGTTGCTGCAAGGGCGGTTATGGCAGGGGAGGGGGATGACGTAAGGAGAAAGGTTTCGTTCAGGAGAAAGGCATCCACTGCATTGGGAGTGGGTGTTCATTAGAACGAGTTTGTTGGTTGGAAGGGAGATGATGATGGCGTAAAGAAGAGTAACTTGTTGCTGCTCCATGAAAGCCATCAAGGATCAAGGGGAGAGGGAGGCGAAAGAAAGGGACTAATTGAGGTTCTGGCGGCTGTCAGTCCAGGATAGGGAGAAGTAGATGTGGTTCTGGGATGCCATAGCTTTAAAATTCAGGCTAAAAATTGACTAGGCGGCGAGGGAGACTTGGTGAAGGGTATAGGGGCGTTGAAATGCGTAGATATTTTGAAGGACAACGGAGAGGAACCTGACGATGTCCTGTTCGTCAGAGCGTGGACAGAGTGAGTTGGTGGCGGGGATAGCATGATCGGTGGGATGGATGGGGACGGTAAATTCTGCTTTGATGGGAGGGGGGCGGGATTTACACTTGTAGGATTAGCTGGGGAGCAGGGGTCTAGATATTTGGAGCCTTAGCAGTGGGGATAGACAGGAGGGAGGCGGCAGTTTTCGGGAAGGTGGTCATTGTAAGCGAGTCACAGGAAACAGTGGTAGGAAGGGGAAAGAGCGTGGGAGGGTTCAACAGGGTCTTATGCCTTCGTGCAGGCATGCAGCCCATAGTGGAGACCTCTTTCTAAAAGTTTCTTTTTAAATTTTGTGACTTAAGCTTTATAACTTAGTTGTAACTTTTATTATGTGACTTCTTTTAATTTATAATTTCTGATGAAGGCAATCCAAGTTATTGCCAAAATCAGGTTATATAATTTTAATTTTGCGATTGAGGGCTGCATTTTTGTTGTAACGGTCGCTGACAATAGCCTCTATGTAAAAAAATCCAATGGTCAATTGCTTATCGTTTATTTAATGTAATGCTTGACGGTAGTTATAACACAGCATTAAGGATTTACTGTACTGGCTTCTTTGTTGAACTGAATTCAAGCTTGGTGACTTTTATATCACGGCTTCAATTTCGTAAGCGACTTTATTTATTTGAGATAAATGTCATTCCTGATGTATAACCGAGGTATATATTTCACTAAACTGTGCTAATTTCAATAGCTATTTTAAGGAAATTTTGGAATGAAATGAGTTATGGCACTTCGGTAATTGCTTCCCGCTCCTACCATACCAGTTCATTTCCTACCAGATACTGTTATGTCGGAGAAGCATTCTTCATTGTTGTCACAGTAAGCAATGACGGAATCTGAACACGAGCAACGCACGTTGCTTAAATCGGCACTCGTGGCGGAATACATATTCACCAGCGGCGCTTGTCGCTCGGTGTCAGGGCGGAATCTCGTTGCGACCATAAATATGCATGTTCGCTTACGCGTGTGTACACTGCGCGTCTCTCGGTATCCACAGCGCACATATTTTTACGACGCCGTTTTCACCAGCAGGTTCCCGTTATGCATGTTTTTGTGCCGACAGTCTCACCACAGAGCTACTCTACTGGGCATTAAAATTGCTTCGCCAAGAAGAAATGCAGATGATAAACGGGTATTCATTGGACAAATACTAGAACTGACATGTGATTACATTTTCACGCAATTGGAGTGCATAGATCCTGAGAAATCAGTACCCATAACAACCACTTCTGGCCGTAATAACGGCCTTAATGCGCCGGGCACTGAGTCAAACAGAGCTTGGATGGCGTGTGCAGGTACAGATGCCCATGCAGCTTCAACACGATACCACATTTCATCAAGAGTAGTGACTGGCGTATTGTCATGAGACAGTTGCTCGGCCACCATTGACCAGACGTTTTCAGTTGGTGAGAGATCTGGAGAATGTGCTGGCCAGGGCAGCAGTCGAACATTTGCCGTATCCAGAAAGGCCCCTACAGGACCTGCAACATGTGGTCGTGAATTATCCTGATGAAATGTAGGGTTTCGCAGGGATCGAATGAAGGATTGGGCCAACATCTGAAATGTAACGGCCAATGTTCAAAGTGCCGTCGATGCGAACAAGAGGTGACCGAGACGTGTAACCAATGGCATCCCATACCATCACGCCAGGTGATACGCCAGTATGGCGATGACGAATACACGCTTCCAATGTGCGTTCACCGCGATGTCGCCAAACAAGGATGCGACCAACATGGTGATGTAAACAGAACCTGGATTCATTCGAAAACACGACGTTTAGCCATTTGTGCACCAGGGTTCATCGTTGCGTCAGTGATGAGCGTCAAGGGTAACCGCAGCTATGGTCTCCGAGCTGATAGTCCATGCTGCTGGAAACGTCGTCGAACTGTTCGTGCAGATGGTTGTCGTCTTGCAAACGTCCCCATCTGTTGACTCGAGGATCGAGACGTGGCTGCATGATCCGTTACAGCCATGCGGACAAGATGCCTGTCATCTCGACTGCTAGTGATACGAAGCCATTGAGATCTAGCACCGCAATCATTGAAACTCAATCGAGTATATAAAATCGTACATATAGAAAAATATCGTTCCATATTGCTCTCCTGAAGCCACCTATTATACTCTGCTAACAGTCATTGGATGGCGGCCAACGCGAGCAGCAGTGGCGCGATACGATAAACTGCAATGGCGATAGGCTACAATTCGACCTTTATCAAAGTCGGAAATGTGAAGGTACGCATGTCTTCTCCTTACACGAGGCATCACAACAACGTTTCACCAGGCAATGCCGGTCAACTGCTGTTTGTGTATAAGAAATCGGTTGGAAACTTTCCTCACGTCAGCACGTTGTAGGTGTCGCCATCGGCGCAAACGTCGTGTGAATGCTCTGTAAAGATAGTCATTTGCATATCACAGCATCTTCTTCCTGTCGGTTGAATTTCGCGTCTGTGGTGTAGCAATTTTAATGGCCAGGAGTATAAGTGAATATGAGGCTGGCAAGTGGACACATTAAATGCTGTATCTATGGTCATCGCCCTACTTACATCAACATTAGAGTGCTTTGCTTATACGGAGCCATGGCGTGTTTCGTCGCATCTCCACGATAGTGCATCAGATGTCCGGCCGCGGCTCTAGCTGTGACGTCACAACCGTGTGCACGAGGCCAACGAGAAAGACAGGGCATGTAGTGTATGTCACGCTCTATCATCAGTCAGGACTTGGGACTAGGCGACCGCTAGCTGTCTAGCTGGCTCAAAAAAAAAAATGTTCAAATGTTTGTAAAGTCTATGGGACTTAACTACGGGGTCATCAGTCCCTAAACTTACAAACTACTTATGAACTACTTACAACTAAGGACGGCACAAATATCCATGCCCGAGGGGGGATTCGAACCCCCGACCGTAGTGGCCGTGCAGACCGTGACTGGAGCGCCTCAGTCTCCTCGGCCACCGCGGCCGGCTGTCTAGCTGGCCGCTATGAGATAGTGCGCTGTGCCCCAACGTCCAGCCAGTTGCGTAGCGCTCGCCTTGTCTCAAGCTTTCTCTGATGACGTGGCTTGACGTACTCGCCACGTCCTGTCTTTCTCGTTGGAATCGCGTGCGCATTCTGTGCATGAGTATCGTGTCCTTACCAGCCCCAAGCACAAGTAAACAAGCAGCGCAGGCACAACACTATGGACTGTAGAATATCAAGCGAATACGGACACGGATTCAAAACATAACTACCTACAATCTACGTCATCTACTCTGCAAATAACATTCAAGAGTATGGCAGATAGTTTATCGAGCCGCTTTGTAATATTACCCTATTTTTCCATTCTGTATGCAGGAATGTACAAGGATTTGCGAGTAAAATACATATACTACCCACAGTTCTTGACAGGTTCAACATGAATGTTGTCATACTCTCTAATACAACGAGAAGAAGAAGAACTTGACAGTTACGTACATATCTGGAGTGGGGTATCAAAAGCTGTAAGAGACAAAGCAGGATTCTCCATTATGATAAAGAAAGAATGGACAAAAATAATCACAAATTGGACATTTCTCAATTAACTATCACTATTAAACAGACATTTTTTCTATGGAATCTGTGATTATTGGAGTATATGCAATCACGATCGATACAAAAGATCAGTGAAAGATACATTTTCGAGCACCTTCAAAGAAACTGCAGAAAAAAGCCCAAGGAGATAAAGAATATCATGGGAGACATGAATGGAAGAGAAGGAATTAAGAATAGTAGGAAAACTTGGAGAGGCAGAATATAATGATTGTGGAAAACGATTCATTGAAATTAGTGAACAATTTGGTCTAAAATCACCAACACTTTCTTTCATGCGCAAGAACATTCATACATATATTTGTCAACACAATATTAAAGAACTTCGTTACTATAACAGATTATATTATCATTAGTGAACGAAGTACTATGAAGGCAGCAGAAGATCAATGAGGTCTCTTACCGATGATGCTGTAATATATCGAGAAGTCGCAACACTGAACAAGGGAAGCGCAGGAGAATCTGCCGCGTATCAATGCAAAGATTATTAGGAAAAAAATCCAGTAGCAGTGTATGGCGGTGCGTGCTTCTGTCAGTGTTCGGGACGTGTATGTTTCTCGAGGAGTCAACCAATATATTGTTCTCTCCTGCATAAGTTTCGCAAAAAAGTCCTCAAAGATAAAGTCAGTGAGGCTAGAGCCCATAAAGATATACAAAAAATTGTTTTTCCCGTGAAAATTACGTGACTGGATTAGCAAGAGGAACTGACAACGGTACACAAACGTACGCTCCAACACAGTCTGTGAGTAGCTTCAGAGTATGGGTTCATTTGATGCGGATGAAGAAATGACGTACTACAAAAAACAGAACTTGATGCAATGTCGTAGACGTTCGAGATGGGAGTCATTTTCTGCAGAATAAATCAACGCTGTACACCGTGTCATTTGTAAAATGATCCATCTAGTGATCATAAGGGTGTGAATTCGTATCCTGCTGAGGATCACCTGCAATGCTTGCTGAAACGTTGCTATGTTTTACAACATTACACACCCTGCAACCCAGACAAATTTTGTGAAAATGGAGTTTGTGTTTGATAAATAAAATGCCTTAAGAAGGAGGTAGCGTGATTTATGAGATATTGTCTGTGTGCACACAACACATTACGTGAAGTTCATCCATTTAGTTACGTGGCTACCTCTGGTACGCCCAAAAGTAATCACCCCTTCTCGGCGCTCCGTCACGTCGAGCTTGCGTTACTGTCAGATGCGGTGAAGGAGACAGATAGTGCGGTGTTCCAACCTACTGGAAGCACAAGGAGAACTCCTCGTGCTGTAGTTCCCAGCATCCAGCTCACCCCTTGCCGGCTCTGGACGCCGAATTTACTTCAAGAGACCACGCTAACTAATCTTTACTTACATGTCCCTCCACTCTATGACTTGGTACAGCAACAGTGTTTCCAATTATTCTAGGAGCATTCACATAAATAAAGCCACTAATACCTGACACAGATCCACGCGCTCTTCAAGGAGACGGATTCATGTAGGTTATACTGTTCGTACTGGTGTTCACATACCGGTGTGGACGCACAGCAGACCTAAACTGTAATGAGTACTTCAGCCATGTTCGTCTAGTTGCAGTAACTATTATCGTCCTGTTGAGTCATTCTTCTAGTTTTATAACCTTCCCAGCTATCACTCAGTTACTCATATATTACTCTTCGAAAAACTATTTTTTTTGATAGTCTGCATAGTTTTCTGTAATTTAACGATGATACTAGTCAGTTCTGACAACGTATGTAGGCCTACCACTATGTGGTGAAACACCTGTCAGCTGTTCTCGCGATTTTCACATGATTTTAGTTAAAAAAATGTTCAAATGTTTGTAATTCTATGGGACCAAACTACGTTGGTCATCAGTCCCTAGACGTACAAACTACTTAAATTAAGTTAAACTAACCTAAGGGAAACATACACATCCATGCCCAAGGGAGGATTCAAACCTCCGACGTGGGAGGCCGCGTGGGATTGATTTTTAGTCACGTATACTTTGTTTAGTATCGTGATCAGGCTTTCTCATTCTATAGCCATCGAGCTTGAAATGACGACTTTTAAAAATAGTTTTAATTGAAATTTAGTGACCAAATGAACCAAGCCATAGTTCAATTAAAACCACTGAAACAAAGCTGTAGCAAAACATTTCTTCATGGCCGTAAAATAAAAGGAAATATTTCATTTTAGCATGGTGCGGTTATAATGCTTTTGAAGGAGATTGGCAATTTGTTGCCGGCCGCGGTGGTCAAGCGGTCTGCGGCGCGCTAGTCACGGTCTGCACGGCCACTACGGTCGGCCGTTTGAATCCCCACTCTGGCATGGATATTTGTGCAGTTCTTAGTATTAGCTAGTTCATAAGTAGTTTGTTAAGTCCCATAAGTTCTACAAACATTTGACATTGCTTAAACGATTATTTACTCGTACATAAATGGTTCTTGAGGCACAGCGATGGAATTTTTCAAGGAAGCAAATGACAGAATTTGATTTCACTTTCAAGCTAGCTCAGTAATTCGTAGAGAAAAAAAAATTCTCATCAACCTCAGCAACCCACGACGGTTTGCTTGAACACTTAGCTGGAGATCGTTATAATTGGTAACAATTCACTGTCGTGCTCCCGTGTGAGCCAATATGAAAGAAAGTGAAATAATTAAAACTCAACCGAGTATATAAAATCGTACACATAGAAAAATATCCTTCCCGGGAAATGAAAATGGAACTAACGAAGTAATTATAAACAAATCGAATGTATTTGTGAATGTAATAGTTACACGTTTCCATTCTGGTCGAAGAAATACACAGTAGCATACCGCTATTTCAGAATTCTCATTTTACTGTAGCCCCTATTCACCTGTCACATAAGGCAGGAATATTCCAGAATAACAGAGCTATAGTTACAAAAAAACCAATTGTTGAAGAGAACAGAGTTATAATTTCAGACAAAACATAAATCGCTGTTCAATATTGGCAAGCATTAATTTCATCTTTGCACAATTTCTGAGTATTAAGATGTAAATGAAATGCCATCTACAACATAAAGCGTATGAAAAGCTGTGAGATCTCTAAAAATCTTGGCAGGTGAGTAATTAGACGTCATTTTATGGCGAATTTCCTGAATATATATTAACTAAAATAACTTCCTTCGTCTTACATGAGATATCAAAACTCTTTGCGATGGAAAGAATGCGTCGCCAGGCGCATTTATGTACATCTTATGTTTTTGAGTGAATCTGATTTCGTTTTGTAAGTGGTCCTCTTTTTTTCTTCTTTGGTAACTTTTCTTTTCACCTCAGTTACGGATTTTTTTTAAAACCCCGTTTCCTGTGGTTACGTTTTTCTCAGATGTCTTTCTGTAACTTTTTTTGTACGGTAAACGCTTGCAGATCGATTACATTCAGAAGTTACGGACTCCAGAACTTTAGTAACATTGACTTTAACATTATTTAGATGAAACCCACGAAGTAGTGTCATTCTCGAAGTGCCTTGAATGCGAATACTGAAAAGAACGTCCCCACTTACACCTACAAGCTGATGTGTCATTCGAACATTGCAACATCGTAGAGTTCTTTCCTTTTTTTCTGTTTCCTTTCCTTTCCATTTCTTCCATTTCTTTTCTTTCCTTTCCAAATGTTATATATGACAACTGTTTCCCCAAGAAATTAATTAAATATAATCCATAAATATAATCCATAGCTTACTAAAGGAATACAAATATCTTGTAACAGAAAAAGGGAACTATATCTATTCGCAAGAAAGAGCATAATCCAGAAACAATAAAATATTATAAAAACTACTGTGCTGCTTGAAGAAAAGTTATGAAAAATCAAGAAACATGTGCATCACGTCTGAGATTATTTCCTGTGATAATAAAATTAAAACAATTTGGAATATTATTAGAAGGGAGGCAGGGAAATTAAGAGAGGGAAGAGGGTATTAACGTCAAAACAAATGAAGACTTTATTAACAAAATGTCAGAAGTTGAAAACTTGTTTAATTATTACTTTTTAAATATTGTAGAGAAAATAGGATCTAACTGCCCATTAGAATGAGCAAGACAGTTAATGGAAGAGGCCATACCTACACAATTTGATACAATTGAAATTTCACCCACCTCTCCTTCAGAAATTACGAAAATAAAAAACTGTCTCAAGAATAAAAGATCATATGGAATTGATAGCATTTCCAGCAAGGTATTAAAAGCTTGTTCCCAAGCGATAAGTAGGATTATATGTCATATATGTAATAGCTCTTTAAAGTAGGGTATTTTCCCGGATATACTGAAATATCATATCGTTAAACGTTTGCATAAAAAAGAGGATACATCTGATGTCAACAACTACCGCGCAAACTCACTTCTGACAGCTATATCAAAAATGTTTGAAAAAGTTATGTATTCCCGAGTTTCTTCACATATTAGTAAAAATAAAGTTGTAACAAAATGTCAGTTTGATTTTAAAAAAAAAGCTTTTCAACAGAAAATGCTATGTACACCTTCACTGGTGAAATTTTAAATGCTTTGAATAACCGGACTTAATCATTCGGGATTTTTTGTGATCTCTCAAAGGCTTTTGAGTGTGTAAATCATGGGATTCTTCTATATAAGCTTAAATATTGTGGTATGAGTGGGACAGTTCACAAATGGTTTAAATCATACTTAAATGGAAGAGTGCAGGAAGTTTAAATAAGCAGTTCACATGATATAGGTGAAACAATAAATTCGTGTGACTGGGGAGTCATCAAAAATGGGATCCCATATGGTTCGGTCTTGGGTCCTTTGCTATTCTAAATATAATATTAATGACCTGCCATTCTACATTCACGAAGATGCTAAGCTAGTTTTTTCTGCAGACGAGTATAGCTATCACACCTGACAAACAGGGATTAACTGATAAAATTGTAAATGATATCTTTCAGAAAGTTATTAAGTGGTTCTCTACAAATGGGCTCTCATTAAACTTTGATAAAACCCAATATATACAGTTTCATACAGTAAATCGCATGACACCATTAATAAATTTAGTCATTTAAAATAAATCAGTAGCTAAGGAACAATACAATTTATAGGTGTTTGGATTGACGAGTGATTGTATAGGAAGAATCATATTGAAGATCTGCTGAAACATTTGGGTTCAATGGTCATTGCAAAATTTGGTGATTTGAATCTCAGTAAATTAGTTTACTACGCCTGTTTTCATTCACTGCTTTCATATGGGATCATATTATGGGGCATTTCAAAAGTGAGTAAAAAAGTATTTGTTGCACAAAAGCGTGTAATCAGAATAACTGCTGGAGCCCACCCAAGATCATCCTGCAGACATTTATTTAAGGATCTATGGATCTTTACTGTAGCTTCATTCGCTCATGAAATTTGTTATTAACAATCCGACCTGACTCATAAGTAATAAATGCGTGCATAGCTACAAGACTAGGAGAAAGGGTGATATTCACTATTAAAGGTTAAATCTAATTTTGACACAGAGAGGTGTGAATTATGCTGCCACAAAAGTCTTCGTTTACTTACCAAGTAGTATGAAAAGTATGACGCATAGCCAACTAGTATTTTAAAAGAAATTAAAGGAATTTCTTAATGGCAACTCCTTCTACACTGTAGCTGAATTTTTAGATAAAACTTTAAAAAAATAAATAAATAATAAAATAAAATCATCATCATCATTATCATCATTAGAGACTGAGTATGCCTTTCAGCGCTCAGTCTGGAGCATAGCACCTCTAATTAAATTCCTCCACGATCCCCTAATCAATGCTAACTTTGGTGCCTCGTCTGAGGTTATGTCTTTTACTTCAAAATCATTCTGCGCCGAATCTAAGTACTTTCTTCTTGGTCTACCTCGACTCCTCTTTCCCTCCGCTGCCGAGCACACGAGTCTTTTAGGTAACCTTGTTTCTATGTGTTTAACATGACCCCACCATCTCAGTCTGTTCGAACTAAATGCTTCATCTATGTTGTTCATTCTCCTTTTTTCTTTGATTTCCTCATTATGGACACCCTCCTGCCATTGTTCCCATCTATTAGTACCTACAATCATTCTTGCTACTTTCATATCTGTAACCTCTACCCAATGAATAAGGTAAACTGTATCCACCCAACTTTCTCTCTCATACAACAAAGTTGGTCGAATGATAGAGCGGTGCACTGCTAACTTAGTCTTGGTACTTATTTCCTTCTTGAAGACGAGAGTAGATCTTAGCGGAGCACTCACTGCATTAGCTTTGCTGCACCTCGATTCCAGTTCTTTCGCTATGTTGCCCTCCTGTGAGAAAATACATCCCAGGTACTTGAAACTGTCTACCTGTCCTAACTTTGTTCCTCCTATTTGGCACTCAATATGTTGGAATCTCTTTTCCACAGACATTACTTTCGTTTTGGAGATGCTGATCTTCATATCATAATCCTTCCACCTCTGATCGAGCTATAAAATATTATTTTGCAACCTTTCTATCGAATTGGCCATAAAAACTAAGTCATCCGCATATACGAGATTGCTTATTTTGTTTTCACCTGCCAGTCTACTGTTTTCAAGATATGATCCATGAATAGTGTGAACAACAGTGGTGACAGGTTACAGCCTTATATTACTCCTGAAACTACCCTGAAGCATGAGCTTAATTTGCCATCTAACTGCTGCCTGACAGTCTACGTAAAGCCCTTAAATTGCCTGCAGAAGTTTGCCTCCTATACCATAATCCTGAAGAACTCCCTCCTAGGAACACGGTCATGAGCCTTTTCCAGATCTATGAAACATAGATACAATTCTTTGTTCCACTCATAGCACTTTTCCATTACCTGCCGTAAGCTAAATATCTGGCCCTGACAGCCTCTAAGAGGCAAGACAAATGTAAATAAAAAAATCCTTAAAATATTCATTGTTATGTATAGGCAACATTTACTAAACTGACACGTTCCACATCATTACGACCCTGCCCAAGGAAGCAATGTGCTACGAATTTAATACCTCGGTTTGCAAAGGTTAAACAGGGAAGACAACAGTACAAGTCACTATAGAGTCAACACAAACAAAGATGACCAAAAGTGAAATATAACGACAGTGAGTATTAATCGACAGGTGAGGCAGCATTAATTCTGTCCCTCTGTTGTATGACGATAGACAGTGCAGGATTCCAAGTGGAATTTAAACAGATACCACGATTTCTGTTTATAAGGTCGCTTTCTATTTTAATTTCAACAAATTCCTTAATAACACTATCCCAATAGGTATAAGTGCATGCGAGAATCACTGTGTTGTATTCCATAGGGTGACCGCTGCCAGAACAATTTTTTTCCCAAATGTTTCTTAAGCTTAAGGGACTTAACTGCGGGGTCATCAGTCTCTAAACTTACAAACATGGACTACCTTATACTAAAGACAGCACAAACATCCATGCCCTAGGGGGGTTCGAAACCCCGACGGGAACGGTCTCGCGCATCATAGCATAGCGCCTCAATGCGCTTGGCCACTCCGCCGCGGCAGATTGTCTGACCTGTATATGACTGCAAGGAATGCGATAGACACCAGAATTACGCAAACTAAGATCATCCTTTACGGACCCCAACTGGATCTTAGAAGGTGGTCGAAGAACACATTTGACTATTTCCGCAAAATATGACCAATCGTGTTGGAAATGCTTCCTCCTTAACGCAGAAAGGCCATAGATTTAGGTGCCACTTCATTACTATCGTCACCCACTCGTTGCACAGCAGGCTGGCAGCGCAACGCACGTTTTATATGCCTCTCACTATAACCATTCTGACGAAAGATGACCTCCAGATGGGACAACTCAGCTTATAAACTTTCAGGGTCTGAAATGACACGGGCCTTGTGCACCAAGGTACGAAGTACTGCTTCACGCTGAGCTGAATGGTGACAAACTAGTGTGAGTAGGCTACCTATAAACAGCATGTCCCAATGTACCAGCAACATTCCTTCTGACCAATACATCAAGGAAGGGAAGGCAGCCATTCTTTTCCACCTTCATAGTGAGTTGAATATTCGGTTGGATTGAATTTAGGTGTTCCAAAAGACCGTTAAAGTTCTCAGTATCATGAAGCCAAACGAAAAAAGTGTCGTCTAAGTATATGAAAAAAACACGTAGCGCAGGTTTCAGGATCGCTGACTCTAAACCACATTCATCGAAATCCTCCATAAACAATTTGACCACAATAGGTGAAAACTCCATCAATTTGTTCGTAGTACTGACCACTGAATACAAAGTAAGTGGGAGTCAGCACATGCCGAAAATGATTCATTAACTCGACACCAAACGTAACCTCAATGAGCTGCAACGAATCAGACGGAGGGACGCGAGTGAAGAGAGAAACCACATCAAAACTTACTAAAATATCATAATCATTCAAAGGAAATCTCTGCAATCGACATAAGATATCCTCCGAGTTCTTAATGTGGTTTTCACACCTACCTACTTTTGGCCTCAACAAATTAGGAAGATGTTTAGCTACACGGTATGTCGGAGCACCAACGTTAGCTACTATAGGCCCCAAAGGAACATTGCTTTTGTGACTGCAGCGGCCTTTTTCGCCTCTCTACGGGCTTGTTTGTGGGCATTCCTAGGGGACTGTGTATTATCTTCAAGAAACTGTAAATTTATTTATTGTTGCGTATGGCATTTTTAAAATTGTCATTTCAAAGACAAATATATTTGTTGATCTTTTGCCGTCCTGGTTTCGTTATTCCGTACAGCGTATAGCTTCATGAGCGGAGATCATTAGTAGTGCCTGACATGACCTCCCTCCTTCTGCTTGAAGCGGCACCATTTGATCCTCAATGGTCCTTTTCTGGCAGAGTACCCAGATCTTGGCGGGTTCGTTCGAAGCTTACAGATGACGGGTCTGTAATGTATTGCAACAGTTTCATATGGAACAAATTTCGTCATTTTTTAGGTTACTCAGGTTGACTATATACTTACTAGGACATGGTCAACCTGAGTTTTGTTCGACTCACTATAGTGTGACATTAAGTGGGTTTTATGCTTTTTGAAGCAGGTGTTCATGATGATCAACTTATGAGTTTCGGTATAGATTCTTTTCTCCTTTATTTCCTGTTCCTTGACCGACGTGTCAATTCAGGTCCCCAGTAACGACGAGATAATCTTCTGCTGGGACTTAAGCAGGCTTTTCGTCGATCAGGCGTATACATTATGTAAATGTAATCCACGGAGAAGTGTCAACCTAGAAATTATTATGCAGGCTTCACTGTATATAAACTCTGTAGACTCGGTATTAATCTGTGCACTAATTACGCCTACAGTGTCACGTGGAATTAGAACCACATTTAGTCAGAGGCCTCATCATGTAGTAGAAACGTGATGGCTAAATTAAAATGAACAGTAAAAAATACAAACAGTTCGGAAATAAATACCACGACCTCTTACGTGCAATCCGATCACTTTAACGAGAGATCACCATCATTATATGTTTCGTTCGTTAATCAGGTCTTCTTTTATCTTTTAAACATGTTCTGAATGGTCGCAAACGGGGCCAATATTTTGGGATGTTTGATATTTTCCTTTGATTACAAGCTAAATTTTATGATCGGTGAGTCAGTATCAGTATTAACGATTTTGAACTAGCAATATTTCGTAAATTGTAAGAGACAAAACTAGTATAATTTTGGAATAAAATTAGTTATAGAAGGTAATCTTGATCACTGAATTTTGGACTTTTAAGTTTATTCACAAGAAAGATACAGGGGCTCGGAATTGCGGTGAATTGCTTAAAGAAAGAAAAGGCTGTGCGCTCAACTTGGTGGTGCAAAGGACGCTTCGTAAGTGAATTCTGAATTATGACTATCACTGAACGTAAGGACAAAAATACACCGCACACCAGAGATTAGCACAGTTTTCATAATACTTTCTCAGGTGAAAACTAATGTAAATCATAAATTTCTTTGACAGCGGTTTTAACATTGTACGAAAAGAAACAAATTTCTGGTATGACTCAATGATAGTCGTGAATGGTTTATCACTAAGAAGTTTCTACATTTGGAACTTTTGTAGGCGATGCAGCCAGAAATAGTACTAGTGATCACTACGAAAACCTATTATCGACGACTGGAGACCAAAGTTCCACGTTCTCGAAGAGAAATGGCGATTCTTACTTGAACAGTGATAGTGCAGAACGCTTACGAAACAATTACGTTCATCATGTAAAATTTTAATATGACTTACGAGCACAGCTGTGTCTCCGTCGCAGCAGACCATATAATTAAAACGTGATAAATGAGTGAGTGCCGTTTAGGTTATGTTAGGTTAACACACACTCAAACAAAGATTATCTCCTCCGGAGTGGACAATACAGAGACCAACACTTATGTAACCCCTACGTTCCAATATAACCATACTGAATCACATTATGACATGGGAAATTAGTAGGTCTATATCAGCTATTGTGCTTTGATTAACTTATTACCTTGGGACTACTGCCAATAGCCGACCGCAGTGGCCGAGGTGACTGAGGCGCTTAAGTCACGGTCAGCACGGCCACTACAGTCGGGGGTTCGAATCCCCCCTCGGACATGGATATTTGTGCCGTCCTAGTCCGTAAGTAGTTCATAGGTAGTTTGTAAGTTTAGGGACTGGTGACCCCGTAGTTAAGTCCCATAAACTTAACAAACATTTGTAATTTGTACTGCCAATACTCACAAGTAAACATAGATTTACTTAAGTGCACATTTCTGTCAATGACCCAAAGTTAGATATAGTGGGGATTAGTGAAGTTCGGTGGCAGGATGAACAGGATTTCTGGTCAGGAGAGTACAGGATTATAAATACAAAATCAGTTGGGGGTATCACAGGACTAATAATGAATAAGAAAATAGGAATGCGGGTAAACTACTATGAGCAGCACAGTGATAGCATTATCATTGTCAACATAGATACGAAGCCAACACCGACAACAGTAGTACAGGTATATATGCCAACTAGCTCTGCCGATGATGAGGAGATTGAAGAAATATATGAGGAGCTAAAGGAAGAGGAAAAGTTAATTTTGATGGGAGACTGGAATTCGGTAGTAGGAAAAGGAAGAGAAGGAAAAGTAGTAGGTGAATATGGACTGGCCGGAGGAATGAAAGGGGAAGTCGCCTGGTAGAATTTTGCACGGAACATGATTTAATTGTAACAAACACGTGGTTTAAGAATCACAAAAGAAGGTTGTATACATGGAAGAGACCAGGAGACACCGGAAGGTATCAGATAGATTTTATAATGGTAAGACATAGATTCCGGAAACCAGGTCATAAACTGCAAGACATACCCAGGGTCAGATATAGACTCTGACCATAACCTGTTAGTCACGAACTGTAGGCTGAAACTGAAAAAAACTGCAGAAATGTAGGAAAATAAGGAGATGGGACTTAGATAAATTGAAGGAAAGTGAAGTTCTGGAGAATTTCAGAGGGAGATTTAGGCAACAATTTACAGAAACAGGGGGAAATAAAACAGTAGAAGAGGAATGAGCAGCATTGAGAGATGAAATAATGAAGGCAGCGGAGGACAAAATAGGTAGAAAGGCAAGACCTACAAAAAATCCTTGGATATCACAGGAAATACTAAATTTAATTGATGAAAGGAGAAAATGCAGTAAATGAAACAGGCAGAATGGAGTACAGACGACTAAGAAATGAGATTGAGAGGAAGTGCAAAATGGCTAAGCAGGAGTGGCTAGAAGCCAAATGCAAATCTGTAGAAGAATGTATAACAAGGGGATAAGTAGATACCGCCTATAGGAAAATAAAAGAGACATTTAGGGACAAAAAAGGCAACTCTATGAATATCAGGAACTTGGATGGAAAACCAGTTCTCAGCAAAGAAGGGAAAGCTGAAAGGTGGAAAGAGTACATAGAGCAGCTCTACAAAGGAAATGAACTTAGAGACAATGATGTAGGAAGGGAAGAGGAAGTAGATCAAGATGAAATAGGAGATACTATACTGAGATATGAATTTGACAGAGCCTTGAAAGACCTAGGTCGGAACAAGGCCCCAGGAGTAGATGACATACCCTCAGAGTTACTAAAGTCTCTGGGAGAGCCAGCCATGACAAGACTATTTGAACTGGTGTGTAGAATGTATGAGACAGGCGAAATGCCTTTAGACTTTAAGAAACATGTAATAATTCCCATTCCAAAGAAATCAGGCGCAGACAGGTGTGAAAATTACAGAACCATCAGTTTGATAAGTCATGGTTGCAAAATTTTAACACGAATTATCTACAGGAGAATGGAAAAGCTGATAGAAGCTGACCTCTGGGAAGATCAGTTTGGATTCAGAAGGAACATAGGAACCCGGGAGGCAATACTCACTTTACGTCTTATCTTAGAAGATAGATTAAGGAAAGGCAAACCTACATTTTTAGCTTTTGTACATTTGGAGAAAGCGTTTGACAATGTTGACAGGAATACACTCTTTCAAATTCCGAAGTCAGTAGGGGTAAAATGTTGGGAAAGGAGAGTTATTTACAACTTGAACAAAAGTCAGACCGCAGTTATTAGACTCGAAGAGCTTGAAAGGGAAGCATCAGTTGGCAAGGGAGTAAGAAAGGATTGTAGCTTTTCCCCAATGTTGTCCAACCTGTACATTGAGCAGGCAGTGAAGGAATGGAAGGAGAAATTTGGAGAGGGCATTAAAGTGCGGGGAGAAGAAATGAAAACATTGCGGTTTGCTGATGACATTGTAATTCTGTCAGAGACAGCAAAGGATCTGGAAGAGCAGTTGAATGGAATGGACAGTGTGTTGAAGAGAGCGTATAAAATGAACATTAACATGGAATGCGGTCTTAGAAAATCAAGCGATGCTGAAGGAATTAGATTAGGTAACGAAACAATGAAGGTGGTAGATAAGTTTTGTTACTTGGGTAGTAAAATAACATGCGATGGTCGCAGTACAGAGGATATAAAATGCAGAATGGCAATGCGAAGAAAATCATTTTTGAAAAAGAGAAATTTGCTAACATCGAATATTAATTTAAGGATAAGGAAGTCTTTTCTGAAGGCATTTGTGTGGAGTGCTGCCTTGTACGGGAATGAAACATGGACGATAAGCAGTGTGGACAGGAAGAGAATAGAGGCTTTTGAAATGTGGTGCTACAGAAGAATGCTGAAGATTAGGTGCGTAGATCGCATAAATAATGACGAGGTACTGAGCAGAACTGCTGAGAAGAGGAATTTTTGGCATACCCTGACTAAAAGAAGGGATCGCTTGGTGGGACACCTTCTTAGACATCGGGGAATCGAAAATTTAGCATTGGAGGGAAGTTTGTGGGGTAAAAATCGCAGAGGGAGACCAAGAGACGCGTATAGAAAGCAGATTCATGTGGATGTGGGTTGCCGTTCTTATAAGAAGATGAAAAGTCTTGCTCAGGATAGAGTAGGGTAGAGAGCTGCATCAAACCAGTCTCAGGACTGAAGAACATAACAACAACAACGACCCAAATGTGCTTTATGGCACGGCTTAATAGTTTGGAAATATTTCATCAGAATACATTCACCTAAAGGGAAAAAAATATCAACGAAATAACTTAGACCTTCGGAGCCAAACGATTGTAAAGAAGTATCTTCTTCTACCCGTATCTATCATGCTATTAACAAATTATCAAAGGAAATATGGATAGAAACGTTTCATAAATTCTCGATGTGCTACACAGATCTATGAATTTCTGGTTCCCATGGATTAAACTCATTTTTTTTTTGTGAAGAAATGGCGCACATATTTCTGGTCTTACACTTCCAAACCTTAGATTGGACTTTGCGACGACTACCTCATCGAAAGTAAATTAAATTGCAATCTTCCTTTTCGGAATAAATACTATTACCTTCTAAAACTGAAACATAAGATAATTTCGAATTAAGCCACAGGCAACGCGTAATATTCTCCAATTCCATAAAAAACTACAGTTAATTATAAAGAAGGTTTTAAGATATTACGACTTAGCGTATTCGCCAGAGACTCATACTTCAAGCGCTTGCGAACAGTGTGGAAGTATCGTAGTTACCCGCAGAAGGAAGTTTTCTCAGTTTTCGTAGCAGGAGACTGTTGGCTAATTGTACTGAAAAGTTGTAATTGGTGCGAGATGCCTGGTGTTCCCTGCCATCGCCCTCTGAAATCCAATGTGGTGGTTGTTGAAACTACGGAGTTTGGCGAGACTGCTGTGTGGAATCGTGTGGGCGGCTATTCAGCGACGAAACTTGGATCGCCCCCTCCATGACGCTGAGGTAGCCAGATTCGCTTCCAGCGCTTCACTCGTCACAGGCGTGCCGTCATTACAAGTTCTCCGCCTCGCAAACCGTGCCACGAGCGTACTTAGCGGACACGAGTCACAGCCAATTTGGCACGCATCGGTGTTACCCAGGCAGCCCTACTACGTGCAGGAATCTTACGCGATTCATCAGTTTGCTCGTTATCGATAGGATTCATCAAATTGCCCGGGATATCGAGAGGATGAGCAGTCAGTGACCAGTCACGGCAGTTTGTCCACACGTGTGATCTACTATGAAGGAACCGGACACCGGTCGTCCATGCGACGAATCACGGTGGTGCTTTTATCGAGAGTAAGAAGGCTCATAATATTCACGTGTTTCTACTCCGCAAGCCACCACACGATTCGTGAGGCAAGGCTGCTGTAGAATCAGTACTAATTAAAACCTCGGCTCTGTAAATAATCGAATTTGCATGCTTCAACGTCGGATTTTCTTCTTTAACTGGGGAGGTGAGCATTCATAACATAACTAGGGACGTGGGGTGTTCACAGGACCGTACATAAATACGATACTAAGGTTTATATTTCATTCTTAAATTGTTTATTATACCATAAACAAGCATTTAGTCTTTTATAAATCATTTAAGAACAATTTCAAGTACTGAGGTTTTCGAATAATTATCGACAACTAATAAATCAATAACTTGTGTGAAATGGTTTCAAATGTTCGTATACACTATTTTTCAAATTAATCAAATAAGAAAAGCTTTAACCATTTTCAAATTATAGAGAGATGGTAACAGACAAAGCAACATACATATTTGTAACTCAAAACAATCTTTCATGTCAAAAAAAAAAAAAAAAAAAAAAAAAAAAAGAGAATAATCACATTTCCACACTGAAGATTTTCACCATCACTGGAAGAAGATTCTGAATTAATACATTGACTCCAGATGATTTTCATATGATTTAAACACACAAGTTTGTTACTTTTGCAACAGAAGAGCTATTCTTTTATTCTTTTTTTTTTTTTTTTTTTTTTTTTTTTGGAGAGCGTTTCTTGGGCAAACTTAGCATCTTCTTGATTTACATTTATGTCTTTGAATTGTTAGAATAAACTGTTCTGTGATTGAGAACTTAGCTGCCTTCAGTAGGGTGGATGTTGCTACAGCCGAATTTGTAACTCTTTTTAAGACCTGAGGGTGCATATAAATGTTGGTGCACTCTGCTTCTGAGCGAATTGTTTGTGCATTTGAGAGCACAGCAAAGCATTCAAAAGCAGTCTTGAAGTTTTTAGCAATTAGTTTGGTACCAGAAAGCAGAGTTACTATATTTTGCTTCCTACTTCTGATATGATTAGGCTTAGGTACAGTCATCCATTTAGTTACTTTATCCTCACTAAGTATAAAGCTCTCAAGTGTTGATGAAAAGGAGAATGCCATATCTTCAGCAGCATCGTCTTGAGACAAATCACTTTCAGTTCGCACCGCTCTTCTTCTTCATTGTCATCGGAATCTTCAACTTCTGGAATCTTACAGCTTTCATTGTCATTAAAAACTTCCGCGAACATCGTTCTAAGAAGTTTTTGGTCCTCCACACATGACATCATGATGCGCACCAATCGACACAGAAAGTCGCACTACTAGGTAGACGGGGTGTTATCAGCACCCTTGCGTTTAAAATTTGTTGTGTAAAGTGTTGCGTACTTTTAAAACACGAAGAATGGTTTCGCAACAATGTACTTCCCTCTGAACGAAGGTAACAAGCCGCTTATCAGTGTGACCAAAATGCTTCACTAAATACAAGTAAATTTTTACTACTTGGGTGCTGTGAATACCCCACATCCCCAGCTAAAAGTTAAAATGTTTATTGTTACAGAGAAACTTGTTAAAATCTTAGATTGCTCAAGCAATCGCCAGTCAAGCTAGGCAGAAACAGGTCATCGGTCTGTCGTAAATGCGACGCCAGTCGTTCATGTCGACAGCAGACGTTGTACAATTGTGAATCAGTTTGAATCTACGTTGAAAGCTTGTTGGAAGCACACCTAATACGAAAACGGTTGAATGTATCATGTCTTATGCTCCACTTTATGCAGAAGAAATTTTTTCAAGGATGTGAAAGTTTATGACACCATATCTCTGAACAAACCTGTCGCACCGACATACAGTTTTCTAAGTTGCCTACAGTGGATCTTGCTTGTTGCGTGTACCAGAAACTCAATATTTTAATCTGTTCCTACATGTAAGAGTTTTACGAACTCACGAAGTATGGGGTCAAATCTAGTCTCAGATACCGCTTTGACCAATGACATCATGTTTTACGTCTTTTTACGTCATTCCGTCCCGCGCGTGGTTTCATTACCGATATTTTTGCAGACACCCTAACTTTCACTTTAAAAAAAGTTATCTGTAGCGTAGCCCTAGGAAGGTTAGGTATCGTTTAAACAAGAATTTAGTGATACACGATGAAAGACGTTTGATAAAGCCTCTGTCAGGCAGTTAAATATAATTTGCAGAGAACAGCCGCGTAATTAATATTTACGCCGACTAATTACTTTGAAATAAGACGCGATTTATCAGAGAGATATTTTGTCTCTCTGCCATCAGCGTTCTGTTTTCTTATGTTTGTCGACTACTGTTGCCCTTTGCCTTTTTATTGATAGGAAGAGTACGTTCGACATCTTTTTCGTTCCAGTTTGAGCCCAGATAGAAAATTCTTTTTTGATGGGAATGTGAGCTTTATTTTAGTCGATAAATAATTATATGAAAGTCAAATTTCCCCTCTTCTTTTTTATTTTAAACTCAGTTCATATCGAAAACATTTTATTTTCAGTAATTCCATAACTTAATTTCGTGATTTTCGTGATTAAGATTTGGACGCCATTTGCATTCTATACGTAGCCAGTCGAGTATAATTTAGTCATCTCGTCATAAATGTGCGTAACAGTATTGAGAACCTGCCATCAATCTGAAACATGAAACTTCCTTGAAGATTAAATTTTAGTGCCATAACTGGGATTCAAACCTCGAAACTCGCTTTTAGCGGGCGGGTCTGAGCTATCCCGGCACGCTTCAAGGTCCTTCCTCACAATGTTACTTCTGCCACCTTCTACTTTCCAAACTTAAGTTTTCCTACGAACCATTGAGGAATAGCACTCCTGGAAGACAGCATATGGTGCAGATATTTCTTAGTGACAGCCTGAGGGATGTTTCCAGAATGAAAGTTTCACTATACAGCGGAGTTTATATACGGTGATGTAAATCTCTCTGGCAGATTGTGTGCCAGAACCGGAAATCGAACCTTTCGCGGTCAAGCGCTCTACCGTTTGAGCTATCCCGACGCGAATCACACTCCGTACTCACGGAAGTTTCATAACAGCGCACTCTGCGTTCCAGGAAGCCTTAAATATTTTTATGAAGTATAAGTCATATTTGTAAATTACTGTTACTCGAAATACGATCTTTAATATAACGGGTCGACTTCACCACCAATTATGTCTTATCGCCTGCAAATCTCCAGTTAAGGCGAGAATGTGCCTTACTTCATTATAATTCAGCAAATATATACAGTATCCAGAAACATATCAGTTCATTAATAGATAACTTTATTGCTAAATGATAAAGTTTTTCCAGATTTAACAAACCATCACGGTGGAGTAGCCGAGCGTTTTAAGGCGCCTCGCTGCGGAGGTTCGAGTTCTACCATGGGTATGGCTGTGTGTGTTGTCCTTAGGTTATATTCAGTTTAAATAGTTTGTAAAAGTTCAAATTTTTGTGAAGCTTATGGAACTTAACTGCGTGGTCATCAGTCCGTAAACTTACAAACTACATATGAACTACCTTGTATTAAAGGAAGAACAAACATCCATGCCCGAGGGGGGGGGGGGGGATTCGAACTCTCGACGAGCAACGGCCTCGCGCATCGCAGCATAGCGCCTCAATGCGCTCGGCCGCTCCGCCGCTGCAGTAGTTTGTAACTTTAGGGAATGATTATCATAGCAGTGTAGGCCAACAGTTGTACAAAAATTCGAATATATTTGTTTAACAAATATTATTCCGATTCGTTGGAAAAGTTTTTTTATTCCGACTGCTCGGGATTCACTTCAACTATTTCGAAGTTTGACGATTTAAAAAGAAAAGCGCGAAACGAATGTGAATATTTCGCGTGTTACACTTCCCACTCCAGGGAACGCTGTAACTTTCCTTGCGGGAAGTAAAAGTAGCAAAACCGATCAAAAGCTCAGAGGCAACAGGGTGGCACGCGAACGTTCCACTGCGGACCGGATGCTTTCTATTTGCTCAGCAGCCAGCGAGGCAAGAACAGAAATATTATTTTCCGAGAGCGCAGCAACCGCGGCGGAAGAAAACGCTTACAGAACGCGGTGGCAGCGTATTGGGAGGCGCAGTGCAGTGGACTACCGCTTGCTGGGGCAGCCCCGAGGCCGACTGCGGCCGAATTAGCGGGATCGGCCGTGTTGCGGGCGAGAAGCGCGCAGGGGCAGCGGCTTCATTTGCAGTAACCGGCCTCAAGGCGGACACGGACCGCTACTTGCCGTGCCGGTCGCCGTTCCGAGTTGGAGACCACCGCTGCCTGAGCTCACAACACGTCGGCACTTCTCAACCAGTAGCAATCCCAGGATTCCACGAATAATAGAATTTCCATGTACAGAACTGCTTCATGCGTTTAATTATAACTCACAAGGAGACGGCACGACCGTGGGGTCAGGGATGTGGTGTCGCACAAGTCTAAAGGCTAGTTTACACGACGACACTGCGCTACTGGCCACTGCACATGCGCAGCAGCCCTTCGCGCAACTCGTTGACGAAACTAAATAGTTTCGGCACGTTCCAACTTTGGCGAAACTGATTGCGCGTGTTTTTAGGTTAGGTTATGACCAATACAAAACCAAATACAACATAAAGGGGGGAACGGGTTCAAAAAATCAAATGTTCAAATGTTTGTAAAGCTTATGGGACTTAACTACGGGTTTATCAGTCCCTAAACTTACAAACTACTTATGAACTACTTACTAACTAGGACGGCACAAATATCCATACCCGAGGGGGGATTCGAACCCCCGACCGTAGTGGCCGTGCTGACCGTGACTGGAGCGCCTCAGTCACCTCGGCCACCGCGGCCGGCGGGGGAACGGGAGAAATAATTTAGTTTTTGAACATATATGCGTTGAGTAGGTGTTTGTGAGATTTTAACGGCGTGTTAGTGCCCTTCTGGCAATTATTTGTGAAATTAAATATTGGTGGGTTGACAGTTAGTGAATTGCACACTAAAATACATACAATTTTAAATACCTATACAAACGAAGTATGGCAAATTTGGAGTTCGGAGCACGGTACAAGTACTCAGAGACGAATATCTACTTGACAAGAAACGTAATGCAATTTGTAATTTCAGTTCTGGTAACTATGCTTCACACATAACGGTAACTTGTTTCTTTACTGCATTACTAACTATATTTAAAAGGAACGTTAACTGCTCTGGTGACATTCTAAGTCGATTAAAATAACTTCTAGGGTCTCAAATCACATTTTCTTACAGAAACGTCGCTGAGCAACAGAGCTGACGTCTTTTTTTAATCCATTCACGAACCCAAACTCGTTTCTTATTCTTTTTATGTTTAGACTTATGCAGTGATTTCACACAGAGAAGCAATAGCTCCACCACAACTGTTACAGCTACCAAAACTTTCAAACTACGGCGACTACGGCACTCACAAAACAACGAAACTGAAGTGTATGGTATTGGCACCGTGTCTACAGACATACACGAAACCAGTTGCGCGCAACTCATTTCATGCAACGAGTGTCGCAACCTAGTGTCGTCGTGTAGACTAGCCTTAAAGTGCGCGCCATGTACTTTCGCCGTGCTCCGCCATGCACGCACGGCGCGGCGTTCTTACGACGTCAGCCACGAGCGCCCTCTGCTGCAACTCCGCTCTTGGCCACGACTAACGGCCTCGGTCACTTGGGATTAGGACAGGCACCGAAACGGACTCATCAGTAGGCAGGCCTCTACGTGGTTAACCTATGTCTCAGCAGTACACTTAGTTAGCAGTCATGAACTTTGTAAAAGTTAAGTATCATATTTCTACGATATATACAACTTCTTCTAATCTAGCTCAGTGTTTCTAGTTTCTGCTGTCCCACCGGCTGGTCACTTCAGACTCTGTATCCGCACACGCGTGCATCCTATTTTACTGTATCGGTCTCTCTCTAATCGGCCACCGACACCCAGGACAACCGGCGGAAACGAAGACACAAAAAGGGAATAATCGGAAATTTTCTGTGGTGAAAGAGGACCCCTAATACCTCACGTGGTTAAAATATTAAGACACACTACTCGGAAAATCCTGAGAAAAAACGATCCGAAGTGTCTTAGGTTCCTTGTGAGTATAAAATGTGAATTCCTACCCGAGCCGTTGTCAGGCCTAGGCAGTTAGGGCACGGACCTTTACGCCAGAGATCTCGGGTTCAATTCCTCCTCCGACACTTTTTTTCTTCTTCTGTTTCATTTTTTTTTATTCCAACAATTATCGAAAAAGTTTCTCACACCTAAATTATTTTTAACACATTATTTTAGCTCAAGAACCTAAAGTTTCTTAATTACTGAAAAATATTCGTCCTCATTGTTCTATTTCGCTTTATGGGGTTTCAAGGTTTAAAGGGGCTTTGTAAGGGTCCCCTTGGGGTTACACAGTTATCTGCGCATAGGACAGTGCGCGAGCCTTGAGAAGTAAACGGCAGTTTGTTTTTCGATGGCGTCATGCCGCGGTAGAGTAGCCGAGCGGTCTAAAGTGTCTCGCTGTGGAGCGCGCGGTTGCTCGCCGTGGAGGTTCGAGTCCTCCCTGGGGCATGGGTGTGTGTGTGTTGTCCTTAGGTTAGTTTACGTAGGTTTAAGTAGTTTGTAAGCTACGGACTGATGACCACGCAGTTTGGTGCGATAGATTTACAAACATTTGAACATTTGATGTCATGAACAGACATACCTGTTTCAAATTTCAACATGTTATTCCGATCCGAGCTTCAAAATGTCGACTGAAGTAGTTGCTGGCTCATCTGGAATGGGTGAAGAAATTCCTGAAGAATCCATTCATAGTGATCGAAAAAATTACGATTAAAGAACGCAGTGGTGTATTATGAAAAGCTGTTGACAGAAAATATTCGGAAGAATTCTCTCGCGATGCTATGTTATTGGCCGGAGAACTTTATAATGATACATTGAAACATCTGGGTGAAAGAAACTTTCGTAACTGAAGAGAAATTAATTCCAGCTCATGAGGGTTACGAAAAATTTGAGAACGTCTAACAGTTCGAAGCTCCACATAGTAATTCGTTTCCAGACGTATATAAACCGTCACCGTAAAGATTTAAAAGTTGCATGATTCCCGTTGCCTACAAAGTCAAAGTCGTGTATATTGCTAAAGCGCATCGCACATAATAATCCTTGGCGACACACAAAAAGAAAGAAATTTACGGTAAATACCACTGTGGTTCTTCTTTACAATTATTATATGTATAAAAATTGAATGTTTCTCAATCGACACTGAATTGTGTTGTTGGACAAAAAGAAAATAATTGTTCATCCAATAATGTAACTAATTTTTTAAAGGTAATGTAGGTTTAGGAAACTTTCTGAATAATTGGTGGAATAACAAAAGGAAATAAAACAGAAGAAAAAAAAGTGCTGGAGGAGAAATCGAACACGAGACCTCTGTCGTAAGAGTCACAGCCCTAACCATCTTTATATATATATATATATATTCTTGTCCTTGCGAACGCTGATCGTGTTTGTTCGTTTTGGTTCTACGTGTGTTCTTTGGCTCAGCTTTTTTATTACAGAGATCATTCAGCCCTCTGACCGGGCGCGCTGAGCCACGGCGCCCGGCCCCATCTAAGTAAGACGGCGGCTAGGCAATGGACTAACATTTTATACTCTAAGGTACCTAAGAAACTTCGGATCGACTTTTCTCTGGATTTTCCGAGTGGTAGGTGGTAGGGGTCCTATTTCACCACACACAATTTCGGTCAAATCTCCGACGCTCACGGTTGTGCCGTCTCCTCGTCAGTCAATGTGCTAAATACAAATGCAAAGAAAGTTATGCAACTATCAATAAAAGATCTTATCACATAGTGTAGTGTAGTAAATTGGTGTTTTATTGACAAACAGAAGCCAGAAAATTACATCTTTTGTATTCTACACCTATCTAGTCGCACCAAAAAAATGTGTTGCATCAACTTGGTTCCAAGTTCTCCTGAACTCTAGTTGATTATTTATATTCCATATTCCATCAAGATAGTCTATAGCAGTGTTTCTCAACCTGTTGGTCTCACCAGGAGACCACATGGATAACGGATTATAGAATTTCTTATATCTATGGTACTTGAAGTCCAGAACTAAAATAATAATCAGCTAAAGCAATTCGCCGCAACTCTCAAAAATTCTCGAGAAAAATCGGATTTGCGGTTTTGCAAAGTACACGTAAGTATCAACAACAAAAACAGTTGCAGCATCTGTGTGTGTAGCTCATGTGGTAGCGTGGAGGCCTCAAAACCATAGAGTACGTGCTTCGAATCCCGCTGTAACAGGTATTGCTTTTTCTCTTTTTTTCATTTTGGAATTCAGTTATATAAAACATTTTGCGATATCTTATTCCACGTGTTGTGTCAGTTTCTGTTGATATGTATGTAGACGAGCTGAAAAACTTGTCGTCTCATAAAACGATGGTTGAGGAAGCTGCTTGGAAAGCCATTAGTAGCTATGGAAATTACTTTCCTAAAACAGTGTCGTAAATCTTGACAAACGAATCAATTAAAGTCTACCGTCGTCAACTAATAGTGAACCATTCTTGAAAACGGGGATGACCTGTGCCATTTTCCAATCTTTTGGAACGCTACGTTCTTCAAGAGACCTACGGTACAGCACGGCAAGAAGGGGGGCCAGTTCCTTCGCGTACCCTGTGTAAAATCGAACTGGTATCCCATTAGGTCCTGCCTTTCCTCTTTTGAGTGATTTTAATTTCTTTTCTATTCCTGTCAATTATTTCGATATCTGCCATTCTGTAATCTGTGCGGCCATCTAGAGAAGGAACTACAGTGCAATGTTCTATGTGAGTACGATCATCAGACTTATTACACATCAAGTTCAGAAACATCCGCCTATATTCGTAGGATCTCTTTAGGGTCTCTTACAATATCACTAACACTGGGAATAAAGAAACACGTAAACAGCTAACTAAAACCAAAGATAAGAAAGAATATTGAAAATGTTTAGAAAATCGTAAGCTAAACACCTTGAACAAACACTTCCATGAATAGACACAGAGGCTGATGACAATAATGGCGTTGCAAGTACATAACGGCCATCTCTGGTGTCAAACTGGGCGAAACACGCTCCAATGTGATGAAGATCATATGCTAGATGTCATGTAAGTCGACTGTTGGTACCAGGATGCGGACTCGCAGCAAACTAAATGTTGTGGTGTGAACGCCGCAGTACGTCCACCAGAGGGTTAAACGAACCTAAAGACAACACACAACGTCCGACTGGAAGGTACGCGCGTTCCGCAGTATAGCATCCAAGAGCGCTCGGCCACTCCACCGCGGCTTTCTGTTATCATCACACCCTTGACACTGCACATTTCGGAATACTGAACTACCTAACGATATGAGGAATGCAACGGCCTATGCGTATATTCATTTAAAGTAAAAAGTCTGTTGAACAGAAAGTTCTCGGATTTCCGTTCTCATCTAGTGGTTAAAACTGTACGAGCTTCCGGCCAATCACTTCTTGACCATTGTCATATGGTATGACTGCCTAGTTGCTGCTAATACTAATACGGGGCTTATATACACCAGCTACCGGCTGTGACGTCACTGGTGCCCCGCGACATCGCCATATATAGGCACGCGTTGATTCGGTGTTCGATGCGTCCACTTCAGCTCCGCGATCGCTGAATCCCACGCTACACTCAGCTGCAGGCCGCCATCGCCGTTGAAGATGTTGTCAGTGGTTTTAAAATTTAATGGCTTCTATAAAGTACAGTCTCAGAAGTCGTTGATGTGAGCCACTACCAAGGTTACCAAAAGTTTGATTTGTTGACCATTTAATAAAGCATGCTCAGCTAAAGAAGAGAACTTACATCAAATTTGATTCGATGGCCGTTTACTAAAGCAAACTCAGCTAAGATGAAATCTAGCTGAGCATGCTTCAGTAAACGGTCGTCGAATCAAATTTGATGAAACCTCTGTCACTGCTAGCATTAACGTTTTCTGGGGCTGTATAATTAAAATAGACGTCGAAATTAGAACCACTAACAACATCCTTAACAGAGACAGCGACATGCACCTCAGCGCGGCGTGAGATCTTGAGATTGCGGAGGAAAGGGCGCATCGAACTCAAACATAAAGACCACAAGACGAGCATAGTAAGTGCATTCAAATGGATATCTGTTACTATGTTATTCTGATATGAAGAGCCTTGCACAAGTTAGAGCTGCATCAAATCATCCGTGTAACAGAAGACGAGGACAACAACAATTACTACAATTTTCTGCACATTTTTACACAATCTTCATTCAACTGTTTGAAATCCATATCGGACAAATGAATATATATATATATATATATATATATATATATATATATATATATATATATATATATATATATATATATAAAAGTATGAAATATATTATGTCGTTTTGGCGCCATTGTTGCTTCTTATTTAAATAAATGTATGGTTTCTAGTGTAAAAGATAATTCTAGAATATTTCTCTTTGCTGATGACTCAGTAGGGAAGAGTGTTGCTTGCGATATTAAATATCGCGGCTCAAGACATATGTTCATGGATTGTAGAAAAGTAATTGATGCCGATTCACATTAACAACCGGTTTTACAATTTTTAACACGCAATTCCACGAAAACGACGTTTTAATTATATCTAAAGGGTATACGATTACTGATACTAAAAAGTTAAAATTTCTAGACGTTGAAATGGATAGTAATCTGTCGTATACAGACCATGTTCAGGGTCTTATTTAAACACTAAACTGTGAGATATTTACTATTAGAACAGTATCTTAAATAGATGGTAGTTCGCTTATGATGCATGGTCTTATATTTGAAAAAGCTCTCCTGGAAAGGGGTTAACGTATAACACCATTGCGCAATTTTGACCATTTTTTGGCAATAATATTTCATTTTTTATGCTACGTAAGATACTAAATTTCATTCATGTTACAACCGATTCCACTATTGTATGGTATGTGATGTCTGTACTTCATATGCTTTGTATGTTTTATGAATATCTATATCATGTTTATTTTTGCATATTATTTTTGTAATTTAGTTGGCTTCGATAATGTCAATTTTATTTTTGAATCGTTTTATGTATGTGAGTACTATGTAAATTTGTAATATCTCACGACCAGCATGATATGAAAAAGATGTAGTAATTTCAATGTGAACGGAATTCCGTTGTAAATGAAAAGGTGGTGTTGGCGCGCAGCTAACGCAGGCAGAGAAGTCAGTATGAGTTGGGAGTTGAGAGCAGTAGTCAGTCGAAGGTTGGCATTCGTGGAAATCAGTCTGTGATGGGAGCTAACAGCAGTAGTGAGCCTGAGTTTGGAGTGCACAGCATCAGGACGTAGTGACAGACTTGTGCTACTGTATTCTGGGCCAAATGTTTGTTTCACTTCAGGCAGAAGACCAATCTACTTACAATGGCCTGGGTGAACATGCAGATGCAATTGTAATACTTTTAATGTCTACATATGGAGCTAAATGGAAGCTACTGGAAACCGTTGTTATAATGTCGGCTCACAAACTGCATAAAGATGAAGTCTGAGCTGTATACGCTGCGCCGCCACCTCGCCACTACTCCGCACTAATAACAGGTCATAATATTTATTGTTACTGTTTATAAATTGGTCGTTGTGTTTGAATGTTTTTCAATAGAGGTTAGATTTCTATTAAAAGTTGTGTGTATGTAACCCTAATTTATTCCAAGTCACATAACCTAATAGGGATCCTCTCCTGTAAAGAATTATTAACCGAGTCATCTCATTTATTTTTAAAGCAGCAATCAATTTTAATAATGTACATTTTTTGGAGAACCTTCTTAGCACAATATACAGTGCTGCAACTATAAATTTCATTGCTCTTGCACAATAGTATTGGTAGGAATAAGTTACTGTTTTGCCACATAACTAATTTAAATCAGTTCATATAATTGAAATAGTTCAGACACGAACTTCTATTTGTGGTACTACTAAAAATTTATTACAGTGCACCTGTAAATTTTCAGTACAGTTTGAGTGACCTCATTCTAGATACCAGGCTAGCAGCTTTGATTGATGAATCTATTCAGCAAAACGTTACAAAAAATAGTTAATTCTAACAGAATCATTAGTTTCATGGTAGGGAGAAAGATTTCATAATTTTCAACAAAGTGATACATACTAGTCAGTTTTCTTTAAGTGGATTTTTTAATAGAGGTCATAATCATAACCAATTTCTTACTTATTTACAAAAACATTAGGAACAGCACGGACCATAACATAAGTAGATTTTTATTATTTTTACCACTAATTATAAGCCTTTCAGTAACTTTGTTTCTGAGTGTCACTTACACTGCAATACTGCATTCCACGCTATATTTTATAGTAACAGAAAGTAAATGATGAGTTGAGTCTTGCCTTTACAATAATTTAAATAATTACTGCTTTCACTTAAATCTTTATTAATTTTGTGATTGGCATTTTCGTATCTCTTATGAAACTGATGAAAAAGTTTTTCCACCGTGAATAAATTTTTATTAATAAAACGTTTTGTTAATAATTTTAATTAGCACAACAATAGTATTGCAAGATAACCTAAGTTAATTTTTTGTTCCATAGTATACAGCTTTCTTTTACTGCTATATGCTACACCTATTTCAAACATAGTTATCGCTTTCCACAATTTATTTCGTGTTTGGATAAATCTTTGGGGAGTTTTGGTCCAAGTCTTGTCCTTAGGCTATCACGTGTGCCACACTTAGTGGTCCATGACTGTTCGATTAGTCGCGGTTGTGACACAAACGGTGAGGAAACGAGTGGTTCGAGAAATACGTGATCTACGTTCGCGAACCATTTGTCGAGCATTGTTCAGTGACATTGGCCTGTCAATAAATATTTTGTTTAGTGTTGTTACTTGTTTGAAATATTAACTGATTCCCTAAAATTAACAGGTTTACTTAGTTAATAGGAGGCAGAATATGCGCTTGGATCACACCTCTTTGGCACTTCTGCAGAAAGGGTTGCAGTATATTGCTGCGTCCGTATTCCACAAGCTGCCACAAGAATATAAAAATCTTAGAGGTAATCCAAACACCAAGTCTAAGCTGAAGAGTTGACTCATGGCTGACTCTTTCTATTCTCTCTAGTTTGTGTGCTACTGCTTTGCATGTGTTTACTTAAGCTGAGGCCTGTCATGTGCGTAGGATTCTACTACGTTTAGTTTTATTTATGTCTGTTATTCTTTACAATTTCATGTACATGGACATAGACTTTGTTTTATTTAACATGATAAATATGCATAAATAAGAAATAAAACAGCTAATGTGCAACACGAGTAAAGAAGTTTTAATGATTTAGTACAGTTTAAGTGTATTACTCCAGAAAGAAGTCGTTTATTTCCTTTGTAACACACAATTCACTTCTGGAACGTGAAAAATGGGCTTCACTCCTTTACTCCTGTAAAACAGAGCAAATATCTGATTTGCGTGTATTCACTCTACAAGTATTTAAGACGTGGTTATGTCAGCTTATAAAAGAAACTCATTTGGAAAGTTTTCTTTGTTTCCTGAACGTGGAAATATTGTAACGGCCCTCAAAGTAAGATACACAACAAATATCATTATCATCTTATTCCCATCCCTTCTAAGTGCAAGTAAATACTATATTTTATTAAAAAGAAGATTAATTTTTAACGTTCTGTCTACAGTATACTAATTACAGCTGCTGTCATACTGTTTGTATTCCACGCTGTGTTGTTACCTGAAATAATGTTATTCAGTTGATACAAAGGCATTCGATCACAATCGAAACGAAACCTATCTGCCACGCATATGCAAACTGAGGGCAGCGGTCACAAAACGTATTACCGCTTACTGAATTTAAACTCACCCCGTGGACGCGCCGGTCGTTTATTTCATTAATATGGACCCAATCTGCTCTACCATGGGATATTTGTTACTGGCAACTGTATAACAAATAAACGTTATAAATGCTGCAGTGAATGGGAGACAGTACTTTAATTCAGTTTACACGGAATTTTTTCTGTTCGTATTTTCTGATTTATGAGAAGAACGCTGTGGGGACCGCAATTCGTGATTATCAGACACAGGATCCATAAGAACTCCATCCACATATGCTATTCAATTTTTCCGAATATTTTTCGTACGTTGGGAATATGTGGGCTAGGAACAGGTGGAGCCGCTTATTCATGTGACATCAGACTTACTGGAACCAATCACTCCCATTTCTGCAAACAGTTAAAAGCAATATATATTCTTCGCCGCCGATGCGTTCATTCTCGTTGAAATGTCTATTTTATACTTCCAAAACGTATGAATTTAGGAAATGATATATTTACGCGAGAGCCTATCTAAGTTGTAAAATAAATACTTTTTCAAAATGAGGAAGTATGAAAAGGGTAAGTTATAAATGAAGGGGGATCATTTACAACATTGCAACGGTTAGGACCAAAGAGCTTAAATCTCAGAGTGCTAAGAAATGACTTACGGCGCTGCTTGACGCAACCATCCTAAGTTCGTCCCCATTTCAACAGTGGTCAAGTAACTGAGAGGAAGCAGTCCATCGTTCGTCAGTTTCAAAAGTTGACGTGTATCATTTTCTGAAACCCTTCACTGGAATTTGTTTACAGAAATGTAAACATGCCAAAATATGTTTGCTTCCTTTTGAACGAAGTGACAAAATAATGAATATTACGTGTTAAAAGGCAGATGTCAGGGTGTTTCTTAAGCAGACGAAGACACTGTGAAACCTTAACTTTGCCTGGCGTATTGAATGTTCAAACTACTTACGGGTATGCATCGAGGAAGGTGGCGCAATGATAACACAGTGGACCCGCATTCGGAAGGACGGTGGCTCAAATCCATCTCCAACCATCCTGATTTAGGTTTTCGTGATTTCCCTAAGTCCGCAATGCTTGCTTTGAAAGGGCACAGCCGATTTCCTTTCCTACCCTTACCTAAGGCTCCGAGCATGATGTCCGTCTCTTATGACCACGCTTTCGACGAGACGTTATACCCTGTTTCGGTTTACGGGTATGGTGCCGGGTGACGTCGTCGATCACCGCCGAAATGTTGACAGGAGCACACCCTACCATCCTCAAGTCACAACTGCAACCAAAGAAGAAATGTACAAGCAATGGTCAACAAAATAGATAACACACACAATACAAGTGACCGTAGAGTCAACACATCCGCAGATGACCTACATTAGAAATATTCATAGTGACTACTAATCAAAGGTGAGGCAGCATTTCTGTCCCTCTATTTTTTCATGAGAGACATTTGCGGATTCCAGACGAAATTGAAACAAAAACCACCATCTATAAGGTGGTTTGCTAGTTAAAACAGCTTCCTTAATAACAATATCACAGTAGGTATAAGTGCATGACAGAATATCTGTGTAGTTGTATTCCAAAGGATCACCGATCCCAAGACATTATTCTGCAACAGTGGCTTTTTTCTATACTGTTGTAAGCGTGAGTAGCGCTTATGTTAAATATACCAGTCTTCCACAGTCCTGACTATCGGTCCAATATATGACATGCCACAACTGCAAGGAATGCGGCAGATATCAGTCTTACGCAAACCTAGATCACCTTTTACAGTCAACAATGCCCTGACCGGACGGATATGGTAAGAATTCGATTACCGTATTGACTGAATTCTGCCGGGTCAATCATGGTTCACATATCGAATGTTCGTAAAAAATAAAGAATAGACTGATATATGTACAGTCGTTGACAGAATTCGCGAAACCAATCGCCTAATCGCTATGTACAACCGCAAAGTTTTGCTGCCTGTTTGGAAGAATAAACAGCTAGGAGACACGATCGTACATACTGTATATTACACGTGTATCTGACAGGACATCTGAGAGGTAAACAGTTATCTTGCATTATCGCAGCCAGTTGTAACAACTCGCGCAGATTCTATGCGACGTGAAGGGGACTTCACAAACGGAATTTAGAAACTGCTCTGCGTTTGTGTTTTAAGCTATTCGCGACCGTCATATTCCTTACCACATTCCTTTCCATACAGTTTCAGTGAACGAAGACAGGAATAAGAATTGAGAAGCTGCAGTTCGTGAATATTATCGGACGTGCATGCGTAAAGTACAACTAATTGAATTACAAGACAGGAACCAAATTATCGTTATGAGCCACTACTTTAAGTAACGATCACACAAGTGCAATTCGACAAATGTCTAGTGGATGCTACACCGCCACACACTAGCTGGAGTCACGCTACAACACTTATTCGTTGATCGAACAGACAAAACAGACCCTGTTCGAAACACTTTGTTACGAAGCGCTAAGGTGTGTACCATAATGTTCAGAGTGATCGTGTGACATTTTCTGCCCACTTCCACGGTCACGCTATAAAGAATACAACCGTTTGGCGCGGCTGATTGCTGATGGTACTTTCTAGAGTGAAGTTATCATTTTATATAAGCCAGCTGTGTTACCACAAATTCTCCTCACATAAATATTATTACTGTAATAAGTTATCGGACATAGTTGATCGATCTTGGAACATAAGTGCTAATGGTACAAAAACAAAAATAACACTAGTGTCGCAAGATATAGTAGTCATCAATTTTATAAATCGCACATTTACTATAGAAAAGAATAGTACAATTCCTCCAATCAGAACAGCAAACGTATCCAAAACTGCCAATGTGGACAAGTGATCCTGAACAGCCACAGCTGCATCTAACTGATGCATAGTCCACGTCTTATTAAATTACCTAATGGTAGGCATTCGACGCCATATTGGGCCGTTATAATACCAGATACGATTATGTCAAATGAATGTGCAGAGCACCAAACTATGCTAAAATATAAACATATTTATTAATGCCTCACCAGGTGGCCACCTACTGAATAGCGAGCAACAGTTCGATTACTGTCTTTTTCACATTTTTCTCCTATTTTGAAATATTGCTCATTATGTTACTCACGTAACTAAATCAAACGCACATGATAATTCAGTAATAATTTGGTATCGAAATCATTATGAGTAAATTATTGTTGTCAGTCACAGTCTGATTTCGTAAACATAAAAATATGAAAAATGAAACATGCACAACAGAGAACTACGTTTTCTGTGTAAGCAATATTAGGAATATTAAATCGCTGTGGCATTAAAATCCTAAATGGTTTAATCTAATCCAGTTTCATTCCAGACGGTAGTACGAGGACAAGAATTCCGAATAACAGCGAACTCTGTGTTCGCCACTTGGCATTCCAAGAGGTTATGTAGATCTTTTGGTGTGAGTTTGTCATTTTTAAGTATTGAACGCGTGACGTTTGGCATACTAACCACAAACATCAACCAGCCAAACCCACCGCACCTACGAACACATCATGTAGGAAGTAGACGTCTGATCAATCACCATAAAATGAAATAGTCAATCTTTTCCAAGAAGCAAACATTAATTTTATACTGAGAACTGCGAAAGCAAGGAGGTAGAGTAACCTGTAAAATCTCGAACCTAAAAGTCGACTTTTGATGTTTCTTCACCGTAGTATGAGCCTTAGTGTGTGAAATCAGGAGACAAATGAAGAAAAATTAGAGGAGTAAACGATTCGAACTCTTATGACTTGGATTTAGAAACGACGCCGTTTATTCTTATACGAACGCTGATGTAATAGGACAAAATATACAAAACCACATGTTTTTCGTCAAAAGATCTGCCACATCTGAATAGGTAGTAGGCCATATTCTTGCAGAGGTTCGAAAAACGGCTATGCTAAAGTATGCGTTGGTGGCGCCGGCGTAAATGCACAGAAGCGTATGACGAGGTCCAAGGATCGAGCCTATATTCGCAACAGGTTTGTTTTTTTAATATGCACTCATTTGCACGAGTTCCAATTCGTATATTTCTCATCTGTAATTTTTCTGCCCAGTAACAACTTTTGGATCGAATATAGTATCATAAATTATTAACTCTTCACTCAGCCAATTGATAAGATGACTTATAATAAGAAAGAGAGCTTTTGGATGACTGATCGAAATAGAAAGTTTATTTGCGTGCAGATGTTTTGAGCAGATTACCACTGCTACCGGAAAAATGCACCAGACGTTCTATGATTCATTGCGTGTATTTGTTCCACAGACAGATAATTTTTGATCAGTCTTCTACAAAAAGAATGTCCTTAAACGTAGGTTTCGGGGCAGATATCATATGCGTTTATAAATATCAAACATTATAGTAACCACAATTTATTAGCTGAAATAAGTTCATACTGAAACACACAGCTTTATGTGGGTTCAAAACAAGCACATACAAAGAGTGTAATAGCTAGAACGACAATCGCCGAATGTGATTGTCTCGACAGAGGGTGATAATTGCCCTTATGCGTTTGCGCGTTCAAAGTCTCGACAGTTGACATCGCTGGATGGGTCTCACCTACTTGGTCCGAACTGTGCGAGAAAAAACACGACTATGAATTTATTAAATTGCTATAATATCTCCCCTATGTAGGCCATAGGAAAAGAGAAAACTCTTGTCAAAATTTTCGCACCCATGATACGCGTAATACTAATCTTGAGGAGCAGTATTACTGATGCCGGTGTTGCGTAGTGGCTGAGCGATTAGCTTTTGTATGAAACAGCATGGATTCGAAACACGCCCTTTCCAAAATATTTTTCTTATATTAGCCCTTGCAGTTTTAACTATTCATTATGAAATTTCAGTGCATAATTAATATACTCGATTTCGTTATTGCACTACTAGTCATTAAAATTTCTACACCAAGACGAAATGCAGACGATAAATGGATATTCAATGGACTAAATTTTATACTATAACTGACGTGTAATTACGCATTTTGGGTGCGTAGATCCTGAAAAATCAGTACCCAGAACAACCAACTCTGGCCATAATAACGACCTTGATACGCTTGGGCATTGATTAGCATTGAGTCAAACAGAGCTAGGATGGCGTGTACAGATACAGACAACCAAGCAGCTTCAACACGATACTACAGTTCATAAGGAGTAGTGACTGGCGTATTGTTACGAGCCAGTTGCTCGGCCACCATTGACCAGACGTTATCAATTGGTGAGAGATCTAGAGAATGTGCTGGCCAGGGCAGCAGTCGAACATTTTCCGTATCCAGAAAGGCCCGAGCAGGACCTGCAACATGCGGTCGTGCATTATACTGCTGAAATGTAGGGTTTGCAGGGATCGAATGAAGGGAAGAGCCACGGGTCGTAACACATCATAAATCTTACGGCAACTGTTCAAAGTGCCGTCGATGCGAACGAGTGGTGACCAAGACGTGTGACTAATGGCAACCCATACCATAACGCCTGGTGATACGCCAGTATGGCGATGACGAATTCACCGCGATGTCGCCAAACACGGATGCGACCATAATGATGTTGTAAACAGAACCTGGATTCATCTGAAAAAATGTGGTTTTACCATTAGTGCACCCAGGTTCGTCGTTGCGTACACCATCTCAGGCGCTCCTGTCTGTGATGCAGCGTCAAGGATAACCGCAGCTATGGTCTCCGAGCTGATAGTGCATGTTGCTACAAACGTCGTCGAACTGTTCGTGAAGATGTTTGTTGTCTTGCAAACGTCCCCATCTGATTACTCAGGGATCGAGGCATGGCTTTTTTAAAAATTTTTAAATGTTTGTATAGCTTATGGGACTTAACTACGGGGTCATCATCATACAAACATTTGAACATATTTGAACAGAGATACAATTAATTAATACCAATGAAATAGAAACCAGGTAACATCGCTGACAGCTTTTAAACTTAAAACACGAAAATAAACTTAAAATTAAAATTAAAAAAAATCAATTCGGAATTTAACTGATGTATAAGAACTATGCTAAATGTATTTCACTGTTAACAGCAACAAATTCCCTTAAGCGTAACAAACATTTCAACATTTGATTCCATATTCTGCTAACAGTCATTGGACCACGACCAACGCGATCAGCAATGTCGCGTTACGGTATACCGCAATCGAGACAGGCTACAACCCGACCTTTATCAGAATCGAAAACGTGATGGTACGCATTTCTCCTCCTTACACGAAGCATCACAACAACGTTTCAATTTCAACAAGCAACGCCGGTCAACTACTGTTTCTGTATGAGAAATCGGTTGGAAACTTTCCCCATTTCAGCACGTTGTAGGTGTTGCTACCAGCGCCAACCCTTGTGTGAATGCTCTGGAAAGCTAATCATTTGCATATCACAGCATCTTCTTCCTTTCGGTTAAATTTCGCGTCTGTAGCACGTCATCCTCGTGGTGTAGCAATTTTAATGGCTTAATTAATTAATATACCTTATATAACGATTTAATTTTCATAATTCGATGATGTTTTAAATGAAAATAATAATTCCAAACGTTGTTCCAGGTATTTATATGCCGAAGTTATATTACTTTCACGCAATGCACACTTCATCAAAGTTAAGCAAGAAATTTTATCCGAAGTATGCTTCGGTGCAAAGCCTCCCGACTCTGACGATACAATAGCAGAAAGGTTCAAAGAAAACCTGAGTCTAATTACAAAAACGTACCCGACTCACACGATAATAGTAGGTGGTGATTTTAATTTACCCTCGATCTGTTGGCGAAATTATATTTTCAAATCAGGAGGTAGGCATAAAACATCGTCCGAAATTGTACTCAACGCATTCTCTGAGAATTACTTCGAACAATTAGTTCATGAGCCAACTAGAATTGTAAATGGATGTGAAAACACACTTGATCTCTTAGCAACAAATAATCCTGAGCTCATAATGAGCATCAAAACGGATACAGGTATTAGTGAACACAGAGCTGTAGTAGCGAAATTGAATATCGAAAGTCCCAAAGTTACCAAAAATAAACGCAAAGTATATTTGTTCAGGAAAGCAGATAGAAACAAAATACATTGCTTCTTGAAAGACAGCTTCCACTCGTTTCTAACACTAAACGTAGGTGTAGACCAGATGTGGCTCAAATTCAAAGAAGTGGTATCGACAGCAATTGAAAGTTTTATACCTAATAAATTAATAAAAGAAGGAGGCGATCCCCCTTGGTACACAAAACAGGTTAGGACACTGTTGCAAAAGCAAAGGAAAAGGCATACTAAATTTAAACGAACACGAAATCCCCAGGATTTGCGATTGTACTCAGAAGCTCGAAATTTAGCGAGGATTTCAATGCGAGATGCCTACAACATTTATCACAACGAAACTCTTTCTCGTAATTTGACTGAAAACCCAAAGAGATTTTGGTCATATGTTAAATATACTCGGGGAAAGTCACAAACAATACCTTCACTACGTGATAGTAATGGCGATCCTGCCGATGAGAGCGCTACTAAAGCAGAGTTACTAAACTTAGCTTTTAGAAACTCATTCACTAAAGAAGACGAAACCAATATTCCAGATTTCGAATTACGAACAGATGCCGTAATGAGTAACGTAGAAGTAGATATCATCGGAGTAGTGCAGCAACTAAAATCACTTAATAAGAACAAGTCTCCTGGTCCGGATTGTATACCCATTAGATTTCTATCTGATTATGCTGAAGCGATAGCTCCTTACTTAACAGTCATATACAACCGCTCTCTCATAGAAGGATCTGTACCAAAAGATTGGAAAGTTGCACAGGTCACACCTATATTCAAGAAAGGCAGTAGGAGTAACCCACTAAACTACAGGCCTATTTCATTGACGTCAATTTGCAGCAGGGTTTTGGAACATATCCTGTATTCAAATATTATGAATTATCTCGAACAGAACGATCTATTGACCCAAGGTCAACACGGATTTAGAAAATATCGTTCATGCGAAACACAACTAGCTCTATATTCACACGAAGTGATGGGTGCTATCGACAAAGGTTCGCAAATCGATTCCGTATTTCTTGATTTCCAGAAAGCTTTTGACACCGTACCTCACAAACGGCTTTTAATCAAATTGCGTGGTTATGGTATATCGCCCCAAATTTGCAATTGGATAGGGGATTTCTTGTCAGAGAGGACACAGTTCGTAGTAATCGATGGTAAGGCATCGACTAAAACAGAGGTGATATCGGGCGTTCCACAAGGTAGTGTTATTGGTCCTCTGCTATTCCTTATTTACATAAACGATTTAGGGGAAAATCTAAGTAGCTCTCTTAGGTTGTTTGCAGATGACGCCGTCATTTACCGTCTAGTAAAATCATCTGAAGATCAAAACCAACTGCAGAACGATCTGAATAAGATGTCAGTATGGTGTAAAAATTGGCAATTGACTCTAAATAATGAGAAGTGTGAAGTCGTCCACATGAGTACGAAAAGAAATCCGTTAAACTTTGTTTACAACATAAATCAATCAAATGTGAACGCCGTAAACTCCACAAAATACCTAGGAATCACTATTACTTCAGACTTAAACTGGAAAGAACACGTAGATAATATCGTGGGAAAGGCGAACCAGAGACTGCGTTTTATTGGCAGAATCCTTAAAAGATCCAACAGAACTACTAAAGAAACTGCATACACTGCGCTTGTCCGTCCATTTTTGGAGTATTGCAGCCCAGTGTGGGATCCTTATCAGGTGGGTTTGACGGAGGACATCGAAAGTGTCCAAAGAAGGGTAGCTCGTTTCGTATTGTCACGATACAGGGGAGACAGCGTTACGGAAATGATACAGGATCTGGGATGGGAATCATTACAACAACGGCGCTTATCGCTGAGGCATGGGTTACTTGCGAAACTCCAATCGCCAACATTCTCCTCCGAATGCGAAAATATATTGTTGACTCCCACTTACATAGGTAGAAATGATCATCAGAATAAAATAAGGGAAATCAGAGCTCGAACAGAGAGATTCAGGTGTTCTTTCTTCCCGCGCGCTATTCGAGAATGGAATGGGAGATAAATAGTATAATTGTGGTTCGATGAACCCTCTGCCAGGCACTTAAATGTGATTTGCAGAGTATCCCATGTAGATGTAGATACTTCATTCAGATTTTTAAATAAATGACTGTTCACTGTTAATTTTGGTGCAGACTAAGTGTATCGAAAAGGGGCACTAAACGTATGCTGTACGATTGAATGTGTTATAACTGAGTCTCGTCTTGAAATAACTTTCTGAAAATAAATTTTAATTTTATAATTAAAAAGTTAACAATGGTAGGGTTAATATAAAATGAACAAGAATCTATGAAGTACCGGGAATCGAACCTGCGCCGCAAAATGTGCAATCCAAGCTCTTGTCAACTACACTACTCACTCTCGTAGAGGCCTGGCCCTCAACATGCAGCCTACAGAGCATGTATTTGCTTGTGTGAAACTTTCGTACGGTACTCGCTTTCTCTTTGGCCAACTCGGGCGAGATATTTTGGGAATTTGAAGGGTTCGTCTTCTTCCTTCTTCTCGCAGGCTTTGAACCAGATCGGTCAAACCCATCCAGCGATCTGCTCTGGTCAAACATTATACAGTATAAACTGAATGAGTTAGATGTATACACGTGGCGCCTCTTTCGAAAGAACAGACGGCACTTATGATCCTGCAGTTGTCAATCTTTCACATTCACAGAATATATATCAACTGCAAATGGGTAAATATGAAAATGTGTACCCAGCCTGGAGAAGAACCTGGGTCTCCTACTTTCTAGGCAGTTGGACTACACCACTGGAGAAACAGTGATCACCGCACCTGCAAGGACTATCTAAGAACGCCTCCATTCACATACAGGATCCTGATGACCCAGATGTTTTGTCCCCTTAAAAGAACCAAAAACAACTATTCAGATACAAATTTCCAGCTTTACCCTGCCCACTGTAATCAAACTCGTAGTTATGAAACTAATTCCCGTAAGAGTAAGCGAAGACGCTTGGGACGAATTACTTGAATGTGCACGTTACGTGGCTAGAGTTATGGGTTCAATACCCAACAGACTTCTAGCCGTCGTTGAGGCGGTAGTCGGCTATATGCCATATTGACAGTATTTGTAGAGATTTGTTGGTGTCGTTATCTTTGGTTTTTAACCAGTCAGAGAATTTATTTGTTATAAAGAAATGTTCTCTACTTTCAATTTAAAGAAAAGTTTAAACTGGACGCAAAAACTAATATTCATCAGCATTCGTAATATTTATTGTTCTGAGAGTAGGAGTAGTTATTTTCTAAATTCAATCTTACTTACTTTGTCTTTCTCTTTGCCCACGTCGCACCACATTTACGGTTGGCGGATGCGGTGAGTGTTAATATTTACGGGATGAACGGATGCCCTTCCTGCCACCACCCCATGCCCGCTGTGTGGAAATATTTGCCCCAAATGTCTGTATACAATGTTATATGTGTGAAAGTGTAAAGTGTGACGAAACTGTTTGCGAATCATATGACTGAGTTGGGACTTGGGAACCACGAGGGTATTCACCTATGGGGATGTGGAAAACCACCCAAAAACCACATCAAGGCTGGCCGGCATTCCGACCCCCTTTTTTAATCCGCCGGGCGGATTCTAACTGGGGCCGGTACGTCTCCTCGTCTCGGAAAGTGGGGCGTTAGACCGCACGGCTAACCGAGCGGGTAACTTTCTGAATTCGATCAATCTCTAAAAATACATGGCTGAGCAGGACTGTTTATAAAACACCAGCAAAAACATTAAATATAGAGTAGAAGCTCGCCGGTTAAGGCGTAATTTGAGAGCGGAGTACAGGATAGGAAGTAAGCAGGCCGGCCGAAAACTAAACAAGAATGTGCAAATATTTAGGAAGGAGGTGAAGGATTAGGAAGGAAAGGATTTACAGTGGCTGCATTAACGAAATGAAGATAAATAATGGCGACAAGTGAAAAACTGCGCCTTGAATCGAACTCGGATTTCCCGCTTCGGGCCAGCGGCCGCCCTAACTACGCTTTTATTTCTTTTTCTTTTCTTTTTTTTTTAATTTTTATTTATTTATCTATTTTTTGCTCTGTGGTTATATTCCGACAGCTTGTCCTCTCAGCTTTTTTTTATCACACACTGCGTTCAGCCCTCTGACCTAGCGAGCTGAGCCATGGCGCCCGGCATTATATTTCTATTCTGACTGCATGGCTACCTGTGCTCGCCGGCCAGCCGTCTCAAACTTCCACAAGTCGCTTTCTCTGGTTTTAGGGCCCCTGTCGTCCATGCCCTGTTACACTTGCTGTTACGGATTCCTGTGCGAGAACGAACGAATGACCACGTCCGCGGTAAAGTGATTGAGGAAAACGCCGACTTCACATGTGAATACTTATTATATTCGTGCGGTGTCTATTATTTCGGGCATGTCTGAAATAACAGATACCACACAAATACAATAAGAAACAAGAATACAGAAAAGGCTTAGAATCGTTGCGGAAGCAACATTACCATAGAGAGCGCTACTCAAGAGACCCGCCGTTTGTCTACCGTAGGCAAAAACGCAAAAGTGCCAAACAGTTTGAGAAACACTGAGGTTCACCGGAATAGAACCAAGAATTCACCAGTTTATTTCTTTGAATCTATTATTTCATTTTATTACTGCATATTTTTTCATTGAGAGAGAACATTATTACGTTTCAAGATTCAAATGTTCAAATGTTTGTTAAGCTTATGAGACTTAACTACGGGGTCATCAATCCCTAAACTTACAAACTACTTATGAACTACTTACAACTAAGGACGGCACAAATATCCATGCCCGAGGGGGATTCGAACCCCCGACCGTAGTGGCCGTGCAGACCGTGACTGGAGCACCTCAGTCTTCTCGGCCACCGCGGCCGGCCAGCATGCTTTCTTTCACCATCAGAGCCACGGCGGAGTGACCGAGCTATGCTCGAGGAGCGATGCCATTCCCCGTCCGCGGTTCCAATCCTCCCTCGGAAATGGATGTTTGTGTTGTCTTTAGAATAAGCTAGTTCACAGGTAGTTTATATGTTTAGGGACTGATGACCCCACAGTTAAGTCTCATGAGCTTCACAAACATTTGAGCATTTTAATCACCATCAGATATGTATGTAACTGCCAAGCCTTCATTAAGATATAATTTGAAAGCTGGTTCGAGTTTAATGTGTTACACATTTAAACAGAATACAATTTTAGTAGACCACGCACACACTTTTTTTAACCATCACGACTTCTTAATGTTAGAATTTAAAGAAGTTATTATATACTTGTTATTTTGCAGCCGCGGTGGAGTAGCCGAGCGGTCTAAAGCGTGTAGCAGCGGAGCGCGCGGTTACTCGCCGTGGAGGTTCGAGTCCTCCCTGCGGCATGGGTGCGTGTGTGTTGTCCTTAGGTTAGGTTACCTAGGTTTAAGTAGTTTGTAAGCTACGGACTGATGACCACGCAGTTTGGTCCGATAGATTTACAAACAAACATTTGTTATTTTGCAGTGTAAGAATTACCGTCAATATGTCAAATATCAGGCGGCTATACGAAACTAACAATAAAAAAAAAAAATGTTCAAATGTTTGTTAAGTTTATGGGACTTAACTACGGGGTCATCAGTCCCTAAACTTACAAACTACTTATGAACTACCTTATACTAAAGACGGCACAAATATCCATGCCCGAGGGGGGATTCGAACCCCCGACCGTAGTGACCGTGCAGACCGTGACTGAAGCGCCTCAGTCTCCTCGGCCACCGCGGCCGGCAAACTAACAATAATAAAATTTTTAATTCAGTGCAAAATACTATAATCTAGGATGATAATCCATTAGGTTATAAGAGGAAAAGCAGACCTAACAAGGCAAACTGCTCATATAAGAAAAAAAAAAAACAGATGCAAACACATTCCTGAGCAGTCGATGAAAGGCGTCATTCCTCTAGTTCAAATGTTCAAATGTGTGTAAATCTATCGGACCAAACTGCGTGGTCATGAGTCCGTAGCTAACAAACTACTTAAACCTAGGTAAACTAACCTACGGACACACACACACACACACACACTCATGCCCCGGGGAGGACGACCCTCCACGGTGAGCAACCGCCCGCTCCGCAGCGAGGTGCCATAGACCGCTTGGCTACTCCACCGCGCCACGATCCTCTAGTCTGCCAACACCACTACAGAGAGAAGGCCGCGGCGCTCTCGTGTGACGTCAGGCAGAGTAGATTGCGCGCGCATAGATGACTGGGTAGCCGCTGGGGCACGGCCCACTATGCCGAAACAGCGAGCCACTGAGCTGTGCGCGCGCAACCTACTCTGCCTGACGTCACACGAGAGCGCCGCGGCATTCTCTCTCTAGTGGTGTTGGTGTAGCTGACTGTGTGGCCGCTGGGGCACGGCCCACTATGCCGAAGCAGCCAGCCAGTCAGCTAAGTGAGCGCAGGCTACGCTGCATGACGTCGCACGAGAGCGCTGCGGTCTTCTCTCTAGGTAGTGGTGACTCTGCTCAGTCGCAGCGAATATCTCGTCCTCCACTCAGTGCTTAGAGCCGGCAAGAGGTTCGCACGGAAGTCCGATAACTTATTACAACAATAACTGTAATTTTGGTAACACAGCTAGCTTATGTTTGTTAAATTTATTCTGATATCTTAGTTCCAGCATCAACCGAAAGGGAAATAACACATAGAATTATAACTTCACTCTTGAAAACGCCATCAGCAATCAGCAGCGCCAAACGGTTGTCTTCTTTATAGCACGACCGTGGCAGTGGGCAGAAATCGTCACGCGATCATGGTACACTGTAAACCTTAGCGCTTCGTAAAAAAAGTGTTTCGAACGGGGTCTGTTTTGTCTGTTCGCTCAACGAATAAGTGTTGTACCGTGGCCAGCAATTGTGCCGGTGTAGCACCCACTAAACATTTGTCGACTTGCACTTATGTGATAAAGGTTACTTTAAGCAGTGGCTAATGACGATAATTTGATTCCTGTCTTGTTATTCAATTAACTGTAGGTTACGCGTGCACATTTTCCATTCGAATGTGTTAGTAACATCCGAGAGTATTCACGAACTGCAGCATCTCAGTTCTTATTGCTGTCTTCGTTCGCTGGAAGTATAAGTAAAGCAATATGGAAAGGAATGTGTTGGTCGTGAATAGCTTTAAACACTAAGGATGAAACGCAAAGCAGTTTCTATATTCCGTCTGCGAAGTCCCCTTCACGTCACACAGAAAGCGCGCGTGTTATAATTGCCTGCTATACTGTAATATAACTGCTTTCCTCTCAGATTTCGTGTCAGATATACGTGTAATCGACAGAATGTACGATCGTGTCACCTAGCAGTTCATTCTTCCAAACAGGCAGCTAAACTTTGCGGTTGGGCATAGCGATTAGGCGAGGGGTCTCCCGAATTCTGTCAACGACTGTGCAGCATCGGAACAATGTTTATCAAATGTTCAAATGTTTGTAAAGCTTATGGGACTTAACTACGGGGTCATCAGTCCCTAAACTTACAAACTACTTACGAACTAGGACGACACAAATATCCATGCCCGAGGGGGGATTCGAACCCCCGACCGTAGTGGCCGTGCTGACCGTGACTGGAGCGCATCAGTCACCTCGGCAACCGCGGCCGGCAACAATGTTTATCTTTTGTCGAATAAATTATTGAGAGTGTTTCCAGACCTTACGTACATCTATGATTGCCAGGTGCGAAACGCGTATTGAAGTCATACTGTCCATGATTTGTGACCTGTAATTAAAAAATAGCTACATTGCCAGATTATCGGCAGCACTAGCAATTACGTACTCCTTGTCCTTTTCGCTTCGCCTGACAAGATGCACGCAAAGTCTTATGATGATCGGGTGCAGTATATAAGTTGTGAAAGGGGAATACACGAACGAACTGACATTCACCTGTATTTAAATAAGTTTGTAGGGAGATACAAAAAATAAGGATGGCCCTAGACGGCGGAATTAGATCCTATAGTAGACCGTGTTCTATAAAAGGGTGGCACTAAACGGTGGTCCTAGATGCCACAAACTGACTCATGTTGGTACGCATCGGGTTGACTGTAAACGCCAAAGATAAACATGTACCTTGTTATATTATCTATTGTTCCCGCACTCTGCTGCAGCTGTGAGGTGGGACACTTATTTTGAGTTGTCTGTGGAAGTGTAAGGACGCAAGTCAATTTTGTGAGTTTGTCCATAGTGGCGTCAGAGACTGATTATACAGAAGTATATTCTGTGATGAGTCAGGTTTCATAGTGAAAAGGAGTTACAACAAGGAATCGATACTGTATTTATATGTATGTAGTTTGTTACAAAGTTGATTGCACAACCACTACTTGTAGTTTCATTGTTGTTTAATATTTCTTGAAAGAAGTGTTTTATTAGAAGTCTTTGGTTTCCCGTTCAATAGTTAATACCTACACCCACGTAGTTCGTTTGAATACGTATGCTACAGGTGTAATGATTTTTGAAGTGCGATGTTATTTATGAAAACGTATCAGAAAGATAATCGTCCCAGCAGTGTCCTTTTCTTGAAAGAATATATGGCGATCCCTTGCGTAGGAAAGAAAGGTGCAGAAAGATATTAGAACATTGTAAATTTGTTTACTGTAACTCATTTGCACTAATGTGTTTTGCTGTGTTTCTTATTCTCATGATATTTTCAAATGCAGAGGAATAATAAAATGGTCATTATGAAGTCAGATTTTTAATAACTAATTCTGCAGACTGAAGTGAGAAGAGGGGCGGGTGTAATTTGTTAAAACAAAGCATTAAAATGCACGGGAGTAAGTTTTTTTTTTTTACAAACATGTTTTTAAATGGAAACGTATTATTATTTTTAGCACCACGGAAAATAGGTAAACATACTTAAGAAGTGCCCTTTGTTACATTGTAAGATGTTCAGTCGGGTGGTGTAAGAAACAAGATCCTTGGTCAGCGATCAGCATCTGTAGGGGTATCTCTAAGAAGACTACAGTGTTTACGAGATTGGCTGTAATGCAATGTTTTGGTTTGTCCTAGTTGATCAGTGTCTGCATGCAGCGCTTTCCGTTACTGTTATTACGAATTAGTCGGTTGTACTCAGAATAAGTGTTGTACGTTGTGTTACCAGACGTCTGTGATAGTGTACTGTACTACACTGTAAGAACAGAAGTACGCACAGTAGTAAAGTGGGAAGCTAAATTATTTTAAGCTGATCGGAAGTACAACAGTTTGTACAGTGTTGTAGGAACTGTGAAAATGATTTATTCTAACTATGAAAAGGCAGAAATGATACTTATCTATGGCGAGTGTAGAAAAAATGCAGCTGAGGCTTGTATATACAGAACGGTACCCAGACAAATATGAAAATTACAGAACTATCGGTCTAATAAGTCATGGTTGCAAAATACTAACACGAATTATTTACAGACGAATGGAAAAACTTGTGGAATCCAACCTCGGGGAAGATCAGTTTGGATTTAAGAGAAATGTATGAACACGGGAGGCAATACATTACGACTAATCTTAGAAAATAGGCTAAGGAAAGGGAAACCTACGTTTATAGCGTTTGTCGATTTGGAGAAAGCTTTTGGCAATGCCGACTGGAATACACTCTTCCAAATTTTGAAGGTATCAGGGGTAAAATATAGGGAGCGAAAAGTTATATTCTATCTATACAAAAACCAGACAGCAGTTATTAGAGTCGAAGGACAAGAAAGTGCCGCAGAGGTTCGGAATGGAGTAAGACAGGGTTGTAGCCTTTCCCCAGTGTTGTTTAAACTGTGTATTGAGCAAGGAGTGAAGGAATTCTAGGAGAAATTTGGAGAGGGAATTAAAGTTCAGGGAGAAGAAATAAAACCTTTGCGGTTTGCCGATGACATAGTAATTTTGTCAGAGCAACTGGAAGAGCAACTGAATGCAATGGACAGAGTCTTGATAGGAAGATATAAGATAAACATTAACGAGAGTAAAACGAGGGTAATGGAATGTAATGTCAGAAAATCAGGTGATGCTGAAGGAATTAGATTAGATAATCAGACAATAAAAGTAGTAGATGAGTTTTCTTATTTGGGTAGCAAGATAACTTCTGATGGCCGAAGTAAAGAAGATATAAAATGCAGAATGGCTATGGGAAGAAAAGCGTTTATTAAGAAGCGAAACTTGTTAACATCCAGTATTAATGTAAATGTTAGGAATTCCTGTCTGAAAGCATTGGTCTGGAGTGAAGTATTGTATGGGAGTGAAACGTGGACGATAAGGAGTTGAGATAAAAAGAATATAGAAACTTTTGAAATGTGGTGCTACAGACGAATGATGAAAATTAGATTGGTAGATCACGTAACTAATGAGAAGGTGCTTAACCGAATTGGGGAGAAAAGGAGTTTTTGGCATATCCTGACTTAGAGATTGGTTGTACACATTCTTAGACATCAGGGAATTGTCATCTTAGCATTAGACGGAAGTGTGTGGGGTAAAAATCGTAGAGGGAGACCGAGGGACGAATACAGTAAGCAGATTCAAAAGTATCTAAGCTGCCGTTGTTATTCTCAGATGAAGGGACTTGCACAGGACAGGGTAGCGTGGAGAGCTGCATCAAACCAGTCTGCGGACTGAAGACCACCACAACAACAACAACAATCCAGACAGAAACCATCCGACGCACCGCACATTTGAAAACATCTACAAACATGTGTGAATTTCTGTTAATGGGCATTGAGACAGTTTGCGTTGCAGTATTACCTGTTTATCGATGAAGCAGGTTTTACAAACCAAGGGACAGTTAACTTCGAAACATGCATTACTCATCACTGAACAATCGTCGCTGTCTTCGACCGGTAGAGCAATAGCATCTGTGAATTGTAAATGTCTGATGCGGGGTATTTAGCGACCACCTCATTGGTCCTCACTTCATCGAAGGCACCGAAAGAGCTGCAACATACGTAGAGTTTCCACAAAGTGATGTGCCAACTTTGCTAGAAAATGTCCCGCTGGAATCGCGTAGGCGTATGTGGTATCAACAAGATTGTGCTACTGGCTTTCTGCAATGAGCACTAGGCTGACCCTTGACAGAATGTTCGATGGGCGTTTCATAGGACGCGGCGGGCGCATAAATTAGCCAGTCCGTTCTCCTCATGTTACACCTGTACACTTCTTTCTGTGGGGTACGTTAAAGGAGAACGTGTACAGTGAAGTGCCTACAACCCCAGATGGTATGAAATATGAGACACCAGATGAACTGCGTCGTGTAAGACATGCGCTGAGCTGTAGTCTGGAAACATGTGCAGCAAATGATGAGCATCACTTTGAACATTTATTGGACTGAAATGTCAGAACACTCTTTCCCATTCTGTAATTGAAAACAAAAAAGTAATTTGTAAGTTTAACTAAATTGTCATGTTAATGTATATTTTCTTATAACAAATCAGTGCGGTACAGTATTCTTCTGGGAAAAAGACTAATAAAAATGTAAGCGTTTGGACTTAATGTGCTGTTCAAGTGTCTTCTGTACATACGTTACTTCACTGTTCTTTTTATATCCCTAATTAATTCTGTTCTGTCCCAAACACAAGACTTAAATGCTGAGGAGTTCCTCAAGCGTCAATTTTCGGTTACAACAAATCTGGATGCAATTAACATTTGACAATTTAACTTACGACATTACGTAAGTATGTTATTTTTATTTTTAGTTGTGTTAAAAATATTAGGATTCCATAAAAAGAAGTATGTTTGCGTTAAAAAAACATACTTCTGTGCATTGTAAATGGTTTGTATTAAGCAATTACATCAGTCCCTCTCCTCACTTTCGGTCTGCGGAATTAGTTATTAAATATTTGTTGTGGTTTACGAGATAATCCCAGTGGTAAAGTTAGGTGACTCACCATGTATATTACGTCATCAGAATAGTTTCAGAACAGCAACAGTAGATTCACGTTACAAAGTTCACATTTTATAGTTTCCTGCTAAACTTTATCATCTTTTTATGATTTGATATATCTCACGTGTTTGTAGCTACAGCTTAGTTCAACATGATCTCGTCCGTATATTTCAAACTATGGCGCTGATGAACTAGCCGTTTAGCGCCTTAAACCAATAGTTATCATACATGCTGTAAAATCATTGATGTTGATGCAGTCCCATATAAAATTTCCCCCAGTATTCCATTGTTCTTGTTGTTATTATGGTCTTCAGCTCGCTGACGGGTTTCATGCAGCTCTCCACGCTACCCTGTCCTGTTCAAGCCTCTTTTCTGAGAATACATACGGCAACCTAAATTCTTCTGAATCTGCTTACCGTATTCGTCCCTCGATTTCCGATTTGTACCGCCACACTTCCTTCTAGTGCTAAGATAACGATTCCTTGATGCATAAGAAGGTGTACCACTAACGTTCTCTTAGTCGGGATATGCCAGAAATTCCTTTTCTCCCCAATTCTTTTGACAACCTCCTCATTAGTTACCTCATCTATCCATCTAGTCTTCATCATTCGTCTGTAGAGCCACATTTTGAAAGCTAATATCTTTTTGTCTGAACCTCTTATCGTCCACGTTTCACTCCCATACAATGCTACACTCAAATAAATACTTTCAGAAAGGACTTCCTAACATTTTAAACTAATTTTGGATGTCAACAAATTTTGTTTCTTCAGAAAAGCTTTTCCTGCTATAGCCAGTCCTCATCTTATATCTTCTTCACCTCGACCATCAGAGGTTATCTTGTTACCCAAATACCAAAACACATCTAATACTTTTATCATTACCTAATCTGATTCCTTTAGCATCGCCTGATTTTGTGACACTACATCCCATTACCCTCGTTTTAGTCCTGTTAATGTTCATCTTATATCTTCCTTTCAAGACAATATCCATTGCATTTCATTGCTCCTCCAGGTCCTTTGAAGTTTCTGACAGAATTACCATGTCATCATCAAACCGCAAGGTTTTAATTCCCTCTCCCTGGACTTTAATTCCCTCTCAAAAGTTTCCCTCGCATTCCGTCATAGCTTGCTCAACGTGAAATACGTATCATTGGAATTTGTGAATTGATGAAACAAGATTAATTATAATTTGTACTAGTTTCCCTGAGCTTTGTTTTCTCCGATCTCAAATGTTTCAAATGTTTGTATAGTTTATGGGACTTAACTACGGTGTCATCAGTCCCTAAACTTACAAACTACTTATGAACTACTTACGAACTAGGACGGCACAAACATCCATGCCCGAGGGGGGATTCGAACCCCCGACCGTAGTGGCCGTGTAGACCGTGACTGGAGCGCCTCAGTCTCCTCGGCCACCGCGGCCGGCTTCTCCGATCTGTAACATAACAAACTTATCAGGATGTAGTGTGCTTTTGTCAAAGAATTTAATATATAGACTGCTCTGCAGTTGAACGGTAGTGTTGGCACAGTTCAGTAATGGCAGCCGCTGTGTGCAGTGGCTGTGAGGAGTTGTGCGGATCAATCGAACATAGAAATTGTGCTTCAAAATTATCGTTTATTGGAAGGACAGATTAGATCGCTTCTTGTATCTATTTTGTGTAATATTCTGAAAACGAAGGTAATGTACACGACTGCTCTCGCGTAATAATAATTCTTAATTTTATTTCCAACATTGTTTCATTCAAGTAGTTAGTTTTCTAACCCCTTACTTTCAACTTACGATAGATGTTCAAAAAAAGATTGAGTACAGGATAAATCATGCTGATTAGTTCTTAAAAATCCTTTTCTTGATTCAGCACAAAATGATAAATATTACTGATTGTGATTTTTGTCTGAAGTAATGAAACTCATTGTTATATAAAAGTGCATGTCATTACATTTTATACAATAGATTATTTTCTCGCAGGTGATATAAATTTACGTTTCATAATATAACAGAATTTTGCTCTTAGTGGCATTAATTGCAGTCACACTCCTGGCCATTAAAATTGCTACACAACGAACAAGACGTGCTACAGATGCGAAATTTAACCGAAAGGAAGTGGATGCTGTGATATGCCAATGATTCGCTTTTCAGAGCATTTCACTTAAGGTTGGCGCCGGTGACGACACCTACAACGTGCTGACCGGCGTTGCCTGGTGAAACGTTTTTGTGATGCCTCGTGTAAGGTGGAGAAATGCATACCATTACGTTCCCGACTTTGTTAAAGGACGGTTTTTAGCCTATCGCGATTACCGTTTATCGATCTCAACGGCCTCGTGTCACTAGCAGTCGAGATGAAATGCCATCTTCTCCGCATGGCTGTAACGGATCATGAAGCCACGTCTCGGTCCCTGAGTCAACAGATGGAGACGTTTGCAAGACAACAACCATCAACACAAACAGTTCGACGACGTTTGCAGCAGCATGGACAATCAGCCTAGATACTGTGGCTGCGGTTACCCTTGTCGCTGCATCACAGACAGGAGCGCCTGTGATGTAGAACGGAACGACGAAGCTGGGTGCACGAATGACAAACCGCCATGTTTTCAGATGAATCCAGGTTCCATTTACAGCAACATGACGGTCGCATCCATGTTTGCGACATCGCGGTGAACGCACACTGGAAGCGTCTATTCGTCATCGCCATACTGGCGTGTCAACCGGCGTGATGATATGGGGTGCCATTGGTTACACCTCTCGGTCAACCTCTTGTTCGCATCGACGGCACTTTGAACAGTGGCCGTTACATTTCAGATGTGTTACGACCCGTAGCTCTACCTTTCATTCGATCCCTGAGAAACCCTACATTTCAGCAGGATAATGCACGACCGCTGTACAGGCCTTTCTGGATACGGAAAATGTTCGACTGCTGCCCTGGCCGGCACAATCTCCAGATCTCTCACCAATTGATAACGTCTGGTCAATGGTAGCCGAGCAACTGGCTCGTCACAATACGCCAGTCACTACTCTTGATGAATTCTGGTATCGTGTTGAAGCTACATGGGCAACTGTACCTGTACACACCATGCAAGCTCTGTTTGACTCATTGTCCAGGCGTATCAAGGCCGTTATTAATGCAGGAGGTGGTTGTTCTGGGTACTGATTTCTTAGTATCTATGCACCAAAATTGCGTAATAATGTAATCACCTGTCACTTCTAGTATAGTATGTTTGTCCAATGAATACCCGTTTATCATCTGCATTTCTTCTTGATGTAGCAATTTTCATGGCCAGTAGTGTATATCACAGGCGACGTTTACCATTTCTAAATATATCGACAGACTGCTTTTAAACGTAAAGATTGAACTACATTGGGGAAAGGCTACAACCCTGTCTTACTCCCGTGACTCTTTCATGCCCTTCGACTTCAATAATTGCTGTATGGTTTTGGTACAAATTAAATGTAACTTTTTCTTTTTCAATTTATAAATTGTTTTAAAAATATCAATTGTTTTAAAAATTAATAATAAGACTTTATATAGTATAGGAAACACTTTTTTGAAGATTGACTTTAAAATGTCCTCTCATAAAACAACCAATAAATTCTGGAGCTGCGTCAGCTGTTTTTTATTGAGATCCTTTTTTTTATGTACAGGTCCACTATGGTTTCGCGCCAATAGAGACACATCTTCAGATGTTAAATTTTTTCTCTCGTCATTATTCGTTACTGAGTCCCAACATTCTGGTTGCTTTCATCCGTCAATTGGTTAAAAATTAAATAGGGCCGAATACATGGGACCAAGTCCAATATCAAATCAGTGTCTTTCAGGAATGAAAACCATGGACGTTAAAATGTGGGACATGTAGTCGCGTGATTTTGACTACCGTATTCTCGATAAAGACCCGTAGATCGCCAATGGAGTGGACTATTGTAAAAAATAAAACTGAAGGTCATCGAGTTGTAGGAGACCAATGGAGGCGTAGAAGAGTGCACTGCGAAGTGGCGAAGTAAACCTGTACTTAAATATAACTCTTCGCTCTCTGTATTTTACACCTGTTATCTTCATGGTTTGAAATTGTATATTCCAGTTAACTCTGTTAAAAGCTTTCTCCAGACGCAGAAATGCTAAAACCGTAGGTTTCCCTTTTCTTAACTAATCTTCTACATCTACATCTACATACATACTCCGCAATTCACCGTAAGGTGCGTGGCGAAGGGTACACTGTACCACTACTATGCATTTCCGAGGAATAAAAGAATGCCTATATGCCTCTGTACGAGCCCTAATTTCTCTTATCTTGACTTTGCGATCTTTACGCGAAAAGTAAGTAGGCGGCAGGAAGATCGTGCTACATTCAGCTTCAAATTCCGGCCCTCTAAATTTCCTCAACAGAATTTAACGAAAAGAACATCGTCTTTCCTCCAACGATCCCCAATTGAGTTGCCGGAGCATTTCCGTGACACTCGCGCATTGGTCGAACCTACCAGTAACAAACCTAGCTGCTCGCCTCTGAACTGCTCCTATGTCTTCCTTTAAACTGATCTGCTGCGGGTCCCAAACACGTGAGCAATACTCAAGACATGGTCGTACAAGCGTTTTATACTCGTCTTCTTTACAGGTGAAGTACATCTTCCCAAAATTCTTCCAATAAACCGAAGTCGGCTGTCCGCCTTACTCACAAATGTCCATACATGCTCGTTCCATTTCATATCGCTCTGCAATGTTACGCCTAGATATTTGAACGACGCGACAGGATCAAGAAGTTCACTACTAACGCTGTATTCGAACATTATATAATTGTTTTTCCTACTCATGCGCATCAACTTACATTTTTCTACATTGAGAGCTAGCTACCATTCTTCGCACCAACTAGAAATTTTGTCTAAGTCATCCTGTATGCTATTACAGTCAGTTAAAGACGACACCCTTCCATACACCACAGCAGCATCAGCAAACAGCCGCAAATTACAACTTACTCTGTCCATCATATCATTTATATAGATAGAAATAATAGCGGCCCTATCACACTCTCCTGTGGCACCCCAGACGATACACTCGTCTCTGATGAACACTCGCCGTCGAGAACAACGTACTGCGTTATATTACTTACGAAGTCTTCCAGCCAGTCACAAATCTGTGAACCTATTCCATAAGCTCGTATCTTGGTTAGCAATGTGGCACCGCGTCGAACGCCTTTTTGAAGTCGAGAAAAATACAATCCGCCTGTTGTCCTTCATCCATGGCTCGCAAGATGTCACGTGAGAAAAGTGCAAGCTGTTTCACATGAACGATGTTTCCTAAACCCTTGCTGATTCATAGGAAGAAGCTTTTCCGTTTCAAGGAAATTTACTGTATTCGAAACGAGAATATGCTCTAAAATTCTACATGAAACTGATGTCAACGATATTGGCCTGTAATTGTGTGGGTTAGTTCTTATTTCTTTATTATAAACGGGAGTCACCTGGGCTTTTTTCCAATCACTAGGAACTTTGCGCTGAATTAAAGATTCGCGATAAATGCAAGCTAAGTAGGGGGCCAATGCCGCAGAATAGTCTTTCTGAAACTGAACTGGTATTCCATCCGGACCAGCAGACTTTTTCGTATTTAGATTTCTCGACATCTTTGAGATAGTCGTCTATGGAGGATTTTCACCTGTGGTGGCCTTACCTCTGTAGATGGTCACCTCGCCTAGTTTCCCTGCGCACGGCGGTTATAGTCGAGCCGCCGAGAGAACGACTCTGACAGCTAGCGGCTATGTTGCCAATGCTGCAACGCGGCTGTTTGTTGTTACGCCGTGCCAGTCGCCGGCACACGAATATCACGTCCGAATATTTTGGAACCGTTGCTATGTACTACTAAAGTGTGAACGAACGATAACAATAACGAAGTGATGAAAAACATTGCAGTCAAAAAGAGAGTTTTAGAAATATCTGTCGAGTTAAAGTAAAGCTTCATATGTTCCAGTATTCAATTAAATATAATGCATGATTTAGTCTTCGGCCAAAGATCGCTAGTTGAAGAAATTTTTTTTTCATCTTCTATAACCATTTTCCACTAACTCGGAGTTATTACTCGGACACTGTACAATGGCAGCCTGCCGAGAGGGTAAACAAATAAGGACTATCACTTTACAAGTAGTAAAATCGCCTCTTCCAGTGAAATGATGTCTTCTTACGTAAAAATAAAAGGTTTTATTTGCCTCATTCGTTTACGGTCGCTGTTGACTGACATAGTATAGTGTCCGAGTAATATCATCACACCAGTTTCGACAGCCAGTCTATTGGTCACGGAAGTGACTTTCTTACGGTTAGAGGAAGAAACCATCTCACACACGTCTGAAATTAACGACACGTACCTAGGAACGAACAAAAGAACAAAACGGGTAACGATGAACACGACACGACACGACAGTGACTGAAGCATGCCACCCCGCGCGACCTTGAGTGGCAGGGTGGCAACACGGCACCGTTACCCCGGCAACGTTTACGAATTCCAGAGCTCAGGTTCGTGGTTGAGTGTCCCCCCCTACCCGTTGCGGCCCACGTGCGAGAACTTAAGGGTCGTTCTTTCGGCGGCCCGACTATAGGCGATACGTTTCCATAGCAACGCGTGTGCGCCAGGTAGCGCACCACGGCACAGCAGAGGCCGCCTGGACCTGTTTTGCCTATCGCCGCCCTCGCCCCCGCAGCACTTGGGAATTCTCGCTGGGTCCCGGGCCTGCTCCGATCTGTGGACACAGCTGCCGCCTGCTGCTGGGGCTTAGCGCTGTGTGCGGCAGCGGCGAGGCTGCAAAAACGCTGCAGCAGAAGCAGCTGCCTGCAGTCCCAAAGGGCACAGGGTCACCGCGGCCGCCTCCCTAAGGCACGGCGCGGCTACTGTGCCATCGCCGGGAGTGGCCACAGTGTTTTTCATGGCGCTGCGCACAGCCGACCTCGCGCGGTATACTGAATTTTTTTCGAAGCTATGTCGCTTTTGTCAACACAGGGCTGCTTTCATCATGTTTAATTTTCGCTCTCTCCTGCCGTCTGTCTCACGCTTCTTCACTTCTAAGAAGAGATAGTGAAATGTGGGAACTGGACTGGGTAGAATGAAAGGTACATTGGAGACGCCATCAAAACCATAAAAAGTACAAAAATGAATCTCGTGACATTTTGTGTCCCAGCCTCGTCGCCAATTTTGTGTCTCGTTTCCGTCGTAGGTGTCGGTGGCCGAGTAGAAAGACCGACACAGGAATAAAGAATGCACGCTTGTGCAGGTAGGAGGTGACCAGCCAGTGGGAGAGCAGAAACTAGAAACACTAGAGTAAATTAGAACGAGATATATATTTCTTAGAGACTTAGCTCAGGCCGGCCGCGGTGGCCGAGGGGACTGAGGCGCTCTAGTCACGGTCTGCACAGCCACTACGGTCGGGGGTTCGAATCCCCCCTCGGGCAGGGATATTTGTGCCGTCCTTTGTTGTAAGTAGTTCATAAGTAGTTTGTAAGTTTAGGGACTGATGACCCCGTAGTTAAGTCCCATAGACTTTACAAACATTTGAACATTTTAACTTAGCTCAGTACTGCAGAATGCTGATACATAGTTGAGCTAGAGGCCTGCCTAGTGCCTGTCCGATTGCCAAGTCTTCACTGGTGCCTATCTGATTCCGAAGTGTTAACTGGTTCCTATCTCAGTCCCAAGTGAACGATGCAGTCCAGTGGTAGCCACGAGCGGAGTTGCAGTAGAGGACGCTCGTGGCTGACGTCGTGAGAACGCCGCGCCGTGCGAGCATGGCGGCGCGCGGTGAAAGTAGATGGCGCGCACTTTATACTTGTGCGACACCACATGACACATTCCACCCTCTGCACAAAGGTGAGATACCATGAAAATAAAGTTCATTATTTTAATTACTATCCATGAAATCAGTTATTGAACAATTTTCTGTTAATTAATTGATATCGCAGCTACTTGTACTGTACTGCATCAGTTGAAATAGGTTTTTCAAAAATGTTCAAATGTTTATAGAGCTTATGGGACATAACTACGGGGTCATCAATCCCTAAACTTACAAGCTACTTATGAACTAGCTTATATTAAAGACGGCACAAACATCCATGCCCGAGGTGGCATTCGAACCCCCGACCGCAGCCGTCCACAGCCGATCTCGCGCGCTACACAGAATATTTTCGAAGCAACGTGCGCTTTTGTCGACACAGGGCTGCTTTCATCATGTTTAATTGTCACTCTTTCCTTTCGTCTCTCCCACGCTTGTTCGCTTCTTCACTTCTAAGCAGTCATAGTGAAATGTGGGAACTAGACTGGGTAGAATGAAAAGTACATTGGAGACGCCATCAAAACATAAAAAGTACAAAATTGACTCTCGTAATGCATTCCACCCTCTGCAACACGGTGAGATACAATGAAAATAAAGTTCATTACTTTAATTACTATCTATGAAAACAATTATTGAACAATTTTCGGTTAATTAATTGATATCGCAGCTACATGTATTCTACTGCATCAGTTGAAATAGGTTTGTCAAAAATGTTCAAATGTTTGTAGAGCTTATGGGACTTAACTACGGGGTCATCAATCCCTAAACTTGTAAGAAGATTGCCTGCTGGAGGTCGTCAAATAATCGCAAAATTTAGAATGCGTGATAGTATACTCTAGTAATAATAATTTTGTTATTGAATGTTGTAGCAAATCACAACTAATGGGTCGCAACAACACTTTCGCATTGTAAGTTAGAATTTTGAGTAAATAAACAAAATTAATAATAATTAACTTAAAACAGTCACTGTAGTAATTAATTAAGCTTGGCCCTATCTGACTTAGCATTGACTACAGCCTACAACTAACACCTCTTACGATTCACGAACAGCACAACTTCACTAACAAATGTGTCAGAATTCATGTAGTGGTGATGGCGTGTTCGTGTTATAATCAAAATTGTAATAGCAGATAGACTCTAATTACAATGATAATAGCTCAGTACAGTGAAACTCCGTGGTGCAATGAGCTTCACAAATATTACAGTTAAACTTCTCAATAATTTTGATAATATTCTTTAAAGCATTCAAGTTTCTTATAAAACTTAACGTAAACTATTTTTTTTTTTTTTTTTTTTTTTTTTGTAATCTGGTTCCAGGACCTGGGTAGCGTACGCGTGTAACTGGCTGAGCAGAGTTTGGCATTTAACGTATTTCATAAAAAATTACTTCAGTCAAGTCTGCTAAAACTACCGTAATACTTTGAATACTGTTAGCCTGGTTACTTTCTATGTAAATGAAACCAAATTTACTTTACTTGCAAACTCTCTTGCACTTTAATTACTAGTCTCTGTGGTTGTAACACGTTTAGCAATTCTTTAAATCGTCTAGCAATTTCTTTAGGACTGATCGTAATTACTTTGAAAATGATTGAACTTGTTAGTCAATGTACAGGCTTGCATAATCAACATAATCTAATAATGGTGATAATGGGGTGACTACAACTACTTACAAAATTAAGACTGGTTTCAAAATAAGTCATGTATAATTGAACCAAAGTTCTGATTGGGTTGACACTACATTTACATGCATACAAAATAAAATGTTACAAAAGTACTAATCTGCTTTCGTCGTCTTCGTCGTGAAGTCCAACCAAGACAGATATGATTACAGTAGGTACTCTTACTACAACAACGATCACACTCGGTGACAATAGACTTGATACCAAACAATTACTTTTCTTGCACACATGGAAAGGATTACACTGATTGAGTATAAATAAACTTATTTCGCACTTCGTTCAATACATTAAACAGTACGCCTCTCAGGCTTATTGCAATTGCATAAAACTCGCGCCACACTGCGCCTACCGTGCCTCTGCACCATCAACAAAACATCTACGTGTTTACTATAGCGAGTCCGCTCCGCGACTGCATTTATGTCTTTACTTTGGCGAGTCCGCACCGCGACTGCATTTATGTCTTTACTTTGGCGAGTCCGCACCGCGACTGCTTCAGCAGCGCGACACTCACAGCTACTACTTCTGTTACAAAGACAGTCTTTTTTAACAGGTTCAACATGGTCTCTGGCGCATTGCTAACTGACAAAGAATGTCCGTGCATTCATGCGGGTTTACACATACAGTACATGTTTACACTAAATGATTCAATATTGAAAGTGACGTTACATAAGAAATATCTCTAGCATACAAGAAATGAAAAATACATGAACTAAACAAATTTAAGACAATATATACATTACTTTAAATCAAACTGTAAGATACACCAACAGGTGTACTCTTACAAACTTACAAAGTACTTATGAACTAGCTTATATTAACCCTGGAATGCTACTAGGGGTACGCCTATACCCCAGTGCTTGTATTAAATGTTTTTTTCTGGGCATTTTTTTCTATTTTTCTTAAGTGTGATTTAAATTTTAATGTATTACTTTGAAATAAAATTTAGTTTTAATCATTTTAAAAATCCGTTTTTATTTGGGGTACACCTATACCCCACCTATACCCCACTCGTCTATGAGAAGTGTAGCAATTCAGGGTTAAAGAGGGCACAAACATCCACGCCAGTGGGGGCATTCGAACCCCCGACCGCAGCGGCCGTGCAGACCGTGACTGGACTGGCATGACGCAGACCGCTTGGCCATTGAGGCCGGCAATAGGTTACGGAGGTACAAGAAAAGATGGCCTCACACAGTGACACAAGATCCTGTAGTGGACCGTGTTGTATAAAAGGGTGGCTCTAGACGGTGGTCCTAGGAGGCCCAAACTGAATTTTATGTTGGGTCGCCTCCTTAGGTTAGCAATAACCGCCAAAGACATTCGCGTCTACAGCTGCGAGATGGGACTAGTCTTCTTAGACGCCGCTGTAGAGTAGCCGAGTGGCGCCTCGCTGCGGAGCGCGCGGTTGCTCGCCGTCGGAGGTTGGACTCCTCCCTGGGGCATGGGTGTTTGTGTTCGTCCTTAGGTTAGTTTACCTTAGTTTAAGCAGTTTGTAAGCTACGGACTGATGACCACGCGGTTTGGTCCGATAGATTTACAAACATTCGAGCATTTTCTTCAGAGTAGCCTGCGTAAGTGTAAGGACACAGGTCCATTTTGTCAATCTGTCTGCAGTGGCGGCAGATACTGATTATAAAGAGGTATATGATGAACGAGTCATACCTTACATTATTTCATTGTGAAAAGAAGTCACCACAAAGTATTGGTACTGTATTTATATGTATGTACTTTGTTAAAACCACGACGTGTATTTTAATTGTTGTTTGATCTTTCTTGAATGAAGTTTTTTTATTAGAACTCTGTGGTTCTCCTTTCAGTAATTAATACCTACACACTCGTAGTTAGTTTGAATACTTATGCTACATTAATAATGGTTTTTGAGTGTAATGTTATTTATCAAAAAGTGTCCCAGTAGTGTCCATTTTGTGAAAGAAAATATGGCGGTCAGCTGCGTGCTAAAAGATATTAGAATAGTGTAGATTGGCTAACTGTAATTCATTTGCACCAGAGTGCCTTGCTGTGTTTCTTATTCGTATGATATTTAGGATAAGCAGTATTATCAGATGCAGAAAATAATAAAAAAGTCATTAAGTCAGATCTTGTAATAAGTAGCTGTGATGATTCCATTTAATGAGCTTGCACGTTTCTTTGTGCAGGAAACAAAAATGTTCAAATCTATCGGACCAAACTGCGTGGTCATCAGGCCGTAGCTTACAAACTACTTAAACCTAGGTAAACTAACCTACGGACAAACACACACACCCATGCCCCAGGGAGAACTCGAACCTCCGCGGCGAGCAACCGCGCGCTCCGCAGCGAGACGCTTTAGACCGCTCGGCTACTCCACCGCGGCTGCGTGAAACATTTCTGTTATATTTAACATATCTATACGTACTTCGAATGCATGTAGATGACATTGCATTGCTTTACCTTGACAACACGTAAGTACAGTAGAGTAGGCAAAGTATGAGGCGGAACGTCCTACAAACCACAAAAGAAACTACAGCCTTAAAGACTAAATAGTTTAAAATAAAAGTTCCAATATGTGAAATGGTAGAAAACAAAATTGTCGAAAGTGACAGTACTTGATTTTCAATTATTTATGTAAAATAGCTACTAACCGAATATTTCAATAAAACCTACACCATGTAAACATAATTTAATAATACATTCATCAAACTGAAAAAGTGAAATTTTCTCCTTTCGGACGGTGCGGTTCCCTTTTAATACCGTAGCTGACGCGGTCTTTGAGATAGAAAGAGTAACTGTAGCGTATAGACATCACGAGAGAAGAAGAAAGGTAATGGCCTCAATATGTTCCTAGTAAGTATGAACGAAACCCAATAAACTCACCATCATCTAGCCTTGTAACGCACTGAATGACGGAAAGTAGTCACTAGTGTGTGAAAGACTCACGAGAATAAATGTAGGTGATGTCGATTGGCCATTAGAAGACCAGATGGGACCGAGTTTGGTCGGTCCGTTGCAAGGCTATTTACGTGACGTCACTTCGGAGATTTTAGTGTTGATAATGATGCAATGATAATAAGGTGAAAAAGTCCCCGGAAATCTAACCTGTCCCCCCCCCCCTTGCGTGGCATACAACTCTCTGCTCAATGGAGTACAAAGGCGGTCAAATGTAAGTGATAATTTCCATTATGTCGCTGTGCTGCCTGGAGGGAGCAATAAATCTTTGAACCTGACGGAATGGTCTGTATGGTGCAGAACACAGTGAGACACCAGATATACTTTAACCGTAGAGAGCAGTAAGGTGTCCGTAACAGATCGCAATAAATATAAATAGGACTGGTAACGAAAATGGAAGAAGAGTGGATTGCGGATCTTAGAAATTTAAACTACTTACAAACCGTTGAAGGTCCTACATATTTTGTTAAGGGTACTAGGCCATCCACATAATAAGTATTAGCTGTACAGGTCGCCAAGGAAAAGTAGAACGATTATCTGCAGTGAAAGGAAAGGAGGGTAATGTCGGAAGCAAACATCACCTTGATGAATGAAGTGCAAATGTGCACTTGAATTGTATTTATATCATGAATAGGTAGTTACATACGGTACACATCATTTTCTAACAATAATCACACACAAACTGTTGACCTTATGCACATTAACAATCGGCATGCTACCAGAATTCAAAAAGAGTGCATTGCACCCAATTTTCACATTCTACATCACCATAGAATTTTTGTGAGCAATATAAACATGTCGCATCGTCAGTTTGTCAACGTTGTCTGGACATCAGCTAGTATCCAAGATTACCCAACTACACACGTACAAAATAACAAGCCGTCTCACACATATGGTCTGCATCGTTTCTACATTTAGAGAATTAATAAGCAACGTTCATAATCTATCAAAGAGTGCATTTTACACGGAGCACATAAATTAATAACTATCAACTACAAAATCATTTTACTTGTCATTCAAAAGTTTGTTACTTGCAGAGACCTGGAAGTCGGACTTCTTCCAGACAACAAAGCACTCAACCTTAATGCCGACCCTTCCATGTGTTTTCCTACTCGTAGAGGACATAATTCTGACTTACACATCAGTTGAACCACTCGATGGCCATGATACTTGCTATCCGATATTACTAGATCTATTCGGCAATCCCCTCCCTTTACTGAAATATTAATTTTAAACTAACGAAATTTTCAATATTAGTTGCATTCACTGAACAAAACCAATATAATGTACAAGAAATAAAAAACAAAAAATAGATGGTGGTCGAAATATTAGCAGCCCTAACTGTTATACTTATTTTGATTCATTCGTTGCAGTGATTTTCGGTGTTGTTACTGTAGCAACAGCCGTAGGCTTAATGATAACATTTGTAGAAAATGCAGTAGTTAAAACCTACGGCTCTGACTCCGTAAAGAAAGTCCCAACAAAAGGTGCACGAAGATGTCATAGGAATTACGCCATGATAATAACACAATATTATTGTTGACCGTAACCGCTCAGTATACGGAAAAGGAGAAATATGTTCTCATGAAAATGCAGTGCATGTAATGTTTATGTTAAGTGTCAACTGTTGCAACCTATAAAGTGGACTTTAGGAAATAAGTAATGCGCGAATGAATGAGAAATGAACTATAGGTTTATCAATGTACTTCTAAGCAAGTTACGATGTTTTTGTTATGTACGAGTCAACAACTGTTATATCTTAAACATAAAAATTAACTTTTTGTTTGTATTTTATGCATGGCCACACCGTACATCCGATTATAATAAAACTTTGTCAACATGTTGATTTCACTTTTGTGCTGATTATAATTATGTCACTGTACGACATATAGTTCACGAGATATGACGTCATGTACAAGGAGATGCCTGAAAGACTGCCGCTTTATGAATTATATTTAAATTCATTACTTCTTAGTTACTTAAAGCATACGAAACGTATTTTGCAAACAGCATCATTTTATGCCAATTAATGTAACTACAAAATTATTTCTTTGTACTAATTACAGTTTATGAGATACGACGTCATAGACACTGAGACGCATGGTAAATTACCGCATCATGTTCGTTCGTATTTTATACGCTGCCGTACCATTACTCTGATTGCGATTAAACTTTGTACACTTAATATTCAAAACAAGAGGAAAGATACCAACTACATAAAATTTGTATGGTACATAGCAGAAGGTACTTTACCTTTCAACTTCGATAGTACTAGGTTTTAATGAGATCTTGATGAAATTTTGTTCACTTTACCTTCAAAACAGAGCAACGTAAACATGGACGTAAAATTTCAAACGGTGGATGACGGAGAGTACCGTGCAATGTACTTCGAAACTACTTCACTGATCACAGTGTAAGTTAACTGAGTTATATAATTTTCAGCAGATGGAGAAGACAATGGACAGAGAGTATGGAAGAAGAGTTGGACAGAGAAGAGGAGATGATTGGCGGAGAAAGGGGAAGGTGGAAATGGGCAGAGAGAGGCTGGCAGGATATTAACAGTGAGGGGGATGGTGAGCAGATGCACAGTCAGAGAGAGAGAGAGAGAGAGAGAGAGAGAGAGAGAGAGAGAGAGAGAGAGAGAGAGAGACAGAGAGAGAGAGAGGGAGGGATAGGAGAAGATTGGCATAGATAGAGCGAAAGAGGTGGACAGAGAGACAAAAACGGAAGGAAAGATAACTTAAGACTGACATAAATATATAACTAGGAGACCCCGGGTTTTCTGCTACTACATTGTATGATGTATCTTAAAATCAGCAGTTGTTTATTGATTCCTTAAAAATATGCTATTTTACATCGTAGACCATAATCATGAATAGGAATGTATCAAAACTGATTAGGAAAGTGTGTTAAATCAAATGTTCAAATGCTTGTTAAGCTTATGGGACTTAACTACGGGGTCATCAGTCCCTAAACTTACAAACTACCTTATCCTAAGGACGGCACAAATATTCATGCCCGAGGGGGGATTCGAACCCCCGACCGTAGTGCCCATGCAGACCGTGACTGAAGCGCCTCAGTCCCCTCGGCCACCGCGGCCGGCGAAAGTGCGTTAAATAAAATAAAATCTGCCTGATAACAGAAAGTCAATTTCACTATGAAATAAACTATAAATAATTTTCTCCTCTCTTTTGCATGTTTATGTGATGGGATGGTTAAATATTATTGTTTTATTTTTCAGAGAAATTGACTTCTGCTGTTATTAGCCCGATGTAATTTAAAATTCTTGAATATCAGTCTTCAGATTGCTTTTATTTTCAAGAACATGACCGGTTTCGGGACAGATGCCCATCTTCAGATCTGTTAAATAAATGTTACAACTGAATGTAGGCTACTATTTACAAAGTATAATATCTAAGAAGTTAATGGAAAAAATATTAAAAACATACCAAATTTATGAAGTTACAGAGCAACCTGTCCTGTGATGAACGAATGTTCAGTCGTTACTAAAATATAGTAGCCGTCTGAGGCTTTACATAATGTACTTAAAACCATCTGACTGGTGGGGATCATTTTCGTTAAAATTATTCTCAATAAGAAATTGACTTACATATAAAATCAATTCTGAAGTCAAGGTGTAAGATAGGAGTTAAGGTATAAAATAGCAGTTATAAATGAGATACTCGGTGTCAAACTATAAAAGGACATAGAAATAAGATAACATTGGGTTCTGGATACATATAATAACATTTTAAGCAAACTGTGAGTTAAAAATTTTAACACGGTTAAATATTAAAATGTTTTAGAAGATCTCTTAAAAAGATTTAAAAAGTTGATAATGTCTTCTTTCCCGTCTGCGGATGAGGCTTCATTGTGTCAGGCAGCAGCAGCGTCGCCGAAGTTTCCTCCGCCGTGTCCCATTCACCGTCGCCAGTGAGCTGAGGGCCGCGGTAGCTGGTGTTTGTCAGCGCGTTCCATTCCAAGCAGGGTTACAAGATGTCTTTAAATATTAAAAAAATATATATATATGCATGAAATTTGTCTTTTTCCTTGTATGCATATGCTTCAAGCTCTTCAAGTACATTTGATTTTCGGTGCCCTGTGCAGCACTTCCATTTGTTCGCTTATAGTGCTAACTTGGTATTTGTTGTTTTTAGCATGCGCTCCAAATGCTATACGATTGCTATTATTACAGTGCTCTTTGTGTCGGACTTGAAAGATGCGTCCAGTTTGCCCTACGTAATATTTAACAGATGGCGCATTTAATCTTGTATACCCCAGAGTTGCTACAATGGTGCGTTTTTTCGTGGTAAGTCTATGCCTTAATCTTTGTGCCATTTGCCCATCATTTTTGAACGCCACCCCTATGTTTCTCGGAAAGTGTTGCAATTCTCTCCGACGCACGTACTCTGTATCTTAAAGTGACAAACTTCTTTTTATCTTTAAATATGTTATTGCCAGTGGATTTGTTTCAATTTTATTGAACATCCGCATGACGTCTTGCGTCTGGTACCCATTGGCTGCCGCTGCCTGTTTGATAATGTCTAGATGTAATTTAATTTAAGGCATTTTCCTAATTTTCCTTGTTACGTTTTGTGCATAATGATTACGATGGAAACTAGTCCATTTTTAAGGAAGATATATACAGGTTTTATGATGCATTTTATAACGTACTTCTCAGCATATCTGTGTTAAGCTAGGTTGGTAAAGCACTGAAAAGTGGGCGTTCATTTTTCACCGCAGCAACTTTATTTATTTATTTATTTTTTCCTTTATTGATATTTTAGTGCTAACCCAGATTACAGGCAGCAGTCTGGCAGCAGCTTCGGTGGCTGCTATTCAGCCTTGTGAAACACATGTGATGACAAGAAGTGATGGATATGATACATGGAATAAAATTTGCAAAGTTAAAACCATAGACAATGTGAGAATTCGGAGAACATTAAAAAGACAATTTGACAGACAAATACTTGGAGGACAGAGACAAGTAAGCGGCGATGAAATAACACACATATATTCGTAAAAACTGTTTGGAGCCACGGTGACGGTTAAAAGTACATTGAGAGACAAACACGCACAATCTCGGAAACAGGTGAATGGTGCACACGGTAAAAAAATGTAGGACGTTGTCAGTGAGGCACAGGTTAAAACACATCAAAGATCACTAAGCACTAACACTGGCATTGGAGCACCATTTAAAATGTCGAGACGCCCCCGCGTGGCGGGGGTGGGGGAGGAGGGGGATGGGCAAGTTCTATTTACGTTTGTAACCTTATTAGAGTTTATTTTATTTATTTATTTATTTATTTATTATTTAACACGCACCATTACATTGTAATATTACATGTCTGATGGTTTGATTCAGGCGGTTAAATCAAATGTTTTTACAAACACAGGTACAGTATATAAGTTGACAGGGTTTACAAAGGAACAAACAATTTTATATATTAGGAAATCTTAATTAATTACAAAAATTGTAAAAGTTTTATACATTAGGAAATCTTATTGAATTACAAAAATTGTAAAAGTCTGTAGTATATTTATGTACTAAGTCATATTTACTGACGGGCCATCCTCCTCCTTTATCAGCTATTTTTTTCCTGAGATGGTCCCTCTCTTTCAATAAACTGCAGCAGTCAAAAAGCACGTGGTCAATAGTTTGGACAGCACTGTTACATGTGCACGTTCCGTCTTCAATTATTTTGAACCGCTGATAGTAGGCTTTCAGTTTCCCATGACCTGTTAACATAGCTGTAAAATTCGGAGATATTGGAAGTTTAATCGTTAAACGTTGTCGGATCGTAGGAAAATACGGTTTAGTGCTTCCCCCGTTTTTTTTTTTTTCTGTGCCACTCAATGTCCCATTTGTTCCTAAACTCTTCTCGAAGTTTCTTCTTTACGGCACTTGTAGGTATTTTGTTATAGCGTGTTGACTGTCGTGATCAAGCTGCTCTTTTAGCAAGGTTGTCAGCTAGTTCATTTCCCCATATCCCTTGATGTTCCTTAACCCATTCAAAATGCACCAGCCAGTTGTGTGTCTGCAACCTTCTCATATTACTTCTTATTTCTTCAATCAACAAGTTGTGGTTCTTCGGATTTCGCAAAGAGTCCAAATTAATCCTGCTGTCGGTGAGAATTACTGCAGTTGTATCAGTATTCGAGAGATTATTTATGAACTCAAGAGCATTGACGATGGCAAATTGTTCCGCTTGATTGTTTGAGAATTCATTAGCTGTATCTTGTAAGTAAGCCTCTTATTAACAAATATTGCTATCCCCGAACCCACTCTGTCGTCTGATTTGCTTCCATCTGTGTATACTTCAACAGCGTAGCTTTTGCTGGCGTCCTTCTCAATTATCCTTATAAAGTCTGCTGGGTGTCCCCAGCTTCTGTACTCTAGGGCGATGTCGATTGTCTGTTTGGCGTCTTTGGTTTTGACCAGGTTATAATATTTAGCTATTTCCTGTATCTTAATTGTTATAGGCATGAGACCTGAGTGCTTCGTTGGATGTCGTAAGCTTTAACCATTTTTAAATTGATTAACCGTTGGACTCTATTAATTTTGGTACGGTTGTATTGTCGCTCCAGTGCGTCTATCCACATTGGTGAGCCGTACGATAATATAGACAGTATTGTGGCGTTACACTTGACAGCGAGAAACGGACTCCACAACGCGTCTTTTATCAGTTTCGCCCTAAGGGAAAAGTTGGAAACTACCTAATTTAAACAACCGGAATTTACCTACCTGCCGCAGTCTGTGAGAGGGCAAGCGGAACGAAACAAAATCGAGTAAAATTTGAGAGGCGGAAGCAGAGACAATTCGGCGGCTAGTCCGATGCGCGCGCGGCGGCGGGATTGGGCAACTTTTGCGGCGCTTCAAATGTTTGCTCTGAAGAAGGGAGGGGAAGTTGGCGGGCGCGTTGTTCCGGCGCGGTACATATCTGCAAGTTCCCGCAAGTTGGGGGGGGGGGGGGGCGGACGCTGTTTGGCCGGATGCCGGGCGGAGCCGAGTGTGGCCGAAGCTGGCCGAGGCGCAGCCGGGCCTCTTGCGCACTGTTTGAGTTTGGCCGCGGGGTAGTGCGGGTCCCGCGGGGCGCGGTGGCGGGGGGAGCGGAATGAGGAGGGGAGGGGGGGCGGAAGTCGCGCTAGGCCTGCAGGCCTGCGCGCGACACGTGGCCTCTTGTTTACCGGACGCTGCTCCGCCGCAGGTCGGTCGCCGACACCCCAGCGCAAACACTGTGCAAACCAACCTCCTTGGTGCAAACTCACGCGCGCCGCTCCATTCGGCGCATTCGCACAACATCAGGGCAGGATTCCACCGGCACTGCGCGAGGGAGGATCGGAAAGAAATGCAGATATTCTTTTTTCCACTTCCTTTCTCCTGGAATTACAGCTAGAATATCAAAAGTTCCAGATGATATACTTCACAGTTTCCGCTACTAAGAGTATTCTGTTTTCGTGTGCTGCTCTAGCGAGAAAAGTCTGAATTACAAAACAAAAATGTTGTACGCACATGTTAACAGCGAACTGTACTTTCGAGTTGCACGGTCAAAGGGCACCAGCCCAGCCGAGTGAAAACAGGAATTCAAATGTTCAAATGTTTGTTAAGCTTATGGGACTTAACTACGAGGTCATCAGTCCCTAAACTTACAAACTACTTATGAACTACTTACGAACTAGGACGGCACAAATATCCATGCCCGCGGGGGGATTCGAACCCCCGACCGTTGTGGCCGTGCTGACTGTGACTGGAGCGCCTCAGTCACCTCGGCCACCGCGGCCGGCGAAAACAGGAATAGTATATTCAAACTACTTACGGGTATGCTTCCGGGTGACGTCGTCGTCAACCACCGATGTTTCGGCAGGAGGACACCCTGCCATTCTCAGAGGGGCAATTGTACTGAAGGAAGCAATGTGCAAGCGTATTTAATACCCCATTTTGCAAAGGATAAACAAGGAAGATAACACACACAGTACAAGTCACAACCATAGATGACCAAACATCAGAAATAGCAAATAGTGACTGTTAATCAACAGGTGAGGCAGTATTAACTATATCAGGCTTGATTCCATGTTGGAGTTGGTGCTCCACGTCTGTATTTGATTTGTGGTAATTCTTTCAGCAATCAGTCGTAAAAATATATATTTGTTTCCAAACCTAGATTTCGACCACCGTGTGGTCATTATCAATGCTTAAAACCAATTAAAATATTTAAAACATCTGGACACAACCTCCAACATGAAGGTCCAGATGTTTTGATGTTCAAATGTTTGTAGAACTTATGGGACTTAACTACGGGGTCATCAGTCCCTAAGCTTACAAACTACTTATGAACTAGCTAAGACTAAGGACGGCACAAATATCCATGCCCGAGGGGGGATTCGAACTCCCGACCGTAGCGGCCGTGCAGACCGTGACTGGAGCGCCTCAGTCCCCTCGGCCACCGCGGCTGGCTCTAGATGTTTTAAATATTTTAATTGGTTTTAAGCATTGATAATGACCACACAGTGGTCGAAATCTAGATTTGGAAACAAATATATATTTTTACGACTGATTGCTGAAAGAATTACCACAGCATTGATTATGTCCCTCTGTTTTTTGACGAGAGACAGTGCCGGATTCCAAGCAGAATTTAAACAAAAACCACCATCTCTGTTTATAAGGTCGCTTGCTAGTTTAATATCAACAGCTTCCTTAATAACACTATCCCAGTAGATGGAATTGCATGCCAAAATCTCCGTGTTGTTGTATTCCATAGGATGACCGGTGCCAAGACAGGTTTCACTGGCATAGTATCAACCATAAAATCCACAAAGGAAACACACACACACACACGAACACACACACACACACACACACACACACACACACACACACAACCCTAGAATCGGCAAAATTACGTGTGACAAATGCCACAAATCATATACATTCCAAAGTAATAGAAATTTTAGCACGAGATACAAGGAACACGCCACAAATAGAGAAAAAATCATCTAAGTTTTAGCAACACCTTGCACTGAAAAACACGAATTGAAACCAATGGATGATACACTTAAAATCTTATTCATTACTAGCTGGTACTAAAGTATATCCTTAAGCTTCACGTAACAGCAAGAAGTAAGTTGACGAAGTTTTATCGCAATAAGATGAACGCTGTGGCAGCGCATAAAATACGATCAAACGAAGAAATATATGTGTGGTTTCCAATCTTCCATTATCCTCTTCCTCTGCCTTCTCTCTGTTCACCTACTCCTTCCCCCGTTTCCTCCTCTCCTTTTTTCTGTCCATTTCCTCCTCCCATCCCTCTGTTCATCCCCTCTCTCATAGAACTTCCCCCTCTCTCTGTCCGTCTCCTCCCACCCCTTTCTGTCCCTCTCCTCCTCCACCTAACCTCTTCCCCCTATATATTAAATCATACATATACATGCACCAAATTTTATGGTCACTGATTAAACGGCTTCAAAGTCGCAAGGTACCCTCCGCCATGCTAAATTCACTGACTTGCATATCATAACATTTTCTTCATGAAAACATACATTTATGTGGTGACCCGTGAAACAATGTGGATGTTTTTTGTAACGTACCCTCCGCCATGTACTTACTGAGGCTTAAAAAAGGTAGCCTATGTGTTAATTCGGGGTTTAAGCTATCTTCATTGTACGTTTCTTACATTTCTGACCAGCCGTTTCAGCGTGAAGAGTAACAAACGTGTTAACACACTGCAAGGTACCCTGCGCCATGCACCGTACGGTGGCTTCCTAACGGTAGATCATGTGCTAATTCACGATATAAGCTATCTGCATTCCAAATTTCATTCAAATACGTCCATCTATAAGCCATCTCCATACCAAATTTCAGTCAAATCTGTCCATCCGTCAAATTCCACCCACCTCTCCTTCTGAAATTAAGAAAATAATAAACTATCTGAAGAGTAAAAGCTCACCTGGAACTGATGGTATTTCCAGCAGGGTAATAAAAGCTTGTTCTCAAGAAATAAGTAGGATTCTTAACCACATATGTAATAGTTCTCTGAAGTAGGGTGTTTTTCCTGATAGACTAAAATATGCTATTGTTATACCACTACACAATAAAGGGGATACGTCTACCGCCCAATCTCAATTCTGACAGCTTTATCCAAAATTCTTGAAAAAGTAATGTATTCTAGAGTAGATGACATAAAAGTTTCTGGGTGTTACACCGCGTCATGGTGTAAGGCTATTACTTAAATAACCGACGTTTCGGCCAACGTTACAGTGGTCTTCATCTGGGTATACTGATGTGAGCTGGTTGTTACTATATATTTACTTCAATTAGACATTACGTCACAATTTTTTTTTAAATAAGCGATGTTATTGGTAAATTTTTTGGCGGAAGAATGGAAACTTTATTATAATAGGAAGCCTACGTAATTATATTCTAGAGTAGTTTCACACATAGGTAAAAATAAAGTTCTAACAAGATGTCAGTTTGGTTTTCAGAAGGATTTTCAACAGAAAATGCTATATATACTTTCACCAATGAAATAGTAAATGTTCTGAATAACCGGACATCACCCGTTGGGATTTTTGTGATCTCTCCAAGGCTTGTGATTGTGTAAATCATGGAATTCTTCTAGATAAATTAAAGTATTGTGGTATGAATTGGACAGTGTACAAAATGGTTTAAATCATACCTTACAGGAAGAGTGCAGGAAGTTGACATAAGTAATTCAAATAATCTGCAAAGAAACAGCTGATTCCACAAACTGGGAACGATGAAAATGGGGTGCCCTTTGCTGTTCTTAATATATATTAATGACTTGCCATTCTATATCCATGAAGATGCAGAGCTAGTTCTTTTTGCTGATGATACAAGTATAGTTATCACACCTGACAGACAAGATCTAACTGAAGAAATTGTAAACTACGTCTTTCAGAAAATCATTAAGTGGTTCTCAGCAAATGGACTTTAATTAAATTTTGATAAAACACAGTACATACAGTAAATGGAATGACACCATTAATAAATAGACTTTGATCAGAAATCTGTAGCAAAGCTCGAGTATTTATAATTTTTAGGTGTATTCATTGATGAGATGTTGAACTGGAAAAACACACTGAAAATTTGTTGAAACGTTTGAGTTCAGCTACTTATGCTATTAGGGTAACTGGAAATTTTGGTGATATACATCTCAGTAAATTAGCTTACTATGCCTATTTTCATTGTCTGCTTTCGTATGGCATCATTTTCTGGGGTAATTCATCGCTGAGTAAAAAAAGTATTCATTGCATAAAAGCGTGTAATCATAATAATTGCTGGAGCCCATCCTACATCATCCTGCAGACATTTAAGCAGCTAGGGATCTTCACAGTAGCTTCACAGTATATATATATTCACTTATGAAATTTGTTATTACCAATCCCACCGAATTCAAAAGCAACAGCATCCTGCAGACATTTATTTAGGGATCTTCACTGTTGCTTCACAATACATATATTCACTCATGAAATTTGTTACTATTAATCCGACAAAATTCAAAAGTAATAGCAGTGTGCATAGGTACAACACTAGGAGAAAGAATGATCTTCACTATTTAAGGTTAAATCTAGCTTTGGCACAAGAAGGGGTGAATTATGCTGCCACATAAGTCCTTGGTAACCTACCAAACAGCATCAAAAGCCTGACAGATAGGCAACCAGCATTTAAAAATAAATTGAAAGAATTTCTGAATGGCAACTCTTTCTACACTATAGATGAATTTTTAGATATAAATTAGTAAATCTGAAAAAAAAAAAAAAAAATGAAAAATATAATAAAAAAATATTGCGTCATGTAATATTTAGTACAAAGTAATAATTTGTAAAGACACTTTTCATTAACCTGACACGTTCCACATCATTACGAAGTGTCGTTTCATGATCTATGGAACAAGTACTAATCTCATCTAATCTAATCTTTCAGCATGGAGGAGTATCAGTCATATTAACCCATTGTAAGGTACCCTCCATCACGCATCATACTTTAACTTACGAAAGATAACCCATGTATTAATGAGGGTATAAGCTACTTGTGTTCTGTTCAAAATTTCTTTAACATCCGTCTAGCCATTTTAGCGTGAAGGCGTAAGAAACGAATTAAGTAACTGTAAAGTACCATTCGCCGTGGTCCATACGAAGTTAATTTTGTATGCTTCGCTAGAGTGCAAGCAAGAAGTTGACGAAGTTTTATTGAAATCGCTTGTACGGTATGGCTGTGCATAAAATACGAACAAAAAAACAAACAAACATTAATTTTTACATATTAAAGTGTCCTTATTCGCATGTCGCATGATGCCACAGGTTTTCAACTCTATAATTGTTTATGACGTCAAATCTCCTGAATTGAACGTCGTAAGCTGTTCTTACCTTTACGTCACTATGTGTACCCAAATTTGGTTGAAATCGGTACAGTGGTTTGGAAGCAGGCGTCGCATGATGCAGCACTTTTCTGAGCATTTCATTGTTTATTACGTCATATCTCCTGAACCATTGGTGGTACAGGCATTTAATGGTGCCTATGACCATCGCGAAAGTGCAAGCAAGATTTTGACGAAGTTTCATCATAATCGGTTGGACCGTACGATCGCACATAAAATACCAACACACAACTATTCATTTTTATATATTAAATACAGATAGGCCCAAGAATGAATATTCTCGAAGAAATAGAAATATATTCACGTATGCACAACAACTACAGTGACATATGAAACGAACAAACAGACTTTCAACATAAAAACTACATCGAAAGTTTTATTAAAATTATACACAGGCATTAAAATGGATCAACGTACCAAAGATAAAATAATAATCCAATGTAAATCTTCCGTATGCAAAGGTAATAAATAGTCCACAGACATTCAAGGTATAAATCACCCTGTTACTAGGTAAACTCTTAAACACGCCAAAGATAAAATAGTAACAAATCCAATGTACACTTTTCATGTACAAAGACAATAAATAACCCACATACATTATCACTTATGACTAGTTTACATAGTAATCATATATCTTTGCAGTGTGGTGGAAGTTATCTAAAATTACAAAAATATCATAAAAGCAGTTTTCATAAAGCTAATAATAAATAACATACGGAACAACTTCAAAATTAAACAGAACAATCTGGCGGGAGTGTAAACAACGATATTACAAGAGAGTTAAATATTTAGCAAATGTAAATTAAAAATAAGAATGTGCATAAGAGACCACCCATAACGTCTTTTTGTATTCACATGATCACGTGAAGACAGTCAAGGGCCGAAATGAATTCATAGTGTTAATGTAATAAAGCATAAATAGCAGTGTAAGAAATATTTGATTATATTATTAATTAGAATATTATTTGCGTGCCGAGTATGGGAACAACAGTTTGAACTGTAAAATGCAGTGCACTGTGCTTTGGTTGCTGTGGGTCAAAGGGCATGCGTACAGAGAGTGGGAACGAGGGTACGGCTGCAGGTGGTCTGTATTATTCCAACGAAGCCGTGTTGACTGATACGCTCGTATCGATCCTTCCACCGATGTGGGAATTTTTGTTGCCAGGGTTCCCTCCTGGTGGTCAGAGGGCGTACGAGTTTGGGCGTTGGAAGACTGGACCTTACACGCAGACCGGCTAGTTGAACTCCGCCTACGAAGGTTACCGGACTGCTACAAAGCCGACGATTCCTGGCATACGCCATTTTCTTTGTGTATTTCATGTTATTAAAACTCAAGCGTTGTTATCTCATAACAACGGCGCACCCAACACTTATCAAACAAACTCATCGTTGTTGACACTAATGTCTAAAAGTGCCGTACGGTTAATATTTGCCGTAAATCGGGAGAGAGTTTTAGTTTCGTTAATCACCACCTACTGTGTCTTAGTAAATAGGGCGTTAAATTTTTAAGTAAAAGTGAATGATCGGTGTTTCGTGACCCAGCACAGACAATTTCTTTTAATACACATTCTGAGTGGCCTAAGTAGGACTTGGCTTTGAGGAGGATAGATCTGCTTGATGAGCAAAATTTTAGTCAGTTTCCAGACTGACTATCATCTACCACTCACGTTGAAGATTAATTCACTCCCATCCAATGAAAGCTTATGGTAAAACAATCCGAGTTTCCAACCTTTACCTTTACCAGTTTGGTGTAATACTGTATAAGGGACATGATGAAGCTAGTAAATATAGATGAAGCAACACACTTCTGTGGAATTCAGTATTAGCACACTTATTCTGTTGTTATTTTAGCTATAAACAGAAACGCTGTCGCGGTTTAAAACATGTCTACACTTTATTTTAATGCTGAATGAAGCAGCACCAGCCGGCCGCGGTGGCCGAGGGGACTGCGTAGCGTCAGTCACGGTCTGCGGAGCCACAACGGTAGGGGGTTCGAATCCCACCTCGGGCATGGATATTTGGGCCGTCCTTAGTGTTAGCTAGTTTATAAGTAGTTTGTAAGTGTAGGGACTGATGACCCCGTAGTAAGTCCCATAAGCTAAAAAAACATTTGAACAGTTTGAATTTTGAAGCAGCACCAACGAATGCATACCTAATCTACAGAGGGGAAAAAAACCCAAGTCAATTTGTTGCAATGTATGTACTTCACTATCATTAAGAAACAGTTGTTATGGATATCTAGTACTTAATTTATATATGAAAGTACTAGTATCAGCACTTTTTTTCATTATCACAGTATGTCTTCACTTTATTTGTTGGTACTTTGAATGACATATTATCTTCACGAAATAGAACAAATGCACATTTAAGGAGGAGGTCTCTAGCATTTGCACAACTCTGAATATCACAGAACATGGCTTATTTAATAATAATGCCTGAAAACCATTTAGGACCCAAGGCGAAAATATGAAACTAACGGTGAAGCCGATACTGTAAAAATACAACGTATATTTTTTTTAAAATTCAAACCATTATTTTATAAAATGCTGAAAATTTCGAATAAAAAAAACGTTTCTTTTTTCATAAAAATTACCGTTAGATACTAAAATCGTATAGGTATTCGAATCCAACGAAAACAAATAAAAATAAAAATATTTTTTTTGCAGGATTCGAACCACCGACCATATGGTTGTGAGGCCAGAACGCTACCACCTTTTGAGCTACTCCAACTGATAGTGAAACTGTTTTAATTACTGTTTCTTATGTACCTGCAAAACTTCAAAGTCGATTTTCTTGACAATTTTTGAGAGTTGCGTCGAATGGCTTTCTCTGATTGTTATTTAAGTTCTAAACTTCAAGTAACATGAATATCAAAAAATTCTAAAATCCGACACAAATGTGGTCTCCTTGTATGACTGTCAGTTCGTGGAAGTAATTGTACTAATTTTGCTGCTATACGGTGTGCGGCAGGGTTCTTGTGGCCTGGGGAATTGAGACATCATCTTTTCGAAGTTGTGGAATCCTGCGTTGGGGGCCTACGTTTCTCACGTGTCATTCTTGACCGCATCCTGAACAGGTCTTCGACTGCGGTAGGACGGGACGTTCCTTAGCTCGATGCTCACATGCCGCACGCGTCTGGATACGTAGTGAAGTGTATTTTTCTGCAACGTGTCCGTGTACTGATGCATAAGGGCGTAGCGTCGCCATCACGTCTTCTGCTGATATTTCGAAAGGAAGTTCGACAACTCGGATGGTGCGAAATCCCACGGCGGTATGCTCAGCGATGTGTTAGTCTGGATCCCGTCGCAGGCTGCATCGGTTGTTTGACGTAAACTACACTTCAAACAATGGAGAAGTGTATTCCAATCGTGTCCTCACAGGGGATCTTCACTTCCTCACGTAGGACTTGTTTAATGTCGAAAGCTTTTGGTCTAACATATACGTTCGAGAAGGTGAACTTCAGTGTGGTTTTGCGGTACTAGTTGGCCATTCTAATGTTGATCGTAATATACTGGAGAAGCACACCGAGAATCAACAACCGCGAACACACGCTACGTGGCGGAGGTAAATTGTACCTTCCGCGCTGCTGCACTGCTCGGTGATTGCCTATTAGGCTATCCATGCACGCTTCCCTTCCTGCCCAAATTCTCAACTTACACTACACTACGATGGTAGTGCTCTCTTCCCATTAATACCGCTTGCTCGCAACCTGTAATTGAATCCCGCAAGGGAACGAGGTTATTAATGCGTCCGCATTGGAACAGTCAATTGCCTGTTGGAGGTATGCATGTACAGTTATTGATATGGTATCCATTTTTGTCGAGTTGTTCGAAATAACAGACAGCATATAAATAAACTTTAAAGGTGCTGAATATTCGAGGAAAATGTTACTGGTGGACTTCGCTGACCACGGCATTACTACGAATGATACAGCCTACATAAGAATCCATCTGTAGTGACCACGTTGTCGGCAGGACCTTAAACCAAGTTCACCTGTCTTGCCTCCCCCTTACATAAGGGACAGCTTGTCCTTCGTGAAAACACAGCGAACGATTTGCGGCAAATGTGGAAGTGAAATTCAAAATGAATATCACGTAATTAAATATGTAGTTACCGACAAATTCTGGTAAATTCTGGAATTTTTTTCTGAATTGTCTGAGAAATGTCAAGTAGTGTACATAAGTGTTCTTTGTTACAGTCTGACTAAAGTTCTGTTCATCTCCGCCGGCCGCGGTGGCCTAGGGGACTGAGGCGCTTCAGTCACGGTCTGCACGGCCACTACGGTCGGGGGTTCGAATCCCCCTCGGGCATGGATATTTGTGCCGTCCTTAGTTGTAGGTAGTTCATAAGTTTAGGGACTGATGACCCCGTAGTTAAGTCCCTTTAAGCTTAACAAACATTTGAACATTTTTTGTTCATCTCCTCTTTTGATACAATCTTAACACTGTAGACACACTGTCCTTATATTGAAATATCTACGTTTCAGAAGCCTTTTTTTAATATGTTTGTGAGGAGTCCTGCCTTTTGTCTCTGTGTTTCAATATCATTTATAGTCACTTTTAGTTTCCCCTTCATTTTCAAAAAAAATGTTCAAATGTTTGTACAGCTTATGGGACTTAACTACGGGGTCATCAGTCCCTAAACTTACAAACTACTTATGAACTACTTACGAACTAGGACGCCACAAATATCCATGCCCGAGGGGGGGATTCGAACCCCCAACCGCAGTGGCCGCGCAGACCGTGACTGGAGCGCTTCAGTCTCCTCGGCCACTGCGGCCGGCCTTCATTTTCACTCATGGGACTTAACTACGGGGTCGTCAGTCCCTAAACTTACAAACTACTTATGAACTAGCTAATACTAAGGACGGCACAAATATCCAAGCCCGAGAGGGGATTTGAACCCCCGACCGTAGTGGCCGTGCTGAACGTGACTGGCGTGCCGCAGACGGCTCGGCCACCGCGGCCGGCACATATTCGCCGGCGATTTTAAAGGACCAGATCAATGTCCAAGTGATCAGATGTGGCGCGAGGCGGCCACAATGTTGCCACAGTTCAGCACTTGTTTGAAAATGTATCGTATTTTGTCTTCCTTCAACATTTTATACAACATTAAGCACAAAATACAACAATTAATCGAAAAGGATTTGTAACGAATAATATGACGAATAATATGAAATTACATATGGTGAAAGAAGTCTAAGGTGGAAGGACACTTCCGACTATCCACTTAACCCTCAAGCGTATGCGACGGCACATGCCGTCAACGCATTTTTAATCCATGTTGATGATGATAAGATGAATGGTGGGCGCTCAACATCGATGTTTTCAGCGCCCGGGCATAATGTGAGGTGAGTGTTAGTGAGGATATTTCCTACACGAAGTAAACAGAATATAAAAAACAGAATTCAACAACTCGAGACAAAACCTGTGTACAGCTCAAACAAGATAGATAAGTCAAGCGCCAACATCGTAACTTTGTCGATAATCCGTTTTTCAGTTCTGCCGATACAATTTGAAGGAAGGCACTGTCACATTAAATTATTTGTATGGACAACAATTATAAGAAAATTTATGTCTTTGTATGCATGCAGTGTTTCAAAAGTCCTGCGCAATAACTGGGCTGCCTGAAGGTGAAGTTCTGTGAATTTTGATGTATGATTATTATAATGAAGACGAGTTTATATTGTTTTCTGATGCATAGGATATTCTGCCATGCTTTGAGCATTCTCAATTTCAAAACAATCTTGTAAGAAATCAATTTTTACAGCTTGATTAAAACTCTTTGTGCCTAATTTAATTTTGCCTATTAAATCCTTATAGGTTTAAGTGTTAACGCTTCTTTTTTAGAATGATTTTTCAATTACCTCATTAGATACAATATTTACAGCAATGGTGGGACTTGCGCAATAGGTGTCACGTCCCAGGCGCTGTCAGGTAGAATGCAGGGTCGTGCTTGATGGCTTAATGAACGTAGTGGGTAATGTAATGAAACTAAATTTAAACTAGAATTGACAATTCTTGTGAATGAAGTAGACAAAACACTATTATTTTCTGAGACTGTGGGTTTGCAAATGGCTAGTCTTTTTGGGTGAAATATATTTGACTCAATTTACCCTGCCGATGATTTGAGTACCTAACCTTAAATGAGCACCATACCACAAAGTGCAGGAGTCACATATTCATTGTCCTATACCGGCTGTCTGCGTCTGAAAATTCTGACTCCAAATGTAGCTAACTGAATCATGGTCTCTAATCACCTAATTTCTTCAGAGGTGACTCACTATCTTGGCGCCACACGCTGGAGCCTAAAACCCAAGTATTCTTTCTTTGATGGCCACAACCCAACACATCCTCCTTCTATGAGGTTAGGTGAACGCAGATATAACCCTGAACATCACGCTTCCATTAGGTACTTTGTTCAAAGATCCTCTCAGTGCAGGAAATATTTACCATTCTGCCTGAGACACTGTGCTCTAATACGAAGCTGTTGAATTATCTTTCCAGCTACTTACGTTTAATACCTTGCCGTGAAGTTCCTGTGTGTTTCAGGTACTTTGCATTCTTCTTCCACGGTGTTCTAATTTTCATAAACGGTAATGCAAGTTTTCTAAGTAGAGGAGTTGCGGTTTAGCGCTGGGTACGTAATTATGTAGAACGCACCTTCTGCGCCAACAGAAATTGCTTGATCCTTAGCATACCACTAATATTGTTGTGCTGCACAACTGTTCTGTCTATACTATCGACTGTGAACACTTTGATATTATTAAGGCTTTCACATTTCATATTGTTGTGGCGTCACTATTCGCTATAACGCCGGCGGTCCACGCAAGTTGCCGCGCCACTACAAAGAGCCGTAAGTCGGTCTAAAGTACTTAGGCCGCTGGAGGTGCCCGCAGTCTCGGTCCCTCTTTGCTCACCTAGCGAGCCTGCCAATAGACGCACCACAGCTCTACACAGATCGTACGAGAATGTTCCCGTCAGTACGAAGCAGTTCTACGACCCAGCAGTTATGACCAGGACTTCCATCGGCTAGTGCCAGCTGTGTGTCTAATCACAAGCCGGAACAGTTTATTATTACATTGCAAAACTGTGTAATCGACAGGAAGAATTTGTACCTACACAAGCACATCAAAGTTAAGTATTCATTTCATGTTAAAATTACGTGAACTAATAAATTGTTTTGATTACCGACCTAGTAACATCGTTGCTAGCAACGGCCTACCGCTCACGCTACAATATAGCATAGTATCTCCGTATCCAATTTCTCTTACAACTGTAGCTTTGAAAAAGAAAAGTCGCGGATTACGTTTATAAATTCTAAATAGTCTGCCCTTAAATGAATACAAAGTTGAAATTACCTGCCGTTCCAGGTTGTGGAGGCGATTTGATACATTAATTATCTTCAAAAGTAGAAAGCCAAGATCACAATATAATTGTTTATTTTCTGACGACCTGTTTTAATGGGCTATGCCACCAACATCTGAGCATGAAAATTTATACAATGTGGTAATCTTACATTATTTTTAAAAAAATGCAGCTCAAATAGTACTTAGACTAAATATAAAATACATAAACAATCAGCATTTAAGAGAGCTCAGTTCTAAGTGCCAAGTTGCATGAACTATTTAACCTCCATTTCTTAAATACATCTACATACATACTCTGCAATCCACCGTAAGGTGCGTGGCGGAGGGTACATTGTACCACTTCTAGGCATTTCCTTTCCTATTCCAACCCCAAACCGAACGAGCCAAAAAAAAAAAAAAAATAAAATAAAAATTAAAAATAAAAAAATAAGAAAATAAATAAATAAGTAAATAAATAAGTAAATAAATAAGTAAATAAATAAATAAGTAAATAAATAAATAAGTAAATAAATAAATAAAAAATAAAAAATTGCCGATACTCCTCCGTTAGAGCCCTAATTTCTCTTACCTTGGCTTTGTGATCACTACGCGAAATGTAAGTAGGTGACAGAAAGATAGTACTACACTCAGCTTCAAATTACGGTCCTCTAAATTTCCTTAACAGAAATTCACGAAAGAACGTCGTCTTTCCTCCAGCGATACCCAATTAAGTTGCCGTAGCATTCCGTGACACTAGCGCATTGGTCGAACCTACCAGTAACAAACCTAGCTACTTGCCTCTGAATTGCTTCTATGTTTCACTTTCAACAGACCTGCTGGGGGTCCCAAATACTTGAGCAATACTCAAGATGTGATCGTACAAGCGTTTTATACGCGGTCGCCTTTACAGATGAAGTACATCTTCCAAAAATTCTCCCAATAAACAGAAGTCGGCTGTCTGCCTTACTCACAACTGTCCTTACATGTTCGTTCCATTCCAAATTGCCCTACAATGTTACGCCCAGATATTTGAACGACACGACTGCAACAAGAAGCTCACTAATAATGCTGTATTCGAACATTGTGGGATTGTTTTTTCTATTCATGCGCATCACCTTACATTTTTCTAGCTGCCATTCTTCACACCAACTAGAAATTTGTGATCATATGTGCTATTACAGTCATTTAAAGACGACACCCTCGCATACACCACAGCATCATCATCCAACAGCCGCAAATTACAACTTACTCTGTCCATCAGATCATTTATATAGATAGAAAATAATAGCGGTCCTATCACACTCCCCTGGGGCACGCCTGACGATACACTCGTCTCTGATGAACACTCGCTGTAGAGAACAACGTACTGCGTTCTATTGCTTTTAGGGACTGATGACCCCGTAGGCTATATAAACATTTGTACATTTTTATATTGCGAATTTGGATTTCTAGTTTTCAACATAATGAATACAAAGTTGACATCAATTGGAACGTCTTGTTATTCTGTTTCTGTAGTTCATCTTTGGAACAGCATTTAGTACTGCAATACAGTTGTCGTGATGTCCAGAGCTGTATCGTGACTGTTTGGGGAACATTGACAAGGCTGTTGGAGACCAAATCCTGCACACGTGATTGTTGCTCCGGAACTGTGTTACGGCTGCTGGCCATAAACTGGGGCATTATCATTGTCGTCTAGATCGTTTTGCTGGGGGAGGAGGGAGGAGTGTGAATTAGAACCTGTTTTTCCGTATTTTCCTAGAATTCTAAAAATTGTCACTCATAAATTATATATGACGCCGCGATGTTACTCGAGAAATTAACGGGTTTCCCTGCTGGTACAATTCCTCGTTAATGATTCCCTAGTAATCTAAGAAAACAAATAACTTTGTCTTGCCACGTACCTTCTCAATACACGTTTTCTTTGGTATTTGTCTTTCGTGGTTTTAAGTGTTCTACACTTTTTCGTTTTAATGGTCTTATCGCAAGTTACAATCGATTTTGTAGAATCAGTATCACATTGGGCTGTCTTTAACACATATTTGCAGTGTTGGACCTGCCCTATTTTTTTAAGTGTTCAAATGTTCCTAAATCTGTGGGACTTAACTACTGAGGGTATCAGTCCCTAGGGTTATAAATCACTTAAATTATTTTAAAGTAACATTAGAACAATACACACACACACACACACACACACCACACACACACACACACACACACACACACACACACAGCCATGTCCGGGGGAGGACTCGAAACTCCGACGGGGAGCAACCGCGCTCTGTGGAAAAAGGTGCCTTAGAGCTCTTGACCATTCCACTGTGGTGCCCTATTGTTCATCGATTGAAAGGGCGTTCGATAGAAAATGTGCACCGCTACTTTTGATACATCAACGGCAAATTTCAATGTGAAACAGTTTTATTCCTGACAATTCCTCGAATAGTCGCAAATCAACACATCTGCCTGATGTCCTCCGTACACAACCTTTGCGGCTTTGAAGCTCGTGGCATTTCTTAAAAGATCTTCCATCAGAACGAAAAGCAAATCTTCTAAAAATATTTCAGTACCTTAATCAATCAAAATCGAAAACACTTTTTGTCGTATCAAACCTTTCACGGGCAGATTTGCCTAACGTTACACAGAACTTGATATTGAATAATTGCTCCATTGGCATTTGGCTGTTATCATCAGACACATTGGTTGCCAGGACGACTTGTGTAGTGGTGATCAATCCTTTTGATTGCTGAAACTTCAAAGATCGTAACGGCCATAACCAACGACAAGGTATCATTGTTGAATGTTATTTGATAGCAGTCCTAAGAGATCTAGGCAACACTAGGCAGGTGTAAGAACTACGTGTCTATCAAGGTGTAAATATACTTAGATATAAAAAGGGTACTTCTAGCGACGATAAATAAATTATTAAAAGTGCCAGAAACATTGAAATAATTTGAATTACAACTTGAATTACGTAATTTATATTGCGTTTCTGAGGACGAAATAAAAGAATGTAGTTTACTTCACTGAGCATCTTGGTGTTCATCTCTTTTAGGAGGGTAGATGATTGCCCCCTCCTAGTCCTATTTATTTATATTCACCTAACACAGAACGCAGGTCGACAGGAACGTAACAAAAATCTAAATTGCCCATTTGGAGACTTTTAGAACTTAAGTTATTTTTAAAATGCTTTTATAACTTAAAGAAAATGGGTAACATTACCACTGAGTTATTTTATTCAAATTTAGTTCCTTCTTTCAAAATACGCTTGGGATCTTCCTTCGTGTCTTCTCTGGTCTCCCTCAAAGAGCTGTCAGCAAAGAGCTTCGACGCACCCGTGTAGAAATTAGTGGAGGTAGCTCTAGGCTTCTGTCTCCTTTAAGTCTAGCTCTTGAAAAAACACCTGCCGTCGCTCGCGGGCACAGTGGACCACCTCTGAAGTGAATGCCCTCCCGCGCTTTAGTGTGGCGCCTTTTGAAACAAAAGTTCCGCAGGTGAATAAACAGCGGAACGGCGACAGAGACACCTTTACACGATCGCGCGAAGCTTTCTGCTCCACAGGACCTTCACGTCGCTATAAAACAACTACTACAGGTGATAGAGCGAACTGCAACGCGGCGCAACCTGGTGAAGTTTCTCCAATGTACGATAAGTAGACGGAAAGCGAGTTACAACTAAAGAGCGCGTCTACCACTGCTGGTGTTGTGGTCTCTGAATAACAACCAGGTCTCCCTCTTTCGCTTTTACTCTCCCCTCCCACTTGACTCCAGTACTAAATTGACAATGCATTGACGTTTCAAAATGGGTCCTAATATTCGACCCCTCCCATTAATCAAGATATGTCACAAATTTCTTTTCACCCCAACCCAATTCAATACAGCCTCAACATACACAATCATACCTTCAGTATTCTTCCAAAGTACCATAGTTCAAAGTTTCTATACTATCCTTCTCGTCCGCGATCCAGTCCTGTGAAAGGGTATACTCCGGACAAACACCTTCAGAAACAAATTCCCTAACAAAAATTTCTCTTCTTTATTAATGATTTTCTTCCCATAGCCAATCTTCATTTTATACCTTCTCTAATTCTGTCGTAGGAAGTTTTCTCTCAAAATTCAAAAATCAATTAATAGTATTTGCTCACTAACCTGCTAGTTTTTCCACGCCTCTTTCCGGGACAGGGAGCTATGCCGATATGCATATTTTTGTGAGGTGTGTCGGCCAGCCTGTATGCTGTTTTCGGCGGTGTTCCATAACCCATTAACTGATTAAGGGCATGGTACCCAAGTCCTGCTTCAGTTTCACGAGACACAAATATTTAGACGGGTTTCGCTCGCTTTCAGATATACTACTATACTAAGATAATTGGCGTGCACGTCTTAGTCCCTGAAAATAACTGGGTGGCCATTCCTTAACTACTGTCCCAAAGGCGAAATAACTACGCCAATTCTGAGAATGTGGGATACAGGCAAAGAAGAATGAAAGTATCCTCATCTCATTCCTGTTTTTGAAGCTGTTCCACTTCCCTTTAACTGAATAAGGACCTGGTACCGAAGTCTGCCTCAGTTGTGCGAGTAACAAACATTTAGATGATTTTCGCTCACTTTCAGATATATGACAACACTATGCGCACACAGGTATGGTACACATCTTACTCCCGGTGTATAATGTACTGGCACTCCTTAATTAATATACCAAATGTGAAGCAAGTACTCTAATCCTGAGAATGCGAGACAAAAGCAAAGAAGAACAAAAGTCATCATATTCCTTCGCTAAAATCTTTTATCGCTTTATTTGTTCTCGTCAATGTTCATCTTATAACTTACCTTTCAGGACATGTTAATTCCGTCCAGTTGGTGTTAAAGGTTAGTTACAATGTCTTCGTCAAACCGCAAAGTTTTTAAATCTTCTTCCTAAACTTCTCTTTTACAGTTCCTCTTTGTATTTTTCATAGATTTCTCCGTGTTTCAATAAGTTTGTGAAAGGCTGCAACTCTTTCATACATCCTTAACAATCACTCCCATTCCTATCCATAGACTATATCCATTCCCTATTTTTACCCGTGACACTTTCAGAACTTGAAAACAGTGTATAAAAATCAACTTTGTCAAAAGTTTTCTCAAATATTGTAGCGAGAAACTTAATTTTGCCTTTACTTGGGTGTCTTCTAAGGTACGTCGTAAGGAGAGTACGTGAATTTCCTCACGTGTTCCTATATTTGACATATATCCAAACTGATTTTCCCCAAGATCGGCCTGGTTTACCATTCCTCTGTAAACATATTTCGAACCCACGATTCCTTGATTTTGTATTTGATGACCGAAAAGACGTATACCATGCAAGCTCGTGCAGCGTTCAACTGTTCTTAATAACTAGATATCAGATGCTCTAATGTCACTCGTAGATTAGTTTGTCCGCCTGAGTGCTGGCTACTAGATTATAGAAAGAGTATAGACATATGACTTTTCGTCCGTGTGTCGACAATGCCTCGAGTCGTTACTGCCAGTAGGGTATCCATTGCCATGCTGACCGTGCTATTTTAGTCATTTCGACTCAGAAGGGTCCAGTAAACCCATAACAAACATTAGATTTCTGGAAAAGTCAGAAAAGATTCCAGGAATCTAACCAGGAGTCCTATCCGTCCGTCCTTCGTACAATTAAAATTCACTGTCTGACAAGTAATACACCAGTAAGAGGATTGGGAAGTGAATGAAACTATACACGTTTCAAGACCGTGTAACTTTACTGTACTGATTATAATACGCAGTGAAAGAGACGAGGCAGTTCGTAGTTAAACGTGAAATGTAGGCGTCAGGTAAAGAGGGTATAGCATCCTCAACAAAAAAAAAAAAAAAAAAAAAAAAAAAAAAGTTTCAAATGTTTGTATAGTCTATGGGACCTAACTAAGGGTTCATCAGTCCCTAAACTTACAAACTACTTATGAACTACTTACGAACTAGGACGACACAAATATCCATGCCCGATGGGGGATTCGAACCCTCGACCGTAGTAGCTGTGCAGACCGTAACTGGAGCGCCTTAGTGCCCTCGGCCACCGCGGCCGGCGTTGCATCCTCCCTGGCTGCAGTGAATACCATTATTAGATACGGATCAGTGTGAAACAACCATTGGAACTTCACTTCACGTGAGAAACAATTGTCCACAGCTGTTGCAGCTGTCCATACAGATCCCATGCTTTGCTACTGCAACGGAGACCCTCCTAAACAGATCCCACAGGACCTCAATAATGATCTGTGTGTGTGGGGGGGGGGGGGGGGGAGAAAGGGGTGCATTCTTTCGAGCAACGACAACGCTAAGACGTAAGAACGCAGATCATTTGTGACTTATCACTATGCTATTAATTTCTACCGAAACGTAGCTAGACGTGTCCCTGTTCAATTTAGAATGAAGTGAGACTCACCACTGATTATAGTGCGACGCCATGTGACCTCTGTCAATGTGCCCCTGGTACGAAACACTCCAGATGCCGGCAGTGGTGTTGGTATTTCGTAGTAGGATTCCGATACGGCAGTCACAGAGATACTGCACGGTAACTCACGGGACTATGTAGTATCTCCACTAAATGGCCCACTTAATTTCCGTTGCACGATATGAGCATCCTGCTGTTCACCGTTTGACATATGGTACTAATCTGGTATCAACATCGCAACAACACGGTGATAACATCTCGTGTGCTCTTTCCTGAGCAGTCAAAATGCAGTACTTTTCTATTCAAAGATGAGCCCCGGTTTGCATTTAGATAAAATATTAGTAAAAACATTATTCATTTACCTCTTTCGACCAATGTAATTGTCATCGACAGAATTAATAGCCCGAATGTCCAGTGCTGGTAATTGAGTGCACACTAACAGCTGTACAGCCAAGTATTTCCTAGCGCTAGCAGCATGGGCTGCAAATTCTGACGATTGTCATTAAATAGGCGAAAGAGGTAAATAAATAATATTTTGTGCGACTGTTTTATCCAATAGTACGGCTGTACATAAAGTCCGGGAACACTTTCAATTATTTGTTTCACTTGAATAAAATGTTGTACAGATATCATACATATGTCGTATTGAAGAGAAACCCTGAAAGTTGTTATGTGTATCAACACAGCGTATTTGGTAATTTGACGATTGTCAGCACTAGTCGCAAACATAGCGTGTTCAGATGCTATACCAGCCATGTAGCGGCCCTTGTCGCCAGGCAACACTCAAGAGGTTGCAACGTGTCCAAATAGGAATATTCAGTGATACTTCCCTCGGAAAGAAGAATACCCCGTACAGTTTACGACGTGAAAAAGCACAAAAACATTTAACTGATGGTCGGCCGCAGTGACCGAGTGCTATACGGCGCACCAATCACCGTCTGCACGGCCGCTACGGTCGGGGGTTCGAATCCCCCCTCGGGCATGGATGTTTGTGCCGTCTTTAGTATAAGGTAGTTCATAAGTAGTTTGTAAGTTTAGGCACTGATGACCCCGCAGTTAAGTCCATTAAGCTTAACAAACATTTGAACATTTAACTTTGGGGAATCACGCTTAAATTCAGTGCATGGTGTGGATGCTTTATACCCCAAATTCGACAATTATACCTCTTCACTTTCCCATTAGTATGAAAAGCAGCTTCATTGCTAAAAATTAAACGGTCAACAACCCTTGTATTTCGTTTGCTATTACTCCTTCGTTCAGTGTTGTTCAAAATCATGGGTACCGGTTTTATTTTCAACAAATTATTCTATGGAGAGAACTTAGAACGTGATGTCACCCATCCAAACAACATAGAAATAGACTGACATCGAAGAGATCCTTATTGGTGTGGACGTGAATTATTTTGATCACTTTAACAACTCTACATGCAATTGTACGGGTGAAACGGCAGGTTTAATAGATTTCTGGCATTATTTCGTTAATTTCGTGTTCGTCTATTGTGAAGTGCTTGTGGCCCAGCCTCCCCACCGAGGGGAAATAATACTCTGTCTCATAGAGCATGAGTAAGATGTAAGATATTTCAACCATGATGTGGCCTAATCAATGTCCCGATTGCAAAACTATAGAGCGTGTGCGGCATGCAACTCTGTTGCTGATTAAAACACATCAGCCTCCACTAACCGTCGTTCAATACTTGTATCTATGCAGAAAGATGAACGATAGTGTCTCAACACGACATCGTTCGCAGCATGTTTATTTGTTGCTCCGCGCCGGCCGCGGTGGCCGAGGGGACTGAGACGCTCCAGTCACGGTCTGCGTGGCCACTACGGTCTGGGGTTCGAATCCCCCCTCGGGCGTGGATATTTGTGCCGTCCTTAGTATTAGTTAGTTCATAAGTAGTTTGTAAGTTTAGGGACTGATACCCCGTAGTTAAGTCTAATAAGCTATACAAACATTTGAACATTTGTTGCTCCGCCAAATTGCGAAATTTAATTGATGGAAGGAGAAAATATAGAAATGCAGTAAATGAAACTGGCAAAATAGAGTAGAGACGACTAAGAAATGAGATTGACAGGAAGTGTAAAATAGCTAAGCAGGAGTGGCTTGAAGGCAAAAGCAAGTCTGTAGATGAATGTATAAATAGGGGGAAAATAGATACCGCCTACAGGAAAATGAAAGAAACATTTGGAGAAAAGAAAAGCAGCTGTATGAATATAAAGAACTCAGATGGAAAACCAGTTCTCAGCAAAGAAGGGAAAGCTGAAAAGTGGAAAGAGTATATAGAGGGGCTCTACAAAGGAAACGAACTTAGAGTCAATATTGTAGTAACGGAAGAGGATGTAGATAAAAATGAAATAGGGGATTACTGAGAGAAGAATTCGACGGAGCACTGAAAGACCTAAGTTGAAACAAGACCCTTGGAGTGGACGACATTCCCTCAGAACTACTGATGGCCCTTAGAGAGTCAGCCATGACAAAACTATTTCACCTGGGGCGTAAGATGTTTGCGACAGGGGAAGTATACTCAGACTTTAAGAAAAATGTAATAAGCCCCATTCCAAAGAAAGTAGGTGCAGTTAGGTATGAAAATTACAGAACCATCAGATTGATAAGCCATGGTTGCAAAATTTTAACACGAATTATTTACAGGAGGTTGTAAAAGCTGGTAGAAGCCGGCCTTGGGGAAGAACAGTTTTGATTCAGAAGAAATGTAGGAACACGGGAGGCAATACTCTTACGACTAAGGAAAGGGAAACCTACGTTTTTAGCGTTTGTCGATTTGGAGGACAGAGGCTTTCGAACTGTGGCATTACAGAAGAATGCTGAAGATTAGGTGGGTGGATCGCGTAACTAATGAAGAGGTACTGAACAGAATTCGGGAGAAAAGTAATTTCTGGCATACCTTGACTAAAAGAAGGATCGATTGGCAGGACATATTCTTAAACATCAAGGAATGTTGGAGGCAAGCGTGAATTTAGCGTTGGAGGCAAGTGTGTGGGGTAAAAATAGCAGAGAGAGACCAAGAGATGAATACAGTAAGCAAATTCAAATGGATGTAGTTTGCCGTCCTTATGAGGAGATGAAGAGGCTTGCTCAGGATAGAGTAGGGTGGCGAGCTGCATCAAACCAGTCTCCGCACTGAAGACTACAACAACATATCCAGCATGTTGTTAGGAGGATAAAGTCTCTTGTAACTGCCTTATGAATGTTTTGAGCTTGAAATTTCGAAAGACATTTATTTATATTAAACTTATCCTGAACCTAAATAAAAGGAAACACGACGTACTTTTGTTATTGTAAATAGCAAGAACGTGCGTAACAAGCTCTGAACATTTGACAGCATGAAACTACAAATGTAAACACTTGGAGCACCGTATATCATCTCTCACTTGGTTCTCAGTTACGCCTCTGAGCGTATCTTGCCTATAACGTCCAATCAGCTTTGCTCTCATGGGACTTTACATGGAACTCTATGGTGGACGTAATTATGTAAACAAGTAAGTAATTTCGAAAAACAATGTTCTTACTGAATTGCTTAGTGGAAGCGTAATTCGAAACACGTTTTAAAATAAGCAAGGAATGACAGTGGCGCTACAACACGAAAGGAAAAAACGAATAGGCAAAGAAATTTAAATAGGGAAATGCTAATGGAGGTCAACGATAAGCACAATTAAGTTTTGGACTACATTTATTAAAATAGATTACACTTTTATGTGGTAAAGTTACTTTCTACAATTTCATTTCTTTAAAGGGAATGAGTAGTCTTTCTTATCTATTGACGATGAGGTGGCACGGGGCCAGAGTAGTAGCGTCACTGTAGACATTATGCTAAAAGGAGCTACGTCGCTAAAGTGAAAGCTTCCGAACAATCCTCTCGAACAGAAATTTAATCTCAGTTCGGTGAAGTTATCATCAATGGCAATAAGTACGCTAGCGACAGATTGGATGCGGTTCTTGTCAGTGTTACGTTTCCGTTAGCATCTGCACATTCTGGATGTCCTTCACATGTAAAACTCGACAACACTAACATACGGTTCCAAATGTTCTGACTGTGAAACATAAAGTTTATCCATTTGAAATGGAAAATCAGTGACCACGAACTCTCCGCTGTAGACGGTAATACTCACGTTCACATTACATCGTTTGAATGCGCCCGTAGTCCGCTGATAATCATTTATTCGGTAGATCGTAACACATGTATATGTACTCTGATATTCCGAATTGGTTAGCGTACTCTTGTCACAGTAAAGGCGTACACTTGTTCACAGTAAAAGCATATGCAGTTCCGTTTTGAACATCACTGCTATAATGAAGTCCAGTTACAGCTAAATTAGAATAGCACGACACAGTTCATTTAGGGGTTTTACACGGTCCCACGCCTCTGTTCGCAATAACTATTATCATAGTTCGATACGTAAAACTGTGCAGTATAGTTTGTCACCTCGACGGGCTTGACTGGTACTTAGCCGTCAAAGCACGTTCTCGCTCCTCCCTTTACGCATACAAAAAACAAAGGCTGTCGAGCGCATTGAGGCGCTGTGCTGCGATGCGCGAGGCCGTTCCCCGTCGGGAGTTCGAATGCCCCCGCGGGCATAAATGTTTGTGCTGCCTTTAGTATAAGAAGTTTGTATGTTTAGGGACTGATGACCCCGCAATTGAGTCCCATAAGCATTACAAACATTTGTTTGTTGTTAACACAAGGACACAGACACAGACACATGCGCACGCGAGTTGTTTTGTACATAGTACTGTTCGACTGTCACAAATGTCACTGACACTGTTTTGAAGGTCAAGTGTACCAAATTTCATCAAAATACTAATAAATCTGCAGATTGGTGTAAATGTCTGTTGTAAAATAGGTGTCTACACTCCTCCATGCACCATGTAAGTTATTGTAGGGTAAGGTGGTACAAATAAGATATAGATACAATACCGATCAACATAACTTTCGCGCCGTTTGTCAGTCTCGTAGTGTCTCGTTGTGTTGCGTTGTACTGTAGCAGGTTTCCATAGCTCCTCCTGTCTTCCAAAAATTCACCACTTTGTGCTAAGGAGATATAATATTTTCCTGTTAAGAGGTAAGTGAAGGTACGTAGTCGAACGCGCTCTTAAAAACTTTCTAGTTAAGGGTGACTGGATTCGCTGCCGAAAATACAATGTTTGGTGCCACTAAGTATGCGTTCGACGGAAAAGTGCTTTTTATGTGGAAGATGCCCGTAATCAAATTTGTACCAGGAAGTGAATACAATTGTACCTAGTCTGGTACATTTTCGATCGATTTTTCTCAATTCTTTCCTTGTGTTTATTCTAGCATTTGTAATTGTCTGATAGTTGTCTTACATATTCATTAAAGATTCAAAAACAAGTGCCATAGTTCAAATAATCTCTTTTCACAATATAATTCCAGTTACAATAACATTTGTCTGAGAGAATCAAAATTGTACCACCTTACCCTATTTATATTGTGTTGTTTTGCAAATTTTACCAATTACAGTATCTTCAGTTTTCCTGTTATTCTTTTGATTTTCTTCTCATTCTTAAGCCACCCCTTATGCACCCAAATAATATAGAAAATTAATAAAGCACAATTGTAATTTTAATTTTTTCCTGTCTTTAATTTATTGTAAGACTCCATGGTCGTGAAACAAGTCAATACATTAGGTTTAACACAATAAAGGTAATAGAAAAACTTTAAGTAATCCTATGCACATGACAATCTTAAGAATAAGAGAAAATAACTAATAACGAAGAAAAAAAGGAATTAGCTTAATTGTTTAACTTTTCTAGGAATTCCTCAACAGAATAAAAGGAGTGAACCATGAGGTAAAGTCTTCAATTCGGATTTAAAAGCGCGTGAGTCAGAACTAAGATTCTTTAGTTCTTGTGGTAGCTTACTGAAAATGGATGCTGCCGAGTACTGTACTCTTTTCTGCACAAATGTCAAATGCAAATATAAATTCGACTTCTGTCTAGTATTCACCATTTGAAAGCTATTAACTCGTGGGAATACGCTGATATTATTAACAACAAACAGAATTAAAGAAAAAACGTATTGTGACGTCAGTGTTAGACTTCGCAAACTACTGAAAAGGGGTCGACATGACGTTCGTGAACTTTCACCACATATTGCTCGAACCGCCCGTTTCTGGGCCTAAAAGATCCTTTTTGTATCAGTCGAGTTACCTCAGAAAATAACGCCGTTCCTCAGAAATAAATTAAAGTAAGCTTGGTAGACTACTTTTCGCGTTGACAAATCACTTATTTCACATATTGTTCTAGTCGTAAATAAAGCAGATATCAGTTTTGGAACAAGATCCTGAACATGGGCTTTCCATGACTGCTTACTGTCTATCTGAACTCCTAGAAATTTGAACTGTTCAGTCTCATCATATGCCCATTATGTGTATTCAAAATGTCAGCTTTCGTTGAATCGTTAAATTATGTATTAGAAATTGTAAACGCTGAGTTTAACTGTGATTTAACATATTTTTTTTCTACAAGCCATGATTTTATCTCTTGTACAGCATTATTTGGTACTGTGTCAGTATTACAAACAACATCCTTAACTACCAAGCTGTTATCATCAGCAAACAAAAATATTTTACAATCACCTGTTACACTCGAAGGCAGATCATTTATATAGATAAGATCAGCAGCGGTCCAAATGCAGACCTCTGGGGCACCCCACACTTAACTGTGCCCCATTGTGATTGTATGTCGTAGCCACCTTCAACACTGCGGAGAATTACATTCTTCTGTCTGTTATTAGAGTAAGAGGTGAACAAGTTGTTAGCTACTCCTCGTATTCCATAATTTTCCAACTTCTGCAGCATTATTTTGTGATCAAGACAATCAAATACCTTTGGTAAATCAAAAAAGACGCATAATGTCTGTAGCCTTTTATTTAATCCATCAATTGTCTCACAGAGAAAGAAAAAATATAGCTTTTTCAGTCGTTAAACCAATTCCGAAATCAAACTGCCCGTTTGACAACAAATTATGTGAACTGAAATGATTAATTAATCTTGAATGTACATGCTTTTCAATAACTTTAGAAAAAACCGATGACATAGAAATAGGTTTGTTGTGTCTACATTATCCCTTTCTGCTTCTTTATAAAGTGGTTTCACTACTGAGTAATCTGTCAGGGAACTGACGATTCTGACGGGAAAAATAACAAATATGGCTTAGTATTGGGCTACCATATGGAGAACAGTACTTCAGAATCCTGCTAGATACCCCATCATAGTCTCAAGAGTTCTTAGTCTTTAGTGATTTAATTATTGACTCAATCTCCCCTTTGGAAGTATCATGGAGGACCATTTCAGGTAGCAGCCTCAGAAAGGTATTCTAAAATGTTATATGATTACCTGTAGAAACTAAGGTTCTGTTTAGTTCATCTGCTATATTGAGAAAGTGATTATTGAATGCTGCACATATATCCAACTTATCAGTAATAGAAAGATTTCTACTACGCATTGACATTATATCCTCTACCAGCTGCTGCTGCTGATCAGACACTTCCTTTACTACTGACAAGATGGTTTTCATCTTATCCCTAGAGTTTGCCTTTTTTTCATACAACATACATTTTTCCCTCTTAATGGCATTTTTCAGAACCTTACAGTACTGTTTGTAATTAGCTACTGCATCTTCATTCTGACTCTTTCTAACATAATGATTAATCAAATTCTGTTGGAAAGAATATCTGAAGGTACTCTGAAACTGTACATTTAGAGCCAATGAACTATGAATATACTTCAGATATACCTCCAAGCAACTGTTTCTATGTAGGTGAATTTATCAATTAGCACAGAATTTTAAAATTTTCATATTTGATTTCTGAACTTACGTCATTTATTGCACACTTTTTCTTTGGACATTTTTATTGTAACGTTTTTATAATGAAGCCAAAGGTCTTTTCAGTAAATAGTATTTCTGAACAGTGTTTAATTTTTATACGCAATTCCATCAATGTGTCTTGGCCACTCAAAAGTGAATACGTCATGCAGTTAATTTTTTGGTACTGCCTATTTTCATATACGAACGGACTTGTTTGCCATAAAGTCGTTCAGTTCGAAGCACCAAACATAGAGAGGAGCGCCCGAATAAACGCTTCATATGGCTATCGCTGTATAGCAGCAATAATCCGCGGGACAACAGCGCTGTGGCGTTGGGAAAGAAGCGTCTTATTGCACCCACGAGGCAGTAATACTTCGGTCTGATTGTTTCGAGGCGATTACGTGTGGATACAACCCACCGTTGGAAAACAATGACTGCGTATTTTGACCACACACAGAAGCGAAAAAGTATTTCATTGCAGTAGTGAAACGATTTTATTGGTTCTGGAATGACTGCTGTGTGGCGTGAACGATGAAGACGACTGCAGTAAAAGCCAGCCTGACTACGCGTCTGTTTTAGATAGGACTTTATGGGGGTATTACGGAGTATGGTAAACACGTTTGATGTCATTGATATTCTCACCGCTGCTCTTTCATTGTGTCAGCTACTCTCTCGATCTAGGTGCTACAACGTGGTTATTTTGTAAGTTCATCCGAAAGTGAGTTACTTTGTCAGTTACTTTGGATAATAGGAACAATCATTTACGTTTAATTTTAATTCTGTTATTTAGGACCTTGTTATCTGTAACTGATACATCTGAGAAAAATGATAGCTATGAACGTCTAGAGGGTTCTGTTGACTAAGGAACTGTTTCGTATTATTCCAACATATTAAGGGTATCAAAACGAGTACGTAACCAGTGGCTAAATTTCTATGTATGTTATACGTCTACGGCTAATTTAGCCGAACCCAGCACATGTTTTTAAAAATAGTCACTCTTATTGACCGAAAGTCTTGGTAAGCCGTGTCAGAGGTCCGTGATACATCAATCAATAGAAATCTTTATGATGACGAACATTTATAACTTCCTGATTGAAAGGACGTGACTAATGCGTAACACCAGATTCGTCGCGAACAATAGCTCTTCATTCTGATAGAAGGTTGGTGATCATACAAGAGAATAAAACTGAAGGGTCAGAAAGAAATTAATAAATAAAAATGGAACAAGAAGAGGAAACAATTGATTTCAGAACTGGATAAAGACCAATTTGAACTGAACGTCCAGGATTACATATAATTTTTACTTGTCCATTAAATAAATTATAAGGATGTTTGCTGCTATGCTTCAACGAGATCTGCAGATACAGCTTATTGTTGTATTGTGCTGCTTCAGTTTAGTCTAGTGTACATAACTTAAGTACGAATCATTTCTCAAATGGTATTTTTTTCGTTTCCTTTATTGTAAATTCAATTCCTCTAACTAGGTCGGGCTGTCAGTGCACTCAGTCGCTCTTCAGCTTAGTGATGGAAAGGAACAATGAAAAGGAGTACACAAAAATAAAAGTTACGGTGACAAACAGAAGATAGTAAAATTATTGTGGACACAGTAATGAGGAAAATAATATGACTTAAAATGGAAAAATAATGGAGTCTATACTAATGAACGGGGCTACAATGATGAGAATAAAATAAGTAAAACAGACATGGAGAGACGAGAGCACATAAAACAAAGAAAACACCAGGAATGGGCTGTGGGGTGGCAGTTCACTTTTCGTAACATAAAGCATACTATAGTGCATTCGCAAAGCACTAATTAAAAACACCGAAGAAAATGAGATGGGTGGAGAGAGAGGGAAGCGGGAGAGTGGATCGGGGAATGAAGATGGTGAAAACACCGTGAGTACAATGTGCGGGTACGGATCGCTGTTAGGAATGGATTAGGGAGTAGGAAGTCCTAGGAAACCAGGGGGAAGGAAAGGAGGGCAGGATCAGATGGACATCCGTTAGGAGCAAGGAGGAGAGAATGGGGTCGAGAGGGAAGGGAGGGACAGGCAGGCCCTCAGGAAGACAGCGGGAAGAGCGAGGAGGGGGGAGGATCACAGCTGGTAGGAAGCGTAATTCGAGACAGAGGTCATCATGCAAGGGGGAGAGTGTGCAGAATTTGCCACAGGAAGATATCCGGAGAGTGGACTGGTCAATGTTCTGTGGGACACAGTCATGGAGACATGGACAAGGTATAGAGAAGAAGGGATGGAGAATGAGGGGTCTCCCTTTCAGAAGAGATGACAGGTGTACAATGAAGAGGACAAGATGGGGAAAGGATTGAGTCATAGAGGATCCACGTGAGGGAGGGAGGATAAAGGAGAATGCCGAAGGCGAGGAGGAGAGCATAGCGATCTCCAGGGATTTGTAGAAGCATGGGGAGCGGATATCCAAGTGGAATGGGCTTCGCAAAGAATGGTGTGGATGAATGATTTTTAGGTGTCAAGCACAGTAAAAGGGAGAAGGCTCCAGGTTCGGCCAATGAGGAGTTTCAGCAGGAGAGGCGGGATCAGGATTTCTCTTGAATGGTGCAGGAGAGGGTACAGTCTATGGATACGTCTAGGTATTTGAGAGTGGGAGATAGGTGGATGAGCCCGCCGTCATGAGGGTGGAAGACAGGTGTGGTCTAATCGCCTGGGTCTTTCAGTATTAATAGAAAGAATCCACTCGTTACTCCAAATGCCAAAGAGATTATGATGTTCCTGGAGAAGACGTTGGGACCGGCCGAGGGTAGGAGACAAGGGAAGGAAGTCGGCGTACTGGAAGAGGTGTACTAGGGGTTCTTGATTAGGCACATAGGAGGTGTAGATAGAGGAGGGGAGAGATCCTTACGGCATGTTGGAAGATAGAAAAGATGGGAGTAGGAGGGGCGGTTACGGACGACGTCGACAATGGGTCAGACGAGGTTGATGCGAGCTGTGTAGGTCTCAAATTTAAAGAGCTGACAGGGTTGCCAGACCCGATCATATGTTCTTTCCAGCTCCAAGGAGACAAATATGGAGGCACGATGGGAATCTAACTGGAGGAAGCGGAGTGAGGAATAGGAATGTTGTTGGAGAAGGAAGGGCGAAAGCCACACTGGGTGTATGGACGGAAGTTTTCAACACGCTGGTATAATAGCCGCTGTATAGGTGGTCAGGAAAGGGAGGGGACACTCCTTCATGTGGCAAAAGGTGATGCGATCGTAACCGGGAGCTGAGGTATGTTTAGTGTATAGCATCAACCGTAGGTCGTGTGCAGTGACAGTGTTGTCTGATGGGAGGATGCAGTCCAGGTAGTGGAAGCCAGGAGCTAGGGATGCGATACAGACGTCTTTTCTTTAAAGGGCGTCTGGTAACAAGGAATAATCAAAGTTAGGATTGTCAGGGGTAGAGAAGTCATGAGGAAGGAAAGAATTAAAATCACATTATCAGGAAGGGGCTGGTCGAGATGGAAGACAGGTTGGTTCGTGGGGGTTGCGTACCAATGAGGTAGTGGAAGGCATTCCAGTAGCGAGAGGACTTAAGAGGAAGGTGGGCATTGAGATGCGTAACTGTCTGATGCCATTTGCGGCATCAGCTATGCGGCAGAAGTAAAGTTGTGAGGCGGCATCGTGAGTCGTGTCGGGATAGCACAGTCGGTAGTGCGCTTGCCCGCGAAAGGCAAAGGTCCCAGGTTCGAGTCCCGGTTCCGGCACACAATTTTAATCTGCCAGGAAGTTTCATATCAGCGCACACTCCGCTGCAGAGTGAAGTTTCATTCTTGATCTGTCTTGTTGCACTTCTGTCGGTCCATTTCCTCCACCCCTTCTCCATAACCTCTTATTTTCTTTCCATAACCTCGTTCCCAATATTCCTGTGAATCTCCGCTTCAATCCTTCCACCAGCTTTGTCCATCTTCTCCTCTTAGATTTTACATGTTTTATTTAAAGACTTGTTCTTTGGGATGTGCCTTCTGGTCAATATTACAGGGTAGAATTGGTGGTGACGCTTAAGGTGTATAATCATCCGATTTCTGAAATTTGCAAATGTTTGTGTATTGGCCAATTTCTATGGTCATCAGGCTCTAGAGACTCAAACAACTTAATCTAACTTACACTAACGAGAATACATTCACCCATGCCCTTGGGAGGACTCGAAATTCCGCGGGAACAGCCTCCCAGTCCGTAGCATGTCGCCTTAGATCTAAATTAATTGCATTGGCGTTTAGGAAGCCGGTAGATCATACTCTTGTGGGTTCACTTTTGTAATTTTATAATTTTTGATATTTATCGATGTCCCATGACTTATCTATTCCATGATATATAACATATCCTAAAAAATAAACGATTGTTGTATATATTGGAATCACGGTGTTGTGTCTTCGTAACATTCCGGTGCCGATACCTGTGGAAAAATTAGCATTTTCTTGCGTAATTTTGACGATAGAAGGCTTACTTTACACTGCTGGAAGCGGCATACGACGTCGGACCACATCACAAGATACGTCCATTCAAATATAATACGATTTTGTTCTTATGAACTCCTTGCCTCGAAAGAATGTTACCGGTAACGGCATGATTCAATAACTTTGCTTACATCAAAAGGTTGAAATCTTTCGCTTTGAATAGCTAATTGATTGCACAAGTTTCATTTACTGTCTAACAAACAAACAGTTTCGTAATGTCAGACGCTGCAGAAAAACAGCTGACAAACTTAAAAAGAATGAACTAGGTAGAAGAAGAATGCTACGAGGTTTTGTACGGCTGTAGAGGAACAGGACAGAAATTCCGATGGTCGACTTTAAACACTACATAGAACGTCTTCAAAACGCGTTAGAGAATCCCACTACCTTTAGATGACGCTATTCACTATCTTCTAAGTGACGATGAATATGACACAGACGTACCGAACTATGTTGAATATGTAGACAAAGTTAAACGTGCAATACTTAAGGTCACAAAAGCAATAAATTGCAAGCTTTCAACAGTAACAAGCGAAAATCAGATGTTCAAAAGTTTGTAATTCTATGGAACCAAACTACGTTGGTCTTCAGTCCCTAGACTTACAAACTACTTAAACTAAGGAAAACTAACCTAAGGACAACACACACATCCATGGCCGAGGGAGGATTTGAACCTTCGACGCGGGAGGACACGCGATCCATACCATGACGCTCCAGACAGCTCGGCTACTCCCGCGCTGCCAGTAACAGCGCAAATGAATATCTCGTCACATACAGTTCCCATTCACCCTACTGTAGGATACACTCAGTCAAGCTACCTGCCATTAAGCTTGAACCATTTTGTGGAGATATCGAAATGTGATCCCGCTTCTGGGAACAATTTGAGCCGCGGTGCAGCCGAGCGGCCTAAAGCACCTCGCTGCGGAGCGCGCCGTTGCTCGCCGTGGAAGTTCGAGTCCTCCCTAGGGCATGGGTGTGTGTGTTTGTCCGTAGGTTAGTTTACCTAGGTTTAAGTAGTTTGTAAGCTACGGACTGATGACCACGCAGTTTGGTCCGATAGATTTACAGACATTTGAACATTTTTGAACAATTTGAATCAACTATTAATAAAGATCCATCGCTCTCTGCAGTTAATAAACAAGTTTTTCTTGCAGGGTGTCTGTCAGGTGAGCCGAAGTTGTTAGTAGATGGAATACCTATTACTGCTATACCTGGTGTCATATAAGAAGGCGCTTCCGCGCATAGAGGCAGAGCGATAGGGGAAGCGAGAAGGGGAGGAGCTACGGCTGAGCGTCAACTGTTGCGCCTACGGGAGAAACATTGCGTAACTAGCCACACGCCTACAGAATGATCGTTATTGGCTGTCAGTACGGTAATGGAGGGGGATGCGCCGAACGGCTGAAAACTAGGTCGCCTTCGTAGGTGACGCCGACTATACCACACACGCGGAAACAAAGAAAATTTAATTGAATCGGTACGGAGATAACCGCATTATCCAGACACGCCCCGATTATTTGGATTCGCTAAAACCAGTACAGTCGGAGACTCCTGAAACGCTTTACTGTACATTCATAGATTGTAACCATCGTATTCAGGCACTGCGTACTGGGGGAAGATGTCGTAGAATACGAAAATTCCTCACGCCGAAAATTTTGCGAGCATTTCCTGTCGAAATGTGTCAGAAATGGTATATTCATGCTAAAAGAAACGAAATGTCGGAAGGATGAAATGAAATTACTTAACTTCTTAGAGGAAGAAGTTCAAGGTGCTGTTACTGCACAGAAAATTCGTGGCGATCAGCGCCTATCTTCCAACTTCACGCCCACTGCATCGACGTTTCACATAAATTCAAGACAAGCTAAAGTATCCCGAGAAATACAACCATTTTGTATATTTCGCGAAGCTCGCACATATGGGGCTTAAGACTGAAAAATAGTGACGAATATTCAACAGTGAATTGATAAATTAAAGCAAGATAATCGTTGTTTTATATGTCTAAACCGTGGCCATAATGCTAAAACCTACAGTAAGCAGGGAAAGGTTTCATGTTATAGGTGCAAGAAACGTCACCATAAAGGGATTTGTACTGACACTACTTCTTCTACTTCATCTTTTCAGCAAGTTACCACTACTTCTGTAGGGAAAAATCGACGTAAATTCAGCAGATTTTACCTACCTTCAGAGAGCTCGAGTTTGGGTCGGTGGACCAACAGGATTAAGCAGACTCACTCGCTGCGTTCTAGATAGTGGCAGTCTGTTGAGTTTCATTTCGAAGTTTCTCATTGATTAACTAGATTTAAAAACTTTAGAAAATCGTGACATATCTATCAACGCCTTTGAAATATCATATGTAACTTCAATGTGTCGTGGTATCGTAGAAATCACTCTGAAAGGAATAATGAAAAATTCCACAATGTCTCTGACTGCATTTAAAAGCACATACTCGTTTTCTGCCCACCCAACTGTCCCATCTCAAATAATAAAACAAGTGTGCACTGGAAAATTTGAGTTAGCGGACCCAAAGGGCGACACAGAAGATCTTCCAATTCAAATCCATATCACAGCAGATCACTATTGGAAAATCGTTGAAGATTCCCTTCCCATTCGCCTAATACCATCCATTGTACTGATACCTTCAACTATGTGTTGGATTCTTAGTGGGTGTACGTCAAATACCATGGCAAACTCTGTGATAAAAAACTATGTTAGTTTAGGATCAATGACGTCAACAGTATTTAAGGCATTTCTGGAATTTAGAAAGAATGGGAATCACAGAGGATCGAACAAGGATTCCGAATCCGAAGGAACTGGCTTTGTTGCAAGATTTCTCAAAGTTTTACTGTATTGAAGACAGTAGATTGGTTTCTTTACCCAGAAAACCCAGCATTATTGTAGCTAATTATCTCTCACAAGCAGAAGATAGATTTATTTCACTGGAGAAAAGGATTAATAAGTATACTAAACTGAGACATATTTATGAGATGCAAATGATAGACCACATAAGAAAGGGACATGTAGAATTCATCCCTCTAAAAAAAAACAACAAGTGACACATTTAATATGCCACATCATGCAGTAAAGAAAGAAACATTAGGTTTTATCAAATAGAAGATTGTATTTGATGGTTCTTCCCGTGAAAATACTAAACATTCATTGAATGAATCTTTGGAAATTGTCTCTAACTTACTTTTAGATATTCTTTCTGTATTATTAAGATACTGCTTATATCCAGTTCCTTTAATTGCTGATATTATACAAGCTTTTCTACAGTTAGAAAAGACCGGGATCTAACAAGGCTTTTTGGTATAAAGTACTCACTGATCAACAACGAATCTACATTGCAACGAATGAAAGGATTACATACCGGTTCACCCCACTACCTTTTGGACTAACTTGCAGCCCCCTTTCTTTGTGTAGCCACACCGAAAGACGTTGCTACAATACAAAAAACGAAATTTCCTTGAGCCGCTTTACTTGTTGAAAGTAATGTGAATGGATGACTTGTAGCAGGCGCTGAAGATGACAATGCAGTGACTACCTTGTATTATGAACGTACCTCACTTATGGGGTTCATTAGCCTACCAATGGCAAAGTGGGCTACAAACTCAAAACAACTTACTGAAATGTGTGAAAGGTTTCATAACAATTACAGACACAGAGGTTCTAGGAATCCTCTGGGATACACAGACATATGTTCAGTGTTATTCACATTAATGTCATAGACTACATCAGAGAACGTCCTGCCACTAAGCGAGAAGTTCTTACATCTACATCTACATCTACATGGGATACTCTGCAAATCACATTTAAGTGCCTGGCAGAGGGTTCATCGAACCACAATTATACTATTTATCTCCCATTCCATTCTCGAATAGCGCGCGGGAAGAAAGAACACCTGAATCTCTCTGTTCGAGCTCTGATTTCTCTTATTTTATTCTGATGATCATTTCTACCTATGTAAGTGGGAGTCAACAATATATTTTCGCATTCGGAGGAGAATGTTGGCGATTGGAGTTTCGCAAGTAACCCACGCCTCAGCGATAAGCGCCGTTGTTCTAATGATTCCCATCCCAGATCCTGTATCATTTCCGTAACGCTGTCTCCCCTGTATCGTGACAATACAAAACGAGCTGCCCTTCTTTGGACTCTCTCGATGTCCTCCGTCATGCCCACCTGATAAGGATCCCACACTGGGCTGCAATACTCCAAAAATGGACGAACAAGCGAAGTGTATGCAGTTTCTTTAGTAGTTCTGTTGCATCTTTTAAGGATTCTGCCAATAAAACGCAGTCTCTGGTTCGCCTTTCCCACGATATTATCTACGTGTTCTTTCCAGTTTAAGTCTGAAGTAATAGTAATTCCTAGGTATTTTGTGGAGTTTACGGCCTTCACATTTGATTGATTTATGTTGTAAACAAAGTTTAACGGATTTCTTTTCGTACTCATGTGGACGACTTCACACTTCTCATTATTTAGAGTCAATTGCCAATTTTTACACCATACTGATATCTTATTCAGATCGTTCTGCAGTTGGTTTTGATCTTCAGATGATTTTACTAGACGGTAAATGACGGCGTCATCTGCAAACAACCTAAGAGAGCTACTTAGATTTTCCCCTAAATCGTTTATGTAAATAAGGAATAGCAGAGGACCAATAACACTACCTTGTGGAACGCCCGATATCACCTCTGTTTTAGTCGATGCCTTACCATCGATTACCACGAACTGTGTCCTCTCAGACAAGAAATCCCCTATCCAATTGCAAATTTGGGGCGATATACCATAACCACGCAATTTGATTAAAAGCCGTTTGTGAGGTACGGTGTCAAAAGCTTTCTGGAAATCAAGAAATACGGAATCGATTTGCGAACCTTTGTCGATAGCACCCATCACTTCGTGTGAATATAGAGCTAGTTGTGTTTCGCATGAACGATATTTTCTAAATCCGTGTTGACCTTGGGTCAAAAGATCGTTCTGTTCGAGATAATTCATAATATTTGAATACAGGATATGTTCCAAAACCCTGCTGCAAATTGACGTCAATGAAATAGGCCTGTAGTTTAGTGGGTTACTCCTACTGCCTTTCTTGAATATAGGTGTGACCTGTGCAACTTTCCAATCTTTTGGTACAGATCCTTCTATGAGAGAGCGGTTGTATATGACTGTTAAGTAAGGAGCTATCGCTTCAGCATAATCAGATAGAAATCTAATGGGTATACAATCCGGACCAGAAGACTTGTTCTTATTAAGTGATTTTAGTTGCTGCACTACTCCGACGATATCTACTTCTATGTTATTCATTACGGCATCTGTTCGTAATTCGAAATCTGGAATATTGGTTTCGTCTTCTTTAGTGAATGAGTTTCTAAAAGCTAAGTTTAGTAACTCTGCTTTAGTAGCGCTGTCATCGGCAGGATCGCCATTACTATCACGTAGTGATGGTATTGTTTGTGACTTTCCCCGAGTATATTTAACATATGACCAAAATCTCTTTGGGTTTTCAGTCAAATTACGAGAAAGAGTTTCGTTGTGATAAATGTTGTAGGCATCTCGCATTGAAATCCTCGCTAAATTTCGAGCTTCTGAGTACAATCGCAAATCCTGGGGATTTCGTGTTCGTTTAAATTTAGTATGCCTTTTCCTTTGCTTTTGCAACAGTGTCCTGACCTGTTTTGTGTACCAAGGGGGATCGCCTCCTTCTTTTATTAATTTATTAGGTATAAAACTTTCAATTGCTGTCGATACCACTTCTTTGAATTTTAGCCACATCTGGTCTACACCTACGTTTAGTGTTAGAAACGAGTGGAAGCTGTCTTTCAAGAAGCAATGTATTTTGTTTCTATCTGCTTTCCTGAACAAATATACTTTGCGTTTATTTTTGGTAACTTTGGGACTTACGATATTCAATTTCGCTACTACAGCTCTGTGTTCACTAATACCTGTATCCGTTTTGATGCTCATTATGAGCTCAGGATTATTTGTTGCTAAGAGATCAAGTGTGTTTTCACATCCATTTACAATTCTAGTTGGCTCATGAACTACTTGTTCGAAGTAATTCTCAGAGAATGCGTTGAGTACAATTTCGGACGATGTTTTATGCCTACCTCCTGATTTGAAAATATAATTTCGCCAACAGATCGAGGGTAAATTAAAATCACCACCTACTATTATCGTGTGAGTCGGGTACGTTTTTGTAATTAGACTCAGGTTTTCTTTGAACCTTTCTGCTATTGTATCGTCAGAGTCGGGAGGCCGGTAAAAGGAACCGATTATTAACTTCTTACGACTTTTGGGTACAACCTCTACCCATAATAGCTCGCACGAACTATCAACTTCAACTTCGCTACATGAAATACTACTTTTGACGGCGACAAACACGCCACCACCTATTTTGTTTAATCTATCCTTTCTGAATATCGTTAGATCTTTTGAAAATACTTCTTCTGAACTTATTTCCGGCTTGAGCCAACTTTCGCTGCCTATAATGATGTGTGTTTCGGTGCTTTCTATTAACGCTTGCAGTTCTGGAACTTTCCCGACACAGCTACGACAATTTACAACTGTTATACCGATAGTTTCCGGATCTACATTTCTCCTGTGATCCACCTGAACCCTTTGAGATTGCCCATTTTCTATTTCCCCGAAGCTCTTTATCCTAAAAAACCGCCCAGTCCACGCCACACAGCCCCCGCTACCCGTGTAGCCGCTTCCTGCGTGTAGTGGACTCCTGACCTATTCAGCGGAACCCGGAAACCCACCACCCGATGGCGCAAGTCAAGGAATCTGCAGCCTACACGGTCGCAGAACCGTCTGAGCCTCTGATTCAGACCCTCCACTCGGCTCTGTATCAGAGGTCCACAGTCGGTCCTGTCAACTATGCTGCAGATGGTGAGCTCTGCTTTCATCTTGCAAGCAAGACTGACAGTCTTTACCACTTCAGTTAGCCGCTCGAAACCTGAGAGGATCTCTTCAGATCCGAAACGACACACATCATTGGTACCGACGTGAGCCACCACCTGCAGTTGGCTGCACCCCGTACCCTTCATGGCATCCGGGAGGACCCGTTCCACATCTGGAATGACTCCACCCGGTATGCACACGGAGTGCACGTTGGCCTTCTTCCCCTCCTTGGCAGCCATCTCTCTAAGGGGCTCCATCACCCGCCTAACGTTGGAGCTCCCAACTACAAGTAAACCCACCCTCTGTGAAAGCCCGGATCTTGCAGGCTGGGTGGTGACAGGGTGAGAGACACCATCCGACTCAGGAACGTCGTCCTGAGCAGACAGCGCCTCAAACCTGTTCGCAAGACGAACCGGGGAGGTATCACGATCGGTCCCCCGGAATGTCTTGTGCCTCCTGCCACGCACTGGAGCAACCTCCCACGCAACCACGGGTGGGATGTCTGCCTCACTGCTAGCAGTTTCAGGGCATGTCGCTGCCGCAGGCCGATCGGTGGAGACGACGGGAGTCCGTTCGGTCCCCACCGCCGGCCAACAACAACGACGCCCATCGATCGCAGCTTCCAACTGTGCAACCGAGGTTAACACAGCTTGAAGCTGGGAGCGAAGTGTCACCAGCTCAGACTGCATCCGCATACAGCAGTCACAGTCCCTATTCATGATTACAATGCCAACAAAAGCAAAAACTACAGTCGCGATGCGTTCAAACTAAACTGTTCGTTAGAACGCGGATGTGAATCCTATACGCACGACAGCACAGTATAACTTTACAAATTGAGACGAGAAAGTGTAGACGAAAATCAAAATACTATATGTCGCTTCTAATCAGAAAATAAAGACAGACGACTGTCGCGACGCGATTCACACGGCGGAATAATACACTAACCAGATATTTAACGCGAATAGGAATCAAACAAAAACGCGAGCACCCAATAAATTTAATGCACTCAAGGGAAAACGCACTGAAAAGTAAAAATATGTAGCTTCTAGAGAGAAGCCGGTTACACTTACAACTGATAAATTACTGCTACGCTACTGGAGAGGTGTGCTCTGGACCACGTCCGCTGGGCGACTGACTGGAGTAAACAAACGGTAACTGTTTCAAAACAAAGACAGACGACTGTCGCGACGCGATTCACACGGCGGAATAATACACTAACCAGATATTTAACGCGAATAGGAATCAAACAAAAACGCGAGCACCCAATAAATTTAATGCACTCAAGGGAAAACGCACTGAAAAGTAAAAATATGTAGCTTCTAGAGAGAAGCCGGTTACACTTACAACTGATAAATTACTGCTACGCTACTGGAGAGGTGTGCTCTGGACCACGTCCGCTGGGCGACTGACTGGAGTAAACAAACGGTAACTGTTTCAAAACAAAGACAGACGACTGTCGCGACGCGATTCACACGGCGGAATAATACACTAACCAGATATTTAACGCGAATAGGAATCAAACAAAAACGCGAGCACCCAATAAATTTAATGCACTCAAGGGAAAACGCACTGAAAAGTAAAAATATGTAGCTTCTAGAGAGAAGCCGGTTACACTTACAACTGATAAATTACTGCTACGCTACTGGAGAGGTGTGCTCTGGACCACGTCCGCTGGGCTTAGAAGCACTACGAGATTCTATGACCCGCTGGGTCTGTTGTCACCTGTGCCTCTCACTTCAAAAATAATTTTCCAGGAAATTTGGTCAATAGGGATTGAATGGGATGAGTTCTTACCTCCTGATCTTGGTAAACGCTGGCAAAAGTGGGTATCAACTTCGCCATCATGTTTCCACATAAAAGTTCGTCAATGGGTTGGCGTTTCTGAAGAGACAAAAACAGAAATACATGTCTTTTTTGATGCGTCAGGAAAGGCGAATGGAGCAGTCCTTTACGATGCAGCACTTCAAGCATGACATCAGTCAATTTGGTTTACAGTAAAATCAGATTAGCTCCGATCAAGAAAATAACTTTTCCACGACTAGAACTTCTAGCTTGGGTCGAGGTCACTTCATTATTTATGCAAGGCCACACACTCTGATGAAAGTAACGCAATACTGTGGACTGACTCAACTGTAGTCTTAGGATGGATGCAACATGACCCTAATTGATGGAAGACCTTTGTTGCATACCGTGTGATTGGAAGGACTTAGGAAGAAGAACTTGGACTATACCTTGCCAGAAAGGAAGAAATTCTCAAAGCAAGACTTCATGGTAAAAACAAGACCCCCTATTTTGACAGCTACACGGTATAATAACTACTACTAACTGTTACGAGTCACAGGATGGATTTTAAACGGCAGACAAAGAAACAAAAGCCATTAGGAAAATTGACGGCAACAGAATTGCAAGAAGCACGTGATTACTGGATTTATATTGACCAACAACATCATTTTGCAACTGAACTGCATGCTTTGCATAACAAGTTGCCTCTGCCTCAAAATTCTAAAATAGCCCGTGTTAATCCATTCTTGGATAATGGCATTATTCATATTGGTGGACGTCTACAGTCTGCAACATTAATAAGAGAAAAACGTCACCCAATTCTTCTTGATGGACAGTATCATTTCACTTATTTATTAATCCGGCAGACTTACTTTTATCTGTACCACGTTAGAGTAAACATAGTGTTATCTGAGCTGAGGACAGAATTCTGGATTTTTAGACCTCGACAGGCAACATATATAATCCAAACAATGTCACTGAAAATAACGTATTGTTAATTATGTAAATTAAACTCATTATAATGGAAAAGTAAGCAATTACCTGCAAAAAACTAAAATAACAGGTAGCTTAAATGATACTGTGTAAATTAATATAGAAATTTCGGTTTCATTGACATTGCCTCACATGACACTATATTTAGATAGGTTTATAAACAATTACTTGTGAGTAAACGGTAATTATACAGAAGCTAATGAGGGCAAAACTTTTCTAACATTATTTGTGAAATATTATAATACCTAATTTAATATTATGAGGAAAGATTTTAGTTTTATCAGAGATAATAATTAGCCTAATATATGACCTACAACAATAAGCCTCTTGCATGAATTAATTAATATTTCCTAATTAAACAACTCTCTCCGACTACAAATAACTTCTGCAAGTCACGTTAGAGAAAACAATAACAAAAGTTTTGAAAAGAGAATGATTATAATTACTTTCGTACCTATTAGTGTGGAACACAGGTATCGGTAGGTTCAGTAATGCAAGCAGATGGGAATAAATCGCAACATGCTTCGTTACAACATGACGTAAGCTTAGCCGTGGGAAGAAAAGCAGTGTTAAGTATACTTTCGATAACTGAACTAAGGTAACAGTATATTCTTAAAATAGAGGTAATGATGATGTGCCTCACAAAAATAGCATCCCAAATATAAATCGATACGATCATATTCTTGTTGTCTTCGCTGTTTTGTAAGAAAATCGGGTTGATGCTGCTCCGAAGAATTAACTTAAACTTCACAAAGACTATATCCCTCGCTGAGAACATAAGACTGATACATTACTCGAAAGGCGGTCCAGGAAATTTTGCGGAAAATCTTAATTAAGCACGCTGTGAAACCAAATATGGACATGTTCAGAAATGAAAGGGGGTTGGAAATTTCCTCTCCACAACCCTGTGTATCAGCTCAACACGGTGCTCCGTGTTCGTGAATGCTGCTGCCGGAATATTGGAGGCTTGGTGCATGTTCTCAGGTAACCCGTTGACGTGGCAGCGCTGTAAATTTCTGGAATATGGAAACAGAGAGGTTGCGAGAGCTGTGTGTGCGATATGTGTATCAGTGAAGCGTTGCTTACCGTTAATTTTGTGCCGTGCGACTTGCACTTCGTGGGATAATTGATACTGAAAACATATCATTATTCTGTGGGAGAGTGTATGTTTCATACTAAGCAGAAATTATTAATGGTGTCTTCATGAAATGTTAGCAAGTGGCACTCGATGTGAAACACCTAAATACCAAATGGTAGTTTCGGTAACGAATCTAGAGACGAAAGGACGATCGTGCAGTAATGGCCGTACGCTCAAAGGCGCCTTGCCGCGGAGTGCGGGCTGCTATCCGTCGGAGGTTCGAGTCCTCCCTCGAGCATGGGTGTGTTGCCCTTAGCATAAGATAGCTAGGAACTGATGACCCTGCGGTTTGATCTGAATAAAAGGGACTGAGTGAGATGGGTTAATGTCTCGCTATTATTGGAAGATAGTGTATTCAATAAGTACCGACTGAATTTTCCGTTTCGGTAACCGCCAGCTTCGGCTAAAATATCGGCTTCAGCCGCATTTTCGATTTTGGCCAAAAATCTGACGAATCTTCGGCTTTGCCAAAATTAGTTTTCTTCAACTTACTGATGAAGTCGGGTCACGTTCGGGCTGGTTTCAGTCAGCAATGAAGCTTTTACCTAGTTAACGGCGCGTCTTTTAACGCTAGGAGCCTATCCTCGCGCGATAGAATTGCGTGCATTTCGTCGTTAACCACAACTTAACGCAATCGTATGTTACAGTGATGTTCTTATACTAAGTTATCTGCAATTTAACTCATTCAGTACTGTACATAATGGAACGGATTATCATATTGTTATGCTGAAAGATTTTATTAATGTGTTTCCTTGAAAGCGAGAATTCTATTTAAAATCTAATATGAGTTTACGAATTGTTGATCATGTGGTACACAACTTTTCGTGTTCAGTTTGCGTAAATGTATACTAACAACAATCATACTGTTAATCGGAACTGTGATCTTAGTTTTCGAAATACTTTCTGCTGCACTGATTGATGCTGATTTATGACGGTAACTTATATGCATTATGTATTTAGGAACGCCGAAATGGAGATATATAAAGTTGTCTGTCGCTTGCAAAAACGAAATGACGATGGCAATACAAACTAAGTGCTCCCAAGCAAAACATTGTAATGAGGCTGCTTATGAATCAAGAAAGTTATTACATCCTACGTTTTTTGTATTGTGGTAATCATGTCCAGGTTGTAGTATTTCTTAGTATCTACTTGGCATGTATGTTGTGTACCTAAAGAGTATTTTCCTACAAGAAGATATGCAGCACGAAAGTGGTTTTCCTTTGTGTGTGTGTATGTGTGTGTGTGTGTGTGTGTGTGTGGTGGCTATTCATTAGAGTCTCGTTAATTCGAGGTAAACGGGACTGGGACAACCTCGAGTTATCTGAAAAGAAAGACTCTGAAAAGATTACGTGTCAAAAACTATTCACTTTTTATAAAGAAAATGTTTAAATGGGCATTCACATTGGCAGCCTAAAGTTTTTAAACTCTTTTAACTACATACTTCGCGATGTAATAGTGGAGGGTCTTTTTCCTTCAGACAGAATCTACCCGCAGTATTTCTTTTGTTTTATGACGCTTGGATTTATGGGAAACTCGTAATTCCGACACTCGAAATGTCGAGTATCCACTACATCGAGTTCAGTTTACTTCTTCCATCACTTACTTTAATTTTTTGTTAGAAAATTTGTTCTAGATTATTCGACCGCGTACCGCGATGTATACATGCGCGGACCGAAGATGTATGTTATGGTCTTGCCATGATCAATTAGTCTAGATCAATTCATGATTTAGTCGATCAGTGTTGGTAATTACTTCGATGCATTAACTATGTAGAAAATTCGTTGCAATAAACAGTTTAATAAAGCTGAAACTACAAAAATGGTATTCCGTCAACACATAACAACCCTAAACAAATTTTTAATGTTTCAGAAATAAAATTGGATGGCAAGCTGACAGCGTCAACGAAAAATGTAAACCTTAAAACCCGTTATACAGTGATACGACTTCTCGATATACTAAAAAAATTCAGTTGAAAATAGCGTAATTAATCATCCGATCTTATCTACCATTTCATTGTATATGGAAGGTGATGGTCCTCTAACTTTCTTTGCTCTAAAATTGCGTTCGCTCTTATTGTGTTTGTTAGGAGATTGTACGGAACCGAACAGAACGCCGTACGGAAGTGAAGATATACGGCTCCCGACTGGAAGGCTGTATCTACTGCCCTCTGGCTCACTTGCGGAAATAGTGCCTGCATTATTTCACACGACCGTTACTTTCGGAACCAATGTTGATTCCTGCAGAGGTGATTTCGTGTCTCCACTAATGTCAGAATACACAAGTGTAAGGTGTCAGAAATACAGTTTTCTACTACCATTGTTGGAAACTTAAATGATTGGGGCATTTGTCCAATGATTTTGACTTCTAGCGACCTTTGTAACACTTCGTACAAGGGGGCAAACTCTTTAGCAGATTCTTTGAGTAAATAGTAATGTAGGACCTAGAGTGAAATGCTAGGACCATAAACGATGTGAGGCTCGGAAGTAGTCTTTCATCCATACGCTGTATATCCTTCATCGAATAAGTAATAACGGAAATAAACGGGAGTTTAGTAAGTGGATTTAAAGTTCGCTGACGACATTGCTGTTCTGACTGCAAGTGAACAAACTGAGTGGTGTATCGCAATCATTAACCAGCTTGCTTGACTCACATTGACGGTGGTTCAATCTCGCCTCTGGCCATTCTCATTTAGGTTACCCTTGATTTCCCTAAATCACTCCAGGCGAATGCCGGCATAGTTCCTCTGAAAGGCCGCTGTCAAGTTTGATCCCCATCCTCACTAATTCTTTTCGAGATTGTGCTCCATTGACCACGGCGACGACGGGACATGAAAACCCTAATCTTCTTTTCTTGTGGGTGAACAATTACAGAATCCGATGAATGCAACGTACAGCCTAAATAATATGGATTGAGAGTAAACCGTGGAATGAGAAGAGGCAGAAATAAAAATACTAAGAGGCATCAAATTTGTCACAAAATAGATGAAATTAAATAATTGTACTACCTTGGAAACAAAATAATTCCAGAATGAAACTTTCACTCTGTAGCGGAGTGTGCGCTGATATGAAACTTCCTGGCAGATTAAAATTGTGTGCCGGAACCAGCACTCGAATTTGGGACCTTTGCCTTTCGCGGGCAAGCGCACTACCGACTGTGATATCCCGACACGACTGAAGATGCCGCCTCACAACTTTACTACCGCCAGTACGTCGCTTGCTACTTTCCAAACTTCACAGAAGCCCTTAGGCTGTGGCTAAGCCATGACTCCACCATATCCTTTCTTCCAGGAGTGCTAGTCTTGCAAGTTTCGCAGGAGAGCTTCTGTGAAGTTTGGAAAGTAGGAGGCGAGGTACTGGCGGAAGTAAAGTTTCAACCAAATAATTAACCACGGACGAAGTGAGGATGATAAAATTTTGCACAGTCTGAGAAGGCATTTATGGGAGATGAGAGCGTAGTGGTACCTCACATTAACTTTTACTATCAGGTAGAAATCTCTTTACACATTTTGTACATTCAGGGTACACGTTTGAATGGGCGTGATACGTGGACCATAATTAAACTAGAACAGATGTTCTTCTATGGAAGTATATTGTAACGTGCGTGGACCAATAACGAATGAGGAGTTTCTGCTTTGAATTCCGGAAGAAAGGAACGCGTGGAAAATACTTACAAGATCTACAGCCAGTATGACGGAGCATGCGTTAGGACATCGTGGATTAATATCCACGGTAGCACAGGCAGCTGTAGATAGTAGGAACGTATGCGAAAGACAAATACTCTAATACATTTGGGACATGATTGATTACGTAGTGTGCAAGTGCTGTTCTGAAATGAAGAGAGGAATTCGTGGGTGGCAGTAACAGTCAGGCTCTATGTACACTACGACACATCCGTCTTGTAGGTTACAGCAGTTTAAGAAACCAAAGAGAGTTACAGCTCAAGAGCGACACTTATAGGTTGAAAATGCTGCCACAAATATTCCAAGCTCTAGGCCTTTAATGTTTTCTTCAACGATGGGACAAGTGTTTAAATATACAGGTGGAGTCAGCTGAAAAGTAAACCAATTTTCAGGCTTATAAACACAGTACTGGCGGGTCTGCCTCAGTTTGCGACTAACTTACTGACTCTCCCTCGTAGTAGCATAAACAACGCGAACGAGCTGATGGATTGAAATGTTTAGTGAATGTACAGCGTCCACAAATAATGAATGCCGTGACAGTGAAAATCGGTCTTGGCTTGAGAACACGGCCTTAGCTCCACCCAAGGAATTGCTACTGGGAGTCAGGCAGTTCCAATACTGCTGTGGGTGAGGCAAGAACTGTACCTATAGGTACTGGTACGTAATTTCTAAGGAAAACTGTTTGGTTAGCATCAAAATGAATCGATAAACAGTTCAATATCATAAATCAAGCTTCAGTTATTTATAGAACTTACATTGAATCTAGAAAACACTACAATGCTTAAAAGTTGTTTATTTTTCACGTAATGCCGCACTAAGATGATTTACTCTATCCCTGCCGCTGTGCTGTGCCGAGTGGTCTAAGGCGCTAGGCTGCGGAGCGCGCCGCTGCTCGCCGTCGGACATTCGAGTCCTCTCTTTCTCATCTGTGTATTTATTGTTCTTGGCATAAGTTAGTTTAAGTGGTTTGTAAGCCTAGAGCCTGATGACCAGGGCAGTAAAGTCCCATAGAGTTACAAACATCTGAACATTTTGAATTAAAGCTAACAGTGCAATGTTGACTCTGTATCTCACAGAGCCGCGCTGGAGTAACCGAGCGGTCTAAAGCGTCTCGCTGCGGAGCGCGCGGTTGCTCGCCGTGGAGGTTCGAGTCCTCCCTGGGGAATGGGCGTGTGCGTTTGTACTTAGGTTAGTTTACCTAGGTTTAAGTAGTTTGTAAGCTACGGAATGATAACCACACAGTTTGGTGCGATAGATTTACATACATTTGAACATTTTATCTCACAGATACAACCACCATTGTTCCTCTCAGTGACGCCACCGTTGCTATGTTAAACATTGCTTCCTTTAACTTGATCAGTAATTTCTGCTTATTTTCGAACCGAACAAAGAAAATATCTACACAATTTTATGTCTAGTTCCTGCCTGCCGCGCGGGAGAAGCCGAGCGGGGATTTGAGCGCCACGTTGCCGATCGCGCGACCTCTCGCGTCGGAGATTCGAATCCTCCCTCGGGCATGGATATTTGTGTGGTCTTTAGTACAAGTTAGTTCATAAGCTTCACAAACATTTGAACAGTTTGGTTCCTGCCCATCACAAGTTATGCACTGCGTATGATTCTAGGAAAGAAAGTTAAATATATATAAGTGAATGTTTGTACGTTTATTAGTTGTTTGCGCTGTCGTACCTTTCGACCGAATACGAAGAAACTTTGTGAACGTATTGCTTACTACTTTTTGTTTATTTATTCGCTGCGTCATCGGAGGTTAATTAAAGTCAGCTGCGGTGGAGTAGCCGAGCTTTTGTAATGTAATGTTTGTAAAGCTTATGGGACTTAACTGCGGGGTCATCAGTCCCTAAACTTACAAACTACTTATGAACTACTTAGGAACTAGGACGGCACAAATATCCATGCCCGAGGGGGGATTCGAACCCCCGACCGTAGTGGCCGTGCTGACCGTGACTGGAGCGCCTCAGTCACCTCGGCCACCGCGGCCGGCTAGCCGAGCTTTCCAAGTCGCCTAACTGCGTAGCGCGTCGCTGCTCGCCCTCGTAGATTGGAGCCATCCCTCGGGGAACAGTGTTTGTGTTATCCTTAGTTTAGTTTAAGTAATTAGTAAGCCTAAGGACTGTTGGCGAAAGAGGTTAGGTCCCATAGATTTACAAAAAGTTGTACATTTGAACTCTATCCCTAGGCTAACGGAGGTAGTCTAAGGCAGAAATATATATATATATATATATATATATATATATTTTTTTTTTTTTTTTTTTTTTTTTTTTTTTTTTTTTTTTTTTTTTTACGACGAACGTTCGCATTAAAAGAATTTTGGAGTACTGGTATCAGAATTTTTGTGTTGAGTCAATTCCAGCTGCTGTGTGAAAGTAGTCACTGTATGAATGGATGATTTCGAAATGCTTTCTGATTATGAGGGTTTCAGCCAGTTCGGTCGACAAAATATTACGTTCTGTCTCACGGAACGCAGTGCTTGCCCTTATTTTCTCTCCTTGCAGCTATTTACCATCATGCGCTTTCCCGAGCCTTAAGACCTTACTCAGTCCACATCTTATGCCTATGTCACATTAAAAGATGCTTTCAAATTTTTTCTGTTTGTGCCCTACATGTAGTTTTCGACATTAAATATTTGAGATTCTCTTCTAAGATAATCTGAAAATTGTGATCTTAACACACATTTAACCGAGAAATGTTTTCCTATATTTTACATTACATTTAATTCCAATAGTTAGCTTGTAACATCCGTTTCCATAGACGATATACTCTTATCACGTTTATGATGTTATTTTCACAAATTGGTTTCTCGGGGTAATTTTCACACACGAAATTCAGAGAATAGTCCTGCTCGACTCCATGTCTCTGTAACCACACGGTATAGCATAAATATAAAGAACATAAATCTGCGAAGCTTAACTTATCCCCAATTACAACACCATGATCAGGAGACGTTTTGGTGACATTTTTCATCTTCTGTCTGAAGCGTCCCGCAACTACCGCATCTGATGAAGGTGGTGTATGAAAAATATATAATAATAATAATAAGCCATTAAAAGTTTGACCCGCCTTCGATGCTTCACCTAGATTAATTCACTTTCGGGATCAGTGGGAGGCATGTAAGATACTATTGAATTATTTACCGCAAAAAATACGCCACAATACTTGCAACGAAACGTGAATCATGATTAAATTTCGAATCTGAACTCATGAAATTGGAAAAATTAATTTCTGGTATTCGACGTAGTACCAAGCGTTGATGGAGTGTGAGCATTGTAATTTTCAGTAATAACAATTCTTAGAATTTATCATGGATACTTTAGCAGTGTACTAAAAGCATAACTTACTTTACTTTAGATCTTATCGGATGAAAACACTCTGAGATCAATGTTGCTGATGTAAAATTCCAGCAGAATGTTATCGCTGATCCGAAGGCGAGAAGGGTTCTGTAACTAGCAAACGCCATACATTCCCCTCTAATCTTTAAAAAAAAATTAAAAAAAAAATAAAAAAAACTAAAAAAAAAAAAAAAAAAAAAAAAAACAGAAAGAAAACGCTTCCACGTGTTGTGCACTCCTGTGAGCCATATAACTGCCCAAACAGTGGCGGAGGTCTAGAAATTGGCGTCTAATACTGTTGTTGGGTTTCCCGAGCCTCTGGTCTCGGCCTTCCATTCTCCTTCTGATCGAAACCAGTTCGCAAAAATGGACTGTGTGTGCGATGATTCATATGGTGAACTTCGCGAGCATCCCGCGTTCGATGATTGCTGACTACACGAACTGAGACATCCGTTGAAAACAATCGGCGATAGGCTCCGATTCCTGACCACTGACGTCATTCCTGTCGCTATGAACCGCGATTTGCAGCGGGTTGCACCCATTGCGCTTGGTGCCAACCGGAAAAGCAAACACTCCTTGACGGACTCCACGGTAAACACGAGTGTATGATGTCTGAATTTCCTTGTCCCAGTCAAAAAACATTAAAACACATTTAAATCTAAAGCTATTAATATGTCTGCAATGTAAAATGCTGCTATCACTGCAAAGCAAAATGCCAATATGTTTTGGCATATTCAAAGACGTAACTAATTTATATGAGAGGTTCAGAAGCATTTAAATTAAAGAAAAATACACTTTCATGGATATGTAAACTAACGCAATCAATAACGCCGTGTGATTTGGTACTTGTCATAATTTCATACAACAGTATACTGAAGTTTAGGATGGTATCAGATAACTTAATTTTACAGACGCACCCTATTCAATAGCTCACTGTGCCGAGAAGTTTGGGTCAACACTTAGAAATCACTAAAATAACAAATCTGTTATATTCAAAAGCTGTCAGGTAAGTGGAAAAGCTACTTTTCATCTTTTACATCTTGAGCAAGAGATAATCGTTTCTTGTGCTGTGATATGAACATATTTCGTTCCGGTTTCCAACTTTTACTATACTATACTTGTTTAGCTATAGTAGTCGACTGGGGTTGAGAATCAATATCGTCCATTTCTCTACCTTCGTTCATAGTCTGAACCGATTGCTACCAATATAATATGGAAACGAGTCGTGCATTCTAAATGTCCCAGGAAAGTCATTTGCATGTAATTTCCGAACGACGCACAACAGAAGAGCGCCAAAATTTGAAAATTAATTCGAGTTAAACTGACATCTGCAGACATTGGTAATGCGAGAATTATTAAAAGGTTTTAGGTTGCAATATTTTGCAGAAATGAAGAAGATTCCACATCATAGCTTGGAGAGCTGCATTAACCAAACCTCAGTCTGTGCACAACAAGAATGGTTAACATCTATTACAATAACTACACTGATATATTGATTACGTGGTCAAACACCCAGAATAAGTTTCTTGACAAACAGCAGAAAATCTGGCGTTGCTCGGGTATTTATCTATTTCATTGATCAATTAGTCAATTTACTCCTTCCTCTTTTCTCTATCTTCTCCTACCCCTCTAACTCCTCGTGACACACCTGCCTCTGTTATTACCCCCTGCACTTCTATAATCTCCTCCTATCCCCCTATCTCTCTCGCCTCATATCCTCACTCGCCTATATATGAAATATCAGATATTTCAGCAAATTTATTGTTCAATGTTCAGTGTTTGTTAAGTTTAACTGTGGGGTCATCAGTCCCTCAACTTACAAACCACTTATGAACTTACTTATATTAAAGAGAACACAAACATCAATGCCCGAGAGAGCAAGTTTATTGTTGACTGGTATCACAATGTCGTAATCTGGAGTAAGGCACTATCCGCCATTCACCACACGAATTATTTTTCACAGTTATGTTACTCTTGATTTGAAGATCAAGTGTGATGAACGGTATGGCATAAAATATGCACAAACATACAAGGAATCACACATTAATTTTTGTATCTTGGATATACAACAGCCGCTGCGTACTGGGGCGCCGTGCTGCGGTGAGCGCGGCAGTTCGCCGTCGGGGGTTCAAGTCTCCCGTCGGGCATCGGTTTGTGTTTTCCTTTAAGTAGTTTGTAAGCTACGAACGAACAACCCAGCAGTTGAGACAGGTAGATTCACAAACATTTGAATTTTGGATATAAAACAGTTATTTTGGATTCATTTTGGTTTCCTTTGGGGACACAGCACCCTTGTGATAATTTATTACAAAACAGTGAAGAGCGAAAAACTGACTTTTCATCATTAACTAGTTTCGACCTAATGTCGAGCCATCTTCAGGATGTTGCTCCAAGAAGGTGTGGAGCGACATCCTAAAGATGGCCCAAAATTGGTCCAAAACGAGTCAATGATAAAAAGTTAATTTTGCGCTATACACTGTTTTTGTTTTAAGAAGATACGCAACAATATTAACCAGATCAGATCTTTTGCTTGAAATCTTTTTCAAACGATCAACTTAAGTAAATTAATCTTTGCCCTGCTTTTCTTAGATGTTATAGTATTATCAATTGCCACACCTACTTTATCATTGTCAACGATGTTTGAACCAATGAATTCTGTTCATAAGATTCTGAGATTGCATGATAGTTGGATTCCGGAACACAGCAGACTGTGACTTTATGGAAGTAATGTCTTTAAAGTTCCGCAATTAGTATACTTAATGGTGCTGCGTGGAAAGATAAAGCGCCGAGAGTGGAACTTTTCAAGTAGTTGGAGAAGCTGTCAGACAGGCCAGGTATCGGGTTAAACCGAGCAGCCGGTCGGGGGTTTCTCCAAACCAGCGGAAATCTGAGAAAGGACCATGCTTTGTACTCAACAAATGAGGGCTGTTAGCCGAACGTTTCGTAAGGGTCTCTCGAAGACATCTGTGAGTTCCACACTCCAATAATTCAGAATAAAATAATCTATGAAATTGTTATCGTCAACATCTAAGACATCTACGATGGCGGAATAATAATGCACATCTAATGATTCTAAAATTAATTTCAATATCTCAAAAATTACAGTGTCTATGACTACTATATCAAAATATACAAAATCAAGCTTACAATAAGCAACTTTTGCATGTTCAATTTCAGCAAATTCTGGTTAAGATGTTAGCTTATTGTCTCAAGCTATCATTTTGAATGTGTCACACTTGTATACATTTATTTACTTACTTATTTTCCAAGGAAAATGCAAGAAACATACCGTAAATTTTATTTAGTGTGTCGCTTCAAAGTACAGTTTGCCAGTGATTTACATAAGTATTGTGTGGCATAAGTGGCCAAGCTTAAGAAAGCTTTAAACAATGCAAAAAATAAATAAATAAATAAATAAATAAATTACAGCACGAAGATGACATGCTACAGATGCGAAATTCAACCGACAGGATGAAGATGCTGTGATGTGTGAATGATTAGTGTTTCAGAGCATTCACACAAGGTTGGCTCCGGTGGTGACACCTACAACGTGCTGACATGAAAGTTTCCAACCGATTTCTCATACACAAACAGCAGTTGACCGGCGTTGCCAGGTGAAACGTTGTTGTGATGCCTCATGTACGGAGGAGAAAGGGTACCATCACGTTTCCTACTTTCATAAAGGTCGGATTGTAGCCTATCGCGATTGCGGTTTATCGTATCGCTGGTTGTAATCCAATGATTGTTAGCAGAATATGGAATCGGTGGGTTCAAGATGGCAATACGGGAAGGCCGTGCTGGATCCCAACGACCTTGTATCATTAGCAGTCGAGATGACAGGTATCTTACCCGCATAGGTCTAACGGATCGTGCAGCCACGTCTCGACCCCTAACAGATGGGGACGTTTGTAAGACAACAACCATGTGCACGAACAGTTCGACGATGTTTGCAGCAGCATGGACTATCAGCTCGGAGACCATAGCTGCGTTTACCCTTGACGTTTCAGCACAAACAGGAGCGACTGCGATGGTGTACGCAACGACGAACCTGGGTGCACGAATGGCAAACCGTCATTTTTCGGATTAATCAAGGTTCTGTTTACAGCATCATGATGGTCACATCCGTGTTTGGCAACATCGCGGTGAATACACATTGGAAGCGTATATTTGCATCGTCATACCGGCGTGACACCCGGCGAGATGGTATGGGGTATCTTTGGTTACAAGTCTCGGTCACCTCTTGTTGGCATCGACGGCACTTTCAATAGTGGCCATTACATTTCAGATGTGTTAGGACCCGTGGCTCTAACCTTCATTCGATCCCTGCGAAGCTCTACATTTCAGCAGGTCCTTACGGGCCTCTCTGGATAAGGAAAATTTTCGACTACTGCGCAGGCCAGCACATTCTCGGGGGTCTCTCACCAATCGAAAACGTCTGGTCAATGACGGCCGAGCATCTGGCTCGTTCAATGCGCCAGTCACTATTCTTGACGATCTATGGTATTGTGTTGAAGCTGCATGGGTATCTGTACCTGTACACGTCATCCAAACTCTGTTTGACTCAATGCCCAGGATTATCAAGGCCGTTATTACGGCCAGATGTGGTTGTTCTGGGTACTGATTTGTCACGATCAATGTACCCAAATTGCATGAAAATGTAATCACATGTCAGTTTTAGTATAATATATTTGTCCGAAGAATACCCGATTATCATCTGCATTTCTTCTAGGTGTGCCAATTTTAATGACCAGTAGTGTATTTCTTATCGCAGAGAATGTAACTGTCTAACCATTTTATTCTATTTATATTTAATAATTCAACTGACAACTTCCAATAAGGAATTAATTTGATTGAATAAACCTTATTCAATTGAATCACTGACTATGCGCACATTCTCTTTGAGTACATCATTTGCGAACTTTAGAATAAAACTCAGTTTATTAATAAACTTTTTATATAGTATTTCTCATTTGTTCCAAAATCTACAGCTTATGCATAGCGTTTTTACTACAGGATCGCAAGCAACAGTTCATACATGCAACTTCGGTAGTTGCTGGGACGTGAAAGCAGATATCTACGGTTCGTCAACCAGATTTCATCGAGCAAAACTTCTCAATCAGAACCGTACGTAGCCCAATACTTAAGTTCTTACAGCGTATAGTCACATTCGTTTGAATCTTAGCTGTGATAAATGCGGTGCATGATGAAAAGTCTTAAGACGTTACACTGGGATATCACGTATGTGTGGCACTCAAATATTTTCTATGAAACACGACACTGTTTGTACTCCGTCACGAACTAAATCATCTATTCATTTCATCAAATGAAATCGAAGCGCTTTTACATCAGTTTTAGGTGTCAGTTACGAGGAAGCAGTAGATACATTAACCACATAATATTAAAAACCTTGACTTTTCACGGTGTAATAAATGTCTACTTACTGGCATGCTGACGGGTGACGTCGTCGACCACCGTCGATATTTCGACAGGAAAATGTTCAAATGTTTGTATAGTCTATGGGACTTAACTACGGGGTTATCAGTCCCTAAACTTACAAACTACTTATGAACTAAGACTAAGGACGGCACAAATATCCATGCCCTAGGGGGGATTCGAACCCCCGACCGTAGTGGCCGTGCACACCGTGACTGGAGCGCCTCCGTCCCCTCGGCCACCGCGGCCGGCATTTCGACAGGAGCGCATCCCGCCATTCTCAAGGCACAACTGCACTCAAGGAAGCAGCGTGCAAGCGAATTTAATACCTCGGTTTGCAAAGAGTATAAAGGAGGATGACACATACAGAACAAGAAAGCGCAGATTTAACAAAACCAAAGACGACCGTTGTTGTTTTTAACGTCTTCAGTCCATAGACTGGTTTGATGCAGCTCTCCACGCAACCCTACCTTTGCTAACCTCTTCATCTGACAATAAGTACGGCAACCTACATCTTTTTGAATCTGCCTGCTGTATTCGTCCCTGGGTCTACCTCTACGACTTTTTCCCCACACATTTCATACTAATGCCAAGTTGACGATTTCTTGATGTCTCAGAATGTGTCCCAACAACAAACCCCTTCTCTTAGCCAGAATGTGCCACAAACTCCTTTTCTCCCCAATTTCGTTGAGCACCTCCTCATTAATTACGTGTCCTACCTATCTAATAATCATTCGTTTGTAGCACCACATTTGAAGCTTCCATCATCTTTTTGTCTGAATGTAAAAAATTTTCTCTTCTTCAGAATCGCTTTTCTTGCCACAGCCATTCTTCTTTACTTTTGCGATCAGAAGTTTTCTTGCTACCCAAATAACAAAACTAATCTACTACTTTTATTGTCTCGTTACCTAATATAATTCCTTCAGCATCGCCTAATTTTCTGACACTACATTCCATTACCTTTGTTTTCCAGTGGTTAATGATAATCTTATACCTTCCTTCCAAGACACTGTCCATTCCGTTTAATTGCTCTTCCATATCTTTTGCTGTCTCTGACGGAATTACTATGTCGTCAGAAAACCGCAAGGGTTTTATTCCCACTCCCTTTAGTTTCAGCTTCCAAATAACTCCTTGCTTTCCTTCACTGCTTGTTCATTGTACAGATTGAACAACAATGGGGAAAGGCTACAACCCTGTCTTACTCCCTTCTCAACCAGTGCGACCCCTTCATGACCTTCGGCTATAATAACTTCTGCCTTCTTTTTATACAAGTTCAATATAACTCTTAGCTCCCTATATTTTACCCCTCCTACCTTCAGAATCTGAAAAAGTTTCTTCCAGTCAACATTGTCAAAAGCTTCCTCTAGATCCACAAATGCTAAAAACGTAGGTTTTCCATTCCTTAACTTACCTTCAATGATAATTCGTGAGTATTGCATCACATGTTTCTACATCTCTCTTAAATCGAAACTGCTCTTTCCCATGGTCGGATTCCACAAGTTTTTACCTTAGTCTGTAAATAATTCTTCTTAGTATTTTGCAACCACGACTTATTAAACTGATAATTTAGTAATTTTCACATTTGTCTGCACTTGCTTTCTTAGGTATTGGAATCACGATATTATTTTTGAAGTCTGAGGGTATTTCCCCTATATCATACCAAGTGAAACTATTCGTTCATGACTGGCCCTCCAGCAATAACAACAGTTCAGACGGGACACATACTCCAACGGCCTGGTTCTTACTCAAATCTTTCAGTGCTCTGTCAAGTTCTTTTCGCAGTATCGTATATCCTATCTCTTCTTCCTCTACTTCGTCTCCCACTTCTAGCATACTGCCTTCATATTTATATCCTTTGTACAGCCCTTGTCTTGCATTTCTCCTCAAGCCACTCCAACTTAGCCAGTCTGCATTTCCTGTCCACCGCATTATTCAGACGTCTCTACTACCTTTCGCCTGCTTCAATTGATGCATTTTTATATTTTCTCCTCTTATCATTTAAGTTCAGTATCTCCTGTGTTATACAAGGATTTATATTAGGCCTTGTCCTTCTGCCTGTATGATCCCCTGTGACCTTCACTTCTTCCACTGTATTAGTTTCCCCCGTTTCAGACAATCCTTGCCTAATCCTCCCTCTAAAACCCCAAAACACCTCTGGTTCTTTTAATTTATCCAGATTCCATCTCCTTTATTTTCTACCGTTTTGCAGTCTCTTAAGTTTTAATATACAGTTCATAACCAATAAGTTATGGTCAGAGTCTCTATCTGCCCCTGAATATGTCTTACGGTTTAAAACCTGCTTTCTAGACCTTTGCCTTACCGTTATAAAGTCAGTCTGGTACCTCCCAATATCCCCTGCTCTCTTACTTGTGTATAACCTTCTTTCAGGATTATTAAATCAAGTATTTGTGATGATTAACTTGTGCTCTGCACAAAATTCTACCACTCTTTTTCCTCTTTCATGACGCATAGATTTCTTCGATCTCGACATCATTGGCAGAGCTAGTTGGCAAATAAACTTGTACTACTGTGGTCGCTGTTGGCTTCGTGTTTATACCTTTGCTACAATAATTCTTTCACTAAGCTATTCAGAGTAATTTACCAGCATTCTTATTTTCTTAATCATTATCAGACCTACTCATGTGTTACCACCAACTGATTTTGTTTTTATGACAACGCACTTCACTAATCTCCACCATATCTAACTTTAGCTTACCCATTTCTATTTCCAAGTATTCTAACTTACCTACCTGATTAAGGGTTAGAACATTACACGGTCCGATCCGTAGAATGCCTGTTTGGGTTTTCTTGATGACGACATCCACCTGAGTAGTCTCCGCCCTAAGATCCGAATGGGGGACTATTTTACCTCAGGAATATTTTACCCGATAGGTTTTCATCATCTTATATTCATACGGTAGAGTTGCATGTTCTCGGGAAAATTACCGACTGTAGTTTCCCCTTGCTTTCAGCCGTTTGCAGTAACTGCGTGGCATAACCATGTTAGCTGATGCTACAAGGCCAGCTTAGTCAATCATCCAGACTGTTACCCTGTAACTACTGAAAAGGCTGCTGCCAATCTCCAGGAATCACATGTTTTTCTGACCTCTCCACAGATACCCCTGTATTATTTGTTGTTAGGAGGTCATGTACGATTTCACAATGTGAGGGGGCTGACATGGAGCCATATATTTCGCACCTCAATGAATTGGGTGTTAAAGAAGTTTTCTTGGTTGGAGAACTGTGTGACGCAATAGTAGAAAGGGTGAGGGAGAGAGACAGTAGATGAGCTTGTATCCCGTGGGAAAGCTCCGCCCCTATTGCAAGTTGTGATCTGATTGGCTCCCGCCTATACTAGTTGTCCGCCAAAATTTTAAGCTTATTTTATTAATATTTAACTTTCCTATGTCTATTAGAAAATATCTGTATACTTTTTGTAATGTTTTTGTGCTAATCTATATTTCGGTTAATTCAAAGATTTAATTATTTGTATATTTTTGTAATAAGTTGAACAATGTTAGTCTAGAAGTTTCGCTTGGCGCCAAAACGGTGGCTTGTGGCGCGCAGCGAGGTGCGGCGTCAGTCAGTCGAGCGCCAACCGCGATACCTTGCACATTCATGTTAGTTCTGTGCGAGCCAGGGACAGTTTATACGTTATGCAACGTTTATATTTTTAACATTACTTAGTCTGTATATTTGTGCTTGGATATACACTGACATTACTTCAATAAAAACAAGCACTGGCATCCTACAAAAGATAAAGTTATTCGTAGTGCAGTACTTCCTAGCCACATCTCAACACCTCTTTTAGCGTCACTTCAAGTACAACGGATGTGCGACCTGTGTGCTTCACCTGCGCAATGGGACATCAACTAGGACAGAAGACACAAGGTTAGTAAAAGAGTGAATTCAGACATGCACTGAAGTTCCATGTCGACACGGCACCTCGCGTGCAGTGCTGCCCCGTTTACAAACCAGGGCACTGGCACGAAGTGTGATGGTAACATCGCTGAGGATAGGCATGAAAGAGGGGAGGTGTTTAGGAACTTTGTCAACTATGCACTGACCTTACTGTCTTTTTTAAAAAAGAGCCCCGCCTTAACAATCAATAACCGTTCTAGTGGCTTCGTGAGCGAATTGCTTGAGATAATTTTCTGAGCATGTGATCAATACAACTTTTTTACTGATCTTTGTGCCTCCCCGGTTTTTAGCAAATATTTTTCAAAGATATGAAATGTAAGTAGTCACCACCTAATAGAATTGTATGTTTCAGGTAAGTTTTTGAAATTTGATATAAGCTTTCTTTGAACATTTCTCCAGTTGATTCGTGTCAATCTTGGATTCGGTAAAAAGAACCTATTATTAATTTGTTTCGGTTGACCGGTATAATCTAACTCACAGGAACTATTACTTTCATAGTGGGTCCGCAGCAGTGGAGAGTGATAAAAGTAGGTAGTTGCTTGCAGTTCGTTCTGTTACCTTCTACGTTAGTCTTTAATATAGCCTATGATATCTGAAAATCGCAAATTGTGGAGCTACAAACATATGCCGGTAGTATTTGAATATTGCAAATTAAAGGGCTACCAACTTGTATCCTGCGTGCCGATTAGATGTATTCTGGTAAGAGCATTTGTCGAATTCGTGTTTAGGGATGGTGATGATTAATTGGTCAATTTGATGTAACAGGAGCATATCAAGTATCCACACAGATACAACTGCTAGATCGATATTGCCTGCACTAAATATGGAAATATCGTAGTAACGAAGTGGTTTAATAAAATTTATTGGCATCGTTAATTCGCCTACTTTTCTATAAGAGTAGTTTGTGTTTACTTGCCAACGTTATTACATAATTGGTGTACGTTTCCTTTTGTAGATGTATTTCTTTTTATTAACTATGGCGAGGGAATGATGGAAAGAGGAAAGGAAGGGGAGATAGAGAGAGAGAGAAAGAGAGAGAGAGAGAGAGAGAGAGAGAGAGAGAGAGAGAGAGAGAGAGAGAGAGAGGAATATCAGGGGGAAGGCGATTGATAAGTGGGTGATGGATAGAGGGGAGCAGGGAGACAGGAAGGAGCAGGACGGGAAGGGCGAAATTTAGAGGGGCACAGGAGGAGATTGACATACATATGGGTTGAGGAGCAGTTACACAGATTAAAAGGGAATTGCTTTTATGAAGGGAAATTAAACGTCGCCTGCTCTGAGTCGTAAACGGTGCACTTGTTTTACAATGATTTTAAGCAAAACGTAATTTTTCACATTTATCTCATTCCAGGTAATGAGAAATTCATTTTTCAGAGACAAATTTATGTAAAATGATGATTGTAAGGCGAGGAAGAATAAAAATTTGTTCTACGGCTGGGAGGTGAACCCGTGTTGTAACGTCTTACCTCTAACAACTAATCACTCCAAACACGATAAAATCTCGTTTAAAGCGTATGTGAGGGCACAACCATAGTTGGACTTTTTGATTTGACTGTGTGTGTGCCTAACAATAAGACACCCTTGAAATCCATCGAACTTCGGAGAGACTATTTACTAAACGGAGACACAATACTGACTACAAGAATTAATCAATTTTTTTTTTCAGTCGTCAGCCTGATTAGGCAAAAAAAAAGTCCAAACTATTGTTCATAACCTAATCAAATCTGTTATCACTATTACTGTAAAACAACTAGGTACAAACAAGCAGAAAGCGTTAAGTTTAAATGAAAAAAATGAAAGCGTTAAGTTTAAATAAAAAAAATTAACTCTGCGAAAAGCAATATGTAAGACAAGGCTTATCAGATCACTTGTTTACTACATGAATATAGCCCTGAATAAGAAAGAAGTGTCTGCACTTTATTAAACAACAAAGAATATTTGGACGTAAGTGCCCAAAGTTCAGTCATTTCTGGATGGCACACATAAACTACACAAAATTACCAACCACAATCCTATTATTGAGGTAGCTTTTGATTAAGCATTGTATAAATAATTTGACGAGAATTTTACTGATTTATTTTGTAAAAATAGGGTGGTAGCCCTAAAACTCGTATAGTACATTTGTCCCGGTTTTCATTAAGTTAGATCCACATCAATTACATTTGCAGGTACTTTAAGCTATGTTTATCATTTTAATGAATATTATTTTGGATTTTATAAAATTGGAGAGATTATATACTGTTATGAAGGAATCAATCGTAATTTACGATTACCAACTGTTGAATACTGACACTCTAAATTATTTACAGTTACTCTGTTATTTTATTTTATTATTTTTTTTCACTAAACTCAATTTGAAATATAAAGCGTAATCTTTGACTAGTAAGGAAACAAAATACAACAGTCTCACGCTACTTTTCAATTATCTACTGCAAAAATTACAGTATGCACTTCAAATTATTTAATATCATTTATCATTTAACAGTCCGTCTATTCTCATATAGTACACTTGGATTTTACACACGAGGATAGGTACCTCAGCCGCGGTGGAGTAGCCGAGCGGTCTAAAGCGCCTCGCTGCGGAACGCGCGGTTGCTCGCCGAGGAGGTTGGAGTCCTTCCTGGGGCATGGCTATATGTTTTGTCCTTAGATTAGTTTACCTAGGTTTAAGTAGTTTGTAAGCTACGGACTGATGGCCACGCAGTTTGGTCCGATAGATTTACAGACACATAGGTACCTCACACTGTAAGTAACAGAGATAAACAAGGGTAATCACAAAAGTTTAGGTACCTGACTATTGGAACAAGTCACTAAATTTCGTCTGATCGATTAGCGCTAAAATCCTAAATGCACGAAACCTTGTCAAATATTTCGTGCTGCGGACGAGCACAACTAGAGGCGAATCGTCGTCAGTCGTGGCTATTGGTCTGTGACACTGTATTGTCTTTTTGGCGATGAATAAATTTACATTGTGTCCATTATTTAATGCCACGATAGAACAGACACTCTACCAGCATCCGACACCAATTTTTGAAAACACTTGATACTATTCCAAGCCTCCATTTCGCTGCCTCGCTCACGTCTTACTACATACGTCATCTGTCACTGTCTGTCTACTCCCCACTCTCTCGTTACGCCACACTGTACTTATCCCTGCCTCTTTCCTTACGCGCCAAAACTTGGCACCTTCCACATTGTACATATCTTTCATGACCTGTGTTTATATCAGACTACAGTCTTTTTACATTTATAACAATAAACGTTTCCATCAAAATACTGTGCAATCAAGAGACACAATAATCATAAACTCAAGAAATAATCCACTTGAGTTAATAGATAACACACACACACACACACACACACACACACACACACACACACACACACACAACTTCACGATATTAATTCACGATTGATACATCAAAATTTTATATGTCAATTACAACATAACAATTGGTATTAAACAGATCAAAAAATTTATTTAGTATATACGTCATTATTACATTGTCTCCATATTGACAGAAAATTCATTTTATCTTACTTATTTATTTTATATTCATCCTTTTAATTTTTTATTTTTATTTATTTATTTATTTATTTTTTTTTTTTTTTTTTTTTTTTTTTTTTTTTGCCCCTTCTATCCTTCATTCTTCATCGACGAGCTTCTGCACCCACAATCAAATCTTCTGCGTTCTTGATGATTTATGTAAAACACTTTTCAGCATAACTCCAGTTAGTCTTCATATATAAAATATTCATTTCTTGATATCTTCTCAAATTTTCTTCACTCATAGGAAATTCATTAATTCAATTCTTCTTAAATAAACATTCCTCTATGTAACGAAATTAAAACTGTCTTCCACAGTGATTACAGATTTCTTTTCTTCAGTTGAGAAATTCTTAAAGGAAACTATTTTCTTCTCAGTGAAGGAAAGGTTACAACAGAACAGAAGAAAATCTTGTTGAATTAAAATCTTATTCTTAAATTAAAATGTCCTATACATATTTCTTTTCTTTTTCACACTGTGATTTGCTGTTTGTATTTATGCTGTTGTGTGTGACCTACTAGCCATACCTACATTTTCAGAAACATTACTCATGTTACTGCCAAAGTTCTTTTGTACGTTTTCCGTATTTTGTAGTTCCCAGAGTGCCGCCTGAATACAAGCATGACCGTATAAGACTGGCCATGCCAACTTCTCGTATCTTTCGGCCATATATATTTTACGTAATTCGCCAGTAGCCATATCACTGCGTTATTAAATGCAAGAGGGTAGAAGACATGAACTGGTTCTGTTCATAATTAACCATTTAGCCAACGCGGCATTATAAATCACAGGAATCCACGTCGTAATAACCTAAATTAATCACCCTACACAATGCAAACTTCAATTCTTCCACGATGTTCCTTCTATGTAATTCATATCAGCATTGCCTACCCGCATAATCATCTTTGACATGTTGAGACTATCTCTTTCTCTGGAAAATCAGTTTATTTGATATTTATACAGCCTGCGCGTAAGGTAGAACACAGGATTATTCTCATTAGCACAAATTCTGGATTACTGATCCGCTATTGGGGAGCCTCGGCTATACTGAGCGAAGTGCATAGAGGAATTAAACTTTGTGTTGTGGACGGGAGACGTGTTTATGTCACTCCGTACATTCGCATCATCCACAATGTTATGATAGCTGAATTGCCAAAAAATTAAAAAGAGTACATAAAATGAATATAATAGGAGATGGTTTAAGTCTGGTTATCTAGCAATCAGGAGTGCTGCGTTGCTCCCGAACGCGACACAAAAATGCTTCACCTTATAATCATCATCTCGAGGTATGGACTTGATGTATTTCCTCGTTGTGTGTATGTGGGTTCTCAACATTTATTTTATTTACGTTCATATTTACTTTTTGTCAGACTAAGCTGAAGTGAACAGTGACTTTATTCTTCATCCTCTATGGTTATGAACCCTTAGGTTGGTTTGCAGCATTTCTTCACAGTCTCCTGTTGCTTGCCATTTGTCCAATGTCACTGTAGCTGTTACAGTTCATATAGACCATCAACGGTCTCTTATACTCCAGCCAGGGTCTTCCTCTACAGTTCACTCCCTCCACCAATCCATCAAAGATGATTTTCAGCAACTCTTCATACTTCAAGACATGAGCAATCCAGATATTGCGCCTTTTGCGCAGAGTTATTTTAAGAGGCAGCCCCTCACCAATTTCTTTACAAAACCTGTTAATTTGTTAATTTATCAACCCTGCTTATCTTCAACATTCTACTGTAACACCACATCACGAACTCGTCTATATTTCCATGTTTCGGTTTTGCCATGGTCCAGGATTAACTTTCATACAACATTACAGTCAATTCATAAGCATTCCACAACTTCTTCCTCAAAATCATGTTCATGTTGTTGGATGTGAGTTTGTTTCTTACTGATGACAATTTTTATTGACATATTCTACTTTGATCGTCTGGTTCGGATTTAGTATCTGAGATGATCCTGCAACCCAGGTATGTAAATTCATTGACGTTCTGAAGGGGTGTACCATCGAACATAATACTTACAAGGGTTCCGTACAAGTTTACACTTAAAATTTTAGTTTTGCTTCTATTAACCTTCATTCCATACTTGCTAAGCGTTGATTTCATTTCACTTCATTGTCGCTACCAATACAATATCGTCGACAAATAGATGCCTGTCAGTTCTTTCTCCTTGTATCACCATACTTCCTTCCCTATTCTGCTTCGTTTCTCTAACTTCATCCAATCCTATCTGAATATATGCATTGAATAAAGCTATTTTTGCTTCCTGTACGTACTCTTCACACCTAATTAAAGCTGTTCCATCTCTCAGTATTTTCCAAATTATTTCTCAGTCTATATTTCACCTGTGATGTTTTTCAAAGTATTAAACGAATTATACCATTTCACGTTTTCAAACGACTTTTATAAATCCAAAAACGCAGTGACGCTGTCTTAATCTTTACTTAATCTTTTTTTCCAAAACTAGCTTCAGTGCTTAAATTGCTTCGCGAGTTCCTATCTTCCTCATATAAATTCAAACAAATCATCGGCTAGCAAAGCTTTTATTTTGCATTAAGTGCTATTCAATATTACTAGAGGACCCGTGAGAATACTTTGCACCGTTAGTCGAATGACAAAAAGGTTCAGAAAAACTGAAGTAAAAATGTATGTTCACGCATAGAATCAATAAGTGCAAATGTTTAAAAGCGCAAATGAAAGAGATTGATCCGCTGAGTGTTGTTAGGTCAAAAAGAACTGCGCACCTTAATCAGAATCGAAGATATCGGAAAACAAACCGATTAAAACAGTCAGTGCACGGACGCGTTTGAATAAAAATAAAGGTTGGAGAGCCTTAAGTTAATTCTGATACTTGATGACAAATCTGCGAATGAATACCTTTCGTTTAAAGCAAAAATTAAGGAAATCGGCCGGAAAGAACGGCCTGACTGACTGACTCTAGTTTAAACAAGGACATACCCATAAGAAGTATACAGAAGGAAATCGCTTTGAATATAGACTGACTTTAGTTTTCGTAGATTCTTTTAAAATATAAGATAGGAGATGATTCTAGTGACTGTCTAGAAAGGAGGAGACCTGGGTTATTCTTGGCGACAATCACGCGTCACCTGATAATCGGGGTATTCATCTGATGTATTTCTTCGTTGTGTAAGTATTCTAAACATTTGTTTCATTTACGTTCATATTTATTTCTTATCAGACTGAGCCGAAGTGATGAGTGACTTTGTTTATCTAGTACATAAATCGCTGCCTCTAACGCATTGGTCACAATAGAATCATAATAATTGCGAATAGTTTATTTAATTAATAAATTCACCGATAAGTAAACAGTATAGAGGTGTTGTTTGTCATATCCAGAGGACTCGATAAAACACCAGAAGCAGAGCAGACTGGGTAGGATTTCTAAACGATACATCGAAATACTGAACGAAAAAAATACGCGCGTGCATAAATAACTTTCTCTCGTGCAGAAGCAATCGAGAGACTCGTACTATCATACAGAGATAGGCAGTAGGAATAACCCACTAAACTACAGGCCTATTTCATTGACGTTAATTTGCAGCAGGGTTGGAACATATCCTGTATTCAAATATTATGCATTATCTCGAACAGAACGATCTATTGACCCAAGGTCGACACAGATTTAGAAAATATCGTTCATGCGAAAAAAACTAGCTTTTTATTCACACGAAGTGATGGGTGCTATCGACAAGGGTTCGCAAATCGATTCCATATTTATTGATTTCCAGAAAGCTTTTGACACCGTACCTCACAAACGGCTTTTAATCCAATTGCGTGGTTATGGTATATCGCCCCGAATTTGCGATTGGATAGGGGATTTCTTGTCAGAGAGGACACAGTTCGTAGTAATCGATGGTAAGGCATTGACTAAAACAAAGGTGATATCGGGCGTTCCACAGGGTAGTGTTATTGGTCCTCTGCTATTCCATATTCACATAAACATAGGGGAAAATCTAAGTAGCTCTCTTAGGTTGTTTGCAGATGACGCCGTCATTTGCCGTCTAGTAAAATCATCTGAAGATCAAAACCAACTGCAGAACGATCTGAATAAGATATCAGTAGGGTGTAAAAATTGGCAATTGACTCTAAATAAAGAGAAGTGTGAAGTCGTCCACATGAGTACGAAAAGAAATCCGTAAAACTTTGTTTACAAGATAAATCAATCAAAAGTGAAGGCCGTAAACTCCACAAAATACCTAGGAATTACTACTACTTCAGACAAACTGGAAAGAACACGTAGATAACATCGTGGGAAAGGTGAACCAGAGACTGCGTTTTATTGGCAGAAGCCTTAAAACATGCAACAGAAATACAAAAGAAACAGCTTACACTACGCCTGTCCGTCCATTTTTTAAGTATTGCAGCCCAGTGTGGGATCCTTATCAGGTGGGTTTAACGGAGGACATCGAAAGTGTCCAAAGAAGGGCAGCTCGTTTCGTATTGTCACGATACAGGGGAGACAGCGTTACGGAAATGATACAGGATCTGGGATGGGAATCATTACAAGAACGGCGTTTATCGCTGCGGCGTGGGTCACTTGCGAAACTCCAATCACCAAAATTCTCCTCCGAATGCGAAAATATATTCAATTTGTATAGGTTATGGGACCGTCTTATGCAACTGTAAATTAGTCTACTTCAGACCAGACGCGTTTCGCTTTATTCTAAAGCATCTTCAGTGGTCAGGAATTTTTTTTATGTTTTCGTCATCATGTGTGGTTTGTAGCACATTGTCACTTGCTGTCACTGCTTATATTTATACTATTTACACTTTTTTATAGTAACATTTCTTACGAAAGTTTTTGAAACATAGCCATTTCTGTGGCCTGAAGAAGGCAAAATTACTTTTGCCGAAACCTAGGTCAAGGTTTATGTATGTAAGCCACTATTTTTTATTTTATATATTTATTTATTTTTATTTTGCAACTGGTCGGCTGAAATTGTGTTAACTTTTGGATGTTATTGACACCCACTTACATAGGTATAAATGATCATCGGAATAAAATACGTGAAATCAGAGCTCGAACAGAGAAATTCAGGTGTTCTTTCTTCCCGCGCGCTATTCGAGAATGGACTGGGAGGTAAATAGTATAACGGTGGTTCGATGAACCCTCTGCCAGGCACTTAAATGTGATTTTCAGAATATCCCATGTAGATGTAGAGATCAACAGCTCCTCCGAAGCTACTGCCGGGAAAGTACAGAGTCAGCGGCGTCGCCGTCTCGTAGGTTCCCGGAGTACAGCTAGATGTCACCGGCGTCGGCGTCGAAAATATATTGTTGACTCACATTTACATAGGTAGAAATGATCATCAGAATAAAATACGTGAAATCAGAGCACGAACAGAGAGATTCGGGTGTTCTTTCTTCCTGCGCGCTATTCGAGAATGGAATGGGAGATAAATAGTATAATAGTGGTTCGATGAATCCTCTGCCAGGCACTTAAATGTGATTTGCAGAGTATCCCACGTAGATGTGGATGTAGATGTGGCGTGTAAGAGAAGGTGTAGCTGGGCAGATAGCGTGGCGTGCAGATGGAGTCTGGCTACGTACTTACGTACATACAGCAGTCGAGAGCAGTGGTCCAACAATATGAATTGCAACAGTAAACATGGAATGCAGCAAGATTATTAATACCAGCCTCGTATACCGTAGTGAGAACTAATTCATCGTGGCATTAAACGAAAATTATTACCCGACACCAAGAAGATCAAACTGTACCTTAAAGCAAGGGCGAGAGTATGTGCATTTGGTGTGCAATCGTACAGCAATTCGACTCAAACGGGGGATTCATAAAAACATTATGTATTCTTTTGATATTTTAAAAGCGGTAAAATCAGTATGTTATTTGTTTACTTAGTAATAACTTAAAAAGAATTCTAATTAGTGTTATCCATCATTTCCTCATCATTATCCTGAATAGGATCTCGACCTCAAGATTTGCAGAGTATCCCATGTAGATGTAGAGATCAACGATTCCTCCGAAGCTACTGCCGGGAAAATACAGAGTCAGCGGCGGCGCCGTCTCGTAGGTTCCCGGAGTACCGCTAGATGTCACCGGCGTCGGCATCGAAAATATATTGTTGATTCACATTTGCATAGGTAGAAATGGTCATCAGAATAAAATACGTGAAATCAGAGCTCGAACAGAAAGATTCGGGTTTTCTTTCTTCCCGCGCGCTATTTGAGAATGGAATGGGAGATAAATAGTTGTTGTTGTTGTGGTCTTCAGTCCGGAGACTGGTTAGATGCAGCTATCCACAATATCCTACCCTGAGCAAGCCTCTTCATCTCCACATAAGAACGGCAACCTACATCTGTCTGAATCTGTTTACTGTATCCATCTCTTGGTCATCCTCTGCGATTTTTACCCCACACATTTCCCTCTAATGCTAAATTCACAATTCCTTGATGTCTAAGAATGTGTCCCACCAATCTCTCCCTTCTTTTAGTCAAGGTATGCCTGAAATTTCTTTTCTCCCCAATTCTGTTCAGTACCTCCTCATTAGTTACGCGATCCACCCACCTAATCTTCAGCATTCTTCTGTAGCACCATATTTCAAAAGCCTCAATCCTCTTCCTGTCCGCACAGTTTATAGTCCATGTCTCACTCCCATACAAGGCAACACTCCATACAAATGCCCTCAGAAAGGACTTCCTTAGGCTTAAATCAATATTCGATGTTAACAAATTTCTCTTTTTCAAAAACGCTTTTCTACCCATTGCCATTCTGCATTTTATATCCTCTGTACTGCGACCATTATTTGTTATTTTACTGCCCAAGTAACAAAACTCATCTACCTCCTTTATTGCTTTGTTTCCCAATCTAATTCCTTCAGCATCACCTGTTTTTGTTACACTGCACTCCATTACCCTAGTTTTGCTCTTGTTAATGTTCATCTTATATGCACCTTTCAGCACACTGTCCATTCCGTTCAACTGCTCTTCCAGGTCCTTTGCTGTATCTGACAGAATTACTATGTCGTCGGCAAAACGCAATGTTTTTAATTCTTCACCCTGAACTTTAATTCCTTCACCAAATTTCTCCTTGATTTCCTTTATAGCTTGTTCAATGTACAAATTGAATAACATTGGAGGAAGGCTACAACCCTGTCTCACTCCCTTCCCAACCAGTGCATCCCTTTCATGCCCGTCAACTCTGACAACCGCTGTCTGGTTTTTTACAAGTTGAAAATAACCTTACGCTCCCTATATTTTACTCCTGCTTGCTTCAGAACTTTAAAGAGTTTATTCCAATCAACATTGTCAAAAGCCTTCTCCAAATCTACAAAAGCTAGAAATGTAGGTTTGCCTTTTCTTAATCTATCTTCTAGGATAAGCCGTAAAGTGAGTATTGCCTCCTGAGTTCCTACATTTCTCCTGAACCCAAACTGATCTTCCCCAAGGTCGGCTTCTACCAGTTTTTCCATCCTTCTGTATATAATTCGTGTTAATATTTTGCAACCAAGACTTATTAAACTGATGGTTCTGTAGTTTTCATACCTGTCTGCACCTGATTTCTTTGGAATGGGGATTATAACATTTTTCTTAAAGTCTGAAGGTACTTCGCCTGTCTCATACATCTTACACACCAGGTGAAACAATTTTGTCATGGCTGGTTCTCCCAGAGACTTCAGTAGCTCTGAGGGAAAATCTTCTACTCCAGCGGCCTTGTTTCGGCTTAGGTCTTTCAGGGCTCTGTCAAATTCTTCTCTCAGTACAGTATCTCCTATTTCATCTTCATCTACATCCTCTTCCCTTCCTACAATATTGTCTCTAAGTTCATTTCCTTTGTAGAGCCCCTCTATATACTCTTTCCACCTTTCAGCTTTCCCTTCTTTGCTGAGAACTGGTTTTCCATCCGTGTCCTTGATATTCATAGAGCTGTTTTCCTTATCTCCAAATGTTTCTTGTATTTTCCTGTAAGCGGTATCTACTTTTCCCCTTGCTATACATTCTTCTACATCCTTGCATTTGCCTTCTAGCCACTCCTGCTTAGCCATTTTGCACTTCCTGTCAATCTCATTTCTTAGTTGTCTGTACTCCATTTTGCCTGTTTCATTTACTGCATTTTTATATTTTCTCCTTTCATCGATTAAATTTAGTATCTCCTGTGATATCCAAGGATTTTTTGTAGGTCTTGCTTTCCTGCCTATTTTGTCCTCTGCTACTTTCACTATTTCATCTCTCAATTTTACCCATTCCTCCTCTACTGTTTTATTTTCCCTTATTTCTGTCAATTGTTGCCTAAAGCTCCCTCTGAAATTCTTAAGAACCTCAGGTTCCTTCAATTTATCCAGATCCCATCTCCTTATTTTTCTATCTTTTTGTAGTTTCTTCAGTTTCAGCCTACAGTTCATAACCAACAATAATGGCGGTTCGATGAATCCTCTGCCAGGCACTTTAATGTGATTTGCAGAGTATCCCATGTAGATGTAGAGATGAACGGTTCGTCCGAAGCTACTGTCGGGAAAATTCAGAGTCAGCGGCGACGCCGTCCCTTAAGTTCCCGGAGTACCGCTAGAAGTCACCGTCGTCGAAAATGTATTGTTGACTCCCAATTACATAGGTAGAAATGACCAGAATAAAATACGTGAAATCAGAGCTCGAACAGAGAGATTCGGGTGTTATTTCTTCCCGCGCGCTATGTAGAGATCAACGGTGGGAAAATACAGAGTCAGCGACGGCGCCGTCTAGTAGGTTCGCGGAGTACCGCTAGATGTCACCGGCGTCGGCGTCGGCGGCGGCCGGCGTGGCGTCGGGCTCGCACGGTGCGGAGCGAAGCACCGGGGCAGGGTGGAGTCTGGCAGGTAGGGGTGGGGAGGGGGAGGGGGGCGCTGGACCACGGCAGACGCGCACGCCGAGGCGGCACCGCCAGTCGCGAGTCGGCACCCGGCGGCGGCGGAGCAGCGCCCGCGACACACGCCGGCCACCCAGCCGTTACCTAGCAACCGCGACCGCCACCAGCTCCTCAGCGGCGCTCTCGACGCCGGCTGCTGTCACAGGCTCCATCGACTACCGGGCACGGAGACGACCGAATAGTCTTGTCATCTGCATTGTCGACCCCGTGACAGATCAATTGCGTCACTTCGACAGCGGTCGTGAGACGCACGACGCCCCGGTAGATAAAGCGGAGGCACAGAAGTCGCTCGAGATGACAGAGATGGAGGTGGGCGGCAACGGCGGGCGCCTGCACGCGGTGGCCGAGGCGGAAGACGCCGCCGGCTCCGGAGGGCAAACAAGTGGTTGCGGCGTCGGCAGCGGCGTCACAGCGCAGGCGGCCGCGGCGACCGGCGTGCCCCTGGCAGCGCCACAACCCGCCAGACACACTGCAGGTAACCCAGCGCTCCCTCTCGTATACAGCCGCAAGGCTACATACGCACGAGTACATCCATTCAACACTAGAGGTGCCGAACACGCCTGGGGACAGAAACGACGCTGGAAGTGTAGCTCGGCAACAGGTTTGTTTACATCCGCACCTTTCACCGGACGAAATTGTTCAAATGTTCAAATGTTTGTTAAGCTTATGGGACTTAACTGCGGGGTCATCAGTCCATAGACGAAATTGTCAGACGGAAACTGTGCGTTGTCTACAGATGACACTTGTTCCATATTCAAAGAATATATTTTTTTAATTCTTGCAACAAAATAACAGCTAAGTATGTATTTTCTCTACGATCAATACAAAGGAACTGAGGGGCATAAGACAAAAGTCTCTCGTTATTTGGCAAACTGTTGCTTTTAAAATTCTAAGGCAAATTATTACTGAGATATAAATTTTTTCTGATGACTGAAATATGAAATGTAAATTTTTATAACGAGAACACAGGATGTTGGACAAGTACGGTACACATGAGGATAACATGAAGCTAAATTATCTACGTATTATCAGGCGCGTCCAGAAAGTAAGTTCCGTTTGGTTATATAAAACGAACTGGTACAGATACAGAAAAAAAATATTGATTGTACAAAAATCTACAACTGTTAAACTACTTTTCTACATAGCTTCCGAAATTTTGTAGGCAATTGTCATAGCATGGCACAAGGTTTTGTGTGCCTTTTTCATAGAATGATGCCGGCTGTGTATTCAACCATGTAGTAAGATGTTCTTTCAGCTCGTCATCATCCTTGAAATGTTGTCCACCAAGGACAGATTTTAGGTGTAAGGAGAGGATTACTGTCAAAAGATTTTTTTCACGGTAATGACTGACCTCACACACAAAACAATTGTTACGGAAATTTCAATGGGACCTGTTTGATCATCCTCCATACAGCTCGGACCTCTCTCCTAACGACTTTCATCTCTTCTTACACCTAAAATCCGTTCTTGGTGGTCAACACTTCAACGATGATAAAGAGCTTTTACCACATGGTTGAATTCACAGGCGGCAACCCTCTGTGAAGGATGCATGCAAAAACTTGTGGCACGCTATTATAAGTGCCCACAATATTTCGGCAGTTATGTGGAAAAGTAATTTAAGAGTTGTAGAATTTTATGCAATAAAAATTTCTTCTGTATCTGTGTACAGTTTCATTTTATTATCAAATGAAACTTACTTTCTGGACGCACCTCATATCAAACACTGATTTTAACATGAAAAGAAAAACACGATGATGCCCTGTGCTAACATTACGTTGGCTTTCGTGAGAGAGAAGTCATAAGTAATGGATGGCGTGTAGGCAATTTCTCGCGGGACAATTTTGAATGAAATAAACTTTCTCAAAAATAACAGAAATGACTCGATTTAGCGAGGTCATAGGTGATTTGATAAGCGACAATAGGTATCCAATATAATACGCCTCTAACAATTTCTATATAACAGCTCCAAATGCTGAAGAATACAGAAATTGCATATAATTTACATTTAGAGATTATTGTAAAATGTTAAAAGAAGTTAATTGTGGCCGGCCGCGGTGGCCGAGGGGACTGAGGCGCTCCAGTCACGGTCTGCACGGCCACTACGGTCGGGGGTTCGAATCCCCCCTCGGGCATGGATATTTGTGCCGTCCTTAGTCGTAGTTAGTTCATAAGTAGTTTATAAGTTTACGGACTGATGACCCCGTAGTTAAGTCCCATAAGCTGTACAAACATTTGAACATTTGAGTTAATTGTGCTTAAAGACACGAATGCCAAGGAAATAAAATAATTACTGTCACCCAGAATGGAAAGCATACAGTCAAAAATTAACAGCTTTGCCCCTCAAGCGTCAGCAAGGAAAGACGATTTTCTTGTATTTAAACAATTATATTCACATTAATTTCTTCTAATCATCAGTATTTTTATTACATTTTCTGATTGAAAGCGTATTAGCACAAGATAGTGTGTCAGATAATAAATGATTATTATTTGCCAAGCTAGTATTTAAAAACTGAGAAATTGATGAAAATAGTAAAACACATTGATATCATTCGCATTGATGAGAATATCATCCACCTAGACCTAGGAGTATTCAATAGGTCAAACTTTGTAGAATGTTCATATCGTCTAAATTTCTGGAAATAACTAAAGATGTATCTCTGAACTGCAACATATTGCTAATCAAATAACTGTAAAGTACATTTCTGGAAAGTATACGAAAAGTATTTTCAGTTCCTCTCAATAAAAATGTCACAAGCAATGTGCCGGAAATTAGTTCCTAACTTTGACTATGTAGCCGACAGCCTCTTTTCACGACATTGGCAGGCACGCTGTACAAAAGCTTCCTATTTAAACAAACTACGCAGTAACATATATATGACAAACTGACACCTGTCAGTCTTGAGTAACCTGCTGAAAAGCTTTCCGATAACCTATTTTTTGTTGTGGCTCCAGCACGAAAAGCTATATAACTTTTCTCCAATGATGCATCTTCTATGGTACACCTGTCCACCATTCATAAAACTTGTGACGAATGTAATTTACCGTAGAAATTTACAACGTATCTGTCTGAAGTCAACTGTGACATTTCCTTTGATCTTTCTTGCAGGTCACAACGTGTTATGAACTTTTTATCTGACGTTTGGTAGTAAAGAACTGTTCATCACTGAATTTCGTTTCTAAACTCCACGGAACTGTTTAAGTCATAGAATAATTACCAAATAACAATCCTAGCAGGCTCCCCGAAACAAAGTACCATTTTTCAGATGATATATACTTTTTTCTTTACAAGTATTTGCCGCGGAGCGGCCGAGTGTATTAAGGCGCTATGCTACGATGCAGGAGGCTGTTCCCCGTCGGGGGTTCGAATCCCCCTCGTGCAGGGATGTTTTTGAAGTCTTTAGTATAAGCTAGTTCATAAGTAGTTTGTACGTTTAGGGACTGATGACCCGCAGTTGAGTCCCATAAGCTTTACAAACATATCAACATTCAAGTATTTGCCACATTTTTTCTCTTTTAAAGACAAAAACTTTTAAACGTAAAGTGCAGGCCTTTAAGTTTATACTACACGGAATTCAGTTGCTGTGTTTATACGTTATGACGCACTGACTGATTGTACAAAAGACGAATTAATAAATTTTCTCAGTAGCTATTACAACAATATCTTATTAACATCACGATTACGCTCTCATTTTTAATAGAAACTAAGGTCACTGACATTCACTGTGTATTACTTATTCCATCAATATTAATAAAATATTACTCATCCAAAGTTCATATTGTTAGATTGAGACCTGAATAGATTTATTGGTGCTATTTTGTCTCAGTTGTGAAAGCGCAGTTAGATTTCCGTGAAGACAGGTGTATATTTCAACAGAGAAAATATTTTTAAACGGACGAGACGCCGTAATGAACCAGATCTGTTTATCAGTTCCTCACCAATTAATAATAGGTTCCTTAAAGTCATTTTTGGTAATGAGAAGATAACGTTACAACTGTATCTGCGTTACACGTTCTTATTTAAACGAAAACTGCTGAGAATTCAAGACACACTTTATCAAGAGACTACCAATAAAATACTGATTCATACATGTTGAAATCTGTATCACAGGACGGTGCGTTAGGCGAGGTACATTTCTGGAAAGTAAACTGGAACACAACGCGTGAATCAACATCTCTGCTCTTTTGTATAGCTAATGAAACGCTTCCTTTGCTAGAAACTAAAAATGCTGCTGGGAAAACAGGCTTACAGAACTGCAGATCTGCATATTTCTAATATATAATGCAGAGTGTCCGTATGTTTGTACGTGTTGCATACAAATCTACAATTTTGTTCCAATCTTTATGAAATATTGTACACGTAAGCTTCAATCCATGAGGACGGTCGCCGTAAGTGTAAGAATCACGTACGATATATAGTTCACGAGATATGACGGCATGAACAATGAGATGCGCGAAAAACTGCTGTTCATTTTTTCCTAAACCATTGGACCGATTTCAACCAGATTTGGTACACACATTCCTTACCGTGAGGTAACAATTGCTGCATGGTTAAGAGTCACATACGGCACATGGTTCAAAACATATTACGTCATAACCAATAGAAATCGCAAAAAATGCCATATAATGCGGCGAGACTTTCGAAATACACTGTATGAGAATGACAGTACTTAGCGACTTCCAACAATAAACATAATTTCAAACCTTCATTAAACTTTTTCTCGCTGGCAACCATTATAAAATGATGAACGGAAAAAAGTTTCTCGCTTACTACTTTTCCGCTGTTTATGGAGTGAAACTACGGCTCTCGGTATGACGTTACAATTTATAATTTGAACACTACAAATTGTAGCGACAGGAAATTTTACAGAGAGTATACACATACATAGTTGAATGTAGCTTCTAAATTGTATCACATTTCGACATGTAGTTCATGAGATATGAGCACATGAACTATGGTGTTCATGGAAAACCACCCCATCACGCACCAAGTGTTAATCTATTACTTCTTTACTACCAATAGTATTCCCAAGAAATTTTACAGACATACAGCCCTTATACAAATGAATATATACCTGAAAAACGGCAGGAATAAACACATAAATACCCGGGCAACGTAGGGTCTCCAGCTAGTAAATTATATAGTTAATTGTATTACATCTTACGGGCCTTCAGTCACTTATCATTGCTGTTTGACGTGCCAGAGGTTTAGTCAAGGTTTAACGCTTAGAATCTAGAAAATACAGAACTTCTGTGTTGTGGTCATAATCCATGTGACTTACCATTAAACACGACTTAATTGATAATAAGGTAAATTTCAGTTTAACGTCTCGTCGACAACGTGATTATTAGAGAACATGCTCGGTTTTTTCCCAAAGGATCAGGGAGGAAGTTGGCCGTGCTCTTTCAAAGGAACCATAGAGAAAATTGCCTGGAGCGATTTAGGGAAATCACGGAAAACAAATACTGCTGGCCAGAGGGGTATATGAACATCCGCTATCCAGAACGGAACCTCAGTGTGCTGAACACTCCGGCACCTCCATCGGGTTTCTTGGTTACCTGGCATCTTACGCCAATGTTTAAATGTTAATTATGTTCTTTAGATCGTTAGGCCAATATCACTGATCACATATATTTATTTTGCTTGACAGGTTTCAATGTTTTAAATAATCATCTTCAAAATAGTTTACAAGGTCTTCACTTAGGAGCACATGTCAAATAAACAGTTTCTCGACATTATATGAAATTAATAAAAAATCATCGTCAACATGTAAAAAAATAGTCACCAAAATGGATCGTCACATTAAATTAAAAGGAAAAATGTTACTATTTCTGACGTAAGCATAAGATAGAAACCTTTTATTTGACAAGCGCTCCTAAGTGAAGATTTTGTAAATCAATCTGAAAATGATAATTTAAGTCACTGAAACCGGTCAAAGAAAGTAAATTTCTTTTATCAGTGATCTTAGTCTAACAACTTACAGAAAGTGTATTTTTAATAACAGAAACTTTCTTCTTAGTAGATTGCTGAACCATCACTAGAAGGAGTTTCATCCGTAAAATACCTGGGAGTTTCGATACGAGACGATATAAACAGGGAAGATGGCATAAAGTTAATCGTGGGACACGCAGATGCAAGACTGAGCTACATTGGAGATATCTTCAGGAGATGTACCACGTACAGAAGTTGCTTATAAAACAGGTGTTGTTCTACCAAAATGTATATACTGTTCGACGGCGTAGGTTCCATGCCACATATGACTAGAAGAGCAGCTAGGAAAAATTCAAAGAAGAGTTGGTCGCATTGTTAAAAGTTTAGCGTGAAAGCGCCAAAGAGGAATCGCCAATTCCGATAGCAGATGCTACAGGAGAGGTGTTTTGCATCACAATATACGCTGGAAAATTCTGGAAGTGTAATTTTTTTCTATGAACCAACCAAAATAATATTTTGTAATACGTATACCTTGTGAAAAGGGACTGAGAACGAGATTAAATAGATAACAGGCCTTAAAGAGGCTTAACGGCACTTTTTCCCCGCAACCATGCGGTGTGGGTACAGGAGAAAATGGCCATGGTCAACGAAGCAACCTCCAGCACTCACCGTGAGCAGAGTTGGGGAATAGCTTACCGCTGTAGATGCAGAAGTCGGGCAGATTGTTTCTCATTTGGTAAATTGCCCATATGCTTTTTAACCCATGCAATAACGCGGTAGCCGTGGGAGGATTAAAGGGGACCCGTTATGTCCATCTTCTAAATGTAATACAGTCACCTTAATCATATTTTAAAATCCTGCAAAAATGATTTTTTATTAATGAATATTCTTCCTTAAATCCTCTACCAGGTAGGCTAAAGAATCGAAAACCATATTTCCTTTGACTAACACAGGACATAAATTTCATCTTCTGCTCCATCTACATCAGCATAATTATTCATCAAATCACATTTAAGTGCGTGGAAGAGGGTTCATCGAACCATACAGATGATATAGCCCTGCGATACCCCGGGATAGGCGTATATCTTTCTAATTACTCGGGCCTTAGCCACCTTTCGCTAGCAATTATCATTTATGCATCAGAACATCCCATTCAAACTTGCTGTGGTACTTTACCCACACAACTAGGACACTTTACGTTAGAAAAATGGTTCTTCGTATCGGTAACCTGTACCATTTGACAGCTTTTTGTGTGTTCCAAAGCCCGTTGACCTAAAGAACCGCCCTGACCGCGCCACACAGCCACCGCTACCCGTAAAGCCGCTTTGTGCGTTCAATGGACGCCTGACCTATTCGGCGGAACCCGCAAACCCCACCACCCGATGGGCAATTAGATGAATCTGCAGCTGCACAGTCTCAAAACCGTCTGAATGTCTAATTCAGACCCTCCAATCTGGTTTGTACCAGAGGTCTGCCGTCGGTCCTGTCAACTATTCGGCAGACGGTGATCTCTGCCGTCACCTTGCAAACATGGCTGGCAGTCTTTACCATTTCAAATAGCTGCCCACCGAACGAGGTGGCGCAGTGGTAACGCAATGGACTCGTATTTGGAAGGATGGTGGTTCAAATCCACCTCCGGCCATCCAGATTTAGGTTTTCCGTGATTTCCCTATATCACTCCAGGCAAATGCCGGGATAGTTCCTTTCAAAGGGCACGGCCGATTTCCTTCCCTAATCCTTACCAAAAAATCCGAGCGTTAGCTCCGTCTCTAAAGATCACGCTATCGACGGGACGTTAAACCCTAAGATTCCTTCCTACCATAGCTGCCCAAAATCGGAGATGACCTTTTCGATGGAAAGCGGCACTTCGTTGGTACCGACGTGATCTAGAACCTCTAGCTAAGAGCGCGCCATCGTAGAGCCTGGAGCAGCGAAATCCACTGTGTCCGGATGAGCTATTGGGTAGAGCATTTTCCTGGGGAGCAGAAGACTCGGGTAAGACACCCGGTGTGGACGCAAATATCCTGCCGCCTCTTGAATTTAATACAGCGCCCACAACAAGCAGCTAAACGGATATGACATCCGGGATTATCAACTCTCTAAATATTGATATACTGGGTGAATCAACTAACACTTGCACCGCAAACAGATTGTAATATTACTTAGAAACTGTATTTTTATGCAGACATACAGTTTTCTTTTGAAATGTCACGCACTGGAAGTTTTGACACCAGCTGTGTACGAAGAATTTTGAATGACATTTTCATCACGTTTAGTTTGGCAGCTACAACCGTTCATCAAAGTTTAGGGGATGGAGGCTGCGATAGCGTAGCTGACTGGCGGAGTGGCTAGCCCCTGGAGCACGGCCCATCGTCTCATGACCACCAGCCAGTCAGCTACGCTGTCGTAGCCTCCGCCCCCAGAACTTTGAATGGTTGTAGCTGCCAAACTAATCGTGATAAAAAGTCAATCAAAGTTCTTTGTACACAGCTGGTGTCAAAAGTTCCAGTCCATGATAGAAACAACCATTGTTCTATTTAAAGAATGTATGTTTGCATAAAAAATACTTTCTAGGTAATTTTACAATCTGTTTATTGGCTAACAATAAGAATTCTCGACTACTGATCCATTCTGTGAAAATCGCACATCAATCGCACTTTCCATTTCCGCAATATTTGCGGTGCAAGTGTTAGGTGATTCAACCTGTTTATGAGAATACTGGGAAAAGATTATTATTATTAATAAAGTCTTCTAAAAAGATTCGATAACTATTTTTAATTTTTCGATTAAAGTTATAATCCGGTAACGTAATTTTCAAAATATATAGTCTTCGTATCTGCAATTGTTCATCAGAGACAAGTGTATAGTCAGGCGTGCCCCAAGGTTGTATGATAGGACCGGTATTATTTTCTATCTACGAATGATATGATGGATAGAGTAACTTGTGATTTGCGGCTGTTTGCTGATAATGCTGAGGCGTATGGGAGGGTGTCGTCATTAATTGCCTGTATTAGCATATACGATTACTTAGACAAAATTTATAATTGGTGTGAAGACTGTCAGCTAGCTCTAGCTGTAGAAAAATGTAAGGTGATGCACATGAGTAGGAAAAACAATCCCATTATGTTCGAATACTGCATTAGTAGTGATTCTTCATGCAGTCGCGTCGTTCAAATATCTAGGCGTAACCTTGTCGAACGATATGAAATGGAACAAACATGGAAGGACAGATGTAAGTACGACGGACAGCTGACTTCTGTTTATTAGCAGAATTTTGGGAAGAAGTACTTCATCTGTAAAGGAGACCGCGTATAAAACACATGTACGACTACGCATTGAGTGTTCCTCAAGTGTTTGGGACCCGCAGCAGATCAGTTTAAAGGTACACATGGAATCAGTTGAGAGGCGAACAGATGCTCCGGGAACTGGGAGTGCCTGGAGGAAAGACGACATTCTTTTCGAGAAATTCTGTAGAGGAAATTTAGAGGGACGGAATTTGAAGCTGAGTGTAGAAAGATCAAGCTCACATCTATTTACATTACGCGTAAACATCGAAAATACAAGAAATTAGGGCTCGTACAGAGGAACAGAGACATAATCATTTCTTTCGTTCTATTTGGGAGTGGAATAGTAAAATTCCATAATTAGGAAGTAAACTTTTCCGTTTGAAAATTTGTGTGGCGTTCGTAACGTGCTCACTTCTTGGATTGTCGGTTTTTTATTCCTCTCTCTACGAGTGTGTACTAAATGACATTTTCAGGTTATACAGGACATAGTACGGCTCGATAGCGCAGTGGTAGAGTGCCAGACTACAAATCCAAAGGTCGCAGGTTCGATCCCCGCCAGGTCTTAGGATTTTTATCTGTCACTTTCCACTTCTTTCACATCTGGCAGTGTTGCTAATGTGAAAAATGTCGCGTAGCACCGTGGTTCGGAACCCATGTTAAACTGTAGGTCCCCCTATAACTGGATGGGTATGTTCGAAGGTCGGAGGAAGGCAACGGCATACCACCTCCAAACAGGATCAAACCTAGTAATGAATTGTGGTGTTCATACCAATATTCGGATTGTTGACTGCTTTACCTTTACAGGACATCAGTAATCTGTAAAATGTATACTGATACGCTGAATCGAAAACATTCCACAAGGTTTTTTATTATTATTATTATTTTCCGGCTTCTTTCTCCCGGAGTTCAAAATTGTATCGAGAGGGTTTGTGTAGCTGCCGTAGAAATCGATATTAAAGTTTTGGGCGAAGTTGGTACCTGAGAACTTCGCCCTTCTTCGGCAAAAACACAACCCAAGGATTCTCCCAATACATCATATAATAAGTTCCAAGTCGTGGATTCACTTTGGATCGCTCCGTACGTTTACCCACGTATCTTTAATGGATGTGGCTGTTTTTATTGCTGTTCAGTCTTGTGATCAAATAAGAGTATTTTTTTCCAGTTACATGATACTGAAGTAGGTCATTCTGTGTATTGTTTCGCAATAAGGTAGATTTGTTTGTGTAGAAGGTGAACTGAAGATTCCGTTACCAAACCTTAACTCTTAAGAAGTTTCTCGCATTTTGCTACAACTCTGTTCCATGTGGAAAACCTCGCGTAAATTCGATGATACACGTCAAAACTTACTGGTACCTTAATATCTTCCGATGAACAAAACCGAAAAACAAACAATTCACAACAAATGGCACCATTATAATAATGACTTCAAACTGGTTTCAATTACCTAGTGTCCTGTTCTTGGAGATAAACCCCTATTAAGTGTCTAGCCCAGGATAGCAACTTAGGTATATTTTTCAGAGAAGTTTCAGTTATTACTTTACTTCCTTTGATCTTAAAAACAGCATTGTTACTCTGTTTAAATATGATTTGTGTTTCCAAATTTATTGATACATCCGATTCATTTCCTTTTATTCCAAGGTAAGGCAAACATCATGTTCGTTATTCTCAATACGAAAGTAATCTGTACTGCAGCGGATTCGTCATCTTTTTAAACTGAAATAACAGTTTCGATAAATCATCTTCTCTGAATTTCCAATAGTTAATAGCTACCTGACAATGTAATGTAGGAATGTTTTTCATTTTGTTCGTTTGTGTTTCAGTTGCTATTCTCTTCTTCATTATAGGATAAATGATTACGGATCCATTAAGTCTTTCTTTTATCGTGCACTTACTTATTCGCACTCAATATCTAGACTGCATGGTTCCATATTCGTCTTTTTCGTTGTAACGAATTGATTCGAAATTATTTCTCGCTTCATACGTGGTTTAGAAATTACTTCCAAATTAGATCTAGTAAATTTTATAACTGTAGCCATACAGAAATGGATAACATTATACACAGCGTTGACTGAAATAAATGTTCTACTGCTTTTAAAAGTATTAGATTACAAGTATTTGCTACTTCTTACGGAACACAGTACTAGCGAACATTATAAAAAAGTTCCTGCAAACCATTACCTGTCAAACACTATTTTCAAAACCTGAAGTATCAACTTTGTACGTCCACATAATTGTGGAGTAAAAATAGGTTCAAAAACTGTAGCACCTCTTAGTAATATTACACCTTCGATTAAATGACGTGGGTATAAAATGCCTAAAATCGATTAAATCTTAGTTATGGAAACAATAATTAACTAGGGGAAGGCACATATGTTGATTTGGGAGTTGATATAGTAAAATATTTTGCATTACTTTGCCTGTATGACGACTGAATATGCTTACAAGGAATAGAAAACATAATAACGTAGCCGACATTCGGAGCATATTTCAGATATTTGAAGGTTATACGCTGTTTGCCGAAGCAGTAGCGCCTACCTTACATTTATTTTATCTAATACATATTTATTCATTTAATTTTTCTTTACGGAATACCAGCTACAATAGAGTGTTTATTTGTAACTGGTGGCATATTAATGAACATTTTCAACAGCAAGACACGGTAATAAATGAAACAATTATATGTATATAAACACAGTAAGAAGCCGTACAATGAGAATTTCGTAAGGCGTTTGCTGTATTTTGATATAAATAGCTTCTAAGCAAAGACATTCACCTGTAATGAGAGATTTCAGACTTTTTTTATTGTTTCAATGCTTACTTGAAAAAGGGGGTTTGAAGCATTAATAGATTTAACGAATATATAACATTTTCCTGGACATGGCGCGGAATTCGCCGATGTGGATGATTAACACCCAGATAGAATTAAATAGTTTACTTCTGTTTTCGATAGCAGAGTCTTTAGTTTGCATTACATCACTAACATATTTGACGAGTAGTGGGTAAGAACAGTAGTTTTACTTCATAGGTGTTAACCTAAACGAGAAATGAAAAAAAATATGTTTATAAGTGAAACCTCATTTGATGCTTCTCGGCTGAATTTATAATATCATTATTATTTATCTGTATTAAGGGTAAAATTTTCTTTTTGATCTGTGGGATATTAACGCAGACGACACTTAAGTGCAAAATTCGTGCCTAATTCCAAGCTAATGGCAGACTACGTATATAACAAATAGGATATGCCAGAAACTCATTTTCTCCCCAATTTTGTTGAGCAGCTTCTCATTAGTTACGTAATTTATCCTTTTAATCTTCATCATTCGTTTGTAGCACCACATTTCAAAAGCTTCTATCATCTTTTTGGCTGAACTCGTTATCGTCCACGTTTCACTCCCATACAGTGCTACACTCAGGACAAATGCTTTAAGAAAGGACTTCCTAACATTTAAACTAATATTGGATGTCAACAAATTTCGCTTCTTCAGAAACGCTTTTATTTCCATAGCCATTCTGCATTTTATATCTTCTTTACTTCTGCCATCAGAAGTTATCTTGCTACCTAAATAACAAAACTCATCTACTACTTTGTCTAAGTCCTAATTCCTTCAGTATCGCCTGATTTTCTTTGTTTTACTTTTGTTAATGTTCATCTTATACCTTCCTTTCAAGACAATGTCCATTCCGTTTCATGGATCTTCCTGGTCTTTTGCTGTCTCTGACAGAATTACTTCCACCAGACGTCTTCCTATTACCTGGACTAAGGACCGCTATGATTTTCTATCTACATAAATGATCTGATAGACAGACTAACTTGTAATTTGCGGCTTTTGCTGATGATGCTGTGGTGTATGGGAGGGTGTCGACTGTAACTGACTGTAATAGCATACAGGATGACTCAGACAACATTTCTAGTTGGTGTGAAGAATGGCAGCTAGCTATAAATGCAGAAAAATATAAGGTGATTCGCAGGAGTAGGAAAAACAATCCCACAATGTTCGAATACAACATTTGTACTGAGCTTCTTGATGCAGTCGCGTCCTTCAAATATCTAGTTATAACATTTCATAGGGATATGAAAAGGAACGAACATGTAAGGATAGTTGTGAGTAAGGCGGACAGCCGACTTCGGTTTATTGGGAGACATTTAGGAAGATGTGCTTCACCTGTAAAGGAGACGCGTATAAAAAGCTTGTACGACCAGGTCTTGAGTATTGCTCAAATGTTTGGGACCAGCAGCAGATCACTTTAAAGGAAGACATAGAGGCAGTTCAGAGGCGAGCAGCTAGGTTCGTTACTGGTAGGTTCGACCAATGCGCGAGTATCAGGGAAATGCTCCGGGAACACAGTTGGGGATTGATGAGGAAAGACGACGTTCTTTTTGAGACATGCTGTTGAGGAAATTTAGAGGGCCGGAATTTGACGCTGAGTGTAGAACGATTTTTATGCCGCCTACTTATTTTTCGTGTAATGACCACAAAGACAAGATAAGAGAAATTAAGGCTCGTGTGGAGGCATATTGACATTCTTTATTTACTCTTTCTGTTTGGGAGGGGAATAGGAAAGGAAATATACATGTGGCATTCGTTCCGAAAGAAGAGACGCTACTTTTGATCCTGCAGTTGTTATTTACAGAATATGACGACTGCGAATTGGTATAGCTGATAGCTCGATAGCTTGAATTAATGTTAACAGCTTCTGCTTGCGCTGATTATGAAAATTTATAACAGAAGAACTTTTGGCATAATATTTACATTTTATGCCGTGACATAGGTTTGTGTTACTAGTTGTTGTGATCAATATATGGCGCTAGTGCTCCACGCCACCGACACGGTCTGCTGGGTCTCGTTAGTTGCCGTTGAAATGGCGTCGAAGCAGAGCAGGAGAAAGCGCAATGTGTGCTTTGGTTCCACGAAACGAAATCGCCCATCAGTGTTCAGCGTAAATTTCGGGCTTCTTATGGCCGCAACTCTCCTGGTGTTAAATCAATAAGCGATGGTATGCAAAGTTTAACGAAACAGGCAGCGTTGAAGATCGTCCTCGATGTGGTAGGCCTAGTGAGAGTGATGCAGCTGTGATCGTGTTCTGCAATTTCAGCAGATTCCTTATAAATCACCTCGTCGAGCTTCACGTGAACTTTAAATACCGAAAGCAAGTGTGGTGAAGAGTCTCCATGAAATGCTCAGATTGCATGCTTACATAGTTCAAATCGTGCAGACCTTGCAACCGAAAGATGTGCTGACACGTACAGAATTCACAACTGATGTTCTCATCAGTATTGATTGTGCTAGCGATTACTTAAAGCCGGTCGCGGTGGCCGAGGGGACTGAGACGCTCCAGTCACGGTCTGCACGGCCACTACGGTCGGGGGTTCGAATCCCCCCTCGAGCATGGATATTTGTGCCGTCCTTAGTATAAGGTAGCTGATAAGTAGTTTGTAAGTTTGGGGACTGATGACCCCGTAGTTAAGTCCCATAAAAAAAGAAAAAAGAAAAGTTACTTAGATCGGCTATGTTTTACCGAAAAATCCATCTTTCATGTCGGCGTTTAAGGGTACAGACATATTTTTGACAGTTTTTGTCTTTCAAGAAAATGAAACGTTACACTTAATCCTCTAAACAAACAAGTATGAGTCAAATAGGTGTTAGGTTTGTTAAGCTTATGGGACTTAACTACGGGGTCATCAGTCCCTAAACTTACAAACTACTTATGAACTACTTACGAACTAGGACGGCACAAATATCCATGCCCGAGGGGGGATTCGAACCCCCGACCGTAGTGGCCGTGCTGACCGTGACTGGAGCGCCTCAGTCACCTCGGCCACCGCGGCCGGCTAGGTGTTAGGTGGGAGGAAATTTGAATATATTTTTGTTTCCTTTTAACTTTAGTGTAAGGAATTTTATTGTACATTTTCTGTTCTTTTTTTATTATTATTTTCCTTCTCTGAGGTATTGCTTTGGCTTCGTGCGGCCGAGCGGTTATGTGACGTAAAGGAAACTGCAATGCCGTACGTAGTTCTAGGAGCACTGAGGATTTGAAGCAAAAGAATAAATAAGGTAAAAAGGAACAGAAAAAGAACGGGATTTTGTTTTAGTTGATAGGAGGTGACAGAACCGATAACATATCTATATCTGTATATAAAAGGCTTGTGTGTGTACGTGCTGACAGACTTTTTTCCATGACCATATACTGCACCCACTCGTGGTTGTGGTGGTAGATAGCCCTTGGTCTAATGATGTTAGTAAGGGAGTTTGGTCGCGGTGCGTGGCAGTGGGTGAGTGTGACGAGCAAAAATTCGCAAAATATGCAATAAATACTCTTAGGAAAAGCTATATACTCTGTGACTTACGAACTTTACGCCACGAGTCAAAATCTGTTTATTCTTTCAATCGTCAGACAATGCGGTCCTTTCAGACTTTAATAACGACGAAGAAAATCAAATACGCAATTTTTTAAATAGATCACATGTTTTCGTCAACCACACATTACCGACTATGAACAGAGATACAAAACAAAGATAAAAATCAAGATAGACTCAAAGATAAAAATACTCTTGGAACATTGATCACTGTCGTGGAAGCGCGGCAGTAAGCTCACTGGTCTATGACCTCTGATACATATAGCCGCGACACTCTCTGCTGTTAAAGGTGTTATCGTTTGACAGCTGGGTCCTCTATGCAACGTAGTCCTACTCATATCCCGGCGGCCTCCTGTGATAATGTTGGCGACAGTTGTTGAATAACGAGAATCATGTTACATCGTCATGAGCCAATCGGGTGACACGCAAATATTTTGTCGTGAAATCAAGCATACAGCGGAACAGCAGTATTTATCTACACTCTATGTGGTTCGGTCATCTTTGAAACGATTTTATATCGTATTATTGATGTTGCCAACATAAAAACACGAGGCCGCCAGGATAGAAAGTGAAATTTTACCGAGTCAGATACATCCGTTGTTTTCACATCTCATTATGACCAGCACTTTCACGCGAAACTCTTTTGTATAAAGTCGCATGATTCACACAGTCTTACAATTCATTCAAAATTCCTATTCAAGAAGATATTTGTGAAAACTGTTACAAATCAATATTCGCACTTATGCAATATCGTTTTCAGAAATATAATTTGCCAGCCGCTTTCGGCGCTGCTGTTGCAATGTGTAACTTTATGAACACAACCTAACATTGAATTTACATTGTTCCGAAGCACGGACTTAAATTAAATTCACTATTAGTATGAAAAACTTTATGAACATTCATCGTTTTCGACAATGACTTCTACTTAAATGTGACATCTTGGCTAGGAGAACTGAGTTTACTGACAGAGAGATCCAACAAGGATTGTGTTTTTGCTGACCTACGTCCAGAACCCAAAGAACCATGATATACACAGGACCTTCTATAACAACCGTTGCGAAGCACGGGCATATAAGCTAGTCCATATATATAGGAGATTGTAAAATAAACTAGAATAAGCACAGTTGAAGATTTAAATTGGCATTTAAAATCAGTATGCCTATTTAGATGGAATTTGTAAAAAGTTGTTAAATTTCCATCTGTTGCGAGACTGTGCGACAAGCACTGGGCCTACAAGAACAAGTTTATAAAATATTGGTCGTGCGGACACCTCGTAGGCGGAATGGTGAATAGGCATAACGTCGGTGTATGGAAGTTCATAGGTCCCACATCATACTGTACAGTTACGGCGAGACAGCGAAAAAGTGATTGTCTGGTTCGGCCTCGTGCATAACAAGGTTTTCGGACCGTTTTTCATCGTGGAAAAATTCATTACCGCTAACACTGACTTACACGTTATTCAACAGTTCATTGCCTCACAGAACAATATCAACCGTGGATAATTTTCCAGCAAGATGGAGCGACCGCCAACCTCCCCCACTGGGCTTTGATTTTCTGACTGAAACGTTTCCGGATCGGTGGATCGGAAGGGATGGTCCAACACCCTGCAGACATTACGCCCTTCAATTTTTTTCTTTTTTTCTGGGGCTATATCAAGGACAGAGCCTTCGTAACACCACTTGCTGATGTCGACGAACTGAATGCTAGGACATAAGCTGCTGTGGGTACTATAACAGAAAATATATTACAAAACACCTGACAGGAACTTCAACACCGCTTCGACATTCTCCGAGCTACTAAGGGAACACACGTTGAGATTTACTAACGTAAGTGGTCTTAAAAATCTACAAGTACTGAGGTATGGAACGGCATCAATTGTAAATTATTAATCAGGGTTAGACATTGTGCTCACCCTGTACGTAAATAAATAAATAAACATTAAGGAACTCTCGTGTGAGAAACTTTGCTCGTTGAAAATTAACTGCAACCATTGTTTCAAAATGCGGTATTAACTCAATTAAGGGTTCTATTTGCTTCTGATACTCGCGCTTTTTCGATAATTCGGTACTGAAACGCTCGTGCACAAACAGCAAGCGAGCCACCTAATTGAGTTACAGCTGGGACACGAATAAATCATCATTACCGAAATGAAGACTAGATACGATTTACATGATAAAGAACGGGAGATAAGTGTAATGATGTGAGCATGCAATACAGCAAAGTTCAATGTCTTATACGAAATAAAGAATATAGTCTTAACAAATCGTGGGATATTCGCAAAAGTAAGATGATTACAAGACAACGGGTGGTAACCGTTTTCATAAAGAAGAGGAACCTACCTACCTTAAAGATAATTTTACTCTCAGTGTATAGCTACTTCGCGTCTCAGAATATTTATCTATTGGATTTTTATATCGAAATAATTTTTTCAGAAAATTGCAATTTTTTATTCTCGGACTGACAACGCTACAAAATCAAGGGGTCTCAGCCCTGTAGCTTTCAAATCGTCTCATTCCTCTTGAGAAACAGCTGGTGGGTTAATTCGTTCGTCATCCTGTTTGTGTAGCAGCGTAAATGTTTAAACGTATGTATACAAATATCTTTAAAAAGTTGAAAAAAGTGATTGGCAGTTTTTCGGGGTTCAAGAGATTCACCAGAATTTCTACCTCCTCCAGAATAATTCTTTGTGAATGTATAAACTATTTCCAAGTACTGGCTATTTTGATGTCTTATACTACTCTTGACGGATATAGACAATCTGCTGCATGAAGAAACATGACGAAACGGGAAATAAGAAAGCTTAGTTTGTCATCACATTAAGCTATCGTAACATCATATATTTTCCTTAAATTAATCTCTCACACTGAAACATATTTTCTTCCTTATAGGTTTATATAGCCTCTGAAGCAATAATTTGACAATTTTTCACCATACGTGAGGATTATCGTTAGATAAGAAGTGCTGTGGTTTCTTCATTAAACTTATCAATGTATGTAGGTGAATACCGCTGTAGTACAAATAGTTGTGGTTCTTTTGTCCATCGTAAGCACTCCATTAACTTCCGTGACATCAAAGTAGAGGGAGCTGAAATTACAGATCGGTTTTCTTTCGTAGCTATCATTAGCTGCCTGATTTGAATGGCTCGGCCAATGTATTAAATCAGTTAATTTACATAAAACAAAGCATTTAAATTTTATGTTTTATGAAACGGAGATTGGGCCACTCACGTGAAGCTGATTCACGCTACGGTTTTCTGGTCCATTAATACAGTTTGATCACATGGAGAACATAAAGAAATTTACTGCAAAAGTCAGTAGTTAGCATCCCGTAGGATAGGTCAGGACGGAGAATGATTATTGCGCAAACGAAATCGAAATGAATAATTAATATCAACATTCTTAGACACAAAAGCACACACACACACACACACACACACACACACACACACACACACACACACAAAAGCGCGCGCGCGCGCGCACAAACAGCTAGTATACAACTTTCTAGACACGTCCATCACGAAAAATTTCCTGTATGAATTTCAGTGAATGTTAGAAACGTATTTATATTGAAATCATGTGCTAATGGAGATACACAGTAATCCCTAATCCCTACAGAATCAGACGCAGCGCACGTATCTCTAGAACTGTTACAAACCAGCAGACTCTCTGTACCATAACATCAATATGTTTCGCTGCATTATTATCGAATAGTATCCTCTGTCACTGAGGGATAGAATAAAAGCGCATGCAATAATTTTGCCAGTAACAAGGAGTAAGTTTCACTTCAAACGTACGTGTTGGCTCGTCTGCCGTATACTGTGAAAAAAAATTGTACTTTACAGCACATAGTTGTCATTTTGTCACTGGAAGACAAATAATTCAGGCGCTTTCCACATACATATGAAAGTTTTTCCTATTTGTTTTCCTTTGACGTCGCCAAGTATAAACAAAAATGAGCACAGATAACGGGAGGATATTCTTTAAAACTAACCATATACTTATATTTATTAAATTTGAATAACTTTCATTTATGGTATTCACGGAAAATATCCGTAAATGTATTTGACATTGTTATTTGGATTTTGGCAATGTAGCCCAGAGGGCATAGTAGCCTATAATATAAATGAATTTATCGTAAAATATATTTTACACCAGGCCGTCTGGTACAGAAACTAACACAATGCAATTAAAAAAAAGTGTTCTTGATTGCAATAATTTATGTTTCGCCTTTTTGGGGCTTCATCAGAATCCCGAAACAATACATCAGTCAGCATTAAAAATTTTCGTGCTAAAGCACAGTACGAATTTATTCACCGGCCGCTTTTATTATGCTTTGATGCGATTACTACTTAAGATCTTATTTCAGGATTTACTCTACTTTGATTTTTCTTTATGAAAATTGAAACACTTACTATAAATCGAAATTATTCTAATCTCGAAACATACTGAAGCTCAATATTTTCTACGACAATGAGTATAGGGGGAAGAATATTGCGCCCTTGGCACAAATTTCAATTCTTTGCTTCACCACACACGGTATTTTTTTTGTAAAATATCTGAAGAGAAAACGCTGATATCATTCTTTCAAAATTACACGAATTCAATTAGCGATTTGCTAACTATTATATACCTCTCGTTCCAGTTTTACAGACCCATGTAGTTGGAAACAAGCGCAAAGGAGAAATTCCAAGCTGTTAAAGATTTATTTAGGTTTATACTGATGCTCATTTAGTTTTCTGACTGAATTCGTGGCAGATGATCAGCCATCACTGGCGCAAAGCCTGTAAAATAAATCCGTCTACCGGAGTTTCCAGGCAAACTAATTAAGTTTTTGAAGCCGATCGATGTCCAGGTACTCCCAACGTATAATTGCGTGATGTATTCACACATTCATGTGATTTGTGAAGGCAGTCATTTAAAATTTGAAAGCAGTGTTTTCCTGCTGTTACAGGTTATTTTTAAAACAAAGTGAAGATGCAGTTTTGGGATCTCCACTTCCTCGACGCCGCTGGAGAGTGTTGATCACTGTACGTCGGTTGTAGTTGGTAGCCGGCCGCGGTGGCCGAGGGGACTAAGGCGCTTCAGTCACGGTCCGCACGGCCACTACGGTCGGGGGTTCGAATCCCCCCTCGGGCATGGATATTTGTGCCGTCCTAGTTCGTAAGTAGTTCATAAGTAGTTTGTAAGTTTAGGGACTGATAGCCTCGTAGTTAAGTCCCATAGACTTTACAAACATTTGAACATTTTGTAGTTGGTAACATTGCGTCGGATTGGGCTTCTGTTTGTCTTAAATTTAGAAGAGCGTATAACTACAACCGACGTACTGTGATCGACACTCTCCAGCGGCGTCGAGGAAGCGGAGATCCCTATATAGGGTGTACGGCCAAATTTTCAGGAAACATTCCTCACATACAAAAAAAAAAAAAAAAAGAAAATATGTTATGTGGACATGTGTCCGAAAACGCTTAATTTCCATGTTAGAGCTTATTTTAGTATTTCTCTTTAATTGTAAATTGAAATAATTCGTGCAGACAATTGTCAAAATACCCAATTGTTTCGATAGTATGAACTGTACTTCCTCGATTCACCGCCAGTTGGCCCAATTGAAGGAAGGAATTGTTGGTGATGTCTTCATTGGGCCTCATGTTCTTCCACCCACGGTCACTGGAGCACGTTATCATGATTTCAAATGTTTGTAAAGCTTATGGGACTTAACTACGGGGTCATCAGTCCCTAAACTTACAAACTACTTATGAACTACTTACGAACTAGGACGGCACAAATATCCATGCCCGAGGGGGGATTCGAACCCCCGACCGTAGTGGCCGTGCAGACCGTGACTGAAGCGCCTCAGTCTCCTCGGCCACCGCGGCCGGCTATCATGATTTCATTCGGGATACTCTTCCTGTGCTGCTAGAACATGTGCCTTTAGAAGTACGGCACATCATGTGGTTAATGCGCGATGGAGCTTCTGCACATTTCAGTCGACGTGTTCGTACGCTTCTCAACAACAGATTCGATGACTGATGGATTGGTAGAGGCGGACCAATTCCTTGGCCTTCACGCTCTCCTGACCTCAACCCTCTTGACTTTCATTTATGGGGTATTTGAAAGCTCTTGTCTACGCAAACCCGGTAACAAATGTAGAGACTGTTCGTGCTCGTATTGTGGGCGGCTGTGATACAATACGCCATTCTCCAGGCTGCATCAGCGAATCAGGGATCCCATGCGACGGAGGGTGGATGCATGTATCCTCGCTAACGGAGGACATTTTGAACATTTCCTGTAACAAAGTGTTTGAAGTCATGCTGGTACGTTCCGTCGCTGTGTGTTTCCATTTCATGATTAAAGTGATTTGTAGAGAAGTAGTAAAATGAGCCCTAACATGGAAATTTAGCGTTTCCGGATACATGTCCACATAACATATTTACTTTCTTTGTTTGTGGGGAACGTTTCCTGAAAGTTTGGCCGTACCTTTTTGTAACACCCTGTATATACACGTTCATATCTGCAGACACACTCCGCAATCCACGTAAGGTGCGTACCTTATTCCACTTCGACATAGAACAGCAGCAGTTACTTATATGCACCTGGACAAGCCCTAGATCCTTTTATATTTCTGATCATTACGGGAAATGTTGGCTGGCGATAGTACAATCGATTGGCAGTCAGCTTCAAACTCTGGCCCTCTAAATATCCAAAAGAACGCCTACTTGCCTGTAGCGATTCGTTCTAGCGATTGCCCTTTGAATTCGAAAAGCATCTCTATAACGTTTCGTCAGTAATCCAACCTACCAGTAACAAACTCAGCTGCTCGCGTTTAATTACTTCCTGTAAACCGATCTGTTCGACATACGCAACACTTGAGCAGAACTTTCAAAAGGATCGCACAAGTATTCTATACGCACTCACCTTTACATTACCCCAGAATTCTCACAAAAAAACACAGTCTAGCATTCGCGCTTCCCACAGATTTTCTCGTTCTTTTCATATCGTTCTGAAACGTTATGCCGATCTATTTAATCGACGCGACTATGTCAAGCAGTACGATTTTATATACGAACATTGTGATACTCTTTTTCCTACTCACACGGATTACTTGATATTTTTGTACATTTTGAACTAGCTGCCATTGTAGACACTAATTAGAAGTTTTGTCTAAGTGATCTTTCATCCTACTCCAGTCACTGATGACAACTTCACGTAGATAATAGCATCATCAACATCAACAGCCTCAGACTGCTATTATCTTTGGTAAAATCGTTTATCTACATAGAAAATTATGTCCTATCCTATTTCCGAAGTGCAACCCCTTCCTGTTATGAAAAATCGACGCCGAGGAAAATTTAGAAATGTATTACTCAAGGAATATTAGAGATACGCTCATATATGGGAACCTACTGCCGCGGTGACGTAGCCGAGCGGTCTAAAGCGCTTCGCTGCAAAGCGCGCGGTTGCTCGCCGTCGGAGGTTCGAGTCCTCCTTGGGGCATGTGTGTGTGTGTGTGTGTGTGTGTGTGTGTGTGTGTGTGTGTGTGTGTTGTCCTTAAATTAGTTTAACTTAGTTTAAGTAGTTTGTAAGCTACGGACTGATGACCACGCAATTTGGTCCGATAGATTTACAAACTTTTGAAAATTTTTTGGGAACCTATTCGATAATTTCTTACCTTCCTTAAAAGTCTGCAGTGCAGCACTGTGTCAAACGCCATTCGGAAATCAAGGAATATACGTGCTGCTTGTTGCTCGTCATCCACGGCTCACAAAATGTCATGTAAGAAAAGGGCACGCTGTGTTTCACACGAGCGATGCTTTCTAAAACCGTGGAAATGATTGACAAAAGCTTTTCCGTCTTTACGAAATTTTCTGTAATCGAACTGAATTTATGTTCAGCAAATTTGCAGCAAACTAATGATAATGATATCGGTAGGCAATTATGCGTGCCCATTCTTTATTTTCTATATAAAGAAGAGTCACCAGCACGTTTTTTATTCGCTCGAGATTTGACACGGCACCTAAAAGATACGCGATAAATAAAGGCAATGTAAGGGGCGAATGTCGGAGGCACTTTGTGTAACTGAAATGGGATTCTATCCACTATAGCTACTTCTTTACACCTTGGATGCCTATTACCATTACCCTGCTGGTATTTCTCAGTCAATGCTGTTGCCAGCTGCGTGTCGCGCCTACGAAGCCCTGATCTACGTCAGTGCTAGGCAGCGCAAGGAACACAGAAGCCGAGAAAACGTACTCTGCCTGTAGCTGGGGTAATGGAAAATTGGCCACATTGTAGACTACATTTGGCAACTCTTTGATCGACGATTTACTTCCCGGCGAGCACAGATTAAGCTAATAAACCTAAGTGATTTTTCTTGACATTTCCAATCGATAATTGGAGTTATCTTTTAATTAAGTTGTGACATGAAGTTATTAACTAATGTTTTTCATTCCTGGATAGTCGTCACCCGCGAAAACTGACGTAAAAGCGTGTTACTAAATAATAATTATAATAATAATGATAACTCTTAGGCTGTTGCAGAGACGTAAAAGAGGAAAAAATTAACATGGGACATTTAACAGAATTTTTTTGTCATCAGGCCCAGTGGGCGGATCAGCGAGGTGGACGTGGCAGGCAGAGCGCTGCCGGCGTCCGCATGATTCGTCGTATAACTAGAGCGTAATCTCAAGTAGTGCCTCCGAATTTCTAAGGGGAACACACTTACGGTAATTCGGTAACCCTCCGGTAGCGCAGTACTTAGCACCAATCCCTACTGAGTACGATGTCCCGGGCTCGATTCCTGGCTATGGCTCAAATGTTCATACGTCCACGTCTCACGATTACAACACCTGCAAGAAGCTAAACACCCCAAGTTAAAATCTGTAAACTGCATGTTACAGGGGAGTATCGCCTTTTTCCTTAAATTACAGCAGCTTCAGCAGTTGAAGATGTTGGGTTATTACAGGGTGTACATAAAGTCTGAGAACTCATTCAGTTATTTATTGCAAGGGAACAAGTGCAAATATCATACATATACCATTTTGATGAGAAACCATGAAACATGTTTTTTCATACATACCGCCACAACGTGGTTTGGTAATTTGCCGATAGTCAGCGCTTGTCACAAACATGGCGAGTTCAGGTGCGAAGTGAGATTTCTGTGGAGTTCGACAAAATCAAGTGTGCTACAGCTGTTCAGCACATGTTTGGTGCCAAGCGCGGTACGAAGCCACCTACAAGAAAGGCTATTTTACCACTGGCGAAACACATTCGTTACGACGTGTTTCTTGTGTCCGGCAAAGAGAAGTGGAGTCCCAAGGTGAGTTAAGTGAATAACGAGCGCGAACGAGAGACGTTCATAGGGAGTCCAAAGAAATCTATGTGATGTGCATCCCGTGAAATCTAAATGGCTCCAGTAACAGTGAGGAAGTCCTGTGAAAGGATCTGTCTATGAAACCATTCGAATTGCAGCTAATGCAGAAGCACAATGACGACGACAAAGACAAGCGCTTTGTTTCGTTCGCAGTTGGAACAAGTGGATGGGAGTGGCACTGGTAACTTAATTTTTAGCGACGAAGTCACTTTTGACACTAATTGGAAAGTGAACAGAAATACTTGTCGAATCTGGGATTCGAGACACTCACACGATGCACTGAATTTGAGTGAGATCCCACTAACGTTAATGTTTATTTTTATTTTTATTATGCCTTGTCACGTCGAAAACTGTAGAGGCCATTCTCCTTCGCCGAGAGCACTGTAACTGGATATTCCTACTTGGACCTGTTGTAACCATTCGAGTGTGTTTCCCGGCACACCACTGTGCCATGAATGTTGCCTGTCGACAGGGGCCGATCCATAGGCGGTGTAGCACCTGAACTCGCCATGATTGCGCCTAGCGCTAACTATCGGTAAATTACAAAAATAAATAAATAAAATAGAAATAAAAATAAAAATAAAAAAGTAAAATAAAAAACAATAATAATAAAATAAAAAAAATCTTTCAGTATTTCTCTTTGAAATGACATATGTGTGATATCCGTACAATGGTCGGCTCTTGTGCTTTAAATAATTAAAGTGTTCCTGGACTTTTGCACATCCTGTATCTGATAACTAAGGGACGTGGTTCCGCATATATACGGTACACAGAGAGAGACAGACAGACCATTCGCATATTAAGACATTTTTAGTTGATTTATTGTCCTCTACCACAGTGGCAGAGTCTTGCCACTATTAAATGGCCAATATTCGATTCCCGATAAGGTACTGGGTGTTGTGTGTCTGTGCTGTGTTGTCGACGCGCAAGTCATCAAAGTGGTAACAATCGAAATGCTTTCAGCAGATGACCGATACCGATAGTAATACCCAAAAGTACCACACGATCATTCTATTTAATTGTGTAGGTAAACATTTATTTGTTTACTTCTTTATTTATTTGTATTTATTTTGCCGATGTCGGGATATCATTTCACCAATGAAACATCGATATTCTTCACATAACAGTATTCGTTTCATGGCGTTCGTGTGTGGTAGGGTGATCTCTATTGAACACTAGTATTGGTATCACAGCTACGGAATGTTTAACGCGAGATATTTGAGAATGGACGACCTGTGGTGGCCTAAATGAAACACAACGGTATATTCAATGTTTAATATAATGTGCATTGTGTTGTCTGGGATAGAATAGAAGTGAGAGATCGGCCTAAGAAATGTATTTCTACGTCTACATAATACTCCAAATCCACCTCAATCTATCCAAAGGTGCGTAGCGGAGGGTACTCAGTACCACTACTAGTTACTTGCTTCCCTGTTCCATTCGCATACAGAACGAGGAAAAACCATATCTGTATACACCCCTAGGAGCCCTAATCTCCTGTTCTTGTCTCTGTGTCTTTTACGCTACATGTAGGTTGGTGGCAGTAGAATCGTTCTGCAGTCCGCTGAAATTAGGCAATCTAAATTTCTACAACAGTGTTTCTCGAAAAGAAAGGTGCCTTCCCTCCAGCGAATCCTGTTTGAGTTCACGAACTATTTCAGAAATACTCGCTCATTGATTGAATTTACAAATCGAGCCGCCCGCGTCTGAACTGCCTCTATGTCCCCCTTTAAACCAATTGCTGAGGATCCCAACCACTTGAGCAATTCTCAAGACGGGGCCGTACAAGCGTTCTATATACTTTCTCCTTTACATACGAATTACACCTTCCCAAAATTTTCCCAATATAGCGAAGTCGACCATTCGCATTCCTCATTACAGTCGTCATATGCTGGTTCCATTTCAAATCACTGTCCAGCCATACGCCTAGATATAAATTGACGCGACTCTGTCAAGAAGCACACTACTAACGCTTTATTCAAAGATTAGGAGATTGTTTCACCTACTCATCTGCATCAGATTACATTCTCCTACATTTACCGTTAGTTTCCATTCCTTGCAATACCTATAAATTGGGTCCAAGTCATCCTGTATCCTACTACAGTCATTCAATGACGACACTTTCCTCTAGACAGCATCATCAGCAAACAGCTGCAGATGGCATCTCTGCGCGTCAGATCATTTATACAGATTGAAAACAATACCGGTCCTATTATAATTCCCTGGGGCAACCCTGGCGATACCCTAGTCTCTGAACAACATAGTGGGTTCTATTACTTAAGTAGTCTTCGAGCCTCTCATTTGTGTACCTATTCCATAAGAACACAACTTACTTCGTTAGCAGTCTGTAGTGATGTACCGTGTCAAACGCCTTTCGAAAGTACAGAAATATCAGTCTGCCTGTTGCCCTTCATCCAGAGCACGCAAGATGTCATAAGATAAAAGGACTAGCTGGGTTTCGCATGATGTACGCTTCCTACAGCCGTGTTGATGCATGAACAAAAGCTTTTCCGTCTCAAGCATATTCACTACATTAATTGGAGGAACAATTAAAAACTGTTAATTCATCAAAAAAGTTCAAATTTTTGTAAATCTATCGGGCCAAACTTCGTGGTCATCAGTCCGTAGCTTACAAACTAATTTAACTAAGGTAAACTAACCTAAGGACAACACACACACCCATGCCCATTTGCAGTACTATACCTTACTTATAAGAATAGTAGACACAAAAACTCAAATTACGATATCTTATCTTCCTCTGATCCGGTTTTGATGAAACTAAGCCTATGTTACTCTCAAAATTATTCTCAATTTACCCGTGCAAACCCATGAAAGTTCGTATAGTACTTTTGGAGATTACCCTCAATAAATAGACATAAACGATGGCTTTCAAGCAAATTATTAAATTATGATATCTGTATTTTCTCTGAGCCGATTTTAATTATTGAAGTCTTTATGTAATAGCACGATGTTCAAAAGTTACGTATGAAAACCCCACGAAAATTCGTCAAGTAGTTTTGGAGATACAAGTGTTCAAAGAGACAGGCAGACATAACGGTCATAGATTATAAGATTGAAATTACGATATTCTTTTTCCCGTGATCTGACTTTTATAAAACGAAGTCTGTATACTGTCCAGTTACGCTCACGTTACCTGCGAAAACCCCATGCAAATTCGTGAAGTAGTTTTGGAGATAAGAGGCTTTTAATAGTTGGAAAAAACAGATACGACAGTTACTGAAAGCACTTAAAATTTCGATTTTGTTTCGAGATCCGATTTTGATAAAGTTATGCTTGTATGTTGACCCAAACTTTTCTCCTGTTTCCTGTGAAAACCGCATGAAGATTGGTCCAGTAGTTTTGAAGATTGAGGGGAACAGCGACAGGCCTACATCCATTGATTTGTTATTAGTATAGACTGAATATTCAGTTGTGTTACATTTCGGCCGCTACAGATCGTCCATTCTCACATATTTCTCGTTAAACATTCCGTAGCTGTGAGACCAACACTAGTGTTGAATAGAGCTCACCCTACCACACACGAACACCAAGAAACCAATACTATTACGTGAAGAAAATCGATGCCCAAGGGAGGACTCGAACCTCAGACGGCGAGCAACCGCGCGCTCCGCAGCTAGGCGCCTTAGACCGCTCGGCTACTCCACCGCGGCAGTTAATTCATCCATCACACAGTTAAAGACAAAGGGAAACAAATGAACACATTTCAACAAATGGGAAATCGGAGAGACAAAGGCAGAAGGAACGTCGGAGATAGAGGAAGAATGAGGCTGTTGGTGCGGGAAAGGGGGGGGGGGTGAGTTAGTTGGGGGGGGGGGCGATTGTGAGTGAAAGTGGTGCCCGCGCAGACGTTACGCAGTATGCGGCGCCAGCAGGTACAGATCTGCCCCTGCACACTGGGGATCATGTTCGCTCCTACTCGTTCGAGAGGGCTCGCGCGGGATTGACTGATTCTAGTACGAACGCTCGGAGGAGGAAAATTGCGCTGCTTCAGGGAGCAGACGGTATAGAAGCCCAGTCTGGCCCTGCCGCCACTCTGCAGAGTCCGAGGGATGACGCTGAACTAATAAACTGCGTTTCCATCAGCTGATAGCAGGTGGAAGCTACGATAATGGTAAGCGTTTGTCATTTCTCAACGTCGTAAAAAATGTCTAAGGAAAAATTTTGGCCCACTTTAGGTTACGGTAGTTACACTAAAAGTGGGCCTTTGCGATCGTCTTTTGACAGCTCGAAATTTAAATGAAAATAACGGCTTAACCATACATCTGACACAAAAATTGAATAACGGAATTTGTAGAGGAGAAAATTCTCTACATCTTTGCTCTCTTATGTTTTTTTTTTTTCATAATATCTCGTATCGTTTCAGAGATGTTTGCAAAAATAACAGCGATTTTGGGATGTATGTCTGTCTGTCTGTCTGTCCGTAACGTGTTCCCTGTTCTTAAGACGAACCGTTCAACCGATCAGCGCCAAATTTTACAGACATAATTGTAGGCCGTCAGAAACCAGAACCTCCCTTTTTCAAAATTTTCGGACAAAAAACACGGTAGTAATACAAAAAAAGCCGTTTGTAATATAATTTTAATTGCAAATAAACCGTTCATCTGACGCGAAAATTGAATAAACGAATTTGTAGAGGAGAAAATTCTCTACAACTTTGATTCCCTTTTTTTCATATCTCGTATCGTTTGAGAGATATTTGCAAAATTAACGGAGTTTTGACACCCTCAATTGAATTAATGAAAACCAGCCGTTCGCAGATATCACGTGAAATTCCTTACCCAGAAATCTCTCTGGCGTACGCCATCTTGCGTTGCGTATTTGATGATTTTCTTATTGTAACTTACACGTTGTCCTTTCAAAGCAATGGTGCACTGAAGAATTAACAAAAACACGTCGTTCTTCGTACGATAAATGATAATCTAGTGTCTACAAATGCCATTTAGCATCAGTTAACAACGGCCTCCAATAGTATAAAACTGAAGAAGGCAACTTCTGTTATCCGTAGCGTAGTAGGCAATGCGTCAGACTGTGAAGCTGAAGGTCAGTGGTTCGAAACCCACAACTACCTAAATTTTTTTTCCCAAAAGGATTTCAGACGCTCTTTTCAATTAATTTTTTATTATTTAGATTATTATTTTTGTCGAAAATGTGTGCAAAAACTTATAAACCTCAATTATAAAGTGGGCCATAAAACACGTCAGTGCGATTTTTTTCTATGATGTAAGGCAATGCTACCGTAAGCATATTTTTCTCCAATGCTATAGGTCGTCGCTGATCGAAAATTCGTGTGAAAACAGACAATTAAAAACACAAGAGAATACGATAACATGACTTAAAGGCCGTGTGGGAATGGCCGCGCAGTCCAAGGCGTCTTTTCATGCTGTTACCCGCGTCAGACGTTCAAGTCTTTCCTCAGTTATGAGTGTGTCTTGTCCTTAGCTTGAGTTAAGTTAGTGACCTCAGCACTTTGGTCCCTTCGGCTAAGAACATTTCAACATTTTGTTTTCTTTACAATAGTAATTTGTTTTAGTGTCGTTAATCGATGCAATAAGCTGAACTAACGCCGATTCCGTAGGCTTCCGAATGCGGCATTGAAACCATCGAATAACACATATTTACTTACGAAAAACAACAAAATTCATTGACGATTCCAGCTGTTTTATAACACTTTTATAGTTTTAGCTACATTTCACTAGCAGCAGTCAATAACCTAAATCGTACCTATCAGTATGCTACACGCTGTCACACTCTTTCAACACAACATATGACAATCAGTTACACGTTCTCGAAAACTTGACTCATTTTACGAAAACTGATACTAACTATGAAAAAGTAAATAGTTTATTAAAATGTTCAAACGTTTGCAAATCTAAGGGACTTAATTTCTGCGGTTATCAATCCCTAAGCTTAAAAACTACTTAGTTTATGATAATTTAACTTATGTAAAAGACGACGCACACACCCATGCCCGAGGGAGGACTCGAAAATCCGACGCGGCGAGCGGTCCGCAGCAATGCACTTTACAGAGCTCTGGCACTCCACCGCGGCTAACAGCTCTTTGGGACGCTAACATTTCACACTAATATTTGTAGAAAAATACTCAGACTTTGTTACCGTTTGTACTGAATCAACTGAGAATCTTCGTTGAAATAAAATAAATAAATAAACAAATAAAATGAAAAATTAACAAATATGTAGGCAAAGTGTTATCTAATTAACTTCCTTTTGTCTCAAGAAAAGTGAAACGTTTTGTTCCAAAATACATTCAAGAAATTATATGCGCGGTAATGCAAGTTTACGGCTAGCACGACGCGTAGACTTGTTGGATCTCCGCCCAAATGTTCGTGAGATTAGCCTTTACAGAGGCATCCTGTCTCTTCAAACTTAATAGCACCGTCGAATGTTAGTTGGTGATGGTAGTTTAGTACGAAATTGAATATGAAACGCCCAGTGAACTGTCATCACTGATTGAGCACGACTAACGAGGGAACATCATCAACTCCACCTCATATTTTCTTGAGAAAAACTACGTGAGCTAGATATTAACCCCATAAATCGATATCATGTGAAAATTTGGGCCATTATTAAGATAGTACGCAGTTACGGCCTGTTCAAAATACAGCTTTTAAACATTCGCGCGCTCGGGTTGGTCCTCAACTGGCCCGCTTCACTTGCGACCGGCGAAGCAGAGTGAGCAGAGAGCAGTAAGAGGTTTGTGTTCGCGATGTCAGTTAACCCACAGGCTATGTGCGACACCTCCAGCAACGGTATGGAATGATGGATGACAAATTTGCAACGATTTAATGTCAAAGAATTAGAGCTCTTTAAAGTCGTCATAGATAACCATTGTTGTTAGCAGGTATTAGACGTACTATACGGAAAAAGAAAATACATAGTGCTTTCTTTATGCTTCTCCTTATATCTTTCAACTGCGTTGCAGGTATCATAGACAACTGTACTAATGAACACGTGCTGGATATAAAATAGCCGTTTGACGTTCGGTGCAGATTCACAAGAGGATGACGTCGACGATAACGACGCTGCCAATTCACCACCGTCACATTCAGCGAGAACTTTCATTGCTTCAACAGAGTTTGGGTGTGGAATTGAAGTCGTCAGTGACGGTGAAAGCTGATTTGATGTTTAAATGCTGTACTTTGAGGAGACAGTAACTGCGTAGTATCTGAATAATGGCCCGAATTTTCACATGATATTGATTTCTGGGGTTGATATCTAGCTCATGTATTTTTTGTCAAGAAATTATGAGGTCGAGTTGATGAAGTTCCCTTGTTCAATAGCACAATAAGCCTTCTCTTGCGCGGACGCCATATTGCGCGAGACTGGCTACACGCTAGACGTCAGCGCTAGCAGATTTTTTTTATCAAACTCTACACCGTATCGATTATATCTAGCGCTGTTTCAATTATCTAGTGACCTTTGTCTCTATTTTATTACACGTTAAAATCGGATCATTCTTTTTGGGAGAAACTGTATATTGGATGAATATGTGAGACGAACACTCTCGGATCTTTGACAGAAACCCATACAGTGGGGACGGAACGCCTCTGACCCGCTGAATTTCGCGTGATATACGTGCCGCGTTCGTTATGGCTAAAGATATATATAATTTTTTTAAATTAATTAAAAATTAAAAAAACTCTATGAAGCGTGCTGCTCTTCTTTGCATCTTTTCTATAATTCTCACCTAGTACAGACTAGACTTTCGCGTAATAGTTGGCGATCGGGAGCATCACTCTAGTTCGCGTTTCTGCCGCGAACTAGTTCGTTCTTTTAGTTCGTCCGCTCCCAGTGACTGCTGAGCGGCGTGGTCTGCGCATGCACGTGGAGGGAGAAGTTCCCCCACCTAGCTGCTTCATGCGCTTGCTGCTTGAGCCACTAAAGATATCATGCAAACCAAAAGAAACAGTTTGTGGATCATTTCTCGCGTTTCAGTATAGAATTATCTCTTTATCTTCGCATTATGGAATTTATTAGTCAGATATTGCAGAGTGCAGAATACTTCAAAGCAGAAATTTTGTAGCGCTGAAATATATAATCTAGCGGGCAGACGCTAACCTCGAAATGGCTCTCACCAGCATAAGGCAAACACATGATTTTTAATTTTGTTCGCGAGCTATCGCGCATATTTTAGTTCGTGACCTATCACGCATATTTTATTTCGCGACCTATCGCGCATATTTTAGTTCGCGTCCTATCACGCATCTTTTAGTTCGCGACCTATCGCGCATATTTTAGTTCGCGATCTATCGCGCATATTTTAGTTCGCGACCTATCGCGCATCTTTTAGTTCGCAACCGGTAGCTCTCCTTTTAATTCGCAGCTCGGCTGCGAAAAGGGTCGCTCATTTTAGTTCGTCCGCTCGATTTGGCTTTTGATACCGCTACTAAAACTACAGCTGAGCTGCATCTCAGCTCGAAATGACAGCAACTGGCAGAAGGGAATCACGCGATTCTCCGCGCTGTCGCGTCCTCTCGCTGTTACCAAATGTTTGTAAAGCTTATGGGACTTAACTACGTGGTCATCAGTCCCTAAACTTACAAACTACTTATGAACTACTTACGAACTAGGGCAACACAAATATCCATGCCCGTTCGAGCCCCAGACCGTAGAGGCCGTGCAGACCGTGACTGAAGCGCCTAAGTCTCCTCGGCCACCGCGGCCGGCTCGCTATTACCCGTCAGCCTTCGGAAAAGAAGCGGACGAACTAAGAGGCGAGGGATCTGCGACCTAGTTCGCGTAGTTCGCCTGAGGGAGCGCTCTTCCGAACTAGTTCGTTGGCGAACTACACAAGACTAGTACAGAATCTACACTGACGTGGAATATTCTAGTATTGGAAATGTACCAAATGGGCATGTTGTGAAACGTCAGGTTGTCGGGATTGAAGCGAAGAATTCAGACATGCCAGGGAGGAGCGGGCATCAAATTGTGCACGACTCAGGTGTGGCTTCCTGTTGTGCGGCGTCGGAGCCCCTCAGAGGGAAGACCGGGCGCGGCACAGCCCTCTTTATCTGCGGTCCGGCCGAACGCGCCGGCTTATTTCTCTAAATAGGAAACGTCCATCACACAGCCGGTGGCTGCGCGCGCGCCGCTGGAAGAACCGTTCTCCGGCGCTGACAGCGGAGGGGCTGGGGCCGCCCCTTCCCCCACCCCCTACATCGCTTCCACCTTTTCCCGCAGGTGGTCCGCCCCCGCTTCCTTCTTCTCTGCCCTTCCCTCTTCTTCCTCCATCCTTTTCCCCCCGACTCCTCTCCGCCACTGCATTCCTTCCGGAGGCGTCGGGTCAGAAGTGCCTCATTTCGACACGTATCTCGCCCTCCGTTAGTTGCGCACATTTGTACACAGCAGAAGCCGTCTTCTTTTCTGCAAAGTCGTAAAGTGGTGGACAGGATATCCTGCTAGAGAGCGTCATCTCAGTCGTGAAAATTTAACAATGCCATGCATTGCCAAATCTGAGAAGAGTTTGCTGCACTTCGAGGAGGAGATAAGGGTACCATCTTGCAAGGAATAAGAAGCATGACTTGTCCGTGTATTAACAACATTTTTCTTCTCTTAGCTAAAGTCAGTGGAAAGCTGCACAAGAAACTAAAGGGTACCTATTCCATTGTGGTAACGTTTATTGAGTAAGTTTTTTATTTACTTGAAAATTATTTAGTACTCTTTAATTATTCTGTTTATAATAAGACATTGTTAGAACATACAATTGATTACGATGATATCGTTGAGGCTTTTGTCGAGCACCACGGTCGAGCCTCTACATCTCAGAATTACAAACCCGCCTTCCGTACATTAAAATAGTGGGTGGAGTGCAAGTACCTTTGATTTACAGCACGCCAATCGGAGTCATACAACGTTCAATTGAATTGGAAGTCATGTAATAGTTATAATGGTACACTGTATATATCTCCTGAGGTACAAATCTTCTGGAAAGTCGTGATTAAATTACTAAGGAAAATCAGGAAAGATGGAAAAATTACAAGAGCTTTTTCATAACGGAGAACGATGTGAGCTAAATTTAGATATTCAGATTAAATATTACCAGAAATATTCAGCGCAGTAAAGAAAAGATTACACGTTCCTGCTTCCTTGTTATGTACGTGGGCATTAGTCGAGACTCAGAAGTGGCATGTCAAGCAAGCTCATCTCTTCATCCTTGAATGATTAAGTAATTCTTGACAAATTCTGTAAAATTGCCAATACTAACTGACCTCTGAAAAACTGTAGTTGAAAAAAAAAAAAAAAGAAAAAAAATATTTGTGTTGAACGGGAGACGTCTGTTAAAGCGTGTAGCGAACACCGGAGACTGTGAATTATAATTTGTAAGCTAAAAAGCTTTTGCTGTCAGTATTATCAGTTCAGATTGTAAAACGAGTGTTATTAAAATCTTTATTTTATAGAGTCAGTTATTATTCAAGATACGTAATATTTCTGTTAGATGTAAGACAGTATAACTCCCAACAAAAATCTAAATTTTAAGGTATAGAGTAAATATCTGCACCTGCCTTGTAATATATATTCAATGCACTGAAAATAAATGAGTGGTCTGTGAAAATTTCGTGTAAATTTCGATCTACTACAAATTTTAAACAACTTCTGCCTTTATAGGTATACTGCGGTATATCTAATGACATTCTTGTTTATCGATATCCAACAAGTTGCAGTTTACGTAATCTTTGTATCCACGAGTGAAACGGATTTGCAGGCATCAACAAGAGTTTTAAAACGGGTCATTATAACTGTAACAAAGCTCATGAATTATACCGATGAGTATATCTATTGTATCAAAAATTTCCTTCGGAGGCACTTGTACAATAAAGTGAAGTAAGTAAACTTCCACATACGCGATACATGAAGTTTGTGTTCATCTTTCTGTAGATTTATATGCTGTTGGCGTTGCTTATATGCAGGAGATAATGAGGGCGTAGATGTATAAGGGTGCCATATGTAAACTACACGTCAACTCGCATATATCTTCCAGTACCTTACTTTTGTGTTATTGTATTTTTGTGAGATTATTTCGTGTTCCGATGATTTTATAGCTTTCACATTACAGTTAATTTTATCCTCAACTGTATACACCAGCGAGAACATCACGACTACGGGCCTCAGCAAGGAAGGAATGAGGCCTTCGTAGATGACTGGATAAAGCTGGATTCACATTTGCACATACAATTGACGTAATTAAAGTAAATCGCGGGAAGGCCTTAATGAGCTCTAACGACACTTTCACTCACATACAAGAACAATCGGGTTCAGATCTGACGAGTTGCAGATCCAGCACATCAACTGCAACTGTGTTTCTTGACACGATACTCCTAGTCTTGTGATATGACGCACTATCTTACTGAGAAATAACACTGCCTTTAGGAAGCAGAATCACTATGAAAGGGAGTACAGGGTCAGCAATCAGTGCCAAATTCTCTCATTCTGCAGTGCACGAGTCCAGGTACTGTTTCCGCGGCAGATTCAAGAAGGTATCGGCATTCATCAAACATAAAATCCTCTATCACTCCACCAATGTGCAGTGACGATGGTAACTTCCACACTTGTAGTAGTTGGCGATGTAGTGGTGTTAAGATTGGCACAGGCAAGGTTCGTCGACTTCGGAGACCCATCGCTGGGAGTCATAGACGAACTGTGTGTTCAAACACTTATTCTGCACGTCACAGAAGACTGCTGATAGTTCCGGCGGAGTTCGTCGCCTGCCCTGTTTTACCAGTCTGTGGAGCCTGCTACTTATAATGATGGGTGGCCGACCATCCTCTCAACATTTCCACGTGGTTTCATCTTAGTTTCACAATCATCACAGTGCTCCAGATATATCACACAAGTCGTGCAGTATAACATATACAAACATTTGAACATTGTGTGTGTGTATGTGTGTATGTGTGTGTGTCCGTGTGTGTGTGTGTGTGTGTGTGTGTGTGTGTGTGTGTGTGTGTGTGTCTGATTCGCAGTCGTTCATCATCAGGTAGCACTTACATCGACTGTAAGGGTTTATATCGATAGTGGGTAGTCATAATAATAGCTGGTCATCATGTTTTGATCGATCACAGTACATTTACAAAAATATATAAATAAGATGTGGAATCATTAAACTACGACAAACTGTGGCAGCCCAAAGATAAATTTCCGTATGTTTTCGCTTTCCATTCAGTAAAATATGTCGTGAAAGTTTCTTCCAACCATTGTCAGCGAATAGGCATATACTATACATTTCGCGAAATAGGCGGGGAAATTGTTTCTATTCCGCTGTTTTACATCATCTTATTCCAGTGCTCTTTATTGCGCTGTTCCTTCGTAAAATACTATTTATCCCGTTTTAACCGTAAGGGCTATGTGACAACGATTCGGTTTCCTTAGAAAACACGCGTTTGTTTATTGACCTGAAGCGTTAATGTGTTTTAAGGATTATTTAGGTGTATTAAACTTTTAGCCAGGCACTAGAGGATGTTTGGAACGCTTTATGTACGAATTAATTGAAAGATGTCCAGCACTACTCGAAAATTCATCCACCACATCTAAAAATCTATGATTAGCCCTCCAAAATGTCAGTCTTCATTTTCCCACTTTATGTATCATTGCTTAGTCTTTCCACTCAACTAATTAAACAATGTTATCTGTGTTTTGCTAGTGATTTAGAAGTTCCACGTTGTTGTGTATTTCCTTAAATAAAGGAGTCAAGAATCCGAAGACTAGGTTGAAAAGCATAGTGCTTCACTAGTCATGGTCAACGTTGAGTAGTATCGTTACCTTCGGAGCCGGCAATTAAGAGGCATGGATTCCGAGACGCGGAGTACCTCAGCATTTTTATCAACATTGTATGAGGTGAATATAGTGATAAGTGACAGAAATCCTTTGATAAATGGAGAATCGAACGTTAGAACTTTGTATTCGTAGTTCTGCACTACACCAGTGAGGCACTCCACCAATGACCATCTGATGGTTTGTCACTCATGACCCAAAACTGTGAAAAATCGCCTTCATTTCCGTTTCCTTCCGTCTCAAAAACACTGTTCTAACTTCAGTAGACGAAGCATCTCCTACTAATTGGGTGTTTAAGCACGGAACTAAAGCTAGTATCTCATCATCGATTGAGCTATTTATGTGTGAATGTAATCGTTTCATCTATTCAATATGCAAAATTGCCTAAGTTAACCTTCAGTGAATTGCAAATACTCTTCATTTCCCGCAATGGATTTTAAAAAGGCAGTTATCGCGGTGAAGGACAACTTTTAAAGTAAGGGAAGATTTTAGTTTCAGAAAACAATTTTTGTAGGGACTTTTATATCAGGTCAGAGAAATATTATAGTGCTTCAGCTGTTACATAATTTCCATACACGTTCAAAATTTTTCATACTACTTCACAAGCTTTAAAATTCGTTCTGCGTGGAAATTTCCCACTTGTTTATGTACCCACTTATTAACGACTTCGTCTGGCTCTTCATCCTTTTGAAACGATAGGAAGGCACACCAAATCCTATATGAAACCACACAAATGTCTCTGAAATAGTCACATAAAATGCTCAGGGAAACTGTCCTTTGGGATAAGTTCGGTGGTCTTATTTACAGATTCAACGGAACGTGGAACAACAGTAAACGCGCAAGTATTCTGTAGCACACGAAGAAAACTGAGAAATTCATAACAAACGACGAGACGTGTTCCAACATTGTTTTACTCTAAGCTAATGCTCTACCGCATAGTGCCGTAAGCACCTAAACCCTCTGCCGACAGTTCCGCTGGGAGGTGTTTTCACATCCACCGTACAATCTTGACGAGATTCTTAGCGACTTACACCTGTTACCAAATATGACGAAATAGCGACGTGTATCACAGCGGTTTTAAACGTATTTTAAAGTCAGTGAGATCTGTAGTGGCTGGCTAATCACAGGCGGCAGGGTTTTGCGCAGAAGAAATTTCCAAACTTGAGCAGTGGTGTGGTTGAAAAAGCTGCTAAACTGGTGAGCCTCAAATAAAATAGTTTCTTAAAAAAAGCGAATCACAACGGGGCACATGCGTAGCGGGCATCGTTGACAACCTGGCCCCACCGTAGTTCAGTTGAGCATCGTGTGTGTACCGTGTTAGACTTGTTGGACGAACTGCTTATTTAGTGCGTCGGTTCAGAACTGAGAACAGCGCAATGGACGAGCAAAGGATAAATTTAAAGTTTTGTATGAAGCTTGGCAAGACACCTAAAGAAACGCATGTCATACTGGTGTGTGTTTATGAAGATCAACTTTGTCCACGAAGTGAGTACGAGTTGTCCAACTGCTTGTGAGGAGGCCGAAAACACTGAGAAAGTGAGGACATTAATCAGAAACGATCGTCGATTAACTGTGCTCATGATAGTGGATGAACTGCAGATTAAGCGTGAATCCGTGCGACAGATCCTTGCCCTCAAGTTCAGGAAGAGGAAAAGTGTTGTGACATACAGTAACACCTCAACGGCCGAGTGCAGTGAGGGCACGGGACACTGTAGACGGTGATCCGTCCGTCGGATGGGGACGCCAAGCTGTGCGGCCCCCTTGGTGCTTTTCGAGAGGAGTAGGCTATGTGCGGGTACCAGGTTTCACGCTATCCCTTCTCCCACCCAATTTCTTGAACTGTATTGTCAGAGATGAGTATGTAACCTGCTGTCTAAGGTACAACCCTGAAACGATACGGCAAAGGATGGAACGGCGTTCTCCGACATCACCACGTAGGAAGAAAACGACACAGCGGAAGAATCAAGTCAAGTCAATAGAGAAAGAGAAATAAACTTCGTTATGTTAGCCATTGCCTTAAACTTATACCTTATCCACAAAAAGTTTGTACCCGAAGTAACGACGTTGAACGCTGGAACGTAGGTTGAAATTTGGCCATGTTCCATTCAACGCCTACGCAGGGTCCGACTCCAGTACTCATAGCATGATTCCTGTTCTTTTGTTCTCAACAATGCACGCGCACACACAGTCAATATCGTAAAACAGTTCCTGGCGAACAAAGGTGACGGTGCAATTTGGGCATCCACTACATTCGCCGGATCTGAAGCCTCCAGACGTCTTCTTTTTCCCTCGACTCAAACTCGCTTTGAAAGGAAAGAGATTTGACGATATTCCTGACATCCACGACGAGACTTTTGAACACCCTCCTAAAGAAAGACTCAGTGAAACGTTTCCAAAAAATCTACCTCAGGGCTCAGTGATGCATAGTTATGGGAAGTGATTTATTCGAAGGAAAGGAAGATAACTGTAGTTCATAGTACATCTCCATTAATGTTAAAGGACAATTCACCGAAATTTACTGTCAGAGGTTGTGCATTTTTTAAAGACAAAGTGTGTAACAAACCTCTTAAAGCCACAGTAGCATTTCTGACGAATTCGATGAAATAATTTATAGGCTCGTTGGTTTTCGTCTGTCGTGCGCAATCCAGAAACCAATATGTCAAATATTACAGTAGGTCCCAATAAACAAACGCATCAGATAGGGAAGATCTAAATAATTCAGATACAGCGTTTCAGATTGGGTTCGGAATATTGTAGGTTCAAAGAAGCAGCCGTTACCACTCGGTACTATCGGTGCGGGTTATGTACGGAGTATTAACCCTTTATAGGGCAAAACTTTATTTTTAAAACAGAGAATTAAAATGTAGTTACTTAAATTACTTATCGTACCCAAACACATAAAAAATAATCATGATATGAAAATTCTTTTGTTATTAATTAGTATAAATTTTTATACTTTGCAAAATATTGACCACAATCCATTCTGTGGAACAGTTACTTTTGTGGTCGATTATTTAACCACTTCATGAAACTGAGGTATTTTATGACAACAGCAGTAAATAAGAGAAGAAATAAAATATTTATTTGTCGTTTCCTTTCTTTTATTTTGCATACATACATAAAAATACATACAAAATATACATAGATGTGTCAAAGCATTGTCCGCACAAAGTTACATTGCAAGTGATAACAAGATAACTATAGAAATACATACAAAAGAGTCATACATAATATCACAGATCACATTTGTTCAGTTCTTTAGTTCTGCTGGTGGAAGGGTCCAAAGCATTGGCTACACAAAGCTGCATTGCAGGTAGTGCATACCAACTTACTACGCTTAGGTTTGCTTCGTGTACTGCAAAATGCACACCTGCTTATGACCTAGTTTGTAAAGAAGATATTGCTTTCATTATGAAAGTGCAATTACTGTACAAGTAAGAGACAGCTTATTTGAATCTACATTATGCTACAGTATCATAATAAATCGATTTAATTTTGTAAGTGTAAAAGCTTACCTACAAAATTAGACGTAATCACAGCACAGAAAACTAGTACTTCCACTTCCGGAGCTATATACAGCTCACTGTTCACAAAACGTTCACCTTCCTTACTAACATGAGATGCAGCTTCTTCAGAAAAGCATATAACATCTAAGGGAAATACTAAATTTCAGAAAATGTTTGATAAAATTGTCAAATAAATTCTAAGATAACAGAATAACATAATATAACCTATGAAACTTCCTGACAGATTGAAATTGTGACTCAAACTTGGGACCTTTGCATTTCGCGGGCAGGTGCTCTACCGACTGAGCTATCCCGACAGGACTCACGATGCCGTCTCACAACTTTACTTCCGCCAGTACCTCGCCTCCTAGTTTCCAAACATCACAGAAGCTCTCCTGAGAAATATGCAAGACTAGCACTCCTGGAAGAGAGAATATGGTGGAGACATGGCTTAGCCACAGCTTAAGGGATGTTTCCAGAATGAAACTTCGCAGGAGAGCTTCTGTGAAGTTTGGAAAGTAGGAGGCGAGGTACTGGCGGAAGTAAAGTTGTGAGGCGGCATCGTGAGTCGTGTCGGGATAGCTCAGTCGGTAGAGCGCTTACCCACGAAAGTCAAAGGTCACAGGTTCGAGTCCCCGTTCCAGCACACAATTTTAATGTGCCAGGAAGTTTCATATTAGCGCACACTCCGCTGCAGAGTGAAAAGTTTCATTCCGATAATATAACCTGTCCAGAAGTAGTTGTTTAGAAAAGAAATATTACGTAAACTCGAGAAAAATTAACGTTATCTACCTCTTGTGGCATCCAAGAAACAAAAACGATCATTTCAGTAGGATTTGCACTAGAAATGGTACTTCTGGAGACAAATTACTCTGACCATATCTGTATTACAACATAAAATCCTAATAAATCAACTTCATTCTGAAAATGCAAAGACTTACCAGCAAAATTACGACATCGAAAACTTACGCCGCTTTGTGGTCACTTTATCAACCACAAACAATAACAAGTGCTGCCATCTAATATATAAAGCAGAGTGTCCGTATATTTGTACGTGTTGCATAAGAATCTAAAGTTTTGTTCCAATCTTTGTGAAATTTTGTACACGTAAGCTTCAATCCACGAGGACGGCCGCCGTAAGTCTAAGAATCACATATATAGTTCACGAGATATGACGTTATAAACAATGAAATGTGTCTAAAACTGCTGCATTTAGCGACAATGCTGCTCAATTTCTCCTAAACCACTGGACCGATTTCAACCATATTTCATACACATATTCCTTCAAATGTTCAAATGTTTGTTAAGCTTAAGGGACTTAACTACGGGGTCATCAGTCCCTAAACTTACAAACTACTTATGAACTACCTACAACTAAAGACGGCACAAATATCCATGCCCTAGGGGGAATTCGAACCCTCGACCGTAGTGGCCGTGCAGACCGTGACTGAAGCGCCTCAGTCTCCTCGGCCACTGCGGCCGGCACATATTCCTTATGTGAGATAACAATTGCTGTACGAGTACGAACCACATACGACACATGGTTCAGGAGATATAACGTCGTAAACAATAGAAATCGCAGAAAACTGCCACATAATGCGGCGAGACTTTATAAATACGCTACATTAGAATAAGAGTATTTAGCGACTTGCAACAAACTTTAAACATAATTTCAAACCCTTATTAAAATTTTTCTCGATGACACCCATAGCAAAATGATGGAAGGAAAAAAGTACTACTTTTCCGCTGTTTATGGAGTAAACTACGGCATTCGGTATGACGTTACAATTTATAATTTGTACACTACAAATTGTATCCGCAGGAAATTTTACTGACAGTATACACACATATAGTTGAATGTAGGATCTGAATTGCATCACAGTACGACTCATAATTCATGAGATATGAGCACAAGAATAGTAACGTTCCGCTGTTCATGGACTAAAACTACGGCATTTGGATGACGTTACAATTTATAATTCATACTCTACAAACTGTAGCCGCAGGAAATTTTATAGACAGTATACACGCATATACTTGAGTGTACCTTCTGAATTGTATGACAGTACGAGATGTAGTTCACAAGATATAAGCACATCAACAATAAAGTTCGTGTAAAACCGACCCAACACGCACCAAGTTTCAATGTATTACTTCTCTACTACTACTAATTGTATTCCCAAGAGATTTTACACACAGCACTTATACAAATGAATATACACCCGAAAAATGGCAGGAATAAATAAATAAATGAATACCCGGGCAACGCCGGGTTTTCAGCTAGTCTGTTCATAAAACAATGTAAGCTCGTTGTGGTCGCTTTCTTAGCCAAAGATCATTCCCGCGCAGTAGCTGAATGCGATATGGTCTATGACAGGCATCAGTTAGCAGAGATTTTAAACCTTACATCGTGTGGTTAAATATCGACCACCAACCTATAAAGGGTTAAAGGAGTAGCGCTTGGCAGAGCAACCGACGTGGAGCATCGAGTGGCGGCTCGGCAGCAGCTTAACCGTAAATTATCGAGGCAGCGCGCACGGCGCTGTTACGTGTCCAGCGCACGCTGAAACTTGTTGCTGAGCGACCAGCCCAGACTCCCACTTGTGGATGCCCAACTGGCGCTGCCGCAACTGAGCTGCATCACCAGATAAGGATTGATGGCGACGGCATCTGGGGGAGGGAGGGAGGGGAGGGATGAGGAGGAGACGGCGGAGGGGGCGGCGGACCGGGGTCTGCAGCGAGGGCGGAGCGATGGCTCTGCTTGATGGGGTGAGTGGCCCGCATGCAGCATTTACCAGCAATCGGCTTACCCGTCCGCGCTGCGTGGCTCATTCTTGTTTAAACTTTCAGGCCCTCCTACCTATCGCCAGGGCTCGCTCAGCTCCGGGATCCCCGTGTTTGTGTGTGTGTGTGTGTGTCTAGTGATGGCACCCGGCTACTCGCAGCAAATGTAGCAGTCGCTCCATTCACACGGGGCACTTACCAGATCACCTGCAATGGTATTTTCGCAATTCGAGCTACTTCAGACACCCAGTACTTCAGCCAGTTTACACATACTTGATGAAAGACGTATAGGTTGAGAAACTCATGCTGAAAAACTTCCCTCTTTGGTAAAAAGTACCCGGAACCTGCATGCCAAGCGAAATTGATTGGCGGAAGTCCCGTGCGGAGTGTTGACTTACATGTGAACCTGCTTGTTCAATTAGTTTCTCGCCCCTTCTGTGAGCCCACCAAACTACCCACCTACAATACTAACATGAAACGTCCTGCATATCTAAGAATGTGTCCTACCAGTCCATTCCACCTTTCCGTAGAGTTATTCCACAAAACTCTTTTCTTCCCATTTTTCATAGCAACTCCTTATTAATTTTTGGGAACATTATTGTTTCATTACGGATAACAGCGCCCTTATAACAGTTGCATATATAAAAATAGTCTAGAGCGCAAAATTGATTATTGATTTCGAGCACAGCACCTGTAAAAGTCGGACCTATCGCGCCGTTTCACACCATCTCGGAGCAACACTCTAATGATCGCCCAAAACAGGGTTGAAACGAATTTATCAAATTAGCGCTCTAGACTTTATATATACTACGTTCTTATTAGTTCCGCGATCTATCCATTGACTCTTCAGCAGTCTTCAATAGCACCACGTTATCATTTGGCATGTGGCCTTGAGAGGCTTCCTCACGACAGAGTACAATGGAGAGCTTGCATCATACCAGCCTCCAGACTGAAAATAAAAACATAGTAGTAATATAGTAAGGACAGTTTACAACTCACCGCAAAGACGTGGCGACGAGTTGCGACAGGCACATACAAAAGACACACACATGCAACACTTTCAGCTATCGGCCATGGTCTTCTTCAGAAAATAGAACGCCGCGGCGGATTGGCCGCGCGTACTGGAGCGCCGTGTTGCTGTGCGCGCGGCCGTCCGTCGTCGGGGGTTCGAATCCCCCCTCGGGCATGGATGTGTGTGTTGTCCTTCGGTTAGTTTAACTTAGTTTAAGTAGTTTGTAAGTCTAGGGACTGATGACCAACGTAGTTTGGTCCCATAAGAATTACAAACATTTGAACTTTTTTTTTTGAGAAAATAGAACACTCACGCAATCACACAGGCACACAACACAGTCATACAACAATTACCACCGGCTGCCGCACTTCCAATTGATTCGAACTCTGTCGTGGGGAAGCCTCTCAAGGCCACATCCCAAATGATAACGTGGCGCTACTGAAGACTGCTGAAGAGTCAATGGATAGATCGCGGAACTAATAAGAAGTTAGTACAGATTCGAAGTGCGGCAGCCGGAGGAGATGGTTGTATGGCTGTGTTGTGTGCCTGTGTGATTGCGTGTGTGTTCTATTTTCTGAAGAAGGCCATGGCCGATAGCTGAAATTGATGCATGTGTGTGTATTTTGTATGTGCCTGTCTCAGCTCGTCGCCACGTCTTTGTGGCGAGTTGTAAACTGTCCTTACTATATTATTAATTCCAACCAAAACAGAGTAGTATGTAGGTATTTTATTATGTTTTACTTTATTATTCATACCTTAATAAAGTAGAAACGCTAGTTTTATTTAATTGCCATTATAATTATTAGTGGATTACGACTATTATACAGTTTTTGATAAAGAAGGTACTTAGCTATTCCAAGAGACATCTGACGTAATCCCGAACTTTTACTTAACGTGAAAGTTGTAACGCCTTAATTCTCATGAAATGGAATAATACCTTTGAAGGTATTTTTTTAAATTGCAGTTCGATTTTTTAAATGACTGGAGACTCGCTTCTTGATAGAACTCCACATGAGTTATAATATTTTTCTCTAACTTCTGTATCTCTTTTCTATCTGTGAATTTTGAGATTTATTGGAGTCAGATATAAATCTAAAGAAACAATAGTTGAATTATCAACCACTTAATTTAGAGTGTTAATCATTCTTTGAGATTTTCTGAAAACAGCAGTGAGCGGCAAATTAGAAATGATTCTGTCGTCTACCGAATAATAAAAGAAGCTTTGTTAACTTATTTTCGCGAAAGGAAGCTCCACTCAAAGCCAGTCCTTTAATGCGTCCTTCTGCTTGACGGCAGTCCCCACTCCAACTTGACGTCACAGTCTCAGGGAGGGTACTGGAATCTCGTTCTCAGTTTCGGTCAAGTTTTGAGAAGTGCTTTATCTGGTCCTCTTGAGGAGAGATGTATTTACGGTAGAACTTCGCCCTCCTTAAATCTTTCAACTCACCACCCAACTAAAATACCAGATGCTTTTCGCAGTCTTATATGTAGGTATCTCTCAATATTTCAAAACCTTATTCATTCGTTACACAGCATAGATTTATTAGTGTGGAAGTAAGCATTAATTTCGAAATATGATACTTGTATTCCATAGTTAACTAGTGCCTTGAGAGTTTGTATTAATGTTTTCTTTCAAATACTTGCAACAAGCACTCACAGAAGAGAATTATCATTCTTGAACCACCCTCATTTCTGTTGATGCCTTACCTTCTGACGCCTTATGAGTCTTAAGTAACGAAGTTCATTAATCAAAACGGTATTAGAGCTTCGTATTTTCACATTGGAGTATTTGGATGAAACGGTAATGATGAGACAAGAAAGTTATCTTCTACAGCAAAAAGCACAATTTTACGCGTAAAATATGCTTATCCACATCTACATCTAAATCTAAATGGGATACTCTGCAAATCACATTTAAGTGCCTGGCAGAGGTTTCATCGAACTACCTTTATACTATTCATCTCCTATTCCATTCTCGAATAGCACTCGGAAAGAAAGAACATCTGAATCTCTCAGTTCGAGCTCTGATTTCTTGTATTTTATTCTGATGATCATTTCTACTTATGTAGGTGGGATTCAACAATATATTTTCGCATTCGGAGAAGAATGTTGGTTATTGGAGTTTCGTAAGTAGACCACGCCGCAGCGATAACCGCCGTTTTTATTATAATTCCCAATCCAGGTCCTGTATCATTTCCGTGATGCTGTCTCCCCTGTATCGTGACAATAGAACACGAGCTGCCCTTCTTTGGACTCTTTCGATGTCCTTCGTCACACCCACCTGATAAGGATCCCACACTGGGCACCAGTACTCCAAATGAGGTCGGACAAGCGCAGTGTTTGCAGTCTCTTTAATAGTTCTGTTGCATCGTTTAAGCATTCTGCCGATAAAACGCAGTCTCTGATTCGCCTCTCCTACGACATTATCTACGTGTTCTTTCCAGTTTAAGTCTGATGTAATAGTAATTCCTAGGAGTTTACGGCCTTCGCATTCGATTGCTTTATCTTACCGGTTTACCGGTTTTGTTTTCTTACTTATGTGTAAGACTTCACACTTCCCATTATTTAGAGTCAATTGCCAATTTTTACACCATACTGATATCTTATTTAAATCGTTCTGCAGTTGATTTTGATCTTTCGATGACTTTACTAGACGATAAATGACGGTGTCATCTGCAAACAACCTAAGACAGATGCTCAGATTTTCTCCTAAACCGTTTATGTAGGTAAGGAACGGCCGAGGACCAATAACACTACCCTGTGGAACGCCGGATATCACCTGTGTTTTAGTCGATGCCTTACTATCGATTACTACAAACTGTGTCCTCTCTGACAGGAAGTCCCCTATCCAGTCACAAATATTGATGCATATCCAATAACGAAGCAATTCGACGAAACTGTTATATGTGAGGTTCGGTGTCAAAAGCCTTCTGGAAATCAAGAAATATGGAATCAATTTGAGAACCTTTGTCGATAGCACTCATCACTTCGTGTGGGTAAAGAGCTAGTTCTGTTTCACTGGAACGATATTTTCTAAATCCGTGATGACCTTGTGTCAGTAGATTTGTCTGTTCGAGATAATTCATAATATTTGAATGCAGGATATGTTCCAAAGCCCTACTAGAAATTGACCTTAGTGAAATAGGCCTGTAGTTTAGTGGATTACTCCAACTGCCTTTCTTCAATATCGGTGTGACCTGTGCAACTGTGCAATCTTTTGGTACAGATCGTTCGTTGTATATGGCTGTTAAGTAAGGAGCTATCGCATCAGCATAATTACATAGAAATCTATAGTGCTAATTGTTGAAGCAGTGTAAATGGGGTTCGTTAAATAACTAAATTTACAGATTAATAGCTCCCTTAGAACTGAGATGCAAGCTGTAGTCTCCACGGGTAACAATGCAGGCACTGATTTTGATATGCATTCGATGATGCACATGGCGAATACTGTCTTGGGTACATTATTCCATATCTCCCGTGCCTGTTCAAGTCCTTCTGCTGAATTCCTCGGGGATTACAGGTTTCAATACTGGCTCGTTGACCAGTGCTCGAATTTCACAGCTGAGCTTTTTGCTCTCTATCAGGCTGTACTTATATACCTGCCGCCACCGCCATCCTTTCCGTATCATCTGCTCTGACTTTCGCAATGCCTTTGAGACTCTTAAACACCTATGCGGTCTATCCTGTCGGTACCGAAACAACGCTCCCATGTTCGCTTCCTGTCGGTACCTGGCCACGTACGTATGCCTGTAAAAGAGGCTGCTGATGCTACAGGCAAGGTGCAACCCAGTTACCATCTGTCCCTTCAAACTGTATTCAAGGAGCTACATGCCAACTCTTTTTATTGTCGTGGCACAGTTTGTGGTCCTAGATTAATGCCAAAAAGCTTAGAAGCATAAATCGATACCAACGGCTTAGAAGACATCCTCATGCCCCTCTCGGCGAGAGGTCATCTTGACGCGGCTGCGGATCGGACATTGCCAGTTCGGCCACCACCACTTGCTGACTGGTGAGCCACACCATTGTGTTCCTGTGGTCGCACCATGACGGTGAAACTTGTTTTAATGTCCTGCCATAATTTCAGTCTGGATCCGTGTTGCATTTAATCTGTCGTACGCTCTAGAGGAAATTTTAGCTGACGATGCACGAGCAGGTGATCGAGGTTTACATAGTGTACACAAGACTAAATTATCGAAGGACAATTAATTCGTCCTCTTGATATATTTTATCCTATGTTTTTAGCAATATCCTGGTATCATCCTCATTGGGAGTTGTCTTAACTCCCAGACTTTTTAGTAAATCCATGTTCGAATTCGGGCGCTTATGACATGAGCAGTTGTACGCCATAAAAAAGGTCCTTCTGCAAGAGTTGAAGGTTGACGAGTCACATGTGTCAGTTGTCTTCACTCAATATCCCACACGTGATAGATTGCAGAGCACGTAGAGTTCCACGGGGAAAGTATCGGCCATTGTTATGTTATAACAACAAACCATCTTCCTCTTGTAGTTCCGACAAGAGTATAGAACACTCTGCACGTTACGAGTGCTGCTTATCTTCCCTTCAACAAACACAGAAGATGAACAAGAGTTTCTGCTCACTGCACCCCAAACCATAATTCATTGGGTCGGACCATAATGTCATGAAAGATTGTACTCTTCGAGAGAGCGGTTACAAAGTCTACGTCGTACGCACAAACGACCTCCAGTTGCTTGCAGAGAGAATCTACTTTCATCGCTAACAACCACGGCCCGCCATTACGTATTCCAAGTGTTCTCCTAACGGCGGCAGTTGAGCTTTGTACGTTGATAATGTGGCATTACTGGCAGAAGAGTCCTTGCCGTTGTCCCACTACTTGTAGCTGGCTGGAAACATTTCGTGTTGACACTCTTGATCTCACAAACCCTGCTTACTTTGATTTGGTAGTTGTACGATGTGTCACTGCTGTCCTTGTAGTAGGGGCTATAAGAATAATTTCAACGTACATCATTTTTTTCGGATTTACTATGACTTCTATGTGTATACTTAACGTATTGATAAAAGGTGGTTGTACAAGAGTGTCAAACATTTATGTTATGCTGTTATTAGATGTATCATCCCAAATCCAGAAAACTGCATTTCAGTGGGGCTATTTAGATAGTGGCCGGGGCTATTTGAATAGGGTAGATTATCAGCAGATACACAACTAAATCACGTGGAAGGTTAGTTGAAAATACGCAATTTCTCTTTAATACCTATATCCTCTAATTACAATAATAATTACAACAGTAATTTTATGTTAATGGAAAGTAACTTTAATGAAATGTTTCTGTTCTGGAAAATCACCTTTCAGCGTCCACAGTGAAACTGTTTACGATCTCTGGCACGACAGAGTATTCATGATAGCAGGTGGTACACTTTCGCATTGTATCCATTCACATTTATCTTGATCTGCAACGCGTTTCATTTTCCTGCCACGATACACATTCCAATTCCGTCGCCTCATCTTTAGAATCTCTTGCAAGCACATCGTCGACAAGTTTAGGTAAGAGATTACTGTCGCCAATAACTTTATATATTTCGTCTTGGTAACATCGGTACAAACTTACCTATGACACTCCATATGTTTTTCGGCTTCTAATAGTGATATTCTTTTCATCGCTGCTTCAACTGCCTCCTCGTCCCATTCCACTCTGCCTCCATTCCGTTTATAAGTCCTTACCGTCTGAAGAAAAGGAAGGAAAAATATATTAAAATAGCATTAAAAAACAAAAAAAAATTTGTAAATGCACTTTGATTATGGGATAATCAGTTTTCCACCACTACTCATAAAGCCCCGTTCTTCGTTATTCGAGTAACACAAAGTACACTTAAACGCTGTGGTGGAGTAGTTCTCCATTGCACTAACATATGGTAGTACAAGTCACCAATGTGGCACAGGGAGGTCTCAGTAAGATGCCTCAACTTATTTCCTGGCTTTCATCTCCTATAAAACGCAGGAAATCCTTAGCGAATACCATATCATTTTGACGAAATTATTCCCAATTGAAATTTTTTAACAGCTACACTGTATTAGGCGTAGATATTTTACTAAAATGGTGACACATGAAAATCTGTGCCGGGCCGGGGGCCGAACTCGGGTTTCCCGCTTTTCGCGAGTGGTCGCTTTAACCACTAGGCTACCCGAAGGCGACTCCAGGACCGACGGAAATTTCCATATGCCACACTAACTACGTATGTGAGAGCCAATTACATTCATGATCCATCCCTTAGCACTCGCAGCCTGTACTGCATTCCCGCACCAGGGAGAATGGAAACAACGAAGCATTACCCTACGTTGTTGTTGTCATTGCCTCGCTTTGGAATTTCTAATATTCCATTCATTTGACATGAAAATCTGTGCAGGCCCGGCACAGATTTTCATGAGTCACCATTTTGGTAAAACATCTACGCCTAATACAGTGTAGCTGTTAAAAAATCTCAATTGCGAATAATTTCGTCAGAATTATTAGACCACTGCAATTTGTCAAATGAATGGAATAATACGTCAGTTTTAATAACCGTGCAATAACCTCTTGTGAGCCACTTACCTTATACCCTTTAAACTTCTTAAGTTACAAGAAGTAGACGTGTTCAGTGGGTAGACAAAATCTCCAAAGTCTCCACTTTGCTGTTGTTGCGTCGCACGCGCTAAAGCTTACATTTATTCGTATAGCCTCTCTATTCACTTAGCCCCACTCTATCCTACTCTACGCTACGATTGTGTTTGCGTGGTCGTCTAAAATCTCGTCTATTGGTGTGAGAATGTTCACGTGACCAAATGAAACAATCTGATTAAAGTTACAGAACAAGCATTCAATTAAAATTTGAGGTGCGGCCGGGAATCGAAGCCGCCCCTCCATGCTCAAGAGCCAGAGGTCTTAACCACTAGACCACGGGACACTGGCGATTAAGGCTCCTCGGAATAGTCTATTCTAAAAAATTAGGAAACAATAAAGTTTTGTGTAGAGCAAAATATTGAAGCATGTGCCTGCCAGCTTAAACTCAATGATGATTATCTTATAATTGTAACAGTATATAGGCCCCCTTCAGGAAACTTCCAGTTATTTCTGGAAATCTTGGAGGCCTTGTTGTGCTGCCAGATAGGGGAAAGCAAATTATTATTTATGGTGATATCAATGTAGATTCACTGAATGAGTGTAATAGGAAGAAAGACATGGAAGTCTTACATGGCTCATTCAATCTGATATTCGTTATTGATTTTCCTACTCGGGTAACATAAAGCCTTTAATATTTTATTAAAATCAGTTCTTTGTCTAATGCACTCTATTAGCAATAAAAAGGATATCAAAATTCAGTATTTATACTTCAGCAAATTTCAGTTCATATAACTATACTACACAGTTAAATTATTTTTTAATCTACGTCAAATAAACTACAAAAAAACTTGTACAATACGTCTACTGATATTAACAGGTACTAGTGTATCTAAAGATGAATCCATTTTTTGTTGCACGAAACCATAAAAGTTGATTGTTACTAAACGTTACAAACTTGCCCTCGCTGGCCTCTCTGACTTGTCATGGAATAGTATGATACAGATGGTGAACTAGTGTTGTTGGCGTTCCATGTTTCCTCTGCGCCAGCCAAAGTTGTGTAGTAGTTGGCTGTTGGGAACAGGGTGACCAAACTGCTAAGGGCAATAGTCCCCCGTTGGGGAGGGAAAGAAGGGAGGATAGGAAAGGAGGATTAGGAAAGGGAAATGTAGTACAGGTACGAAAAACGGAATACAGACTGCATTAGCTTGGGGCCCCACGCTCGCCAAGCATGTACTCATGAAAGAACCCCTGGGAGGAAAGTTGTATAACAGTAATCTGACTTGCGGTTGTGGAAATTCTGTGTAACATGCAAAGTCAACGTGAACCAAGTCCGTTATGGGTTATCTAGGATTGGAACTCAGATTTCGGGACTAGTGAAAGTATTCGACTTAAAATGTTCAACTGTGTCTAGCGTGGTTTTAATGAAGTATAGCACAAGGAGCCTTATAAAGGTGCCACTGTTGACGCACTGTTGTGCAACATGTGAAAATGGGACGAAGCCCGCCAAGGACTAGGGGTAGCAGGTTAAACAGAGCCTTCCATTATTTAATTGTAATTAATTAGATAGTTGCGTCAATTAGTAAGTGGAACGCGTAAGATGCTGTTAATGGGACACCGAAACAAGAAGATTCACTAAAATTAAATAAATAAATAAATCTAAAAAAATGATTGCTACTATCGGAGCGCCCATTCTTGAAAACTTCCCAGAAGCAGCCCAACTTCCATAGGAAAGCTGTTATTTTCTATCTATATAAATGATCTGATGGACAAAGTAACTTTTAATTTGCGGCTGTTTTCTGATGATGCTGTGGTGAATGGGAGGGTGTCGTCTTTAACTGACTGTAATAGCATACAGGATGACTTAGACAAAATTTCTAGTTGGTACGAAGAATGGCAGCTAGCTCTCAATGTAGAAAAAATTAAGGTGATGCGCGTGAGTAGAAAAACCAATCCATTAATGTTCGAATACAGCATTAGTAGTGAGCTTCTTGATGCAGTCGCGTCGTTCAGATATCTAGGCGTAACATTGCAGAGCGATATGAAATGGAACGAACATGTAAGGACAGTTGTAAGGCGGAGAGCCGACTTCGGTTTATTGGGAGAATTTTGGGAAGATGAACTTCATCTGTAAAGGAGAACGCGTATAGAACTCCTGTACGACCACGTCTTGAGTTTTGCACAAGTGTTTGGGACCCGCAGCATATCATTTTAAAGGAAGAAACAGAAGCAGTTCAGAGGCGAGCAGCTAGATTCCTTACTGGTAGATACGACCAATGCGCGAGTGTCACGCAAATGTTCCGTGAACTCAAATGGGGTTCGCTGGAGGAAAGACGACGTTCTTTTCGAGAAATTGTTTTGAGGAAATGTAGAGGGCCGGAACATGAAGCTGAGTGTAGAACTATCTTCCTGCCGCTTACTTACATTTCACGTAAAGATCACAAAGACAAGCTAAAAGAATTTAGGGCGCGTACGGAGGCATATAGTTATTCATTTTTCCCTCGTGCTATTTAGAAGTGGAAAAGGAAAGGAAATGCCTAGTAGTGCAGTGTACCCTCCGCCATGCATCTTACGGTGGATTGCGGAGTATGTATGTAGATGTAGATCCAGTAATGTGCAGGCACTGAAATCGTCCACATCGCTTTGCTGTTGTCACCAGGGGCTGACACGAGATTAGTGGCGGAATGATATGATCGGCCCCAGATATGTATGGTTTTTATTATTACCTTTACCCGCAGTACATCTGTCAACTTCCTAATATTGAACTGCAGCTTCATAGCAAATTATTTTATTGTTGAACAATTTTTGCTTAATGAACTGTTTTATAAGGAGTGAGCTGCGTGAAGAGAATCTACAGGCAGATTTAGGAGACAATCTGAATAGCTCCCTTCGCCGATGATGCTGTCGTTTATCGGTTAGTGAAGTCAACAGAGGAGCGATTTAGAGAAAATTCCTACATGGTGCGAAAATTGGCAATTAACACTAAATAAAGAAAAGTGTGAAGTAATACACATCACCACTAAAAGAAATCCGCTGAACTTCAATTACGCGTTAAATCAGTCAAATATTAAGGTCGTAAATTCTACCAAATGCCTAGGAGTTCCAATTACGAACAACTTTGACTGGAGCGAACACATAGAAAATATAGTAGGGAAGGCGTACCAAAGGTTACGTTTTATTCGCAGAACGCTTCGAAGATTCACCAGCTGCACCAAAGAGACGGCCTACATCACATTTGTGCGTCATCTCCTGGAGTACTGTTGCCCCTTGTGGGACCCTCACCAGGTGGGACTGACGGAAGACATTGAGAACGTTCAGAGAAGGGCAGCTCGTTTTGTTTTATCACGTCACAGAAAGCGTCACAGAAATGTTGCACGAATTGGGGTGTAAATCATTAAAAGAAAGGCGTTATTCATTGCGACGTGATCTGTTTGCGAAGTTTCAATCACCAAGTTTTACTTCTGAATGTGAAGATATTTTGCTAGCACCCACCTACTTAGGGAGACATGACCATCCTAATAAAATAAGAGAAATCAGATCGAAAACTGAACGATTTAGGTGTTCTCCCAGCGCGCTTTTAGACAATGGAACGGTAGAGAAAAGTTATGAAAGTGGTTAATGAACCCTCTTCCAGGCACTTAAATGTGATTTGCAGAGTATCTATGTAGATGTAGATGAAAATTGCTACAAATACAGGCGAAACGAGCAAAGATTACTGCAGAAGACGAAGGATGTAGGTATAAGAAATACTAACGAGAGAAGGACATTCCCGCGCAGTGAGACTAGCCATCAGCAAAAGAAACATTCCAGAATGAAACTTTCACTCGGCAGCGGAGTGTGCGCTGATATGAAACTTCCTGGCAGATTAAAATTGTGTGCCGGAACCGGGACTCGAACCTGGCACCTTTGCCTTTCGCGGGCAAGCGCACTACTGACTGTGCTATCCCGACACGACTCACCATGCCGCCTCACTACTTTACTTCCGCCAGCACCTCGCCTCCTACTTTCCAAACTTCACAGAAGCTCTCCTGCGAACCATGCAAGACTAGCACTCCTGGAAGGAAGGATATGGTATTCCTTCAAATCGTCTTGATTGCAAATTTTTTATTAGTTAATGACGCGTTTCGCCCTTTAGCAGGGCATCTTCAGATTATCTGCGTGACAGAATTTTCACAACATTACAAGGCGGAATTACAAACGGTTATAATGATACATGGGCTTATTTTGTGTTAATGCGCTCTCCGTGTTGTGACACCGTAAGTTGTTATTGCGGTGTTTCTATTTTCCTGGAATGCTTTTTGGTTTTCCTTGTGGCTCTACAAATGTTCGGGTAACAACGAATTACAATTGAAACATACTCGGTAAAGATGTGAGAAACATAAAACCGATTTTTAAGATTACCTTAATCGAAGCGGTGGTCTCTGATGATACAAGATAAGCCCATGTTTACAATTGCGCTCACGGGCGGTGGGCGGGCGTGGTGTGCTGCTCCGCCGACTTGTACAGACTAAGGGAATGGGGGTAGGGAGTGACATAGGAAGACGATGTATAAGACGGGACGGGTGAAATCTAGCTATCTGAATACAAATTTAACGAAAGGGAGGTTATTAAGCAGGGCAGAAGTTTATAACTTATGTTGGTATTTGTAAATGAGAGGAATTTTATTTGAACAGAGACATCATAATATCTAGGAATGTTTTATCTTTGCATGCCAACTGAACGCTTAGGAGGTGTGGGTGTCCTCCTAAACGATCATATTTATTCTAACTGATTGCTGTTGTACACCATGGATTGAAAATCATTTTGAAATGATATGGTGGAGACATGGATTAGCCACAGCCCAAGGGATGTTTCCAGAATGAAACTTTCACTCTGCAGCGGAGTGTGCGCTGATATGAAACTTCCTGGCAGATTAAAATTGTGTGCCGGAACCGGGACTCGAACCTGGGACCTTTGCCTTTAGGAGGCGAGGTACTGGCGGAAGTAAAGTTGTGAGGCGGCATCGTGAGTCGTGTCGGGATAGCACGGACGGTAGAGCGCTTGCCCGCGAAATGCAAAGGTCCCAGGTTCGAGTCCCGGTTCCGGCAAACACTTTCAAACTGCCAGGAAGTTTCAAAAGAAACATTGTCGACACGTTTGGTAACGCGCCATCCTTTTTTTTATGCAGAGGAGAATTACCAGCGTCTGCTGCTGAAGAAACAGTCGCTCGGAGCGCTTAAACTGTTGACAGCGGCGCCCGCCTAAGCCGGCGGCGGCTAATTGTGCCTGGCGCGGCGCTATAAAGTCTCGGAGCGGCGGCTCGGCTGATGTGTTTGGAGGGCCGTCGCCTCCTGTAAACAGCGCCGGCGATTGGCAGGCGCCGGCTGATCCCCTGCTGCTCCTGCTGCTGCCCGCTGAATATTCATGCCGCGCCGCGCGCCGCAGTCTTATCTCAGCCCCACCTGCTGCCATACTTAAAGCCAGTTATCTGCTGAACAGCTGCATTAAAATACATCGACGTTCTGAGCGTTGGTATGTGTCACTTATTTTCAGGGTGTATTTTTAACAGATTTAATTGAGGGACTTTGGTGAAAGGCCTCGCGAACGATCGTGTGGTCTATGGCATCATGCTACGGAGCACACTGGGCGCCAATTCCTGTCGGAGGTTAGAGTCCTCTCGCTGGCATATATAATATGGTGTTTCACTAAGTGTGTTTGCCTCTGTAACTTATAAAATAATAGGTGACGGGAAATTTTAATGCGGTAGGTCAACACAAAAAAGTTACACTTTCTGCGGAGCTATGAACATAGTTTATTGTATCATTTTCCAAAGAGTTACAGCACAAAGATACAATGTTTAATGGAACAATAGTTTTTCCTATCGTGCATTGGATTCTTTGAAACCAGCTGCCTCGAAATCAATTTAAACTACATTCCTATCACTGTTAGTTTGGGAGCTACAACTCTTCAAAGTTTCCGGGGCAGATACCACAAGCGCTGGGCATAAAGCAATGCGCCTTCTTAATGTGGTGCGGCCGAGTTGTAACGTGCCGGTGTCACGGAGCGAGAAGCTTCCTCGATGCGCTGTTAGACTGCCGACAGTCGCCGCACACGGCCGTATACTCGACAGTTGGAGCCACACAAACAACCGGGGCTCAATATACCATATGATGATGGCATACACGAACAACGAGTACGTTGACATGTTGCTGATGCTCGGCGAGTGCCGACACGATGCCACTGAAGCAGCCAAGGCGTATGCCGTAAGATATCCTAGGTGAAGAGCCCCGGCAGCCATTACGTTCTTACGTGCCGAACAATGACTTCGGGAAACAGGCAGCTTAGTAATGCGCCACAGTATAGGCAGTACTTTTGCCAAGGCTACGCAGATGATCTTGTCATAGTAATACTTGGCAAATTTGCTGACACAGTGAAGAATATGACACAAGGTGCACTGGACATTGTGCAAGACTGGTGCAGAAAACAGGATCTGGGGGTTAGTCCTAAGAAGACTGTTGTTGTACCATTCACAAGGAAACATATCCAACACTCAAGTTGGAATCTAAAGCTTTTCAATGGCGCACTACCTGTGAAGGGGACAGTGAAATATCTAGGGGTTACCCTAGATGAGAAACTGACATGGAACCTTCACATTAGGAATATTTGCTCCAAGGCAAAAGATACCTTAGTAAGTACCAGGAAAGCTTGTGGCAAAAATTGGGGCCTGAGCCCCAAGGGTATGCACTGGATATACACCACAGTGATTAGACCCAGGATCACGGTCGTGCATTGGAAGAAGGTACATCTACATCTACATCTACATGGGATACTCTGCAAATCACATTTAAGTGCCTGGCAGAGGGTTCATCGAACCACAATTATACTATTTATCTCCCATTCCATTCTCGAATAGCGCGCGGGAAGAAAGAACACCTGAATCTCTCTGTTCGAGCTCTGATTTCTCTTATTTTATTCTGATGATCATTTCTACCTATGTAAGTGGGAGTCAACAATATATTTTCGCATTCGGAGGAGAATGTTGGCGATTGGAGTTTCGCAAGTAACCCACGCCTCAGCGATAAGCGCCGTTGTTGTAATGATTCCCATCCCAGATCCTGTATCATTTCCGTAACGCTGTCTCCCCTGTATCGTGACAATACGAAACGAGCTGCCCTTCTTTGGACTCTTTCGATGTCCTCCGTCAAACCCACCTGATAAGGATCCCACACTGGGCTGCAATACTCCAAAAATGGACGGACAAGCGCAGTGTATGCAGTTTCTTTAGTAGTTCTGTTGCATCTTTTAAGGATTCTGCCAATAAAACGCAGTCTCTGGTTCGCCTTTCCCACGATATTATCTACGTGTTCTTTCCAGTTTAAGTCTGAAGTAATAGTGATTCCTAGGTATTTTGTGGAGTTTACGGCGTTCGCATTTGATTGATTTATGTTGTAAACAAAGTTTAACGGATTTCTTTTCGTACACATGTGGACGACTTCACACTTCTCATTATTTAGAGTCAATTGCCAATTTTTACACCATACTGATATCTTATTCAGATCGTTCTGCAGTTGGTTTTGATCTTCAGATGATTTTACTAGACGGTAAATGACGGCGTCATCTGCAAACAACCTAAGAGAGCTACTTAGATTTTCCCCTAAATCGTTTATGTAAATAAGGAATAGCAGAGGACCAATAACACTACCTTGTGGAACGCCCGATATCACCTCTGTTTTAGTCGATGCCTTACCATCGATTACTACGAACTGTGTCCTCTCTGACAAGAAATCCCCTATCCAATTGCAAATTTGGGGCGATATACCATAACCACGCAATTTGATTAAAAGCCGTTTGTGAGGTACGGTGTCAAAAGCTTTCTGGAAATCAAGAAATACGGAATCGATTTGCGAACCTTTGTCGATAGCACCCATCACTTCGTGTGAATATAGAGCTAGTTGTGTTTCGCATGAACGATATTTTCTAAATCCGTGTTGACCTTGGGTCAATAGATCGTTCTGTTCGAGATAATTCATAATATTTGAATACAGGATATGTTCCAAAACCCTGCTGCAAATTGACGTCAATGAAATAGGCCTGTAGTTTAGTGGGTTACTCCTACTGCCTTTCTTGAATATAGGTGTGACCTGTGCAACTTTCCAATCTTTTGGTACAGATCCTTCTATGAGAGAGCGGTTGTATATGACTGTTAAGTAAGGAGCTATCGCTTCAGCATAATCAGATAGAAATCTAATGGGTATACAATCCGGACCAGAAGACTTGTTCTTATTAAGTGATTTTAGTTGCTGCACTACTCCGATGATATCTACTTCTATGTTACTCATTACGGCATCTGTTCGTAATTCGAAATCTGGAATATTGGTTTCGTCTTCTTTAGTGAATGAGTTTCTAAAAGCTAAGTTTAGTAACTCTGCTTTAATAGCGCTGTCATCGGCAGGATCGCCATTACTATCACGTAGTGAAGGTATTGTTTGTGACTTTCCCCGAGTATATTTAACATATGACCAAAATCTCTTTGGGTTTTCAGTCAAATTACGAGAAAGAGTTTCGTTGTGATAAATGTTGTAGGCATCTCGCATTGAAATCCTCGCTAAATTTCGAGCTTCTGAGTACAATCGCAAATCCTGGGGATTTCGTGTTCGTTTAAATTTAGTATGCCTTTTCCTTTGCTTTTGCAACAGTGTCCTAACCTGTTTTGTGTACCAAGGGGGATCGCCTCCTTCTTTTATTAATTTATTAGGTATAAAACTTTCAATTGCTGTCGATACCACTTCTTTGAATTTGAGCCACATCTGGTCTACACCTACGTTTAGTGTTAGAAACGAGTGGAAGCTGTCTTTCAAGAAGCAATGTATTTTGTTTCTATCTGCTTTCCTGAACAAATATACTTTGCGTTTATTTTTGGTAACTTTGGGACTTTCGATATTCAATTTCGCTACTACAGCTCTGTGTTCACTAATACCTGTATCCGTTTTGATGCTCATTATGAGCTCAGGATTATTTGTTGCTAAGAGATCAAGTGTGTTTTCACATCCATTTACAATTCTAGTTGGCTCGTGAACTAATTGTTCGAAGTAATTCTCAGAGAATGCGTTGAGTACAATTTCGGACGATGTTTTATGCCTACCTCCTGATTTGAAAATATAATTTCGCCAACAGATCGAGGGTAAATTAAAATCACCACCTACTATTATCGTGTGAGTCGGGTACGTTTTTGTAATTAGACTCAGGTTTTCTTTGAACCTTTCTGCTATTGTATCGTCAGAGTCGGGAGGCCGGTAAAAGGAACCGATTATTAACTTCTTACGATTTTCGGGTACAACCTCTACCCATAATAGCTCGCACGAACTATCAACTTCAACTTCGCTACATGAAATACTACTTTTGACGGCGACAAACACGCCCCCACCTATTTTGTTTAATCTATCCTTTCTGAATACCGTTAGATCTTTTGAAAATACTTCTTCTGAACTTATTTCCGGCTTGAGCCAACTTTCGCTGCCTATAATGATGTGTGTTTCGGTGCTTTCTATTAACGCTTGCAGTTCTGGAACTTTCCCGACACAGCTACGACAATTTACAACTGTTATACCGATAGTTTCCGGATCTACATTTCTCCTGTGATCCACCTGAACCCTTTGAGATTGCCCATTTTCTATTTCCCCGAAGCTCTTTATCCTAAAAAACCGCCCAGTCCACGCCACACAGCCCCCGCTACCCGTGTAGCCGCTTCCTGCGTGTAGTGGACTCCTGACCTATTCAGCGGAACCCGGAAACCCACCACCCGATGGCGCAAGTCAAGGAATCTGCAGCCTACACCGTCGCAGAACCGTCTGAGCCTCTGATTCAGACCCTCCACTCGGCTCTGTATCAGAGGTCCACAGTCGGTCCTGTCAACTATGCTGCAGATGGTGAGCTCTGCTTTCATCTTGCAAGCAAGACTGACAGTCTTTACCACTTCAGTTAGCCGCTCGAAACCTGAGAGTATCTCTTCAGATCCGAAACGACACACATCATTGGTACCGACGTGAGCCACCACCTGCAGTTGGCTGCACCCCGTACCCTTCATGGCATCCGGGAGGACCCGTTCCACATCTGGAATGACTCCACCCGGGATGCACACGGAGTGCACGTTGGCCTTCTTCCCCTCCTTGGCAGCCATCTCTCTAAGGGGCTCCATCACCCGCCTAACGTTGGAGCTCCCAACTACAAGTAAACCCACCCTCTGTGAAAGCCCGGATCTTGCAGGCTGGGTGGTGACAGGGTGAGAGACACCATCCGACTCAGGAACGTCGTCCTGAGCAGACAGCGCCTCAAACCTGTTCGCAAGACGAACCGGGGAGGCCTCACGATCGGTCCCCCGGAATGTCTTGCGCCTCCTGCCACGCACTGGAGCAACTTCCCACGCAACCACGGGTGGGATGTCTGCCTCACTGCTAGCAGTTTCGGGGCATGTCGCTGCCGCAGGCCGATCGGTGGAGACGACGGGAGTCCGTTCGGTCCCCACCGCCGGCCAACAACAACGACGCCCATCGATCGCAGCTTCCAACTGTGCAACCGAGGTTAACACAGCTTGAAGCTGAGAGCGAAGTGTCACCAGCTCAGAACAGCAGGTTGCTGCTAAGGAGCTTGGTAAGGTGCAGAGACTAGCCTGCTTAGCCATAACAGGCGGAATTAGCAGCACAGCAACTGCTGGGATGGAAACCATGCTGGATATGCCCCCATTACACCTTTGGGTCAAGATGGAGGCAGCAGCTGGTGCCTACAGACTCAAAACTGGTAACAACTGGAACTCTTTGGGATATCCAGAATCACACACAAAAATAGTGAGTGAGGTAAATATAGGAAAGGTTGGGGAAATGCCAGCCGACTATATTATAACCCCATACTGCTTCAACAAGACTTCCAGTATAACAATTGGAAGTAGGGAGCAGTGGGAGAAAATAGTTCGACACCGTACGGGGGATATTGTCTGGTTCACTGACGGGTCAAAATCAGACCTAGGCGTTGGGGCCGTGGTGTACGGGGTGCAGCCAAGACTAGAAGGCGTCATCTCTCTAGGGAAACTGGCCTCAGTATTCCAGGCAGAAATCACTGCCATCAGGGCATGTGTGGAGGAGAATTTGCGTAGGTGTTACAAAGATCGTAGCATCTATGTCTATTGAGACAGCCAGGCAGCCCTGAGATCACTGGCAGCTCCTGCAACAATGTCTAAAATTGTTGCAGAATGTCACAGGGTTCTGGTGGAGCTAGGGGAAAGCAATAGAGTAAACCTATTGTGGGTCCCTGGCCACTCGGGGATCAGTGGCAACGAACATGCCGACAGATTAGCCAGGATGGGGGCAGAGGCTCCATTTATTGGACCGGAACCTGTCCTGACAATCACCAAGGCAATGATCAAATTGGAGCTACGTAACTGGCTCAGAAGAGAGCACGTAGAATATTGGACCAAAGTCCATCAACAAAAACATGGCAAGGTAATGATGCCAAAGCCATGTTTTAAAAGAAGCTCTGCAATCCTGGACCTGATCAGGAGAGAGATTAGACTCATGGTTGGATTGCTGACAGGCCATGGGAATTTCAAAAAACACCTACATACAATGGGAATAACAGAAGAGGACCCTAAATGTAGAATCTGTGATGACGGTGATGAAACTGCAGCACATCTAATCTTCGAATGCATTGCATTGGAGAGTAAAAGGCACAGAACATTTGGGACAACCAGACCCGAAGAAATTGTGTCTAATAAAGAACTGCTAAAGGGACTCCTTGCACTGTTCAAGGGCATTGGTTGGCTTTTCTAGATATACAGGGAGCAATACCGCACAATAAACTTAGTTTCGGTGCGGGCAGTGGCGGGTTGGACCAAGACTGTTTTGGCTTCCCTGAAAATATCAAATCAAATCGAATCAATGCGCCACAGTAACAGACGAAGACCTGCAAGAAGTGAGGAGACGGAAGTGTTTGTTTTAGCTGCACTACACCACGATCCTCATGTCAGCTTACGAGCCGTTGCTGCAGTCGCTGGCGTCAGTCTCACATCCGTTTGGCGTATAGTACACGGCCACAGGTTTCACCCGTACTGCATGTCACTGACCCAGGAGCTGCATGGGAACGATTTCCGTGCAAGAGTGACATTCTATGAGTGGGCCATGCGTAATTACAAAGTGTTATGTTCTCTGATGAGTTCACGTTCACAAATTATGGTGCAGTGAATCGCCATAACATGCACTACTGGGCTGCAGACAATCCTCGGTGGGTACGACCTGTCGACCGTCAACGTTGATGGTATATTAACTCTAGAAGAATCTCTTCTCACCTGCTCTTTTCAGAACCACTTCGTTTGTTACCTTGTCGATCCATTTTATTTTGAGCATGCCTCTATAGCACCACATTTCAAAAGAATTTAGCGTCTGGTATTCCTATGTCCAGAGAGTCCATGTTTCACACCCGTAGCATGCCACACTCAACAGACATGATTTCAAAAATCTTTTCCTGATTTCAAAGCTGGTGCTCTTAGATCTACACCTACATGGGATACGCTGCAAATCACACTTAAGTGTCTGGCAGAGGCTTCATCGACCCTACTTCTCTAATAGCGCGCGGGAAGAAAGATCACCTGAGTCTCTCCGTTCGACGTCTGATTTCTCGTAGTTTATTCTGATGATCTTTTCTACCTATGTAAGTGAGAGTCAACAATATATTTCTGCATTCGGAGGAGAATGTTGGCGATTGGAGTTTCTTAAGTAGCCCACACTGATGTTTTTCTTCTTAGCAGCCTTTGTTTGATAAATTCTGATTCTCACGTCTGCCTTGCTCCTTCCATCTCTGGTAATCTTACTGCCCCAAATAAGTAAATTTATTAATTTGTTCAAGCTGTTGATTTCCTACATGAACTTGGACATTTGCTTTACCTTATTGTCGTATACCATTACTTTTATTTTTCATTTATTAATTCTCATATTCTTCACCCATAACTTAATCCATTCTATTCAGAAAGGCTACAAGATCTTCACTTTCATGTATGACAGCTATATCATCGGCATATCTTATCTATTCGTTGGCTGTGAATTGCTAGACCTGTCTGTGAATTTTCCTTTACTATTTTAAGCGCCTCTTCAATGTATAGATTAAAGATAACCGGAGATAGTGCACAACCTTGTCGGACTCCTTTCCGTATCTGCACCGCCACTTGGTTTATCGCCCACGGATAACCGCTGTCTCGATTTTATACAGATCCCATAACATTTTTCTATCCCTATACTCTATTGCTACTTTTTTGAGTACCTCAAACATTTTATCCCATTTATATTATCAAAGGCTTTCTGTACATCTACGAAAGCTATGTACTTTGTCAGGTTCGTATCTAGTGGTTTCTCTATTATAAGTTAAGAGCAAATATTGCTTCTCTGGTCCCTCTATCTTTTCCAGAACCCAAACTGATCTTCGGAGAGTGTAGCTTCGACTTTTTTTCTATGCGTCTTAGGATAACCCGTAGCATTTGCCTGTTTTTGGAATGGGATATTACAAAGAAAACGTATATCGTCCCCTTCTGGCCAAAATGAGTACGATAAAGTTTTATATGATCTTTTCTTTCATCTACATGATCCTATATTCAGACTGCACTTCTTTGTACGAGGATTTTAGCTTAAATCGTGGCAACACTCCTGTGGAGACAATATGCAATGGAATCTATTGTTATCGGTGGTAACACACGTTGTTGACATACCTGCCGTACCTCCGAGCAAATGGACTCGCCCGTCGCATGTTCCCGGCGTGCGCACAATCGAGGGAAACACAGTCACTTGTGAGCGAGCGGACTAACGTACGGTATGTTATCAATACACGAACAACGAAAGTGGATCAAGAATGAATGTCCCAGAGGTCATACAACATGACAGTGTAATCAAGGTATTCGAGAGGCGTGCGGGAAATCAGAATTGCTGTACAGAACAGTAGCAAGTGTAACATGACAATCCTCTTCCTCACAGTTAATAAGACTATCAAAAGCAATTAATATGTTCGGTGCGCTATGAACACCGAAAAACATTCGTTTTCAGTTGAAACTTACATTTAAACCATAATCTGCGACCCTTAGCAAAACAATTAAATTTACTTGGCGTACTTGATATTACGTGATGTTATATATATGGATAAGTTGACTTCCACTTTTTAGCCATCTTCAATTTAGTTTAGAAGTTCACCTATTAAAAATATACTAAAACTCGCTAAAACTCTGAAATGACCTCAATGAGATCGGTAAAATGAGATAAGAACAGGGTGACTGAAGTATAGCAACATTACAATAGGATATTAGGACATGCTACTTAGTTACAATAGGTAGGCAAATACAGATATACACAGGGCATTTCGCAATGCAGTTTTAACAAACTGGTGAGTGTAAACGATCGAACATTGAATATCGTCATATCACGAAACTTTAGTGGGATATTTGAAACGTGTATTGTACAGCAGTAGGAAGTGGTTGACTCATTTTCACTTCAGTAGTTTTCCTTCTGCACACAATGGCACGCTGAACTAACACTCTTTGATCCGTAGGTCAGGCATATCTCAGAGCCGAGGTCAGTCACCAGGTAATTGTAACGGAAAGTCCCTTAACCAGAATAACCGCCTGCCGTCACCAATCTTGACGTCTTCCTCTGGGGGCTATGCGCTAATAACCAAGTCGTGGAACGTCCACACAAATCCATTCTGGTGTGCGTTAAATCCATTGTGTGGGCAACAGGAGCAGAAACAGTTCTCGAGCTTTTAGCACATTTCTACAGAATCTAACAATTTAAGAATAGAGAGTGGGATATTAGAAAGTCAGATAAGACATTGTGTACCGAAGCTTTCACTGAAGTAGCCAGGCCACTGATTCTATTTACGTTATTTGACTTGAAGCTGATTTGTCGATAAAAATTGTGATTGCTGTATTCTTCCTTCTCACTCAGTCTTCCACCCTCACAGAAAGTGTGAAATATTTTAAGTGACATTTTTCCCATTTCAGAATGTAGTTTCCTAATATTTAAGTAGTCACAGTTTCATCTTCTAGAATCTCTCAAATTTTTAAAAGACCTCCATAAAACCCGTAACCAAATACACAAACGTAATTCTGATGAGGTTAAGATTTCTAGCAATTTAGCGCTGAAACTTGCTGCATAGGAATGAAACTTCGGAGGGACTACGAGTAAAGAGATCAGACTGAAAAACGCGTTGGAACAGCTGACCTTAAGTACTGTGGTGAAAATTGGATAATTGACAGAGAATGTGAAATGGTCATTTTCTAATAAATGTTCATGATCATAAAACTGTATGGAACGTTTCAACGGAGAAAAGCGGAAAAAGTGAAACATATGACTAGTGTGCAGTGGTTTTCCCCACCATACCGCTTGGTTAGATGTGAATGAAATGCCAAGACTGGTAGTATTTTAAGCATAAATTTGGAAGACTCGTCTCTTGAGTTTTTCTGCAGAACGCCATTAGCAGGAGGTGGATGATATCAGCATAATGTGAGTAGGTCACATAGGTTTGTCCTTACCCATCTACCTTTTTCACAAAATATATATGACAGTTCAGCGTTATGTGGGTCGCCTATAATTTTAGAGAGTGCAGTGTGTTGCGCGAGGTGTGACACACTCTTGGTTACGGCTTGTGTCGTCATATAACAATTTTGTAACACAATTTCACTTAGATTGGCCACTTATTCATCGCCGGGCAGGCCAACATTTAATTTCTTTAACGGCGTCGTAAATCAAACATGGCGTTAAATGCACCTGGCTAAGCGACTGTCGTATATTAGACTGCGAAAACTTTAGTCACAGGTAAAAGCTACGAGCGCGATCTCTCTCTCTCTCTCTCTCTCTCTCTCCGTCTCTCTCTCTCTCTCTCTCTCTCTCTCTCTATCTCTCTCTCACACACACACACACACTCACACACACACACACACACACAGTCCTCGGAAGAACAGAGGCGGAGCGCTCTAGGAAGAAAGCAAGAAATCATTTTCTGCTTGAATTCGGGTACAACAGCTGTTTCAATCTATTTTAAAATCATTAGATGAATTACAATGTTAGGCTGACGAAACATTGTCCTGCATTACCCTTCATTTATGTTGTTTTTGTGGTCTTTAGTCCGCAGACTGGATTGAAGCAGCTCTCCACCCTATCCTGTCCTGTGCAAGCCTCTTCATCTGGGAATATGTACGGCAACCTACATCGTTTTGAATCTGCTTACTGTATTCTTCCCTCGGTCTCCCTCTACTATTTTTACCCCACACACTTCCTTCTAATGCTAAGTTGACGATTCCTTGATGTCTTAGAATGTGTCCCACCAATCTGTCCCTTCTCTTAGTCAGGATATGACAGAAACTCCTTTTCTCCTCTATTCTGTTAAGTACCTCCTCGTTAGTTACATTATCTACCTGAAGTCTCCCATACAGTGCTACTCCAGACAAATATCTTCAGAAAGGACTGACATTTAAACTAATATGAAGGAAGTGGGATACCAACAGCCGTATGTTTGATAGAAATATTTATTGTTTCACTACCAGTATCGCACTTTTCATTGAGGTAAATTTTCTTTTCAGAATTCTGTCCCTTCCGCTGATGTTTCTAGTCAACTGTCATCTTTGAGTAACCTATATAATAAAATTTAAGGAACATTGTACAATAACATTACTTTCTTGAAATACGCATTTTTTAAAATTAGTACTTACCTCACATACAGACCACGTAGCTGATAAATGAAAAACGAAATAACAGGTTACTTGCTCAGTCATACTTATATATAAAGCAGAGTATTCGTGTGCTTATTTGTGTGTGTACGTATTACATAAAAACCTACGGTTTTCCTCCAGTCTGTATGAAATTTTGCACACGTAAGCTTCATTCCATGAGGACGGTCGCCGTAAGGATCACGTACAACGCACAGTTCATATGACGTCATAAACAATGAGATACGGGAAAAACTGCTGCGTTACTCGACAATGCTGCACATTTCCTCCTAAGCTACTGGACCGATTTCAACCAAATTTGGCACACATATTCCTTACAATGAGATACAAAATTTGTAATGGTAAGAACCACAGCTTCAGGAGATATGACGTCGTAAAGAATAGCTGTTGCAAGAAACTGCCACATAATGCGACGAGACCAATGTAGTAGATGAGAACGAGATAACTTAGCGACTTGCAAGAAATTTAAAACATAATATTTTCAAACCTTTATTGGACTTTATTTCGCTAAGAACCAAAGCATAATAATGAAAGAAAAAGTTTCTCGTTTACGTTACAATTTTAATTTCTACACTAGAAATTGTAGCCGCAGGAAATTTTACAGACAATATACACACATACAGCAGAATATACTTTCGAAATTGTATCACAGTACGAGAGATATGAGCAGATAAACAATGTTCATGGAAAGAAAAAAATAAGAAATTTTAAGGTACTTAACTGCGGGGTCGTCAGTCCCTAAAATTACAAGCCACTAATAAACTAACTTATACTAAAGAGGGCAAAAGAAAAAAAAAAACCATGCGCGAGTGGGAGGACTCGAACATCCGACGCGGGAGGCCGCGAGATTCACTACTTGGCGCTCCACACCGCTCGGCTACTCCCACGCAGCACCAAGTTTTCAAAAATGTTCAAATGTTTGTTAAGCTTATGGGACTTAACTACGGGGTCATCAGTCCCTAAACTAACAAACTACTTATGAACTACTTACGAACTAGGACGGCACAAATATCCATGCCCGAGGGGGGATTCGAACCCCCGATCGTAGTGGCCGTGCAGACCGCGACTGGAGCGCCTCAGTCCCCTCGGCCACCGCGGCTGGCGCACCAAGTTTTAATCTATTGTTTCTTAACGTCTAATTGTATTCGCTTCACATTTTAGAGACATACAGCACTTATATAAATGAATATAAACCTGAAAAATTATAAAATTGTACAACATATAACTCAATAAGTATGAGATGTAAGAATGTATATGGTATTTGTGTTTTGATTACTATCTTTCTTTATTTAGATACTGCACTTAGAATTTTGTACATTATGCAAGACAGCCTTATGAGGCACGTCCAGAAAGTAAGGTCCTTTGGTAATAAAATGAAATTGTACACAGATACAGAAGAAATTTTTATTGTACAAAGTTCTACCACTCTTAAACTACTTTTCCACATAACTGCCGAAATTTTGCAGGCATTTGTCATAGCGTGGCACCAGGTTTTGTATAACTTCTTCATAGAAATTTAGGGAAAGTCCATAGCGAGAGCACTAGTTGTAAACCTACGGTTTTCCTGGATCTTGTCATCAATCGCGTGAACCAGTTCTTCTGTAACCAAAGGTGGACGCCCACTTCGTTCTTCATCGTGCTCATCACTACGCCCACCATTGAACTAGCGGACCCATCTTCTCACCATCGAATCACTCATCGCACTTGGTCCGTAAGCATCGCAAATTTGCCGATAAATTTCATTTGGTTTCACTTTCCTTGCATTCAGAAAAGCGAATCACCGACCTGATTTCACAGGCGGTGGGATTTTCAATCAACGCCGACATTTCAAACAAGCACAACAAAGCGTACGTAACTGACAGCGATCTCCAAATGGCGCACGTCGTTCTCCTTGATACACATCGTCTACAACGCATGTGCGGAACTGCAATCGCAGCGCTGCAGCGGAGATAAATTGAAACGGACCTTACTTTCTGGGCGCGCCTCATATATATATATATATATATATATATATATATATATTAAAACAAGGAGACGGACAGAGAGAGTTGGGATAGGAGTAGTTCTATCTCAAGACAGGAATAAATGAATAAATACCCTGGCAACGCCGGGTGTTCAGCTAGTTTTAAATAAGACTTAATAACAGTGGTAGAAAAGTGTTAATATTGTGATATCACTTGGCCAGCGGCCATCCACTGGGGAGAAAAGCGCTCTTAAAGGGTGGTATACGAAATTTAGAGACTAGCAGGTGGCGGCAAATGAAAGGAGATAAAGTGAATGAGGTGGTTGATGAAACGGCGAGTAGCGCTTTTCAGGCCGGGCCGCGGAACATCAGCGGCGGCACTTCAAAGGCCCCCCAGAGGCCGGCAGTTAAACAGAGATGGCCCGAGTGCGTGCGCCAAATGAGGGCGCGCCATCAGATCCGCGGACAAGGAGATTGCCACTCTACCCCCCCCCCCCTCCCACGGTTATGTTACTGTGGCGAGGGTCGACAGCAGCAGCGGTGCCGCTGTTGGCGGCCAAGGTGCAACAGACAGCCTATACTTTCACTTGTCAAGTTTCATGTCACGTTTTGGCCCACTTTAGGTTACGGTAGTAACACTAAAAGTGGGCCTTTGCGATCGTCTTTTGACAGCTCGAAATTTAAATGAAAATAACGGCTTAACTATTCATCTGACACGAAAATTGAATAACCGAATTTTTAGAAGAGAACATTCTCTACAACTTTGCTCTCACATGTTTTTTTCATATATCGTAGCGTTTCAAAGATATTTGCAAAAATAACGGCGATTTTGGGATGTATGTCTGTCTGTCTGTCCGTCCGTCCGTCTGTCTGTCTGTCCGTAACGTGTTCCCACATTTTAAGACGAACCGTTCAACCGATCAGCACCAAATTTTACAGACATGATTGTAGGCTGCCAGAGACCAGAACCTCCCTTTTTCAAATTTTTCGGACAAAAAATACGGTAGCAATACAAAAAAGCCGTTTGTAATATAATTGTAGTTGCAAACGAACCATTCATCTGACACGAAAATTGAATAATCTAATTGGTATAGGAGAAAATTCTCTACAACTTAGCTCCCTTATGTTTTTTTTTCATATCTCGTATCGTTTGAGACATATTTGCAAAAATAACGGAGATTTGACACCCTCCATTGAATTAACGAAAACCAACCGTTCGGAGATGTCACGTGACATTCCTCGCCCAGAACTCTCTCTGGCATACGCCATCTTGCGTTGCGTATTTGATGATTTTCTTATTGTAACTTACACGTTCTCATTTCAAAGCAATGGCGCACTGAAGAATTAACAAAAACGCATCGTTCTACGTACGATAAATGATAATATAGTGTCTACAAATGCCACATTAGAATCAGTTAACAACGGCCATCCATAATATGAGATTACAGACGTTATCTTTTGATTGATAGCCGTAGCGTAGTGACAAGGCGTAGGACTATGACGATAAACGTTGGTGGTTCGTAACCCGCCACTAGCATTTTTTTTCCTAAAAGGGTTTCATACAGTCTTATTAATTAATTTTTTATGATTTAGATTATTATATAGTCCAAAATGTTTTCAAAAACTTATAAAACTACAAATCTAAAGTGGGCCGTAAAACACGTCAGTGCGATTTTTTGAAACAATTTTGTTCCACTTTTCTGATAACAGTACTCTTTTAATATACATATAGAAACAGTCTAGAGTGCAATGATTGTTATTTATAACAACTATTATCGGTCATTTTCTGGGCTACGTTTAGAGCAACATACATTAGTGTCAACATTAGCATAAGTTAATACAGAGATATAAAATAAAACTGTTAATATTTTATTATCCCTTATTAAATTTAGTCATTCTTGGCACTAATGTATCTACATCTACATTGCATACACTGCAAATCCCATATAAAAACCTGGCTGAGGGTTTATTGGACTACCTTTACACTATTTATCTCCTATTCCATTCTCGAATAGCGCGCGGGAAGAAAGAACACCCAAATCTCTCCGTTCGAGCTCTGTTTTCTCGTATTTTCTTCTGATGATCATTTCTACCTATGTAAGTGGGAGTCAACAATATATTTTCGCATTCGGAGAGAATGTTGGCGATTGTAGTTTCGTAAGTAGCCCACGCCGCAGCGATAAGCGCCGTTGTTGTAATGATTCCCATCCCAGATCCTGTATCATTTCCGTAACGCTGTCTCCCATGTATAGTAACAATACGAAACGAGCTGTCCTTCTCTGGACTGTTTCGATGTCCTCCAACAAATCCACCTGATAAGGATCCCACACTGGGCAGCGATACTCCAAGAATGGACGGACAAGCGTAGTGTATGCAGTTTCTTTTGTAGTTCAGTTGCATCTTTTAAGGGTTCTGTCAATAAAACGCAGTCTCAGGTTGGCCTTTTCCACGACATTGCCTACGTGTTCTTTGCAGTTTATGTCTGAAGTAATAGAAATTCCTAGGTATTTTGTGGAGTTTACGGCCTTCACTTTTGATTGATTTTTCTTGTAAACAAAGTTGAACGGATTTCTTTTCGTACTCATGTGGACGACTTCACACTTCTCATTATTTAGAATCAATTGCCAATTTCTACACCAGAATGATATCTTATTCAGTTGCTTGAAGGTCTTATAATTGTAACTAAGCTACATTTCAGAGTTGCAGTCCTGAAGATGGACTATTTTATATATAAATTTAAATTTTTAAATTTCATATCGTGCCACTTAGCTGGTCTATTGACTCAACAACCCCCCTCCCCCGCTCGCTCGTTGCATAGGGAAAGCTAGTGTTTTATTAATAGCAACCTCCTCCTTTTCAAGCAATGCTGGTGTTTAAATTGACTGAGCGTTCTTATGCAAGCTCAAATATGAGAAATTTGTTGGTAGAGCAGACGGAACACCGTTCATTCTTTTTTGAAAATGAACACACAGAACAGATGAATATGAACACTAACGCACAGTAAATACTAAAGAGATTGTAAGAAAATCACTCTATTATAATAAACAGAATCGCTAACTTCGGGTCACGAAACACTGTAGCTAACACTCGTAGCTCATTACAGAAAGAGCAAAATATATTTGCTAATAATGAATTGATAGTTATATTCAGTGAGATGAATTTTCTTTTCAGAATTTTGCCCCTTTCTCTGATTTTACTAGTCTACTGTCATTTCTGAGTAACCTATATTATGTAATTTAACAAACACTGTTCACTAATATTACTCTCTTAAAGAACGCAGTTTGTGGTGCAAACAGTTTTTATTGATATATACCACATTAAAAAGACAACGCTGATAAATGGAAAAGTAAATAACAGAACGCTTGCTCAATCATTAAATATAAGACTTAATAAAAACTGTAGAAAAGTATTGATATTGTGGTATTACTTGGCTGGCGTCCATACGCATGTCATTGACTACCCGAAAGCACGACATTTTCGCGAATAAGGCCAAATATTTTTGTCAAGTAATAATGCTACTCTCGTTGCTGGTTCCAGAATCTGTTATAAATTCGAAGATGGAAAAAAATAATATATATATATATATATATATATATATATATATATATATATATATATATATATAAGCTCTTCTTTGGTTTGTGACCTTCTTTGCCGCAATTGCAGTTATAAAAATTTTATAGGTTAGACTGCCGTCTTTTGCAACTAGTAATTAATGTAAATCAGACCAGATGTGTTTCGCTATATTATTCTACTGTACAAGAAATAGTTTTGGGTTTACATTTTCTGTCTAATCACAGAAAGAATTTTGTATGCTAAACTATATGAAATCAATCACTACAGAAAGGCACCTTGCAGTTGCCGTGCACCAGTAGAGCTTTTATCATAATGTTTTTAGAATTTAATGATACATGCAGACACTGGCGCCTATGATATAAGACAACTGTCCGGTAGGAAGCATTAGTCATCTTCTATCGGAGGGTTCCTCATTGTCTATTATATGTTAACGACGTAAGAGGTTGTTCTATACTTAGAATAAAACTGAAGGGTCATGCAGTAAATAAGGGACGTTACAATTGTGGTGCTGGGAAAACCTTAACTCATTAATAGGAACGAAGATCCTTCACGGGGCTCACGTATCTTTCACGTGCTGAAATTAAGAAACGAAATGAATTTGTGCTTCATTTAAACGTTTAAAATTGACACAAGCTAATACGGGTAAAGTTTGCTCGCCGTCCTGTGACATAAAGCTGATTATTAGAAGGTATGCTTGTAATCCTCGTTTTTAGAGAACAATCTAAGTTGATACCATTGGCTTTTTTGTACACGGTACTTTTTAATGTGGTAGAAAGAGCACCTGTAGGGCATTACCTCCAAATTATAAACTTTCATGAAGCTTTCAAGTATTTCAACAGAATCCATCCCTCTTTCGCAACGTCGCGCTCTCTCTCCATCTCCTTTCCTCTAATGTCCTCCACTCTCTAGTCTCTCTCTACCTCTCCCTTTCTGTGTTTATGAGTGTAACAAAGAGATGCGACAGCATGTGAAATAAATGTGGCAGCTTTCAAAGCGGCTATATTTTGGCTTGAGATAAGCGGATTTAGAATCCGTCCACAATGTATCGTAAATATTTTCGCATTTAGTCCGATAACTGGAAAACAACCAGAATTTTCTCTAGAAAATGTGCGTCCGTTATTCGATTCACAAATGTATTTTACGGTCGAAAAATATTCTGTGTAAAGATACTTTAAACTGCTAATAATTGCTTTCGTCGTTAAAATGCAATTGATACGAATACAGGACTGAAATAATGCTATGCTGCAATGACAAAAAAATACAGAAGGGAGGAGAAGATAACTTATCACTGCTCTGAAGACAATATTAACTATGGAGTCCAGATATCATAATAGGGCAGAAACAATTTTTTATTAAAATAACGCACAACTAATATGAAAAGTCACTTGTACCGTTACGTATAAAATCTTAGTAGTAGGCTTAAAATACTATATTTTTCATACAACTAGATAATTAAAAATAATTATTGTCGTATAGATACTCAGTCATGAGTCATTCTGGTTACGTCATTTCGTCGCAAACGTCGCTGGAAGATATCGCCAGTGTGTTAGAGTGGCTGATATGTCGGTCTCTGAAGTGAAAGGACTGCCGTGCTGTGTGTGGCGCCACTTTACGACGCGTGTGGTGGCTCGTGATGGAGGTTCGAGTCTTCTGTCTGCATCGTTGTGAGTGTTGTTCTGAGGATACTTCAGTTTAAATAAATTGTTAGTCTAGTGACACAAGACCACGCCAATTTGGTCCCTCAGGTGTGCAAAAGTTTGATTTGGAGGGTCTTGGATTCGAGTCCCACCACGTTTATACATTTTAATTTGTAAATAGTGTTCCGAAGCGGCGTGGCCAAGCGCATTGAGGCCCTATGCTGCGATTGCTGCGATGCGCAAAGCCATTCACCTTGGGGGGTTCGAATCCCCACTCGGGCATCAATGTTTGTGCTATCTTTAGTGTATAAGCTAGTTCATAAGTAGTTTGTAGGTTTAGGGGTTGATGACCCCGCAGTTAAGTCCCATAACCTTTACAAACGTTTGAACATTTGTAAATAGTGTTCTATCATCTCATAGGTTTTGGAGAACTAATGTTAATGAATTTTCCTTTAGCGTATATATACTTTGTAAATCTCCGGCCGGAGTTAGTTAAAAATTAAATGTTACATGTATGTAGACTTACAAACTACTTTAAATTACGCCAAGGACGACACACACGCTCACGCGCGCGCGCACTCACACGCACGCACACACACACACACACACACACACATACACATACACACACACGCGCGCCCGTAGGAAGACTCTTAAACTCCTACGAGAGCAGCTGCATGTTCAGTAACGTGGCGCTCCAGACCTCACTCTTATTTCCGCACGGCAAGAGTGAATTCATTCTATGCTCTTTTGCTAACTTCGGATCATTAGCACTCTACTCAGAACGGGGACTACTATCATGCCACGAAAAAGACTTTGTTTACGTGGTGAGAAGCCAGAAACATACTGCTCTGAGTGTAAACGTTGCAGGCTTAAGGAGAGGAGATGAAGCAGACGACACCAAGGAATGGTCAAATGATTGTAAATATACAGGGCGTTTCACTAAGTGTGTTTGCCTCTGTAACTTATAAAATAATAGGCGACGGGAAATTTTAATGCAGTAGGTCAACACAAGAAATGTTACACTTTCTGCGGAGCTATTAACATACCTGAATGTATCATTTTTCAAAGAGTTACAGCACAAAGATATAATTTTCTAAAGGGAACAATAGTTTTTTTTCTATCGTGCATTGGATTCGTTGAAGCCAGCTATGTCCAAATCAATTTAAACTACATTCCTATCACTGTTAGTTTGGGAGCTACAACCCTTCAAAGTTTAGGTGGCAGAGGCTACGACAGCGTAGCTCACTGGCTGGTGGTCATAAGACAGTGGGCCGTGCCCCAGGGGATAGCCACTCGGCCAGTCAGCTACGCTATCGCAGCCTCTGCCCCCGGAATTTTGAAGGGTTGTAGCTCCCAAACTAACAGTGATAGGAATGTTGTTTAAATTGATTTGGACGCAGCTGGTTTAAACGAATCCGATACACGATAGAAAAAACTATTGTTCCATTTAAAAATTGTATCTTTGTGGTGGAACTCTTTGGAAAATGATACAATAAACTATGTTCATAGCTCCGCAGAAAGTGTAACATTTCTTGTGTTGACCTACCGCATTAAAATTTCCCGTCGCCTATTATTTTATAAGTTACAGAGGTAAACACACTAAGTGAAACACCCTGTATATGACTTATACTGAGGTTATCAGTCACTAGACTTACAAACTACTTAAACTAACTTAAGGACACCACACGTGCCCATGCCTAAGGGAGGACTCGAAGCTAGGACTGCGGCAACCGTGCGCTCCGCTGAAAGGCACCTTAAAACGTTCGGCCATTCCACTGCGGCAACTCGACGCCAAAGTTTGTCTACACGTGAAACATCCTTTAGTGATATCTGGTGATAAAGGACAAGACCGAAACAAGTGGTTAAAGGAATAGGATCGTATCTCTGAAGTCAACAACTGGGACAAGACAGTACGACTGGTAAACGTATATTTCTAATTCTACATCTACATCTAAATGCATACTCCGCAATCCACCGTAAGGTGCGTGGCGGAGGCTACACTGTACCACTACTAGGCATTTCTTTTCCTATTCCACTCCCAAATACGACGAGGAAGAAAGGAATGCCTATATGCCTCCGTACGAGCCCCAATTTCTCTTATCTTCTCTTTGTGATCACTACGCGAAATGTACGTAGGCAGCAGCAAGATCGTACTACACTCAGCTGTAAATTCCGGCCCTCTAAATTTCCTCAACAGAAATTCATAAAAAGAACGTCGTCTTTCTTCCAGCGATCCCCAATTTAGTTGCTGGAGCATTTCCGTGACATTCGCGCATTGGTCGAACCTACCAGTAACAAACCTAGCTACTCGCCTCTGAACTGCTTCTATGTCTTACTTTAAGCTGATCTGCTGCGGGTCCCAAACACTTGAGAAATACTCAAGACGTGGTCATACAAGCGTTTTATACGCGGTATCCTTTACAGGTGAAGTACATCTTCCCAAAATTCTCCCAATAAACCGAAGTCGGCTGTCCACCTTACTCACAACAGCTGTCCTTACATGTTCGTTCCGCCAAGCATTGGTACAAAAAAGAGGACACACTTGCAAGGAAGGCAGTGTTCCTTAAGGAACTCGTGAAATTATTTGCCCAGCCCAGTCAATGGTATGCTTCTATTCCAAAATCCTTATATATAACCTTTTTTTTTTTTTTTTTTCAGCATCTCCTGTGTGGGGTTTCACTGATACCAGTTGCATACTTCTTTCTATTTATTCATTTTTCTAAAACCATGAAAAAGACGTAATTCCGGTACGCATAAGGTAAATTAAATGGGATAATAGGGTAAGTTCAAAATTTTCGTAAGATTCTGAGTTCTAATGTACAAACCCTGTCTATTTTCTGCAGGTACCAAGGGCGTTTGTATCTTAGCTTTGGTTGATTCCGTAGGTTTGATCTTGCCATCATAAGGAGAAATGATGACCATAGTAGAAATAGAGACATAAAGATTCTCACTCTAGTTCCTAAATTGTGCATGATAGTGAAGAGTGGGCGGAGGAAGAATTGCAAAGTTGTAAATATTTGTTTATAGTGCTGGTCTATTGAACAGAAAAATATTATCTTTTTTCCTTAAGCGAATTGCTTTTCATTCTTTACAAAGGCATCTTTGCTGACTGCTCTACATTTATTGTTGTCTCCGGTTGACTAACCACAGGCCACAATACATGTAGAGCATCTTCAAGAAAAGGGCCCTGCAAAGACCACAACCTATGTAGAACATTATCTAAAAAAAACTGCCACTGAAGATGCCTTGTACATGAAAGGGAAACGCGTACGTAAAAGAATGAAAAAATGTAGTTCGCAGTTGCATAGATGTACTCGTAAACAAATATTTTCATATTTGTACATGCAATTGAGGACAGCATCAAGTAACAATGTTAATTCGTAAGTGAGTTTACGAACCAGGTGAAAAGGCATGTGATAGATTTAGATACATAGAAAATGACGTCCGTCTCATTTCCTACTTATACAAATAAAAAACATGGTTATGCATGCTTCCTTTCAGTGTTCGCTATGCTTCTTATTCGTCCTTCAATTCCATTTTTGAGCCTCGGAGCCACAGCGAAGTGGGATGACGCAACTGCATTCAGTTCCTGAAAGAGCGTTTACAAATTCCCCTTGCACACATTGAATTTCGGTTATTCATGAATTAATTAATGAGTTTATTCTATTAAACAGGGTATCTTTCTCAGTACATCTAGAATTTTGCTTGCAGTTTGTATCTTAGGACGTTGCCACCGAATGGAATTTCAACCTTTCTGGTGTTCTATGTTAGGAAGGTAAGAGGAAGGAAAGTTAAGCTCCACCCGTGACGTCGACAACGGGGTTATTAGCTCGGATTTTTGGGTAAAGTTGGGGAACGAAATCGGTCGTACCCTTTCAAAGAAAACATCCTGACATGAAAGAACTCTGGATGTCCGGAGGTGGATTTGAACCACCGTTCTCCCAAATGAGAGTCCCGTGTGTTACCTCTGCGCCACCTCGCTTGGTTCTATATTACGCAAAAACTACATTTTGATGCACTTAATCGACCTCACGACATCAGCGTGCGTTGAAATCACTTTCGCCGTGATGGAGTAGCTGAGCGGTCTAAGGCGCCTCGCTGCGGAAAGCGCAGTTGCTCGCCGTCGGAGGTTCGAGTCCTCCCAAGGGCATGGGTGTGTGTGTGTGTTGTCCTTAGGTTAGTTTACCTTAGTTTAAGTATTTTGTAAGCTACAGACTGATGACCACGCAGTTTCGTCCGATAGATTTACAAACACTTGATCATTATTTTTAAATCACTTTCCAATTCCACAGTTAAACAATATTCGAAATACTGGGCATTATGCCAGCCTGATATGCAAAACAATGTTTATTTGGTTACCCGAATATGCATATTTCAAAACCTCTCTGACTACATAAGTGTTTTTACTGTCCATTCACAGATGTGACAATGAACGTACATTTCCTGTACTCAGATTTGCAAATCAGGCTTAAAAGTCGTATATCTAGTTTGGTTATTACCTTAGCTTTTCGCTTTATCGTAATGCAGCATACGTTTTTCAGCAGCATTGGATACCAAGTAATTGTGAACATCTTTGAGGAATTAACACTATTAGTTATTCGTGAAAATTCTGATGTGCATCAGTCTAAACACACCAAATTGATTTTTCACAACTAAGTAACTTGTTATTCATAACTGTTCACATACAATTATTTGGTGCCGATGACAACGCTGCCAATGAAGTATGTTGTGAAAATGTACCTATATCACAATACAATGTGGAACGCAGAGTTGTCGTAGCGAAACTGAATATCGGACTTTCCAAATACACCAAAATTAAAAGAAAATTTTATTTATTAAACAACGCAAATTGATATAACGTCGCGAGTCGTTGGACGGACTGAACGTGTTGCGCAGTGGTTAGCATCGCAGATCGCTGTGCTTGCGGTCCCCAGTTCAAATCCAGCCACGGACAGATAAATTTATTTCTTTATATTCTCTATTTCTGGAATGTCCTACATGTTTCTTATATTTGATGTATTTTTAAATTCCAGAAAATTCTTTCTATGTATAAATAGTGGAGCACTCCAAGCATAAGACAGTATGTTCTGAGTGTACGCTTGTGTTAGCAATAAACGTGTGACAATATGATTAATGCTTTCCTGAGTGATAATTTCCAGTCTTTCTAAACTAAGACTGTGATTGTAGATCAGATGAGTCTTACATTCAAAGAAATAATATCGACAACCATTGTCAGATTCATACCAAACAAATTAAGAAGAGAGGGGTCTGACCCGTCGTGGTACGCAAAACAGGTTAGATCACTGTTGCAGAAGCAAAGAAAAAACTATACAAAATTTAAACTAAAAAATCCCCAAGACCGGCAATCTTTTACTGAAACTAGACATTTAGCTCGAATTTCAATGAGATTAGCTGACAATAGACACCACAACGAAACTTTGTCACGTAATGTGGTGGAGAATCCTAAGAAATTCTGATCGTATGTAAAGCATACTAGCGACAAAACACAAACAATACCTTCACTACACGATAGAACTGGCAATGCTACTGATGACAGTTCTGCTAAAGCAGAATTGCTTAATGCAGCTTTCCGAAGACGAAGCAAATACTCCAGAATTCCTATCAAGAACAGTTTCCATCATGCGTAATTTAGAAGTAAATATCCGTGTAATATTAAAAAACTTAAATCACTTAACAAAAGTAAGTCTCCCAGTTCTAAATGTTTACCAATTAGGTTCTTTTCAGAGTTTGCTGATGTTATAGCCCCATACCTATCATATACAACCGCTCACTTAGGGAACGAAGCGTACCCAAAGAGTAGAAAGTTGCACAAGTTACTCCAATATTCAAGAAAGCAATAGGAGTGACCCGCAAAATTACAGGCCTATATCACTGACGTCGGTTTTTAGTAGGATGTTAGAACATATACTTACGGAAGTATAGTTTTTGTGAAACACAGCTCTCTCTTTACTCACATGATGTGATGAGTGCTATCGATAAGGGATGTCAAATAGATTCCGTATGTCTAGATTTCCGAAAGGCTTTAGATGTACCTCACAAGCGTCTTGCAATCAAATTGCTTGCTTCTGGAATATCGCTACAGTTGTGCCATTGGATTCGTAATTTTCTGTCAGAAAGGACATAGTACATTGTAACTGACGGTAAGTCTTCGAGTAGAACAGAACTGCAAAATTATTTACATGATATATCTGCATGGTGCAAAAATTGGCAATTGACCCTTAATAATGATAAGTATGAGGTTATCCATATGGCCACTAAAAGAAATCTGTTAAACTTCACATATACAATAAACCAGTCAAACATTGAGGCCGTGAATTCAATAAATACGTAGGAGTAACAATTACGAACAACTTTAATTGGAAAGAACACATAGAAGGTGAACCAATGACTACGTTTCATTGGCTGGACACTTAGAAAATGCAACAGTTCTACCAAAAGAAACTGCCTACACTGCACTTGTGCGTCCTATTTTGGAGTATTGCTGCGCATTGTGGGATCCACACATGGAGGAACTGACGGACAATTTAGAGAAAATTCAGAGATGGGCAGCTCGTTTTCTTTTATCGCGATATAGGGAAGAGTGTCACGGAAATGATGCACGAGTTGGGATGGAAATCATTAAAACTAAGGCATTATTTGTTGCAGCGTGATATGTTTGCGAAATTTCTTTCACCAGGTTTCTGTTCATAATGCGAACATATACTGTTAGCACCCAAGTACATAGGCAGACATGACCATCATAAAAAAATAAGGGAAATTAGATCGAAAACAGAAAGATTTTGGTATTCCTATCTCCCGTGAGCTATTAGAGAGGGAACTATAGAGAAGTATCATAGAAGTGGTTCGATGAACCCTCTGCCATGCACATCAATGTCATTTGCAGAGAAGCCATGAATATGTAGATGTAGGTGAACTAACGCAATAACCAATATATACTACTTTTAGAACCAATTTTCTCACCTGTATTAGTACTAAAATGTCATATTCACAGCTGTATATAATTGTAAAAGCCCAGTGATGATGTCGTCAGAGATGTGCTGAAATGTATTTGGGTAACAAGAAAGAAGTGTTTCGCGTATCAATGGAACCTCATACCCAATATTTTAACTGCAAATACGGATAGAGAAACCATCTGCAAGTCCGAAATATTAAGTGATACATGATATGTTCAAGTCGTTTTGCACAAGTAGTTTAATTTACCTCTGCTAAAGTGCGATGTATCTGTTTTTGGGAAGTACTCCTGCCTGTAACACCAGATGATAGTGATATCGCCAACAACATGGGACAGTTGTGTAGCGTGACAGAAAGCTGGACAAGAACAATGTATTTTTCTTATGTGCAAATCCATTTGGTTAAAAATCTTTCTTCATCTTAACCTTCGTTTTTGAACGCTAATCATGGTAAAGGACCAAATCCTTTTATAAATCTTTACGAGTACCTATGTTCCAAATAGAATGTTATTCAGAACAAAATATAAAGATAATGAATTATTGGCACAAATTGCAGGTCGCGGTGGAGTAGCCGAGCGGTGTAAGGCGCCTCGCTGCGGAGAGCGCGGTTGCTCACCGTCGAAGTTCGAGTAGTCCTCCCTGGGGCATGGGTGTGTGTGTTGTCCTTAGGTTAGTTTATCTTAGTTTAAATAGTTTGTAAGCTACGGACTGTTGAGCACTCGGTTTGGTCCGATAGATTTACAAACATTTGAATTTGATCACAAATTGTAGTAAATAGTGAAAGAGAAATCCGTCTCAAGTCATTTTATATAAGTTCAGAACTTGATTCCCCCTGTAATTAACTGTAACCTAGCTGTTCATATAGGATTATGAGCTTCGTTTTAATGCCAGAAATGCTGTCTCTTAACATGAAATGTAATCTCCATGTGAATAATTGCATTTTAGCTAAGACGATTAAAGTTTAGAATTTGCACGGATTTCTCTGCAGTGTAATAAAACGAGAGCTAACTACAATAAAGTTGAGTAAAACTAATTTATTTATGTAATGAAGTATCCATAAGCCGTTTATCTGTCGTACGACACCGAACAATTAGAGACACTGTACGCTTGTTCGGAAGCCGAATTTATGCCAAGAACTCCGTCAACCCTGGCATTAGCCTCGAATCCCACAGACACGTCATTACAAGTACAGCTAGATTTCTTGTCTCATCTTTGTGATCACTAAGCAAACACAAAGTGGGTATGGAACAAGTAGACAAATTGATAACACAGGGACTTTGGACGATAGTAGAACTTTGTAAGATGCAAACTGCACTGTAAAGGTTAATAATGATTAATAGTGACATACCGGATTACCGGATATAATAGTCTTCACAGTAGTAAACTCTGAAGCACAAATTCTGGTAGGTTGTAAAGGGTGGGCTACGTTAGACCTAAATTGAGCCGAAATTTCTGCATACGACCTAACGCTGCTCAGTGAGGTTAGATGAATATAAATTGAAGGTACCGTCTTTATCGCTGTGAGAAGTTGTTTATCATGTTGCGAAAATTACAATTGGAGGTTCCTGCGAGCTAGTGTGGATATGGACATACCTGAGGAGCGTATTAAATTCCGGTTTACCGACCTCTCGACTTAGATGATACAGTAATTTTTGAAAGCATTTTTTTGGAACAGCGACCTTAAAACTTTTAATACTTAAAATAAGACAGTCTAGACCGCAATTTGTTGCGTTTATTGCTGGCAACCGGTTTCGGTTCTATAGAAACACCTTCAGGCCTTTGGCACCTTGTTGGTGGACGGTAGCGGTGGCCGGAGCAGGCGTCAACTGATCAATAAGGTGTAAATGGAAGCTAACATCTGATAAAGTGTTGGGCATAATTGTTAAAAGTAAACAGCTGCAATAAAATTGTCTGTTATTGTGTTCTCTTTTATCCCCATTTTCGTTTTTTTTTAGTCAACTACTGAAGTCAATCAGGCTTTTTCTTTCAAAGCCTTTTTTTTCGAAATAGTTGTCTCGGTAAGGAATGTGCTGCATAAATGCTTCCCATATGTAAGAGGCAGAATCAATGTTACATTGAGAATAACTTGTTGTATCTCATCATCGGTAGCTTCATTCAGAGATTGTGAGATAATATTGTCAAAGAACTGGCTAATATTATGCATAACGGTAATTTGCCTTTTAGCTAGGCTTTAGTACGCTAGGAACAGAATTTCGAAACAATCGTTCTTAAAAACGCGGTATAATCCTTAAAGCACTCTTTTTGATACAATGAAATAATATTTTTGCTTTCGATTTTCGATTTATTTGTTTGTAGCTATGATTCGTTAACCCATTTCGTTGCCAGGATAGGAGCCCTAGGCGTTGTATATTCAAAATTGTAATTTATCTGCTTTATTCTAAAAAAGACAACTCGTTTTACCACGTATCACATTTTTGTGGCTGTAAAAATTTACTAACATAGACAAAAAGAAATGAAGTTCGTTAGCATATTGATATTTCCAAGACCAACAATGTGTTTGGAAAATTTGTTAAGGTGCAAGAAATTTCAAAATGTCCCCATCCTTTAATTCTATAAATTCTATATATTTATTTTATTTATTTATTTATTTAGCCTGATCAGATTAGGGCCATCAGGCCCTCTCTTACATCGGACCAGGGTTTTACACATAAAGTATTTCTTTACATGTGAGTTACCTATAACATAATAATGATTTTTACAGATGAACAGTTAATAACATTATTTATACAGGTTGATTACATGTAAAAGGATGTAACTAAAAGGTAATAACTTAACTCTTCATGTGTAATAACTTAACTCTAAATAGGATTGATACTAACAGTACCACTGAGACACCTTCTGCTGCTGCTGCTGGTGTAATAATAGAAGTAATAACATTTATATTAGCAGATACAATATTTACTTTTGAATATATCGAGACTGGTTAACGCATGGCGAATTTTGACAGAAGCTGTACCTGGCGAGAGCAATGGCATTTGAAGAATATCTGGGAGGAGGAATGGATGTGACTTACCTGGATCGTAGGGTAAAAAAGACTGGCGTCATTATTGCTTTAGCAGATAATCCATTAACTGTCGTTTGAAGCTGGCAGTGTTATTCAGTTCTCTGATATACTGAGGTAGATTGTTCCAGAGCCTGGTTCCTGCTACTGAAAAGGATTTTGAGAAACCGGCTGAGTGATGGATAGGGACAGAAAGGGTTTTGCTCTGACATGAACGAGTAGTTCTTTTATGTTGATCAGATAAGAGTGTTAAGGTCGAGGAAAGATATGAGGGACAGTGTACGTTGATAAGAGAGTAGAGGAAACAGAGTGTATGAAAATCTCTGCGCTTGTCAGCACGGAGCCAGGATAGTTGCTTATAAGATGGTGAAATGTGATCAAAGAGACGGATGTTGCATATATATCGAACGCAGGCATTCATGATTAGTTCCAGACGTCGTGAGCTTTCCCAAGAGAGACCTTGCAAGATAACATCACCGTAATCAATAATTGGAATTACAAGCGTTTGTATAAGTTTCTTTTTAAGATCGAGAGGAAAAAACTTCTTATATCTCTGTAGGGCATGAAGAGATGCTGATGCCTTCCTACACACTGCGGCTGTGTGCTCAGCCCAATTTAGTTTGTCGTCTATTATCACTCCCAGACTTTTTGCCGAGGGCGAAAAATAGATAGGTGTGTCATTTAATATTAATGGTGGTTGAGATTCGCGGTATTTGTGGTTAATGAGTCTACGATGACCTACCAGAATCGCTTGTGTTTTACTTGGATTGAGCTTTAATCCTATATTCTGTGCCCACTTTGATAGTGCACATAGGTCAGAATTAAAATTCCCGATTGCTGCCTTCAGGTTTTTTGGTTTTGCACTTAAATACAACTGGAGGTCATCGGCATACATGTGGTATTTACAAAAGGACAAGACCGATGATACGTCATTTACATACAATGAAAAGAGAAGTGGACCTAGCACCGAACCCTGTGGTACGCCTGATAGAACCTTTCTCCACTGTGACTTTTCGGTGCCGGACATGACGCATGTCTCTACTATGTCATAAAAGTACATGACTTTTACATTTCCAAACGAAATGTTGTTAAGTACCGGATTTTAATGAAACGTTGTGCAATACAAATATTTCGTAGTTCTTTGTATTTCACTTTCTTTTTGACACGTCTATTTAAGTCTGACAACCGTGTAACACTGAGCTCGACATTTACTTAACGATAGTCCAAAATGGTCAAATGTGTTTTATCTTACTGGATGTAACTGCTATTGACATACGTCCGTCCTACAAACTACTTAAACTCTATTACACTAAGGACAACACACACACACACACACACACACACACACACACACACACACACATGTCTGAGTGAGCGCTCGGGCTTAGGGCGGGAACAGCAACCCTGTCCGTAACATGACGCCTTGGACCTGCGACCATATCACACAGCAACAATAGCCCCTTTTAGTCTACTGCAAATCTCTCTTCCTTCCCTTTTTTAATGTGGTTTGTTCCTGCACAAAAACGTAAAAACCTTTAGCTTCACGTCATAAGTTTCTCCATTGACATAGTACCTAAATATTTAGGATTATTGACCTGCTTTTGTATTTTTCTGTGTGGTATCTGTAAAATAGAAAAGAATGGGGCAGCTTTATTGACTCAGTTTTTTTGTCCCCTCTGACCTAGCAAGCTAAGCTACTTCGTCGGCAACCATCTGACCGAGCGCGCTGAATCACCGTATCCGACAATTTCTAACCTCTGTCTAATACGCTCGTACATCGCAGACTAATGCACCGCCAATTAAGCTACGGCGAACAGCTGCGAGAGTAGTCCGTAAATCTCCTACCACAGGTGACAGTTTTCAACTACTAACATGACTTTTTTAGACATAATTCCTTGTACGAAGAACATGTTTTTGAAAATTTTCGGTGCCCAATTACTTTGATATGACAACGCTTCTGTTATAATAAAAAAAATCCAATACACAAAGCAACATGACGTAATCAAAGCTTGCTCCGGTGCGTGAGGCCCGCTCGCCGTCGGGGGTTCGAATCACCCTTCGGGCATGGATGTTTGTGTCGTCTTTAGTATAAGGTAGTTCATAAGTAGTTTGTATGTTTAGGGAGCCGGCCGCGGTGGCCGAGGGGACTGAGGCGCTCCAGTCACGGTCTGCACGGCCACTACGATCGGGGTTCGAATGCCCCTCGGGCATGGATATTTGTGCCGTCCTTAGTCTTAGCTAGTTCATAAGAAGTTTGTAAACTTAGGGACTGATGACCCCGTAGTTAAGTCCCATAAGTTCTACAAACATTTGACCATTTTAAGTTTAGGGACTGATGAAAATGTTGGTAAATCTATCGGACCAAAGTGCGTGGTCATCAGTCCGTAGCTTACAAACTACTTAAACTTAGGTAAACTAACCTAAGGACAACACACATACACCCATGCCCCAGGGAGGACCCAAACCTCCGACGGCGAGCAATCGCGCACTCCGCAGCGAGGCGCCTTAGACCGCTCGGCTACTCCACCGCGGCTAGGGACTGGTGACCCCGCAGTTAAGTCCCTTAGACTTTACAAACATTTGAACATTTTGACGTGTGCAAAACAGTGTTTTGGGCGAGGGATATCACGTGACTAATTTCCGGACGCCTAATGTACGCTACGCTTTCAGGCTACCGTCATTCGTAACCAGTACAGGCAAAGAATATAAACTTCGAATAAACTACAAATAAACAACCAAGGCAAGGCAAGTGATAATAATTTAAGAAAAAAAAAGATAATGTAAGTGTGGGACATATATTACAATAATACCAATAAATTTCAGGAATGCAGCCGCGCGAATTTAGTTTTTTTTTTTTTTTTTTTTTTTTTTTTTTTTTTTTTTTTTTTTTTTTTTCCAATATTTCGGCCAAGTAACGTCCGGCTATCTTCAGGGTGAGTCGCCAGACTGCCGCCAAGGTGCCAGGCGCGGCCTTATATGCCCCAGCACGGTGGCACTGCGCATGCGAGTCACACATGTTGGTCGGAGTCAAAGAGGAATGTACACTTACATGCGCGCGCCCCCGTGGTGAAAACAATCAGCTATTCGATTCGCCTATCGATGTACGTTCGGCGGCAGCAGCACTGTGACGACGTCTCTGCAGTTTCATTACATTTAGAGCCGGGTTCCATGCCTCTTCTAAATTACAACCATTGCTTTTATTTATTAAGTTTTCTTCTGGTAATCTAATTTCTATTGCTTTCTTATAAATGCAATCCCAGAAGGAGGACGTCGGTCTCAAAATTCTCATGTCACTGAAGTTCATAGAGTGACCTGTACTGATACAATGTTTTGCCACAGCTGACTTGTCTGGTTGTAACAAACGTGTGTATCTTAGGTGTTCAATGTACAATTCGTGAATATTGCGATTTGTCTGACCTATATAAGAGTTTTCACAGTGAATCTGGTATACACCTGCCCTACGTAATAACAAATCATCCTTCACAGAACCAGGTAGGGGTGAAATTTTCAAAGTGGTTCGGAAGATCATTTTAACAATATGTTTTTGAAGTATGCGTCTAATCTTCGACGAAAGAGCACCCACTCAAGGCAGGAACGATCTTGATATGAAGACACTGCTTTCTTCGTCTTGCAGCTGACGTATTTGCATACTAGGTTTCACTTTGAATGCTCTGCGAATTTATTTCTCGGTATATCTGTTTGCTTTGCAAATGTTCTTCAGCTGTTTCAATTCCTCCTGCACATTACGAGGTAAAACTTTACGACGCTTTTCGCTTGGCTCTAGTGCTAATGTTGGCAACAGATGAACAATTAAGTGTAGAACTGCGTTAATATTTTTCACGAACTGCAGAGTAAGAGTTGCTGCTGTACCTGCTCTATGCTTGACAGGTTCTTGTATGTACCCTTGTCCTTTCAGAAAAAAAAATTCTTTTTTAATTGAAGTTCTCAAGACCAAACATTTATTGGTCATCTGACTTGCCGCCATTAACCATGTACCAACATAACCACTGGATGCCGGCGAGAAGCGTAGAATTTAACCCATTACAATAAATATTTAAAGAGGTAGAGGATCAAAAAGGAGTATGTTTGTCTAGGCTATATATCAAATAATTTTGAATGTTTGTTAAAATACAGTCAGAGAAAAAATGCGTGTTGGGTGTCTAGATATTATCACAATAATAGAGTCGGCATCGTAGCTCTCATAAATTTATATTATTTACATTTTTATTATTTATGTCCTAAATGTTTCAAATGTTCAAATGTTTGTATAGCTTATGGGACTTAACTATGGGGTCATCAGTTCCTAAACTTACAAACTACTTATGAACTAACTAAGGCTGAGGACGGCACAAATATCCATGCCCGAGGGGGGATTCGAACCCTCGACCGTAGTGGCCGTGCAGACCGTGACTGGAGCGCCTCAGTCCCACTTTTTTTTTTTTTTATTCTTTTTCTTTTTCAGGTAGATCTATGCTTTGCGGTCGTTTTCATTGTTCGTTTTTGGTCGTTCGTTGATCATTTGGCTCAGCTTTTTTATTACAGAGGACGTTCAGCCCACTGACCGGGCGCGCTGAGCCACGGCGCCCGGCAGTCCCCTCGGCCACCGCGGCCGGCTCCTAAATGTTTGCAAAATGTCATAACACTACAGGCAACTCGAGAGTGGACCGTAAAACAAGCTATTGCGATTTTTTTTACATGTCATTCTTCTTTTTGCTCACTCTCTTTATTACGAGATGTGTTTCACACAGAAAGTCACTTAATCATCAAAATCACGTCCCAGAAACCGCAAAGTGCCTGGCGATACAAATGGTGCGGTAATAGCGATGTCAAACTTCTGTACTTTCAGTTGACGTTGCTGCGCTGAGAGGAGAGCAGTGGTAATAATTCTGACGTGCGTGGTAAGCAGGAGCCACGCAGCTTTATGAGCGCGCAAAGTGTTACAAATTCTTGGGCGATATAAAACTCGCGGAGTGAGAAAGCCCGCCTGGGCGTTCCCTCGCAGCCCGCTCCGCGGTCGTTTTTCACTCAAATACGGCCGCCCAGCAGCCAGTTAAACAAAGATTAATTGTCGCCGTCCTGCTGCGTATTCCTGCGGCTGCAGACCCGCGCGGGAGCTTCCGGCCGAAATTTATCGGCTTAAATGAGAAAAGAATACAGGTGGCTGAGATGGAGCGTAATATTAACGGCGTTTAGGGAAACAGAATTATATTCGTCTCTGAGTACAATTATAATGGACGCGGACACAATCACTCTTAATGTAAAACATGACCAGATTTTTTTTGTCTTTTTTTCTTGAATAGAAAATATATAACGTAGACATCAGCCCCTAATAAATTATGGAAGGTTTTTGGGTCGTAAATTAATTTCTTTACTCGTTGCTGTACCTCATCAGACACTAATAAACCAACGTAATATAGATGACTGGGCACATAGCAGATTATGGGAAGTGATATCTAATTCACCGGTTATACTGTAAGGGCGGTAAGGCGTGCCTTAAAATTTATTGAGGTAACTTACTGCTCTCGGTCATTTATAAAATCGTCTCAAAAATATTGTCAGGGAAAGAATGGAACTTAAAGACAATATAACAAACGACGAAATGCAGAGATATACTAAAAACATTAACTGAATTCCGAAAAGCATATGATTCAGTAAACCACGAAACACTCCTTAAGATCATGAAAATTTTGCACCAATGAAAGATAAGAATATTCACAGAAAAGGCCCTTAAAGACACCGTGGCCACGTCAAAACTGACGTTGACAGCACGTCGTATTACCGTCAAACTTTTTCAGTATTCTTTGTGCTGTTTTCGAATTTACAGCCGACTGAAGCACACTTTGTAATGCGAGATTTCGACAGTGTTCTTTGCTCTCAACTTCAGGTAATACCGGCAAGTATTACTTGCAGATAGGGCAAGAAACGCTGTCAAACTAGCGTGATACGAAAACGATTGCACACTGTTGTACGCCCGAGAACATCACAAATAGTTTATTTCTCGTGAAAGCCTAAGATCAAACTTTTCAATATTGTTTTACAGAACTTCATCTGGGAATCGTGATCGCATACCAAGTGTATCGAAATTGGTATCAGAAAACACAAGTAGTTTGCGTTCAAGTGCTTCACCTTTGTTGACGATATTGCAATTGTTTCAGACGAAGGAAGTTCAGCGATTTAAGCACACACACTCACACACTCACACACACACACACACACACACACACACACACAAAGGGAATTGCAAAGCTCTTACGAGAAACCAGAAGATAACTTGCCGTTAGTCGAAATAATTGGAAACTTATATGATCTTCATTGCAAATGCGTGTGAGGAACTAAACGAATCGCAAGTGAACAAAAAGTCACCAAGCTTCCGAAGGCCATCAAACTAACTCGAACATACTATATAGAAAGGTGGATTTCGATAGACGCACAAGTAAAAGTACTGTAGAAACTGCATAGATGGGAGACTAATTACGAATTTGTACCCGGGACAAAAGGTAAAGGTATGGCTGAAATGTGGATAAAGGAACAGCGTGGAAATAGAATGGGGAGTGAGACAAGGATGTCGTCTGTCGCCAATTCCCTTCAACCTGTATGGGGAAATGCTGGCGAGAGAAGCGCTGAAAGGATTCGGAGGACGTCTCATCAACACCATCAAGTATGCAGACGACCTGGTAGTGCCCGTCAAAAACCAGAGACAGCTGCAACACACGATGAACCGTTTAGTGGAAATGGGAAGAAAATGCGCCATGGAAATCAATATCGAAAATTCAAAAGTGATACGAATATCAAAACGTGAGAAACACTTTAAGATAATTGTTGACAATAAGGAACTGGAAAGTGTGAATCAGTTCAAGTATCTGGGATGTTTTATCACAAAGGAAGCCGACTGCACCAACGAATTCCGAACAAGAGTCGCCATGGCCAAAGCTGCTTTCAACAGGAAGAGGCTCCGCTGACCAGCAAGTTGACCTTGGCATTTAGGAAGAAAATGGCAAAGTGCTATATTTGGAGCATTGCAATGTAAAAAGGAGAAAAAAAATACTAAGAGAGCTTTGAAATGTAGTGCTGGAGGAGAAAGGAAAAGATCAAATGGACAGATCACATGGAAAATGATGATGTACTGAGAAGAGTAGGAGAGAAGTAGTCTGCATACAGTTCTGCAGAGAAAGCCCAACTGGATTGGACACAGACGCGACGGACTCTACACGATGTCATCGAAGGGAAAATCAGAGAAAACACAGGACGAGGAAGAAGAAGAAGTCGACATCCGGACGATATGAAAGATGGAAGCAGATACAACAGATTGAAGGGAGAATCTGAAGACAAGGAACAATGGAATTAGAAATTCTCCGTACGAAGACATGGACCTGCCACTAGGCAGAATACTACATAATAGTAATAGAACATTAGCTAAACAGCCTAAAGGATGGTAATCGACTGTCATTGTGAAATCATTTAAATAGGAAAGGATGACCAAAAATTTGCAGAAACGTTTATGGGGCAATCAATTAAAATATCATTTGGATGAAGGGAGTTTACAATGAAATGTTTCAGAGATTCTACATGTTGAAATAGGAATTCAGAAATTCCAAGAAAAGTATTGAAAATACACACACACACACATACAGGGTAGAAAAGAACCAGAACAGCAAAAGAAACTGCTCGACATTGGACAAAGAGTAAATTCGAAAGGAGATGGCCGTGTAGATTACATTAAATATTTTTTACTAAATTTATATCTGAGACACTTGTCGCTTGCGTGTCCGTTCTCACTTCAGTAGATATCTCTTATATGCGATTATCAACTAGCCTGTAGAGAGAATTTAAGCGCTCTTCGTCTTTTTGTGCTGCACTCATATACTAATCGAACGCCTCATAATACTCTCTGCTACTAAAATGCAAGTGTGAGCATTATGTACTCATTCTCATAGTAATAAACGCCCCAAATGGGTTTCAAACATTTTTTAAAACCAAAATGACCTTTTTCTATTCCCAATAATGTTTTTATTAATTATTTTCAGCAGTCTGCGGTCAATCGTAAAGAGATGCATGCTTATTATTACGATCCGTTTCGCAATTGCATAAGATTGGATCAAACTCAACCCTCTCCTACATTATGTTTATACTGATTTGATTTTCGGAACCTGCAGTTAATGTTTTTATTCGGCGAAGTCCGATATTCTATAATTGTATTCATTTGTTGTGTCGGTAACTTAACGCTATCGTGAAACTTTGTTCTGCGAAGCGTGAGATCGTCAAGCATCGATATATGGCCGATAGCTTAATTTCTTTCCCTATCCCAGGACAAAACCACGTCTACGGTTGAATCACGCCTAAGCCTGCATGTAAAGGCAACTATTCGCCGACTTTCTTTTGTAGTGGTGCTTTCTGGCGTTGTCTTAACTTCAACAATGACTACGACCATTATTTAACACCGATACTATCCTTTCTCTAGTATGACATCATATTTAAAAATTTAATTCCTGCAAATATTCCGAAAGTCATTCATTTCTATTAGCGGTATTTAATCCAAATTTAAACCAAATAAAAAATTACGAAAGCAACACTACAGCTGGAAGAAGTTCAGAGCGACCTGCAAAAGATCAACACAAAAATTGTCGAGGATCGCATCGTGTGCCGGAATACGACGTTTGACCAAAGAACATCGCCACAAGGTGCGAAATAATGGATAAGTGAACGGAAAAACTGAGAATTCTGAGCTGTCTCCAATCACCATGATGTTGACGGGGCGTTGAACCCAAGTCTTCCTTTCTTTTCGCTCTTCGTATCGTAAAACTTCGCCTTTCAGCATGACGCTACAGTATATTCTCCACTGCAATTATCTCGCTGAGACTTTTACAGGCAGTATGCCATGAATGTACCTTTGGATCTATATCATAATAATATCCATACTTAGGGATACGCGTCATAATACGGTTTGTTAAAAACCGCCCTATGACATACGTCCTTTCGCGTTATTATCTCTTTACTACGAACTCCATCTCGACTCATATTTCATGTAGTATGCTCATATAACCGGGAAAGTAGCATCGAAATTACGACTTTTTACGACACGAAGTCGCAAACAACGGGAGTCATAAAAAACCGCATCACGAGTAAGGTAATTCATTACATTTTTACCAACCACCCTTCGCAAAAAATTTCTGATTTGTAATATTACACTCTACTTACCTCGAAAATTATATTATTATGGGCCTCATTATTAAGATGATATGATGTTATGGACTAAAATCCGTAAAAACGAAACTGAAATGGTCAGTGAGATGGATGGCGATAGAGAGGAAGCAAAATTAGATGGACTATGAATGGAATAAGTGCATACTGTGGTAGCGGCAGGCTCTAATGGTAGTCTAATTAGGAAACTTGACCCACTAGACACTAGAGAACTGACTCTTCGTTGCCGATGAGACTGCGGCAGTAGATCCAAGCCGGCCGAGTTGAGAGGTTGTTCCCGCTGTGGTGGGCTAATTAAACCAGTTCTGCGTGAATGCGGTGACCGGGTCTCGACCGTGGCTCTGTCCTGCCGCTCCACCGCCGCCATTGATTAACTTCGTCTCAGCTAAATAATTTACTGGTCTGCCACACTCAACCTTCCCTTTCCCCTCTTCTCCGATCCCCAACGTCTGCCGTCAGTACCTCAAGGTGGTAAGGAGGCAACGAAGTGCCCCCAGTATTTGCTATAGGGTGCACGTGATGAACACAACTTACACATTTACTATCAATATTACCCGGCATTTTCAGGGAATGAAATTATTCATTCTTAAGTTACTCCCTTGCTTTCTTCTAAAATGTTCAAATGTTTGTATAGCTTATGGGACTTAACTACGGGGTCATCAGTCCCTGAACTTACAAACTACTTATGATCTTGCTAATACTAAGGACGGCACAAATATCCATGCCCGAGGGGGGATTCGAACCCCCGACAGTAGTGGCCGTGCAGACCGTGACTGAAGCGCCTCAGTCCCCTCGGCCACCGCGGCCGGCTTGATTTCTTCTGTCTCTGGCCATTGACTCATGCCACAGTCACTGTTTCTCACAGTCTTGCCAGCTCTTCGTGGAGTTTGTGGCGAGAGGAAGATAAGGGAGAAATGTACTGTGCCGAAACTTCGGAAATTGAAATTGCATTTTTGTGGAACTCTGAAATTTGTTTGTTTCTTCGTTTGTGATTCTAGTAACAATTGGGAACTATCGGATCTAATCGTGTCTATTCCCGATGGATGATGGTTTTATAAACTGTTTTGTGGTACTCGTTTACTACATGTCTATTGGCAGTAATTAGGACACTGCGGAATGTCAGTTGTGATTCTCATTTTCTCATTTTTAAGAAATTATATGCCACGTCATTGTTCTGCAAAGAGAGAAGACTTATTTCTTTGCTCCTTCCATGTTCTGTTTATTGAAGAAGAAAATTTTGGTTTTCTTTTGGTTCAGTTGTTCGTTACAGTAAACATAAATTTTTAATTTAATTGTCCATTATGTGGTATGTCACGCTGCAACAAGTTGAAACGCACTAGTCTTACAGGCAAAAAGTTCGTTAAGTTTGTGACAGTGGCGAAGCAAATTGTCCCACTTCTTTTTTCAAGATTAAACCTGTTCGGTAAATAAATAAATAAATATTATCTTGGTTTTTACTCTTTAGTATGTAATTGTTTACGCAATTTCTATTTAATTTCTATTTTTCATTTCGCACCATATGATATCAATAGGAGCTCGCCGAAGAAGGCATAACTTGGAGAGTTATTGGGGAGACAAGAGCCCCGACGAAAAAAATGAAAAAAAGAAAAAAATAATAATAAACTTATGCGGCTAACTTAGGAAATCCTTGAAAAATAACCTGTACGTTTCAAAATGTTCAAATGTTTGTATAGCTTATGGGATTTAACTACGGGGTCATCAGTCCATAACCGTACAAACTACTTATGAACTAGCTAACACTAAGGACGGCACTAATATCCATGCCCGAGGGGGGACTCGAACCTCCGACCTGTACGTTTCACATGTATCCTAGGTGAATTTGGGGCTGTACCTCATGCAACATGCCACTCAATCCTTATTACATCACATATCTTGAACAATGTGTCACCACTAATTTCCTCGCTATGTTCAGCGAAATATTAGCAAACTGCTAAATCCACTGCGGAAATTCTCAGAAGAGCAGAGTGTTGTCTTATAATTTGAAAGAACATTTGCGACACGGGCTGCGCTACTAAAGCAGATGAACCTGTTGAATGGTTTCTTAAAGTATGTATTGCTTCTACCATCTGTGTGCCCATTTTGTGTAACATCGGTCACGAAGTGCCGTGCCAACTGAGGTTCACGATACATTTAGCAATCTTTATTGTCACTGTAATGAATGTCCACAGTTGGTCAACAAATACCACATTCTACATAATGAGTGGACAAAAGTTTTAAATGATGCAACTGGAAATAAATTTCTACAAATCAGTTGAAAGATTGTAATCGGAAAATGACTGAAAGACGTAAATATTCACCACATTGTATATTTCAATTCCTTTGACATTCTAGGGCGCTTTCAGAATTTTACAATAATTCCTTTTCTTATTTTGAAAATGTTAATTCTAACATCGTTTTAAATTAAAATCTCAGACACTATGTGGCGCTTCCTCGAGCATATAGTTGTTTATAACATCACCTTAACTACGCGTTGTAAATAGTTCTCACCAGAACAGCGATTAATTACTAACGGGTAGGAATAAGTGTAACGAAATTTCCTCAAATCGGTATCATAGTCTAGCGCGTGACGAGCATTGTGACACGGTGTGACACTTGTGCTCTATATCGGTTGTTCATTACGTCAAATCTCCTGAGCTAAACTTATAAAAACAATTAGGGGATCATTTGATACATACAGGTTCTGAAGTATTGTCATCGGCAGATTGAACTAGAATAGTTCAACGTTTTCCCGTTTTACCGACTTGAGACAACAGCATTACGGCAACCGAGATAGTGGTCATAACAGAAAGTTGCCGTAGAGGGTGATGGTGTTGACTTGTGTTTATAAAACGAAATCTACAAGCAGCTGGATTCAGATTGTGTAGTGAGCAGGTAGTGCAGTGTACATTGGCATGGAGAGCCGTAGGAAGGTTGGATGCGAGACAGACGCAGAGACAGCTATTGTAGTGTCCCAAAATGCAATTTCCAGAACTGTAAGCGATTTCACATAACGTGAACCGTTAAAAGGAAGCAAAGTTACGGTCGTCCACGGGTAACATCAGCAAGAGTTGACGTATCTACGGTTAACAGCCCTACGACACCTGAGGCTGAATGCAACTCAACTGCAACGCACACTACAAACTGCAACAGGACGTGAAATATCAACACAAACATGAAACTTTCTGGCAGATTAAAATTGTGTGCCGGAAGCGGATTCGAACCTGGGACCTTCGCCTTTCCCGAACAAGCGCGCTAGTGTATTAGATATCTCGACACGCTTCACGTTCCGCCCTCACACCATACTTCTGCCAGGACATCGCCTCCTACCTGTCAAACTTTGCGGAGCATGCAGAACTAACACTCCTGGAAGAATAAGGTGGAAACATGACTTAACCACAGCATAAGGGTGTTCCAGAATGATTACTCATCCCGTAATCATCCAATGTTTGATAATAAGAGTACTAAGGGTCTTACTACAGGCATTAATCATAATTTAAATCATTTTCTACCACATCTCTCATTAACATGCAGCCGCTAAGAGTAACGGAAGAGCACCTGTATGAAGGTTGCATTGGAATGGTAATACCAAGTGATTAACCTGCTCTACCGTTTGTTTCTTATTTTGTTCCACATATTTTGTTGACTCTTAAGAACAAATGGTCGGTCTCGGATGGGTCATTATACTGATCTTAAAGGAAATCGCATATAGTCAAGATTATAAAACACAGCTTAGCCGTATCCTTTGCATATTTGAATATTTGTTTTACACATGATTCAAATTTCTAGTCAAAATCATAAAAATTTTCAGAGCAGTATACATTTTAAAGAAATGTACAACAAAGCACCTGATTACTTGTGAATCTTACTTAGATAAAAATAGTAATCGCTGACAGTCTTTCCATACATTCTCTATATCATTCAGTATACAGGGTGTTACAAAAAGGTACGGCCAAACTTTCAGGAAATATTCCTCACACACAAAGAAAGAAAATATGTTATGTTGACATGTGTTCGGAAACGCTTAATTTCCATGTTAGAGCTCATTTTAGTATTTCTCTTTAAATGTAACGTGATCAAATTGTAAATTTTCACAATCAACATGTGTGGCCTGACGAGAATCCGCACGAAATTGTGTAATCACGTCATCAACATAGATTTTCTGTAAACGTTTGGGCAGGAACTGTTGGTGATGTCTTGATTGTGCCTTATGTTCTTCCATCTACGCTCACTGGAGCATGTTATCATGATTTCATACGGGATACTCTACCTGTGCTGCTAGATCATGTGCCTTTACAGGTACGACCCAACATGTGGTTCATGCACGATGGAGCTCCTGCACATTTCAGTCGATGTGTTCGTACGCTTCTCACCAACAGATTCGGTGATCGATGGATTGGTAGAGGCGTACCAATTCCATGGTCTCCACGCTCTCCTGACCTCAACCCTCTTGACTTTCATTTATGGGAGCAATTGAAAGCTCTTGTCTACGCAACCCCGGTACTAAATGTAGACTCATCGTGCTCGTATTTTGGACGTCTGTGATGCAATACGCCATTTTCAAAGGCTGCATCAGCGCATCAGGGTTCCATGCGACAGAGAGTGGATGCATGTATCCTCGATAACGGAAGACATTTTGAACATTTCCTGTAACAAAGTGTTTGAAGTCATGCTGGTACGTTCTGTTGCTGTGTGTTTCCATTCCATGATTAATGTGATTTGAAGAGAAGTAATAAAATGAGCTCTAACATGGAAATTAAGCGTTTCCGGACACTTGTCCTCGTAACATATTTTCTTTCTTTGTGCGTGATGAATGTTTCCTGAAAGTTTGGCCGTACCTTTTTGTAACATCCAGTATTACGCTACAAGCCTTGCCGTACTGCTGTATCAGTTTTAGACGTTTAGCTAAGAGTGTCTTGTGTTTCATTCAGCAGATTACCGTGCCCATTTAATTCACGTGGATTGTGTGTTTTCACTTTCTATTGTTTACTACAAGCTGAAACGTCGGTGTATCCCTGGTATTTATATGTTCCAATTTTCGTCTGTCTTTTTAGCCTTTCTTGCTCACTCGGTCTGCCTCATTCCACCTTCTCTTCTTTCTCTTATACTCCCACCTCTCTCTGTCTATCCACTCCTCCCCATTCCCTCCGTTCATCTCCCCCCCCCCCCCCCAACTACTTCTACATCCGCCTCCCCATTCTACTCCTGATCTTCCTCTTGCATCCACCCTTACTTCCTGGCTCCGCTCTTGTACTTCCATGAGATACAAATAACGTTAAGTGTAATTCACTGAAAAATTACTCGCCCTAGATATTTATTACGATTTAAGTCTGTAGCACTTTGCATACACTCCCTTCTTTCCTAAACCCCCCCCCCTCTCTCACTCACTCTCTCTCTCTCTCTCTCTCTCTCTCTCTCTCTCTCTCTCTCTCTCTCTCTCTCTGTGTGTGTGTGTGTGTGTGTGTGCGTGTGTGTCTCACTCACTCTTTTGCGTCCATCTCTTCTTCTCCTGTCAACTGTCAGTTACCTCTTCCACTATCTCTCTCTACCACCTCTTTCCCTAAAACATTATCCTTCTTCCTACCTACCCTCATTCCTATAGTCTCTAACTGCCCGTTACATTCTTCCTGTCTCTTACCACATCTCTTCATCCGTCCTCCACTACATCTTCTCTTACTCCTCCTTCTCCTCTCCCTCCTATTCGTCCATCTCCTCCTCCTCATTATGAATAATACCTGCAAGCTTGCATTGTGATCGGACATATGGTGTGCACATTTTATAAAGGTACCCTTCATCTTGCACCATAAGAGAATTCTTCTTGAAGAAACAATATGTGTGTAATTTTCATCAATATTACTCAAACCTAATATATAGTGGGTACCGTCATTTATAACAAAACAACAGATTTTTGCAATTGACTGACTTCCACGACATGCCTTTGTTACAGCCCTGAAATTAGTTCCTGAAACATTTTCCAGGTTCATAACGAATAAAGGAAGAAAACTGCTTAAGTACATCAATTTGAAAAACGTCGTTAAACTCATGAATTACAATATCGCCTTCTTTGCCATAAAACTTTACTCGGACCGTTATAAAATTTAAAGCAAAAAATTATTCAAATTAATCCAGAAGTTATCCGCTTATGAAGTTATAAAAGTAGAGTATTTCACTTTTGGGCATACTAAAATTTTCTGTGTATAAATTAGACCATCTGTGTGTACAGTAATTTTCTTGAACTAGTACACGATAGTTTCATTTCGTTACCAAGTAATTTTGATACAAATAAACAATAATCCCAGAGACGGATTTTCGCCTCGAGTAGGTCAAAGACAATATTGGTAAATCTGAAGAATTGAATTAAAATTTACGGTGCGACCGGGAATCGAACCCGGACCTTCTACCTCCAAGCTTACTAGGCAGACGCCTTACCCGTTTTTTTTTTTTTTTTTTTTTTTTTTTTTTTTTTTTTGCTCTATGGTTAGATCTGTTCATTGCGGACGCTGATCGTATTTCTTCGTTGATATTCGAAGTGTTCTTGGCTCAGCTTTTTTATTACAGAGGGCGTTGAGCCCCCTGACCGGGCGCGCTGAGCCACGGCGCCCGGATAAATTTTTGCCGGTGGGCGGGATTGAACCGGCGACCTTCAGCACCGCAGTCCGTGACTATCCGCTTCAAAATGTTCAAATGTTTGTATAGTCTATGGGACTTAACTACGGGGTCATCAGTCCCTAAACTTACAAACTACTTATGAACTACTTACGAACTAGGACGACACAAATATCCATGCCCGAGGGGGGATTCGAACCCCCGACCGTAGTGGCCGTGAAGACCGTGACTGGAGCGCCTTAGTCCCCTCGGCCACGGCGGCCGGCACTATCCGCTTCGCCACGCCGGCAGTCGCCCCTTAGACCACCACACCACTAACGATTAAGGCGCCTTGGAATAGTCTAAGTATGATTTCCCTCCACGTCACACACTTTAATTCAGCTTCTGTGTTCCAAAGATAATTGCCACTACTACTTACTACTAGTTAAGCATGGAGGCCGGTTCGAATCCCGGCCGCAACAGAAATTTTAATTCAATGCTTCAGATTTATCAATAATGTCTTTGACATATTCGAGACGAAAATCCGTCTCAGGGATTGTTTATTTGTATTACATTGATATTTATATCACCTTAACAGGATTCTTCCAATATGTCCATTGCGAGGAGCTATTCCGCTGCATGGAGAGCCTTGGCAGTAGTGGCAATTATCTTTGGAACACAGAAGCTGAATTAAAGTTTGTGACGTGGGAGGAAATCATACTTAGACTATTCCAAGGCGCATTAATCGTTAGTGTTGTGGTGGACTAACGGTTAAGACGTCTGAGTAGGAAGCATGGAGGTCCGGGTTCGATTCTCGGCCGCACCACAAATTTTAATTCAATGCTTCAGATTTATCAACAGGTAATTTTGATTTCCACTGCTAACAACAAGGCCGACCTCATAGTTCTATCTATTCTACCTTCAGATTGCTGTCATAGTAGATCTGTCCCTTTCACGGCGTGTAGTCGAATTATACCCCATTTTAGATATGGAAACATCCACTTCCTATAACCATACTTAGCGGATTCGTACACACTTAAATTTTGTTTTTGCACATCTGTTCCAAAGCCCTCTAAATTCACTTAAAATTCATTGGCCTCAGCGTGTAATTAATATTAAATATCAGTGCTCACATTTTAGTGTTTGCACGTTTATATGGTTGCGGTTCCAGACCACTGACAGGGACTTCTAATCAGCGCCCAAGCGAGTAAAGACCCGTTTCATTCTAAGTGAGAAATGTGCTCTTCTAAACGGAAATGGTGCCACCACTGGAGCGCAGTTTCTCTTTCATTGCACCGTCGACCTTGTAAAAGAATTTTTTTAAAAAGGGAAAGGAAAAAAAGAAAGAAAAAGGGGAGGTATGCGGCACGTGGCGGTGGCGCGGCGGCAGCGCCTGCGCGGTCCGCACCCGCCGGCTGCCGCGGAGCCTTTGTCCGCGCCGCCTAACGTCTTTAACTGATGAAAGCGGGCGGAGGCGCGCGTTAGCGCGCCTCTCAGCGCCAATTTACGTCGCCGGCTGCCGGGGTGGCCAGGTGGAGGGGGAAGGGTGGACAGGTGGAGGGGGAGGGGTGGACAGGTGGCGCCCCGCCCACGGAAACAGCATCCATCCACCCCCACCAAGCCTCTACACAGAGCATTCACAGCGCGCACCGCGCGTGCTCTGAGGGGCTTCCCAGACCTCTGTTTGGGCGTACCAGAGTGGGTGGAACAACAGGCGAGTCACTTAGCACGATAAAGTAGCGTGGGTGCAGCTGCATACAAAATTCGCGAGCGGATGTATAGCACATTCCTGAGGCTACAGTTTCTTCCCATTATTCTGTCTTTTACCTACGCCTACTAAACCTCTTACCTTTTGGCATTATTTTTGTTGTTGTGGTCTTCAGTACCAAGACTGGTTTGATGCAGCTCCCGACAATACCCTATCCTGAGCAAGCCTCTTCATCTCCACATAAAAACGGCAACCTACATCTGTCTGAATCTGCTTACTGTATCCATCTCTTGGTCTTCCTCTGCGGTTTTTACCCCACACACTTCCCTCCGCTAAATTCACAATTCCTTGATGTCTAAGAATGTGCCCTACCAATCTATCCCTTCTTTCAGTCAAGGTATGCCATAAATTTATTTTCTCCCCAATTCTGTTCAGTACCTCTTCATTAGTTACGCGATCCACCCACCTAATCTTCAGCATTCTTCTGTAGCACCACATTTCAAAAGCCTCAATCCTCTTCCTGTCCGCACTGTTAATCGTCAAGGTGTCACTCCCATACAAGGCAACACTCCATACAAATGCCTTCAGAAAGGACTTCCTTAGGCCTAAATCAATATTCGATGTTAACAAATTTCTCTTTTCCAAGAACGATTTTCTACCCATTGCCATTCTGCATTTTATATCCTCTGTACTGCGACCATCATTTGTTATTTTACTGCCTAAGTAACAAAACTCATCTACCTGCTTTATCGCTTCGTAACCTAATCTAATTCCTTCAGCGTCACCTGATTTTCTTAGACTGCAGTCCATTACCCTAGTTTTGCTCTTGTTAATGTTCATCTTATATGCACCTTTCAGCACACTGTCCATTCCGTTCAATTGCTCTTCCAGGTCCTTTGCTGTATCTGACAGAATTACTATGTCGTCGGCAAAACACAATGTTTTTAATTCTTCACCCTGAACTTTAATTCCTTCACCAAATTTCTCCTTGCTTTCCTTTATAGCTTTCTCAAGGTATAAATTGAATAACAATGGAGAAAGACTACAACCCTGTCTTACTCCCTTTCCAACCACTGCATCCCTTTCATGCCCTTCAACTCTGATAACAACTCTCTGGTTTTTGTACAAGTTGAAAATGACCTTACGCTCCCTATATTTTACTCCTGCTTGCTTCAGAACTTGAAAGAGCTTATTCCAATCAACTTTGTCAAAAGCCTTCTCCAAATCTACAAAACCTAGAAATGTAGGTTTGCCTTTTCTTAATCTATCTTCTAAGATAAGCCGTAAAGTGAGTATTGCCTCCCGAGTTCCTACATTTCTCCTGAACCAAAACTGATGTTCCCCGACATTAACCGAAGGAATAATCTGTACATATTATTACACTGAGGTAACAGTCTTACGATAATTTATGGCATGTTCTTTGTAAACTGTAGGGAACAGAGAGAACTCAAACTCGGCCGCAAAATCCGTGACATGTTGCCTTAGACCGCGCGGACATCCCTGCGTAACGTTATGGGCGTAGAAGAGCCAGATGAGATAAGTGCACTTTAAGTCCGAGTTCAGTGCACAAACATACAAGTGTTCATAAAACTACTTTAGCCACAGGGTGTGTATAAAAATCATAAGGATCTGATATATACAGGCAGACTCCAGTTGGAATATGTTAGTTTCGCAAGCTAATAAGGACAGCTAGACACAAATTTATAGTAGTTGATATGATGAATTCAATCGTTAACTTTGAACCGATTTAGACAAATACTTTGTATCAGAGGAATCAGGATACAAAGTATATACTAGAAAAGAAACAATCATTTACAGCGTGTGGAACGACGTTATTGTGTAAAACTACATAAACTGATAGCCTATTCAGCGCCTTCGAAAAAAAGCCCGCACATGAAATATGTTACAAAAAGGAAAACATGTGATTCGAAGACCTGTAAAATCTCCCATAAAGAGAATTCATTGGTGTCTTTTTACAGCAAAAAGAATCAGCGGTATCCTCATTCATACGACTCTTCACCAAGTATCACGCAGGTTCGCGACGGAAATCTTCACTCAGACGCCGCTTGCGGTTGCCGGATTTCTCGGAACGTGACGCCTGTGGGCCTCAGAATTTCGCAGGCAGCCGACGCCTACACCTCGGCGCCGCAGACAATGCCAACCTGCCCCCCTTCCTTCTACTCCAGCCGTGCGACGTGCAGGACCCCTCTTCCCAGTGCTGCAGCCCCTGCAACCTATGCAGACCCGCGACGCGCGCTTTGCCCCTGAAGCCTCGCGCCTCACCCAAGCGTACACTATATTTCGTGGACCATAACGTCATTTCCTCCATTTTCTTTCTGCTTAGCACCCAAAGAGATGCCAGTGGAAATACGACTACTGAAGTGGAATTACATTAGCCATTCTAAGTTCAACACCATTAATGGGACGCGCCCCTGAATTTGCTATGATTTTGTCATTACTTTCTCCCTTTTTATCTATGACATAATTTGAGTTATTTGTCACAGCAATTCTGCAAAAACTATTGATATATTAAAACTTCAATTTTTAAAATTGAAGGTGAAACTATTGTGTTTATAGCTACACGATTTTGAGAAGCTAAAACTATTATGCACATGTAAATCAGAAATTTAGCGTTACGCTAAACGATGGAGAATGCAAACTGGCCGGTGACTTACACAATTCAAATTTAAGAATGAAATATTTTTGTGGAATTTAAATAATGCTACCCTGTATGGCTATGAAACAAAAATTAATTTCGAAAAGGGAAGATGTTTCTGCTATATGCTACTATGTTTTTACTTTTCTGTATTCTACAATCACTGTATTAAAAACTGTTGTCCTATTTGTATGACAAAATTAACAGAAAAGTTACGTATCACATTTTTTTCTGAAAATTGAATGCAAAAATGTTCAAATGTTTGTAAAGATACGAGACCAAATATTGGTCACTTGAACAAACTTATGCTAACGATCACACACACACACACACACACACACACACACACACACACACACACACACATGCCAGAGGGAGGACTAGAAACTCCGAGGCGAGCAGCTGGCCTTTCCCACGGGCAATTGAATGGATATACTACCTTGAAACACATCGAAACACAATAATAATACCGATGATATTTATTTTACAGAATTAACTCAACAGTGATGCACTACATAATGAATACGAATATAAATAACAGCCGCGCTGGAGTGGCAGAGTGTTCCAAGGCGCGTAGCCGCGCAGCGCTCCGCTTCTCGCAGTCGGAAGCTCGAGTCATACATTTGAACATTTCTTACCAATAGGAATTAATTCTGTTTAGCGTCCTATGCACGAGGAAACGCCCAATTTCTCATTCTACTCATTGCCTTTAAAATTTAAATTTGTGGTTATTAGCAAAACTATCAAATTTCATTTCCATACTTGATGGTTGAAAGCAATATGGTGTCAACAGGCAACACGTCAAATGCAGTGCAATTATCAGAAATTAAAAATCATCAGAAACAGTAAGACAGGAAGTGGATTTTTATGCCTGATAGAAATGAAAACTGATGACATCTAATTAACCATGCTTCACTGAACACCTTAGCAATAAAGATATCATACCACTATTATTTCTAACCGATCACATAAAATATCTCTCCATAGTTTTCTCTACTAGATTATTTATTCGACATTTCTTATATCACAAATAAAGATGTTATTTTTCTGTACAAAGTATTTAATGCAAACCTGACTCTAGTATGTTCCTGTTACAATGGCTAACATAGGTATACATTTTCAATACATACAGTGATTTAAATTAAATATTCCACCCTTAATAATTTTTGTCCTTCCACGTAATAATATATATATGCTACCATCCTTATGGAAAAGATATTTACAAAAATTCTATCAAACATTTCCGCCATTGCAGGATAGGCTAGTTTCCATCTTTCAGGAATGCATCTCACCAACTCTCTCCCAAACCACAGCTTGCTACTACTACTACTACTACTACTACTAGGGTTTAACGTCTTGTCGACAGCGTGATCATTACAGACGTCAAAAAATTTACTTTTTCTTTAAATTACGGAGCACTACCACACGCTAAGTATTTTTGTCTGTACGTAAGTGCTAATCATAAGAACGATTATATAAATGTTGGTACAGGTTTCAGTAATACTGACCCATGAGTATCACTTGGACGCATCCATACATACAGGAGATGAGGGTAACTAACACTGCGAGCTTACATATTTCATCATGCACATTCAGGATCCAGATAGACGGCATCGGTTGCTGTTTTGTACCCGGTATGATCGCGTGTGGTTCGCATATCTTGAATATGCATTACACTTCTGACGTGCTAACGTCAGTGCCTGAACTAATCTCCAGCTCTCTTGATATATGTCTTTTGATCAGGTAGCTCGCGACTACATATTACCGTGGTTCTCTAAACCAACTGCGATACAAATTGCTCTGCACAGACCTTTATCCACATATCTCGCCAAATGAACGTAGAAGTTGCTGTTCGTTCTGACGAGCAGACGTGACAGTTTTCTGTACTAAAATATCACATATTTCACACTGCAACAGCACACACAAATTCAACAATACTTCTTCTTACTAAACTTAACATTAAAATTTAATTACTGGTGTTGTGGGTTTAATGTACGGCAGCGCACACAAAAGTTTGTGGTGGCAGCTTCAGAGGGTTCTGTTTGGGTGTGTTACTGAGTCCAATAAAGGCCTTGTATAACCCCATTGGCAGTATGGAAAGTGTTGGACTACCAATCCATGATTGTTAATAGGAGAAATATAGTCCTACAACATCACTCGGAGTTCACGTTAAACCGTATTATCCCCCGCCCACCTCTGCGAAAGTAAGTTCTGAAATCGTGACGGAAACCTGAGCTATGTACAATTTGACCATAACTACTACAGCACTGCGGGTTTCTATAGAATTTACAGGGTGATTTTATCATTTTAATTGAAATGTTTAACTCTATCGCAGGTAAGATAATTTTATAAGTAACACCAAGAAGTAGCTATGAATTGTATTCCTCATCTAGTCAGTCCAACTCATACCTAGTTCGTATGCTACATACAGTAGTGTATTTATAAGGTGCGTATCATTACTTTCGCGCATACAGCAGTGCAAGAACTGTGTTGTAAACACTCATATTCGGGTATTAATGGTCCTGAGGCATTAACGACGCTGTGGGACGATTCTACCTAACGAATAATGGAATCGATTGCCACAGTTCAAACACTGCTGACTACTGTTGTATATGCAGTGAACATAATGGCTGTTTGCCAGCTAATGTTAGAGGCAGTTGCAGAACCGATAAGGCATTTAACACTGTAAATGTATTACATCACAAGGAAAATGATAATCTTCTAGAACAAACCATGACTGATGCTGAATCATTGACAACATTCTGCTAGCTGGTAGGAGATTTGACTTTACTAAAATTGTAGTGCCAGATAATCGTTATTTATGTCTTATTTTGCTACAATTGTTTTGTTAATAGCCCCTGTAATTCTTTCCTTCACAGTATTCTTAGCTAGTAACACGCAATATTAAAACAAAAAATACTGTATTTTTTCCACAATACTTGAAAACGGATCAAAGTATTTCATTGTAAAATACTGTGATATGATTTCCTGTTACAAAGCGCCCCGATATCCACTTTATTGCTTCACATTCTTTCTGAGACTATTGACGTTAGGTAACTGGTTTCTTCAAAATGTAAAGCCAACAGAGTTTGTGACATTTTGAGATTGAATATTACCTTAACATATTCAAATGATGTGGCGTGCTTCGATAAACCTGTATTGGTTGTTTCGTCAGGGATATATTGCATCATGTATCACGACGTGTGACAACTTTTTCTTCATTTTAAAAGGAATCGTACTATTATATTAGTTTACCGTTACTATTACTAAAAGTGAAATTTTCGACGAAAGTGCAGGATGACACACTAGCCGAATAGCGTAGAGGGTGAGGTAACATAGAAACTTGTACTTGGTATTTTGCGGTCCATTCAACATATACCTACACGACACCCTGTTTTGTGCTGCGGCTTATCATGAAAGACATGGGAGCTGTGACTGCCCGGCATAGTATTCGCCCCTCCTACCAGCCCCCTTACTACCAGCTGTGTGTCTCATAGCTGCAGATGCCACGTGACTTCCATGTCACTTTCCTCTCTCTCTCTCTCTCTCTCTCTCTCTCTCTCTCTCTCTCTGTGTGTGTGTGTGTGTGTGTGTGTGTGTGGGTGTGGGTGTGTATGTGACCCTTTGTATCTCATTCGTCTCAGCTGTCGGCTAATACACAGACATACACAATGACGACCCTACAAAGTCTCATGCAATATAACGACGGTTTCCAATAAGGTGTCTCATAAAGAAACAGTAATGGTGACATAAGACAGGAAAATTGTACTTCATTCTGTTTGAGGTTTTGGGGGAAAATCTTTTGCTAGCGAACATTAACAACAGATATCGACACATTCTAGCTGTGGAATATACAGGTATTAACAGATTACATTTCGCAATCGTCACGTGCTACAATAATTAAACTTCTATTTTTATTTTTATTTTTATTTTTATTTCTTAATAGAATGCTCGAACGTGACATCCTCTATGCAAATTTCATTTCTCTAGCTCACAATGAATGGCAGCCCCAGTACTAAATGATCATTCGCTTGCAAAGCGTTTGTAATTCCTCCTTTTTTCCTGCATCTAGAATAGCGTTAGTGATGCAAACTAAGGTTAGTTTAAAGAACAGAAGTTCATAGACAACTCATACCAGAACTGTCTAACACGGATTTCCTGATACGCAAATACATCATTTATTAGTGTATGCAGACAATAAATGTATTATCAATGTGAACTTACAATTCAGAATGAGGTTTTTTATCAGGAGGTTTGTCAATGTCCTCATGGGCACATAAGATCTTCCACTACTGGGGAACAAGAGGCGTTAAAATAAATTATTAATAACCATTAATAAAATTTGATAAGAAGTCGTTATTGTTACCGGCCGCGGTGGCCGAGCAGTCTGAGGCGCGCCAGTCACGGTCTGCACGGCCACTACGGTCGGTTGTTCGAATCCCCTCTCGGGCATGGATATTTGTGCCGTCCTTAGTATTAGCTAGTTCATAAGTAGTTTGCAAGTTTAGGTACTGATGACCTCGTAGTTAAGTCCCATAAGCTCTACAAACATTTGAACATTTGTAATCGCATATACACTGACCTGAATAGAGAGGATGTTGCACTAAATGTTTTCTTCCAGAATCTGTTACAGTCGTTTACATTTTCTACTCATACCATGGCTCAGTTTTAACATTGCGATATTTTCAGAGTAAGGACACTGCAACAAATCGGAGAATTGCAGTTAGTCTCCTTTTGCTCCGTGTGGTACGGCGATCAATAACTAACAGTTGACTCCATCGTCAAATACAGATCGGTGTCAACTTAGTGTTCAGTGGTGACGGAATAGCTGAAAAATTCAGGAGACATCAGTGCAGATACTGTGCTGTCATTCTTTCTAATGGTGCGTATATTATCTTTTGTACCTATCTTGTTCCCTTAATACCATTTCAGAAACTTTTCCAAGATTTATCATCCACTAATAAACATTTAATCACTCTGCTGTAGTCGTTTCATCAGTTTTTTTGCTGTTTTCTACAAATTGCTTTCTAATCCTCGTAAGGGAACAAAAAAGATTTAATACACAAAAACTGTATAACGGCATTTTGATTACATACTGTTTTGCCAGTTTGGTAATGACCTGTTTTCCCAGGTCTGCATCTCGCCTTGAAACCTTCCATCATACAATTTCCGTTGCAATCAGTGCCCCAATCGAGTAGCTACAATCCATGCTTTGAATCCAAAATGAATAGACTGTCCATGAATGTGCAGTTGCTAGCCGTGCCCATAATAACGCGTTATTGATTCATGAATACTAAAGTATTCCTTGTTTATGGCGTTGTACAAGGGCCAATCTTACGTCATTTTGTTGCCTTTGCGTTACTCATTGCTATCTACCATATGAAAATACCTAAGGAAGTCTACAAACCGTGTAAGTCGTATCGGTTTGACACCCAGAACATTGATCTCGCCTTGGCTTCCTAACAAATGCGACACCTTGTAAATATGGATAACCACTCAGAATCAAGATACCTGGAAAACTGCACATTCCATTTCCCGAAAGTCGAAAAATGGTCATGTTTTCTTCCTGTGCCCACATTACAATATACTCACAATCTATCTTCTGGCACCTTCATTGATAAATATCCTAAAGAATTCGATTGGTTCACTAAATTCATTGCGTGGAAGCAGTATTCGTGGATACGTTGATGACCACGTATTCTGCTAGGAAAGCAAATCTATGCCGTTACGTAACGTTGCTTCGTTTTCCATATAATAAAGCAAGAACAACACAATCATTGGAAGCCATGTTAGACTGTGCCAGCTGGATGCTCTACGCTACCAGTGCGGCATTTGTGTTTTGCAGATCAGCTTTTGTCTAGGTATCATTGCTGGGTTTCTCAAGTCTATTTTAATACATAATCCACCCAGGGACTTTCAGACAACCAGCAGATCGGCTTCTATCGTGTACAGGCGAAAGAAATAGTATTTAGGACGCTGCAGCTCAAAAGTTATCCTATACAGAAAAGACATCTGTCATTAACCTGTGCTCATCTTCGGTCTATTGTTATCTCCTAGTATAAGCTTTGTGAATATATGTTATAGTACAGCAACGATTTCAGTTACCCTGAATATAGCAGGTAAGACTAAATTTGTAATTTTTGAAAGCATTTTTTTTTTGTAACAGCGATCTTAACAATTTTAATAATTAAAATAAGACAGTCTAGATCGCAATTTGTTGCTTTTATTGCTGGCAACCGGTTTCGGTTCTACAGAATCATATTCAGGCTATTGGTACCTTGTTGGTGGACGGTGACGGTGGTCGGAGCAGGCGTCAAGACTAAATATGTTAAATGTTTTAAGAAAATCATGTTTTAATGTATTAAACTTGCCTACGTTAGTACTAACCTGAGTATTTTAATATGTAGTAAAATTATTTTTCTTTAATAGGAGCTGTAAATATAGTTCGTGTTTGGGTTGTGAATTACAGAAGACAGAAAACGTAATATCAACTTCCCACTTATTTCATACACAATATCCCGCACGAAAATTCTCTTGCGGTTAACCTTTGTAATTGCATCGGCGAAATATTTAATTTCGTATACAAGGGTATTACTGATAACAATACTCAACCCCAAAAATTAAATTTTACCTTAGAAATTTACGACCTATGAAGTAAGCAGTGAAGTTTATGTGTATTTGTCATCATTTTGGCATTACTGTTTTGAATGGCAGTGTTTCAATTGTCATTCCTATATACGTTTCCAAATCAGTACCGGCCAATAATTTAATTCTAACAATTTTATTTCTTAGTAGTATCAATACCAGCGTTCTCCTATCACGATGGAATCATAAAAACTGATGATTTTTCCTCTTTCCGGAGTTACGTTAACCTAAAACTCTCTAAATCATGTATCCTCTCTTTGTATTGATATTATTTTTATTTCACAATCAGAGTTTCGTCCTTAGGCTATCGTCAAGTGGTGCAATGCGGAATAACTAGGTGATATCCAAGTAACAGTCAAAATTATCGTTTTGGTTATATAGAGATGTTGTCTCCTACTACTAAAGAGTCAACTCCCTTACATGTATCGATCGATATGACATTGTACCAATTGACAAGGGTCTATAGCAGAAATCGGGACTGGAAAGAGAAAGTAATAATATGAATATAATAAAATGGCAGAAAAAACAACTAAGAAAGGAAAATAACTAAGGCCTTTTCAATATCGTTTGTTTCTTTAGGGTTAGACAAGGCTTCGTATCACATACTGCAGTTCATTCACTAAATAACTATCTATCTCATTACAATTTCGTTTTTGTATTTTATCTGTAAAATCAAGTAAGGATAGAAAATTGTATTTGCAAGTATGAAAACATGTGTGTTGAACAGTGTTAAACTGAATCTCCCTTTGTCACAGCACAGAAACACGAAAAGGTCAGGAAGATGAACACTTTTATCTATAGATAAAGGGAAATTTGATGAAAGATACATTTCCACAACTCTGTAAAGTAGCACTGCTACTGAGAACGACGTCAAATGTGGACGGAATATTATCGAAGAAGGGGGAAATAGGATAGAAACAAAAAATCTGTAAATAAATAAGTAACATATAATAAAAGTTACTAAAATATGTCTAGAACACAGCATTGTAAACGTTACAACGTGAATGGGTTCGTTTACAAATGTCATTATGGCGCTTACACATCAAACCAATCACACTGTGTAATGTGCGCGTTGCACAAATTTCGCCTTCAATCGTTTTGCCACTATCATATATGTCCGTCCACTGTGGCAAGGACGTCCCATAAAGAATTAAAAAAAATTGCTTCTTCATCGACCAATAGAATGTTATCGATTTATAATGTCTTGGAACTGGTGCAACACATGTTCATTATTTTCTCCCCAGTTTTATGCCACAAGTAGAAATCTAGAAACAACATATTCTAAAACAGCTGATATTATTTCTGGGTCAAGTTCATAATGCAACGCCTACTGCAAGCTTTTAGCTATGTTAGAGATCAGCGCTATGAACTATTCTTTCAGGTTACTTCACAGTCAAAATTGAAACGGATTAACGTCATGTGATATGGACAGCTAGACTGGTAATTGACGGCTTCTAATTCTAGAATATACAACATATCACTGAAGCAGCTGCTTCAATGGTCGTTTACTTAAATATTATCCGACCGCCATTGAAGCTAACAGTGACGTCGGTGCACAAAAAGGTCTCATTGCGTTTACCGGTGACATTAACAAGACCTTGATGACCTAATTATTTGAAAATAAAATAAAGTAAATAAGGCCTATGGTAAGCCGACTGCGGTGGCCCAGGGGACTGAGGCGCTCCAGTCATGGTCTGCACGGCCACTACGGTCGGGGGTTCGAATCTCCCCTCCCACCCACCCCCCCCCTCGGGCAGGGATATTTGTGCCGTCCTTAGTATTAGCTAGTTCATAAGTAGTTTAGGGACTGATGACCCCGTAGGTGAGTCCCATAAGCTCTACAAACATTTGAACATTTGCCTAAGGAAAACGATGCTGTCAAACCGTATGAAGCGATTGAGTTTGACATGCAACTGGATTTCTATGGCTCAAATTGCAAAAATGTATACTGACATGTCCCGAGGCCCATTTCGTTGAGACAGTATAGATAGTCATTTCACAATCAAACATAGAGCCCCACATCTTGTATTTTGCACGTTCTGCCGTTAACAGCACCGCATAGTTCGGAAATTTAGGTTATTCTTTTACAACAGCGTATCGCACTTGGTGGACAACATTTCGTTAAAATGTTATATCTTTATGGGAATGTTTGTTTTCTTCCTTTTTACAGCATTTTCATTTAAAAGCTTAGCGAACACCAACATCATAAATGTCACCCTCAAAATCTTCATTGACAGTAGTACCAACCAAAGCAAAAACCACACACGGCTCACAGTTAAATAAGAAGTGACAAAATATCTAGTCAAAATTAGCTCTGGGTGCCCAGAAAGATGTCCTCTACACATGTGCCGAGAATACGAGCTTCCTATTTCAAATATTACAAAAATACTGTCATTTCTCTCCGTACACATACGGCACATCTTGAACAACTGCAATACCATGGTGTAAATCGTAACACACATCAGGAAAGACAGATGGGGATAGGAAGATAAGGACTCCATAGACAACGTTACTAAAATAAATAAATAAATAATAAATAAGTAAAAATAAAAAAAAATAATTCTGTACTATTTTACTGTTACGTTAGCTTAAAAAGAAAGCAGCCACCAGTTGCAGGGTTGCGGATTTATTAACAACCTGTTACGGGCAATTATTTTCCTTACTGAGCTATCTGTATAGGAAACAGCTACAGAATAATATACAAGTGCAAATACTACAGAAATATCGAAGGAGAATCATAGAATTAAAGGTGCAAGAGGTACAGTGCATATAAAGCTCCCTTGAAAAGTTATAAAATGTGAAATGTTAATTCTCTATTCTGCTGTTTCTGATAAAGTAAGGTACTATAGAAAGAATTAAGTTCATATAAAAAAAAGTCAGTTAAATTAATTGTACCCTACATGTTCACACGAAGGTTTGTGTAATAACGCACAACATCAGGTGTAGAGATTATGCTAGAACTAAGTTGGTATTACACAGAAAGAAAAAGGAGTTTTTAGTGTTTTATTTTTAAAATATACGAACTGTATAATGTGTATTTGGCACAATATAGCCAACAGCAACATAATTTCAGTAATATGTATTATCATGAAGGTGGGCACCTTACGATAGTTACAAAAGAGTTTTCAATCCAACGTTTCATGACTTTTACATAGTGCATGCTTTTAAAATAGATACTGTTTTATATATATGGTCTTGCAGCTAATACTATTCAATATTCAATTCATACTACAAGAGCATATATTACTAAAACAAAATATAATATTTGTGATTTAGCTTATAAATTAAGAATATGTAAGGAATATAGTAAAAAATGTCATGTAAAATAATAAAAACGCTGTTAACAAATCGAAAATGGATCAACACGTAAGATCGGAAATATTACAGCCAAATTTATTTGGGTGATAGAATGTTTGAAATTACAGCACCATGTGGAGGAAGAAGTTGAATTCAGTATTGACATTTGACGCTATTACTGGTTACGACCGTTGCTACGCTACAAGCCTAATCTTTGAACCTGAGAGATTCTTCATGCATTCTTTGGGTACCGCATTTAAAGCTGCTTTCACATATTATCAAAGTTAATCAGGTGTAGCAGCGGTATTCCGAGTCATAATCGTCGACCAGCTGTTTTAAGAACCGGGATTCAAGTGAAATGTTTGATAAAACCTACCATCCGATTCTGTACGCACCACCCGACTGTTTGGAAGAAAAGATGGTGAGCGACTTTTGGATTGTTGCTTATACCACGCGATACTAATCCAGTACTCAGTATTATGGTTTGCGGTGGCACTGAATTCTACTCACGAACCATCTAGTAGCACAACCGGTACAAATAACCAAACCCTGTAACATACCTGAAGCTTGTATTCCTCCAATACCTTCGGAGCCGATGGCCGCAATCCAACAGGATAATATCCGCTCACAACGATCTGCCTTTGCTTCAGATATTCTTCCGATCACTGACATAGCAAACATGTTTCGTCGATCACTGCGGAATGATTTACCCAGCATACAGAAGACCAGATGAATAATGGCAATATATGGATCCGTACCCAAAGACTGGAAAGTTCCATAGGTCACTCCAATATTCAGGAAAGGCTATAGGAGTAATACGCAGGTATGAAGGCCTATAGCATTGAAGTCGGTTTACAGCGGGATTTTAAAACTTATACTTTCCTCAAATATTAGGAACTACCTAGAAGAGAACGACCTATTGACTCACAGTCAACGCGGATTCCGAAAGTATCGTTCTTGTGAAACTCAGCTATAACTTTACTTAGATGATCTGATGAGCGCTATCGGTAAGGGATGTCAAATAGAGTCCCTATTTCCAGTTTTCCTGAAGGCATTTGACATTGTACTCATAAGCAATTTTTAATCAAACTGCGTACTTATGGAACATCGCTACAATTGTGCGGTTGGATTCTCGATTTCCTGTCAGAAAGGACATAGGACGTTGTAACTGAGGGAAAGTCTTCGAGTAGAGCAGAAGTGATACCTGGCGCTCCTCAGGGAAGTGTTATCAGTCCCCTACTCTTCCTTGTGCTTATAAACGATTTAGGAGACAATATGAATAGCTTTCTTAGAATGTTCGCGGATGATGCTGTCCTTTATCGGTTAGTGAAGTCTACAGGGGATCAAAAGCAACTGCAAAGCGATTTAGACAAAATTTCTACATGGTGCGAAAATTGGCTATTAAAACTAAATAATGAAAAGTGTGAAGTAATACACATGGCCACTAAAAGAAATTCGTTAATCTTTAGTTAGACAATAAATCAGTCAAACCTTGAGGCTGTAAATTCAACTAAATACCTAGGAGTAATGATTACGGACAACTCTAATTGGAAAGAACACACAGAATATATTATAGGGAAGGCGAACCAACGACTACGTTTCATTGGAAGGACACTTAGAAGATGCAGAAAATGCCTACACTACACTTGTACGTCCCATTATGAAGTATTGCTGCGCATTGTGGAATCCACACCAGGTGGAACCGACGGACGATTTAGAGAAAATTCAGAGAAGGGCAGCTCGTTTTGTATTATCGCGATAGAGGGGAGAGAATGTCACGGAAATGATGAACGAGTTGGAATGAAATCCGTAAAAGAAAGGCGTTATTCGTCACGGCGAGTTCTATCTTTGAAATTTCTTTGACTAACTTTTTCTTCCGAATGCGAACCTTTTTTTAGCACCCCCTACATAGGCAGATATGATCATCAAAGTAAAATGAGATACTCGTAAATCAGACCGGAAACAAATATGTTTAAGTGTTATTTTTCCCGCAAGCTATTAATAAATGTATCTGTAGAGAATTATCATGAAAGCGGCTTGATGAACCCTCTGATGTGACTTGCGGTGTATTGATGTGTATTGATGTGTATTGATGTAGATATAGATGAGGTGTGCTATACACCAAGTCGCGTGCGAATGGGCGTGTACTTTAAGACACTTTGCTGTGAGTTCGCGACCTCTCTCCGTTGGAGGTTCGAGTCCACTCCTGTGTGTGTGTGTGTGTGTGTGAGAGAGAGAGAGAGAGAGTTGCAAACGTGAACTTTTGCCACCGACTCTTCTTCAGCTATGGGGCCTTTTGGAAGTGTAATAAAATTTGTTGCCGCGGTGGAGTAGCCGAGCGGTCTAAAGCGTCTCGCTGCGGAGCGCGCGGTTGCTCGCCGTGGAGGTTGGAGTCCTCCCTGGGGCATGGGTGTGTGTGTTTGTCCGTAGGTTAGTTTACCTAGGTTTAAGTAGTTTGTAAGCTACGGACTGATGACCACGCATTTTGGTCCGATAGATTTACAAATATTTGAATTTTTTTTTTTTTTTTATTTTTTTTTAATTTGTTCAACTTCTTCCAACACCGAATCAAAAGCACGAGAAGCTCATCTCTTCCATCCAATCTGATGATGCGCCAACAACGCGAGACGTGTAATTGGATAAAATAAAAACTAAAATTTCATCGGAGGCTGCTGATCATTTGATTCACTGTTGCTGCACTAGCCACCACCGTAGAATAAAATTGAATGTTAGCTTAAATTTAAGTAGTTTTTTTTTTAAGTCTATGGACCGATGACAACTGCAGTTTGGTTCTATTTCTGTACAGATATTTCAACACATATACTCCAACAACAGTTCCAAAGCTTCTTAGATTCAATGATGAGGCTTGTAGCAGCTGTTAAAGCGAATGGAAGTTGGAAGCGTAGGCCTGAACGTCCCGTCGGTTACAGCGAGCTATGGCGACAACTCACGATACTGTTTTGTTGATGTTTCTCACTTAAATAAAGGCTGTATTTTCAGTTATATGGTATTTATAGATATTATCTCATATTTAAATTTGGCTGCTGTTCTCCTGTCATTGTTGCTGCATTTTTAGTATTATCTGGTTTTTAATTTCTTTAATTATAATGTATAATGTACTTGATTGAATTAGTCTAATCAGAAGGTGGCCATAAAGTACCCATTTGTCTTCCATGAGTGTGACATCTGTACAGGAAGACCAGTGAGAATAACAGGATGGATTTACTGACTGGTGTCCTATATTATTCAAAGAGGACGGCAACGTAATTTTCGTTTCGCTTCTGAGGAGGTAGGAAATGAATTAGGATGGGCCAGGCGCTAGCAAAGGCCGCATTAAGTGTAGCAAGTGTCGGCGTTAGGCCGGGTGAGGGGCAGATTAGTGAGAGTGGGGGCTGGGGCTGCCCCGTGTGGCTGCCTCAGGAAAGCTCATTATAAAGCGGCAGGGGGAACACGCCGTTTTTATAAGGGGCCTCGTTGCGCCAAGTATTCCGTGAGTCGCTTTTAATTAAGATTTCTGAGAATGGGAACAAAAGAGTCTCCTGAGACGGCACCCCGAGAGTAAAGGGAAACGCAGTTCAGAATTTGTCTGTTCCCTGGCACGGGAAGTTGTAGATTATCACACAGGACAACATAAACGTTCTCGCTTATGCAGATTGTTACTTCAGTAATAGTCTTACGCGGTGCTGTGGCCAATGTTTAGAACGCTTGTTACAGATCTGAAGTAAACGGAAGAGATTCCAGCAATTTTATCGATCGACGTAACAAAATGTTATGTCAGAGAGGTCTGATAATTATCTGAGCGTTCGTTCTTTTAAGTTTTTGTATGCTGACAACATTTGAAGAAATACTGGCACTGGCTCTCCATTGTAGAAGTACGTAATGATATAAAGACCAGTCGTTTGTTACTGTTTCTATGTTCTTTCTAGGTGTCCACTTGAGCATCGATTGTACAATTGCCGCATCGTACATTGAATTGTTTCGTTTAGTCACTGCCGTATATTTCATTCCAGTTATTCTTAAGTCTAAATTGTTGTCTAACATACATAATCGTCACACTCACTGCTGTGAACTTTGCTACCAGCTGACAGTTGAAACCCCTGGCACCGGAAAATCCACCGTAAGAGCAAAATCTGATATTATTTTTCTTTCCTTATAGAAGAGAACACACTCCACATTGAGGATGCACACTCTAATTCCTTTGGTCCGTGAAATTCCCTTATGATTCGTGCATAACTTCACATGAATCGTCCCAATGTTACGATCCCAATAAAACTCGATGAAATAATTTTTTGCTGTCTGTGCTTCAGTTTCATTTCTGCCGCGTATATATTTGTTCCAAATGTAAAAAGCTTCATGTGCCATGTATGAGCCTACATAACACTTCTGCTTATGGTATGTCATAACTATTTCGCTACTTACATTCATTCCAGAAAATGCATTGTGCACATATATTCTAGTATTGCATTCCATCGCAGCAGCTGTCTCAATTGCTTTGTTGATTAAAAGGGGGGAGAAAACATACACTAGGAATTCTTTTAATGAAGGACACACACGACTGGTTTCGCAACTTAGGCATCCTCAGGTGAAATATTAAATCATTACGAAGAACTGGTGAAGCTCATTCCCCATCATTCCCTATCATCTCTATCATTTGATCCAGTGACCAGGCGGAGACCGTTAACACCAAGTGCCTCCCCAGATCAAGGAGACACGGGGATGGCTTTAAATATCGCCACATATAAATATTAGAAGCCCGAAATCAAATGATAGGGAATGAGATTCACCAGTTCTTTGTAATGATTTAATATAACACCTGAGGATGCAACATTAAGTTGCGGAACCGGTCGAGTATGTCCTTCAATAAAGGAATTTAGCAGTTGCTGCGGACCCGCTATTTTAAAAAATTATTGAATCTTTCGACTGTGGTTGACATACATGTAACATTTTATGTTCAAATAGTAGGTAAATCGAGATACAATCATTTCCAACTTGTTTGTGGCACTTAACGCAAATCTTCAGATTACATTACTCACCGTAAGTGTAATAATGCAAATCACGAAGCGAATGAACACCGCTACTTACGATCTTCCTTACTCCATCAGTTTCCACTACTGACAACACCATCATCATAGAACTTGGGGCAATGTAGATACCCTCTGTGTGTGTATCCAAGCAAGTGAATCATACAAAAATGAACGTCTTCAGAATGCGAAATCAGACAAGCTTTTACTTCCGTGTGTCATGACTACCGTAGCACCTGATCAGAACAAATGTTAGTACTATTTCGTTTTTCATGGTCAGCTCAACTCTGGCTCAGTAGAAAGACTCTAGTACCAGCCACCCCTTTTTACCCCACGCCCAAATAATTCTCACAGTTTTGAAGACTCAGTGCAGTGCTAGCACGAAATTCTGGGGGGGGGGTCGACCCTACGGGCCCCTTGGATCCGGGTATGTGTGCGGCAGGGTGGCGAGCCGCAAGAGAAAGAACGCCGCTACAGTCAGGCAGAGTAAAACCGAATTTTATGCGTCAGCGGGTAGCGCTCGCTCTCGGTAGGTTAAGAACGGCACAGCAGCCAAGCAGGAGTCGAGTTACTCCGGCCAGTAACATTTATTTGACGGTGAACAGAATTGATGCATGCTCTTTCAAGACCCATTGACGGTGATTCGAATGAACGCTCGTAAACGACAAATATTTAAGGTAATGTTAGGAAGAGTAGTTTTGTTAATCGACGAGTGTGCATGTACAATACTAATAAAATGAAATTTGGGTCACAAAACTACTAAGTTTTTCTTTGCTTCGTGTTTTGGATATGTTCTAAAGCTTTGCGTAGAGATTCTGCCATACAACCACTAATTACATAAACAGTATATGGTTTCCTTCTTGTACCGTTCTTCGACCACACCATAGAACTGCGCTTCCTCTGTTACTTCGTTTACGTTGGATCTGGCAGTGGGAAAGTACAGCGCAGAGCAGTGCAGTGCGGTCTCACTCTTTCCGCAGCTATCTCTCTCGCTTCGTTGCCGACACTAGCGACACATGGTCGCGGAATGGTGGCGGAATTGTTGGCCATGCTTTCCGTAACCGAATATTCGGCTCCTCTTCTAGTTTCGGCCGGTACAGAAACAGTTACCTAAAGTTGGGTGATTAATTTAAAATTTTTGTCTGTTTAGTTACACCACATATCACTAGTTCTTCTACATTTCTCAACATCCCCTTCCTGTACTAAGCCTTCTTGAGCGTGTGTAAGCTCAATCAGAAGTCCGTAGAAGGTGGCATTGAAGGCGAACAGGTTTAGGCAAATCGACGGTACTTTTATTAAAGTACTTCCAAATTTTCAAAAATGTTCAAATGTTTGTAGAGCTTACAGGACTTAACTACGGGGTCATAAGCCCCTAAGCTTACAAACTACTTATGAACTAGCTAAGACTAAGGACGGCACAAATATCCATGCGCGAGGAGGGATTCGAACCCCCGATCGATGTGGTCGTGCAGACCGTGACTGAACCGCCTCAGTCCCCTCGGCCACCGCGGCCGGCCCAAATTTCCAATTAAGTTCTTTAGGGTATTAGATCGCATCGTCATCGTGTAAAACCAAGCGACGTTTCGGCCACTATAGCAAGTCGCTGTCTTCAGGGGATTCGTCTGAATCCAAATTGGATTCTTTTCTCCTCATTGTGATATTTTCCACCTAAAAAAGAAAAAACTAAAGAAAGGAAGACAGTAAGTAAACCGAACGCGATACAGTGGAGTCTCCATGTTTCGAGTTTCGGAATTACCAGTTTCCCATAAATACGAGCTTCATAAAGGAAAAGAAACAATAACACAGGCTACATTCTATCTTCACAGAAAAAGGCGCTCTACCATTATAACTCGAAAGAAATAGTGAAAAGACTTTAAAACCTGTAGGCCGACGATGAAAATCACATTTAAAGACTTTTTTAAAAACAAGGTCATATTTTTACACGTATATTCTTTTAGAGGTCGATTTTCTTCTTTTTCATTCGTGCCGGCCGCGGTGGCCGAGGGGACTGAGGCGCTCCCGTCACGGTCTGAACGGCCACTACGGTCGGGGGTTCGAATCCGCCCTCGGGCATGGATATTTGTGCTGTCCTTAGGATTAGCTAGTTCATAAGTAGTTTGTAAGTTTAGGGACTGATGACCCCGTAGTTAAGTACCATAAGCTAACAAACATTTGAACATTTTTTTCATTCGTAAACTTTGATAATTCGATGTAATCGCGGTCCCGTCCACCTTGAACTAACGAGACTACTGTACAGCTACTAAAAATTCCACATTCCTGCATACCTTCTTGTAGGAAGATAGTCTTTAGAACACAACAAAGATGCCAAATAGATACTACGAAATGTCAAAGCCTCAACATGACTCCCACAATACGGAACGTACAGAATGTAATCATTAGTTTGCTTCCGTAAGTAACCTTTACGATTTTGTTCTTGAGAGCGCTAGCTTCATGTTGCCATCTTCACATCCTTCTTTTGAAATCGAAAAAAAAGTAAATAAATAAAAAATAAATAAAAACCTTAACTTTTTTCTGTCATTCCTGAATACATAGCAGCTTCAATCAGTGGTGTAGAAAGTATTTCGAGAAATAAAATCACAGTTACGACTAACAGTATGATTGATGCCAGTATAAATTTACGCAAACTGAACAAGAAAAGATTTGCACCACATGATAAATGTTTCTTAAACCCATGTCAGTTATTAAGAATAGCTCATCGCTTTCAAGGAAACCAATTAGTAAAACTTTACAGAGTAACAATATGATAACCCGTCCAGAACGTACTATACTGATTATGTTAAATCGTTACTAGGTACCATCGCGTTATATTGTGCTTAACAACAATTTTGACGTGGGAATAGAGTCTCCTAGCAATTGAACGGCGCACCGTCGAATGAGATAAATCGTTACTGTTGGCTGAATCCACCCAGAACGCCACCAGATTTAATGAATAAGTTCAAGAAATACAATCTCGGTGAAGCAAAGATTCGGCTTATTTCTGGCCGAAACAGAAACTAATATTTTTTCCGAAACTGGCCATAACCGAAATCGAATGTTCCGTCGGTCCTTAGCTACTACTTCCTTTAAGGGGACCACATTGTGTTTCAGGTCGAAAAAAAATTGATTTTCGGTTTTATCATATTTCGATAGATTAAGGTATTATTTAAGTACTCTGAAAAGGATTTTGGTGAAAAAAATTTTTTTTACCATTTAAATAGCATTTTCCTACTACGTGTGTTTTCGTGTCACGCCCACTTTTATGTCGCCCACTTTTCTGTATACATTTTAGATGTTTACATTCCCTACATTGCACGTTAGGGATTTTTTTTACTCCCGAGTGTATTGGCTATCTTTGGAATGCCACGGTCGGTATTCTTTTGTTCCTGCTGTTTGTAAAAAACACGCTTTCAAACACGCGGTTAGTTATGTACAAGTGTGATTGCGAGTAGTTCCTTTTCCTCTCATATAAACAGTTAGTTTTCTCAGCCTTGTTTCCAAACGTTTTTGAACGTAGCCAACACATTCTAAATTGCTAATAATGGCATATTTGGGCCATATTCTTCCATAAGTCCTCTACCGCTGATAAGCCATGTTATGCATTGTGTCCATCACTAGAAAATTTTGATGCAAATACGATACGGCTCAGGGAGCTGGACAATCTTCTCACCAGCATTCTCCTTCTGCTGCTGTCATTATAGCAATTAAACCTATTTTCAGAGTCATGGCTCATCCTGACCTTGTAAAGAAATGTCTGCATAGGTTGACACAGAACCCAAATGAATGTTTGAACATCATATTTTGGAACCGTCTTCCTAAAACTGTATTTCTAGGCATGTATACAATAAAACTTTGAGTTTATGATGCTGTTAATGCATTAAATTATCGTAATATTTGAAAGTGCTGGGTACTGAAAAAGCTGGAAATTAGTACTGGTGGAAATATGATTACTAGGCTGCAACATTGCGATAAAATGAGGATAGCCGATGCAGACACGTCTGCATGTAATATGGCCAAGGAAGCCAGACATACATCCAGGAAGGTGAAAGGAAAGCTGAAAGACCTGCTAGAGGCCAAGTAGCAGGCAGTTTTAATTAATTATAAGTAACAAATTTCAAAAGTTTTTTCTTTAAAGTCAATTTACACAAACTAAAATTTTCAGTACATCTACCCCATTACATCAGAAAGTATCATAGATAAATAAATGAAATTTTCAGAGACTCAGCATAACATAAAAAGCCACTTCTGGTACTGCATTCATTAATATTACTTTATTAGGAAGTTCACTGAAATGTTTTCTGCAGAAAAAACGTAATATTTTTGTTAATAATTAAAAAAAATTATTCTTAAAAACTGTGACATGCGTAAAGTAGATTTTAGTACAATTGACTGTATTAGCATCATGTAACACAGTAAAAATATTAAGGTCCTGCATCAAAGAGTTTTCTTCAGAAATGGGTCAAATACTTGGCTAAATTAACAAGGGTTAGAAAGGCAGGATGTGGCCCCCTTAAACACTATTAATGGCTGTGTTCACATGTGATTACTGTTTTATACACATCTGTCCCAAAGGTCCTTTCAAATGATAGTTTCATTTGGCTCCTTGTAAAATTAATATTTAAAAAATCTATACTTACCTCTCCTGTGTATTTATATAATGACCGGTGTCTCTTCTATTGATTTACACTATATCATATCAAAGCTGATCAGAAATGAACTGTAGCCATGGGGTATATTACTTGCCAGAACATTAAACGCGAAGCTCATCTGAGGATTTCCCGCACTACTGATTAATGCGGCGTGGCTGAGATAGTAGGAATTAATAGCGGCGGTCTCTTCGGACGCAGTAACTCAGCTGCAGGTAGCCGGCGACAGGTGTGGGGGCCATGTCTGCCCCTGGCGCGCGGCAACCCGCAGCCCACAATGCGGCGTGCCAGATAGCGCGCCTCGCCTGTCGCCAGCCGGAATAAGGAAGGGGAGGGTGGGGTGACGTAACACCCCACATTATGGCACACCCCGCTCTGGCTATATTGGGGCGCGTGAAATACACCGCTGCTGCTGTTTGCATAAACGCTTCCGTCACTAAATCTGTCACACTCTGTGGGCAAGGTAATACACCAGAGCAGGATAGATGTCGATCAACAGCTCAGCCTTATAGTTGCCATTACAGCTTTTAATATGCTCGGAAATCAGACACAGTTTAGTGTTATATTGTTGGCTTTGATGGAGTACAACATATGAGGGCGACGGTTAGATGGTTAGAGGTGCCATCATCGACAACTTTCTTCCGTTGTGTAGCTTAGTTCCGTTTGCTCCAGTAGCTATAGCAGTGAGGTTGAACTGGGTCATTTTCCTCATAGGTGTTTAATATGTGTGTAGCTATAAAGGATCTCGGCAACTTGTAATGTTACCCCACGTATTTTCACTTTTATTAAGACTTCTCTGTTTATTTTTATTATTATTTCATTTACCGTATGGGCAATTGTCAGCCGTCCGCATCAGCTTTCGTAAGGCACTTGTGTGCAGGCCTGGGCTGTATGATAATCCGAGAATCTATTAATTCCATTTCTCAGAGAGAACAGATGGCTCCGCCGATCGTAGGTATGCGGCCACGTTCTGGTCCGCGTATGAATAGCGGGGCATCAATGTTTTTTCTATGGCGGGATCTGATACTGTTTCTTATGCAAATGTTTACTATTTGCCCCTAACAACACCTGGGGTATATAAAATTCCTTATAACTGTGGTATACATTGAGGCGCTTCAGTCACGGTCTGCACGCCCCCTGCGGTCGGGGATTCGAATCCCCCCCTTGGGCATTGATATTTGTGCCGTCCTTAGTCTTAGTTAGTTCGTAAGTAGTTTGTAAGTTTAGGGACTGATAACCCCATAGTTAAGTCCCATAGACTTTACAAACATTTGAACATTTGAACTAAAAGAAGCGTCAACACCCGCCTAACTCAACATAAATGGAACTGCCGTCTGAGACACACGGAAAAATCGGCAGTAACAGAACCTGTTTTTCAACATGGAAACCATGAAACAAAATTTAATGAGACGAGCGCTTTAGTTAGGACATCACATTACCATGATGCATGTATAGAGAAGCAATAGGTATTCATAAACACCAGAATAATTTAACAAAAAAATAAGAACGTCTTAATTTAGATAAAATATGGATGTTGATATTGCACCAACAAGATGACATTCGATTACTTTTAATCGAGAATGACTACGTCACCCATAGATAGCCACACAGTCAGCCTCACGTGACGTATGGTGGTGTCCTCTATAAATGCGAGAGCCCCTCGGACCAAAGTGGCAGTAGCCAGAAGGGGCATAGATATTTGTGCCGTCCTTTGTATTAGCTAGTTCAAAAGTAGTTTGTAAGTTTAGGAACTGATGACCCCGTAGTTAAGTCCCATAAGCTCTATAAACATTTGAACATTTAACAGTAGCCGGAAGACCTGGAAGATGTCTCCCACGGAGACGAAACGTTGGGAGGAAGTTTTTCACCTGGGCCACGGCCTCTCAGCCAGGAAGTTTTACCTGAAGAGACTCTCTGATGGTATCTTTGAATTCCTCTAACGTATACGGATTTGTTATGTATACTTTATCCATTAGTGCTCCCCACAGATAGAGATCGCACGGGGTTAAATCGGGACTTCGAGCTGACTGTTTTGCAGATATCTTTCACTGTTAATCATGTCATCAAAAAAACATTGAGCCTATTACACTTTCACAACAAACTGCACACCACAATCCTATATTTTGGTCGTAAAGTGGTGTTGCGTGTTATCCCAGGTTCATTTCCTGAATTACTCTTACGTTATAGCCTTAAGCCAAGTAACTTAGAAGCTCTTTGTAAAGAGCCGCGAGAAATTTTTGTTTGCTGTGGAAGATGTCTATGATTTTAGGAGAATTTTGCAGGCGATAAGCAATGCAAATATGGAAGGATGGAAAATCTGGTAGAAGCCGACCTCCATCAACATTAGTTCAGGAGAAATGTAGAAACGAGGGAGGCGATACCTTACGGCTTATGTTAAAGACAGGCAAACCTACATTTCTAGCTTTTGTAGATTTCGAGAAAGCGTCTGACAATGTAGGTTGGAATACATTCTTTCAAATTCTGAAGCAAGCAGGAGTAAAATATACGGAACGGAAGATTATTTACAACTTGTAAAAAAACCAGACAGCAGTTATCAAAGTTGAAGGGCATGATAGGAATGTAGTGGTTGAGAAGGGAGGAAGACAGGTTTGTAGCCCTTTCTCTAATGTTATTCAATCTGTACATTGAGCAAGCTATAAAGAAAAGCGTTGAAAAATTTGGAGAAGGAATTGAAAGTTCAGGGTAAAGAAATAAAAACATTGCGTTTTGCCGATGACATTTTAATTCCGTCAGACATCAAAGGACATGGAGGAGCAGTTGAAGGGAATGGTCGGTATGTTGAAAAGTTCGTATAAGATGAACATTGACAGGAGCAAAACGTGGGTAATGGTGTGCATTGTAAGGTATTCAGGCTATGTTGAAGGAATTAGATTACGTAACGGAATGGTAAAGGTGGTAGAGGAGTTTTGTTACTTGGGCAGTAAAATGATACACTATGGTCGCAGAACAGATGATATAAAATGCCGAATGGCAATAGAAAGAAAGGCGTTTTTGAGATAGAGAAATTTTTTAACATCGAATACTAATTTAAGCGTATGTAAGTTCTTTCTGACGGCATTTGTGTGGAATGTTGCCTCGTGTGGGAGTGAAACATGGACGATAAACAGCGCGGACAGGAGAGGATAGAGGGTTTAGAAATTTACAGATGCTGGAGATTTGGTGGGTGGATCGCGTAACTACTGAGGAGTAACTGAATAGAATTGCGGAGAAAATGAATGCCTGGTATAAACGACTAAAATAAGGGATCGATTGATGGATCATATTCTTATACGACAAGGAATCGTGTATTTGGGATTGAAGGGACGTTTTCGGGGTCAAAATTGCAGAGGGAGTCCAAGAGACGAATACAGTAAGCAGATTCAAATGGATGTGGGTTGTCGTTCTTATTAGGAAATGAAAAGGCTTGCTCAGAATATTGTATGGTGGAGAGCTGCATGAAATCAATCGACAGACTGAAGACCACAACAACAACAACAAATAATATCAACGTACTGAGGCTCTTACGTAGTCGTTTACGATTCTTGACAAACACACTTTCCATTTCTCGAAATATATTCTATAATTTTTTAATTGTAGCACAACACGAAATTCTAACACCTCGAAATTTCTGTTCAGACAGCCTGCAGACAATAGGATCCGACTCTGTACCACAAAAGAATCGAAAATCAACACTCATTCACTCATTGTGTCACGGATTAATTAGTTCTTGCCATTTTTGAGTTCGCAGACTTGATTGTTACATTCACTGTTTCTTCACTGAGTGAAAAGGCGCTCAGCGCAGGGGGAGCAATCAATGTTGCCAACTTACCCCAAAGGGCATTAGCAGCGAGACGCTGAACCCATTCGACCAGCCAGTGCGGCAGAGATGTGCGCTGCGGCATCTGAATCGCCGGCCAACGGACCGCTCGTCTCCCGGCATCTGGTGCGCTACGCGTGCGGTCATCAGATAAATGGGGCACATCAAAATCAAATGTTCAAATGTTTGTACAGCTTATTGGACATAACTACGGGGTCAGCAGTCCTTAAGCTTACAAACTACTTATGAGTTAGCTAATACTAAGGACGGCACAAATATCATGCCCGAAGGGGGATTCGAACCCCTGTCTGTAGTGGCCGTGCAGACTGTGACTGGCGCGCCGCAGAACTCTCGACCACCGCGGCCGGCTGGGACACACCGTAGTTCTTTTCTGATCATCAGAAAATCGTATACAGGGTCGAAAATGAGCAGAGAAAGTGAAACACAAGAGTAATATTCGTCAAACTGTGTGCAGAGAGCAGTGGCGTCGCGTCCTATGTGTTTATTGGTTCAGTGAATCCCCAGACAAAAAGCTCGTCGTGAAAAAAAGTAAATAAATAAAAAAATAGAAAGTTTCGTTCTTCTATTATATCATTTAATATGCACATTCAAAGTACGTTTATCGCATGAGAAACGTTTTACGCCACGGAGACAGCACGTAGACGAGTCGTCATGCAGCCGCTAAATATACGCGGCAGTGTCCACAGTGTTGCAATGCGCATGCGCGGTTGAGGTGCAAATTCTCTTCTGCACACCCTGGAGGCAGCATATGGGAGTTCCCGCGGGAGGGAGGGGCGAGAGGAAACACCGCTTTTAAAATTGGCGTTGGAGCTGGTAGCCACCAGCCTCTGCCTACTCTCGCTGTGGTGGTTTACGCACGAATGTTTCCGAAGCAAGGATAGTGGAGCTACTGCGCACCTCGCCTTGCGAAATCGCAAATCGTCCATGAAGGCAATAAGTACCCTTCATATTTGTTTATGACGCATTGAACATACATCAAAATAATTTCATATTCGGTAAAATATCTTACAACTATAAAGACCCATGATCCGATCATGAATAATAATGAAGTCACTACTCTCCACATAGCAAGAATAGGCGTGTGGCCAACGGTATCGCGCTGCGCTGTCGAAATTTCTGTTCAAACAGCCTGCTGACAATGAGACCGACAGTAAGCAATTTTTTAAACCTAATCGTCTTTATAACAGATACGGGAACAACAATGACTTTTGGATTGTTACTGGCCACATATCTTTGGACGTTTCAGGAAATGTGTCGCGATTTCGACGATAAATGACATCTATACCATTCGTTGTAACAAATATTTAACTGTGAAAACGTGTGGGCGAGAGCAGCCTTTGTGCATGCGTAAGGTTAGGAGGGGTTGCCGCTTACAGTCACATGTCACATGACCCGGAGGTAGCTTGTCTCTTCATCATAACAAATTCATTTTTGTCACTTAAGATTCATTTTTGTCACTTAAGATTCATTTTTGTCACTGTCACTTAAGAGTGTAATCAGTTACGTACTGTGTTTTCCTGTACATGTGCATTTTCATATGTTCTTGGTGTTTATTCCCAAAGAAAAGTGAACAACGTTCAGTCTATCTATCTCTTTGGCCCTTTGCCCGCAGATACAGCGCCGGGACTGTGTTAAATGCGGATTTGGCATATGTTAAGTTTTACAGGGTGGTCGGATGCCCTTCCTGCCGCCACCCCATACCCCCCCCCCCCCCCCCAGGAGGAAATGTGTACCCCAAATGTTTGAGTATAGTGTTATAGGTGTGCGAAAGTGTAAAGTAAAATATCAGCCCCTGAGAAACGGATTAACATGCTCAAACATTACAAAAACTCTTTAAGTTGAAATGAAACCCAAAAGCAATATTTACAGTGAAAAATTCAACAAATACATAAATTTTATTCACTGCGTAGAAGTACCAGGTCTATCAACTTAATTTTCATACTGAGGTGACAAATATAATTTTGAACCTATACGTCCAATACCTCTGTGAGAACCAAGACGTAATCTACAGCTTAAAAGTCGCAAGCTAAAGTCAAATAAAAAACGAAGTCAACACAACTTTCGCCCCAGTCATCAAACGAAACCATATCGCTGCCTAGTCACAGGTCGACGCCTCAGCTCGAGTTGAAACAAACGCAAACAGACTGAGGAAATGAGATTTGAGACTTTCCCGCCGTATGTGCTGGTTCCAAGGTTCCGAAAGACATTCTGCAGTTCTTTTAACAAAAATATATGAAAAGCGGGATAGGAGGAAGGGGGTGGTTGTTGCAAACCGGGGCGCTTTCTCCGGCGTCACTCTCAGAGATGCGCCAAATTCTCTCATTGGACGCCGAGCGACTGGTGGAAGGGGGGGGGGGGGCGGGTAGCGGAGAGCTCGGCGGTGCCACTGTCAAAAATCTAGCTCTCCAAGAAGTGAATCCCAGTCATCTGAAGCAACAGTCGCCACTGGCAAACGGCAAAGTAGATTGTCTGACACTGAAACGGACTACAGTGAGTGCGCGTTCGGCGTCAGCGGCCAGCCAGTCAGCGGCACAACAATGCACTGTACCGGCTCGACCGCAAGGCCGACGCGAGCCGACGTCATTACGCCGCACCGCGGCGGTGTATCAATCGAAGCGGATTACGCCCGGGAATTAGGCTAATGGCTAAGATGAAGCAGTGTACTGTATGCAATCTCGGTAATTGCAGATCAGGCCTTACAACGATTCCGCTGGTACCGCCGCGGAGCCGTACCGCGCGTATCGGATGCACATCACAACAGGCGCCGCGCTTAAGTTTCCGCAGATAAAAAGGTGCTTAAAGTCCGCCGATCACGAAGGCGCGATGTTTCAGGTACATTCGTTGATCTGCTTCGATCGGAGCTTCTATTTATCAATGTATCATAGCCAAGAGCTCGGTGGCAGTTGACTGGTTACAGCTGCAACTGACAGGCAACGGCCTGTCTACCAGTTTCACTGAAACACACGAGCAATTTACGAGGGTCTCTCCAAATACACACTATTTTTCTAAAAAACACAGTTTTCATTCTGCATGTTTGAACGTTTTACAGTGTGTAGATACATCCTTCTCGCTTGTTTTCAAACATACTTCAACCTGTTCCCGTGAGTGGCGCCGTCACAGCATGTCTTCAAGATTACTTAAACGTTTAAATGTTTGTATAGCTTATGGGACTTAACTACGGGGTCATCAGTCCCTAAACTTACAAACTACTTATTAACTAATACTAAGGACGGCACAAATATCCATGTCCGAGGGGGGTTCGAATCTCCTCGGCCACCGCGGCCGGCTTCAAGATTACTGCTACACTTGACGTTCTTCAGAAGCAACGTGCTGTCATTCAATTTCCGTGCTGTGACAACGAGACAGTGGGAAACATGCACAAGAGGTTAGAAATATGTATGGAGATGCTGCTGTCGATCGCAGTACAGTTAGTCGGTGGGCAAGCAGGTTACGTGATGAAAGCGGACACGGCAATATTGAGGATCGTCCTCGCAGCGTCAGGCCTCGTACTGCACACACTCCAGACAATGTGCAGAGAGTTAACGAATTGGTGACTGCTGACAGACGCAGCACAGTGAACGAATTGTCACGCTATGTTAGGATAGGAGAAGGAACTGTTTCCAGAATACTGAAAGTGTTGGCGTTCAAAAATGTTTGTGCCAGGTGGGTTCCTAGGATGTTGACAGTGGCTCACAAAGAAGCACGAAAAACGGTAAGCAGCGAACTTTTTTGAACAGTACGGGAATGGTGGAGATGAATTTCTTGACAGATTTCTGACAGGTGATGAAACATGGCTCCATCATTTTTCAGCAGAGACGAAGAGGCAATCAATGGAGTGGCATCATAAATTACACCCAAGGAAAATAAATCAAAACCACACCTTCTACTGGAAATGTTATGGCTACGTTGTTTTTCGATTTTGAAGGACTCTTGCTTGTGGACATTATGCCACATGGAACCCCCATAAATTCTGATGCATATGTAACAACACTGCAGAAACTTCAAGCTCGACTGAGTCGTGTTCGACCATATCGGCATGAGCAGGATGTTTCGCCGGTGCACGTCAATGCAGGGGCACATGTCAGCAAAAAAAATAAAAAAAAAAATATAAAAAAAAAATAAAAAAAAAATAATAATAAAAAAAAACCAAAAAAAAAACCCTCGTGTGTATTTGTTTTGGAATCATTCCAAACGATTACATAACCTAAAGGAAGAAGTAATATAAAAATAACATTGAAAGGTCAGAGGTAGAAAGAACATTTGTTGTGTTCTAATCTGTTGCCGTAGGGGATGGGTTTCTTCTGATGGATGGTAACGCTCGTTCCCAAAGAGCTGCAATGTTGGACAACATGTTTCAAGATGAGGAATTTGAACAAATGGAGTGACCAGCTTGTTAGACGGGTTTAAACCAGATTGAGCATGTTTGAGCTGCACTTGCCAGACGCATTGCAAGTAGACCAGCACCTCCTCCAACAGTTTCAGAGCTCGATGTTTCACACATGGAACGATGGCTAAATGTATCTGAAGAGCTGATTGTTGACCTCGAACTCTCCGCGTTGCGCAGGTGTGCAACTGTACTGGCCGTCCAAGGTGATCACTCACCATATTAGAGAGCAGCTAAGGCCAAAAAACACACCCATGCCCGAGAGAGAACTCTTATTTTCGACGGCGAGCAGCGGCGTGCTCCGCAGCTAGGCGACTTGGAACGCTCGGCCATTCCACCGCGGCTAGCTTTAATTAACCTCCGATGTTTCAGTGAATACGTAAACAAAATGAAGGAAAAATATCTACGAGTTACAATAGTAGGAACTGAATATTTACGTTATGAAAATTAACAATTGAATGTTTAGGTTCGATGTCTCACGGGTTGTCTATTCCGGAAATCTATATCAGTGAGATCTTGTGCGACTATATTAAACACTGCACGGCGAAGTTCCTCATAGAAACTGGAAGCAGCAGGGCAAGCAATCCATTTTCTTTCCTGCGTCGCGAAGCATGTGTATTTTATACAAGGTGTGATCCAGAAAAATGGCATTATCGGAAGGAACAGGTTGGGGAGACGAGAATGATTACGAGCCTGTGATTTGTGACCGTGAGCCGAGACAGTATATAGCGGGAGTTGTTAGCACCCGCTTTGTGTGTGTTTATGTGTGTGAGTGTGCCATTAATTTCCCGGCTGCGACGTCTCCCCGTGGGGCCGTGTGTCTTTCTTTACCTGGCTGTTCATCACCCAGTCGCCTCAGCAACGCATTATTACTCCTTCCGTCTCGGAGCCATCGATCATGTATTAAACCGAGGTTTCCAATTACTTGAGGATTTAAAATGGGAAAGGCATAACTTAGCACATGGTCGTAATGAAAGAACCTCAACCATTTCCGTCGGCTATACGACAATCACAGTTAAATTGCTCGATTGTCACCCGAGTAAATCTTCTGATTCCATTCCTTTTCCCTCATCTACATGTTGTGCGTATCTAAATCTACATCTATACTCCTCAAGCATTCTGATGGTGTGGGCCGGAGGGATTTTTGCACCAGTGTCACCACTTCCAAAAATATATTGAAATGTTTGTAATTCTAGTGAATCAAGCTGCTGGGGTCATCTGTCACTAGAATTACTAACTAATTAAACTAACTTATGCTAAGGACGGCACACACGTCGCGGCGGAATAGCCGTGCACACTGAGACGCAATGCTGCGGTGCACGCGGCCGTTTGCCGTGGTGGTTTCGAGTCCCACCGCGTGCATGTCTGTGTGTGTTGTCCTTAGGTTAGTTTAACTTAGTTTAAGGAGTTTATAAGCCTAGTGATTAATAACCAAAGAAGTCTCATAGCTTTACAAACATTGGAACATTTGATTTGAACCTAAAACCATGCGTCTATTCCCGCGTGGCTCACTTCGTCTTTTACCATTTCCAGATCTGTATGACTCTCGGGAAACACGAATGTCAGTACGCTCTGTGTGGGCTCGAGTCTCTAATTTGATCCATACGCTCTTTTTGCGAGTACATGCGGAAGATGCAAGACATTGATTCGCTCTTCGAGACACATACGTAATGTTAAAAATCGGTTCTTCATATTCCATTTTCACTTGTTAATTCCACGATAAAGTTATATTCTGGGGAAACATTTTCAGTCGGATAATTCAGAAACGTTTTGTAAAAATAACATATCTTTGTATTTAAATATCTGAAGGACGATAACGCATTCAAATAACGAATAACGACTAGGCCAGAATGTGCAGAAACTGATTGTTGACGGATTCCTTCACAAGAAAACCGGCTGCCAGAAAGTAAATGTAGTCAACAGAACTACACGATCGTACGTTTAGCTTTTAACAATAGTCCACCCATGTTAGGAAGACGTTTCACTTACGTCGGAAAGAAAGGATATCTTTGTCAGGTTGGGACTGGAAATGAAACGTTCTACAAGAAATGAACTACACTTTCTGTATTGCAAGTTTTCACACTCACTGCCAAATACTACTTCCAAAAGGTATTGATGTTTTATGTAGCCAAGCGAGGATCATGTCATCCAAAACATGAATCTAGGTAACGGAAAGTAACAGTTAGTACTGTGGAAACTACGGATTCAAACTGTAGGGTGACAGTTTCCAATTTACCACGAGATATTCAATACTCGCTAACTCGGCATTCGTAAACGATTAATTATTATTTCCTATGATTGTTTGTCTGTTACGTAATCCTCTTTAATTCCACCCATCACATTACATTAAATTGATATCTCTGATGGCTTGTCAATCACATGTAATTAAATTTCACATTGTGAGATTTGCTAAGCCCACGAAAACAGTATACTGTAACTACAGTAGTAAAAGCGAGAAGCAGATTTAGTTATCATAGAAATCGTCATATAAAAAAGACCGCATTTCCTAATCTATCAAAGGATCAGCTTGATAAGAGACGGTACGTTCCTATTTCGTCTGTATGATTATAGGAAACAACAAAGTATTTATTACTCTACAGTGTTAGCATGTCTTAACGTGGTCGAATTGAGTGAGAATCTAAGAGATATGAAGAACGCCGTAAATAGTCATAGGATATTCTAACAAAGGAAAAGACCTTCATTATGTACGGCTGCTCATCTAAAATGAGGCAAAAAGAAGACTCATGTGAAGATGATGATAAAATCAGTATAGAGAGTTGCAAATCTTCTGGCTATAATGGCTTCTATATGCTTCGTCATTGAATCAAAGAGGCTCTTCATGTGTTATTGCCATATATGAGCACTTATTGCCCAGGCTGATGTAGCGTAGCAGCCAGTGATGTAGTCTGGGGCAGTCGTCCCTCAATCATCGACCACGCCTTTGGTTATAAGGGAGATTGGGAGAACAGGGAGCAATGAAATCCAACGGGCGACGAAAGAGTAGGCGTAGTCGTGCATTACCAAAGGATTTGATGCACTAACGTAGTTCATGACCAGGTTCAAATATTCAAATGTTTGTATAGTCTATGGGACTTAACTACGGGGTTATCAGTCCCTAAACTTACAAACTACTTATGAACTACTTACAAACTAGGACGGCACAAATATCCATGCCCGAGGGGGGATTCGAACCCCCGACCGTAGTGGCCGTGCAGACCGAGGCTGGAGCGCCTTAGTCTCCTCGGCCACCGCGGCCGGCCATGACCAGGTAAGTGACCTCAAAATGCGTGGTAGAGCAAGCACAAAAACCTGCGAGGAGACTGAGGCGCTCCAGTCACGGTCTGCACGGCCACTACCGTCGGGGGTTCGAATCCTCCCTCGGCATGGATATTTGTGACGTTCTTAGTTGTAAGTAGTTCATAAGTAGTTTGTAAGTTTAGGGACTGATGACCCCGTAGTTAAGTCCCATAGACTTTACAAACATTTGAATATTTGAACAAAAACCTGGATAGGTTTCCTGCACCAATTTATTGTTGCGAGTTTCGTTCAAGTAATAACAACTCCGACTTTCTTTCTCAGCAGTGGGTACTGAGAGTAACAAGTGATTCTTTTTAAATTATGAGCCAGCTCACTTTGAATGCGTGGAAGAGTTTGCAGCACTGCATGGCACATAAACTCTAGCGGTAGCGGAGAGTGTAAGGACTGTTATTAAATGCCGACATCCTTAGTCCAAGGAGTGTGTGAAATCTTTCTTTTTCTCCATTTGAAAAGTGTGCCATCCACTGACGTCTTTCAAGGCTGGACGAGTGGTAATGTTGCCATGGGTGTGTCAACCGGCTGTTCGCGATGCTACAGTTCCGAGAGAACGTTGCCGTGACAACACATGACGACATAAAGGAGGGACGGGCGCTAATGACCACTGCAGTTGAGCGCCCTAAAAAAAAAAAAAAAAAAAAAAAAAAAAAAAAATAAATAAATAAAAAAAGATCGACTAAAGAACATTGTTATAGATGATTGCCGTAGGACTGTTGAACACATTACACCCTATGATGCATTTCTGTGGGATCTCTGTACACAATCCTGCTTGAGGACCTGAAAAAGCAAAAAGGTGTCCTCCGGGTGTGTGAGGCGAATGCTGACGAGTGACGTCAAAGCTATGAGCGTGGCGTGTTATCAGCCAATGGAACTGCACAGGCTCGCTGACAGCAGAAAAATTTCGGATAAGCACCAGTGCTAAAAAAGGGTCGTCTTATTCGGGGACTGTAGTGACGTAGGCCTAATCTTTACTCACTGCATTCCAAAGGGCACGTCGGTTTCAGGTGGATCCTATCTAGGTGATTTGCAGAAATAGTTTCTCCCAGCATTCTTTGAAAAACAAACGAAGAAGACTGCAATTGCGCTCATTCATCAAGACAACGCACTGCGACACCACGTGAAGTTTATGGCGTAGTTTTTCATTACAAACAGCTTGTAGTGATCACTCATGGTCCCTACTAAACTGACCTCGGCTAAAGCGACTTTCGGCCTTTTCCAGCGACAAAAGATGCATTTCCTGGTCCCTAATTCGCTAGTGCTGCACTTGCATCAGTGATTTCTCAATGGTCAAGGTAAAATAAAAACAAGACTTTGCAGTGACCATGGAATCATGAAATCTTCAACGAATTATTAAAATGCCAAGACCACAATTAATTAATTAATTTTTCAGACGACCGGTTTCGATTCAATTAGGGTATCATCACCTGGTCAACTAATGTCCTATGTTTCCGATTCGTGAAGGTGCATGACATTAAAATGGTATGTCGATCATAAAACATTTAACTTTGACAAATGGTATGTCAGACATAGAATGGTTAAAATACTTAAAACACGTGTCAGGTTGACAGAGCGCCTTCTTACACAAAAACGCTCTATCAACATAGCACAATGGATAAGGTATTTTAAGTATTTTACATGTGACGTACCATTTGTCAAAGTTAAATGTTTTATGATTGACATACGATTTTAATGCCATGCGCCTTCACGAAACGAGAATATAGGACACTGGTGACCAGATGATGATGATGATGATACCCTGATACCTTAAGTGGATCGAAAACGGTCGTCAGAAAAATAAATTAAGTAATTGCGATCTTGGCATTTTAATAATTCAAAGTAAGGAGATCGCATTCCTACCGCTTAAAAATGAAACATCTTCAACGTGTATAATCTTTAAAGCTAACAGAGATAATAGGTCGAGTGACAAAAGTTTCGTAGTCTGCGTGTGACTAGTTTGCGAGGAAAAATCGGGGGTGTGGTATATTTAATTCACTTCGTATTTTTTCCAAACGTAGAAGACTGGCCGGCCGCAGTGGCCAAGCGGTCTGCGGCGCGTCAATCAGTCTGCACGGCCGCTACGGTCGGGGGTTCGAATCCCCTCTCAGACATGGATGTTTGTGTCGTCTTTAGTGTAGGGTAGTTCATAATTAGTTTGTAAGTTTAGGGACTGATGACCCCACAGTTAAGTCCATTAAGCTTAACAAACATTTGTACATTTCGTAGAAGACTTGAATATAAAGCTGGTGTGATACCTATTGCTTCGGACATAGCTACAATAATGGTGTTGGTAGCCTGTCAACTTAGGCTGTTCTCGCACCGTTACGCATTTTATGTTCACTCACTTGGTCACGTAGCAGGCTACAGCGCACTAAAACTATTGAACCAGGAAGTTGCGGAAACTTCCTGACAGGTTAAAACTGTGTTCCGGAACCGGGATTCGAACCTGGGATCTTTACCTTTCGCGGGCAAGCGCTCTACCGACTGAGCTATCCCGACACAACTCGCAGTTCGTCCTCACAACTTTACTTCTGCCAGTACCTCGTCTCCTACTTTCCAGACTTCACAGAAGTTTTCCTGTGAACCGTACAGCGTGCTGGGGTAGCTCAGACTAGAGATGGGTAGGTCCGAGATATCAAAGGAGTCAAATCCGGATCTGCATCCAGCTTTTCGGACCTGCATCCAGGTTTCGTCTCCGCTGGACCCGTATGGGTTTGGCTCAATACCCGGCCGGTTGGACGGACCGTATCTGTAGTAGTAGTTTGTAAGTTTAGGTTCTGATGACCCCGTAGTTAAGTCCCATACGCTATACAAACATTTGAATTTCGTATCTGTCAAGTGAATCCGCGTCCACTGGACCTACACTGGTACAACTGCACAGACTGCGGCCAAAGTGTATCTATCGAGCGAATCTTTTTTAACCGAGAAGGATTGCAGTTGCGTTACACAGGAGTTATATAATATGTAGAAACTTATTTATACAAAGTAATGATTAAAATTAGACCATGTTAAATGCAATAAAAATGTTTAATGCCAGAAAATCACGAACACTGTCGCATTATAAAATCACAGTCATCATTTGCTGTACATGTCACCCAGATCACTTTAGTATTTTTCTAATTATTTGTAGAAAACTAAAATCTTTGTGAACTAAGCTCTTACTGTAAAACATTTTGCAAGATAGTGTTTTCATCAATGAAGTGAGCTTTCATTGCATAGAAATGATTCTGATTATTTTGTGATGCCCAATCCATCAGCAGTTAAAGAGACATCTGTTCCTCCCGTCAATAAATTTCGAGTTTCTTCTTTTAATTCGTTGTGGATGGCAGGCACGAAACTGCAAGATACTGTTTTTCTAGTTGGTATCTTATCCCTGGACAAAGTAAATTCATTAGTTTTTCGAACTCTGGATCTTCTACAATTTTATATGGATGGTATCCTTTTACAATCATTATTTGTCACTAATTATCAATTTGATTGGAACGATGAATTGTACTTAAATTTGATCTGAAAAATGGCTTGACTGCTGAAATGGAGGGTAAAATTTGTTCTGAACCTAATGGCACAGATTCAGGTAAAGAATTGAGATTAATTTTATTAAAATTGCTACTGCTATTCGTAAATTCTTCATTGCTAGGTAAAATTATTTCAAGTGTTTCACGATGCGGGGGAATGTTATGGTTTTTCCTCTTCATATGTCTGACGAGATTTCCTGTTCGAGTTATTGGGTAGTACGAAAGATCCAGACAGCAATATCGGCATTTAGCTTTATTATCTTGGACTGTAAAGTGATTACAAATTTCACTGTTCTTCGGGGGTGGAATAATTAAATCTACGGTAACAAGAAAAAAACTGTTCTATGACACCTAGCCATCACGGGCACACATGCATGTGTGTATGACTAAAAAGCTTAATTCGTTCGGTAATTAAATCACTGGACCAAGATTAGTGTCCATACTACCATATACAATGGTCAAAATCGACTTGCAATGTTTGCTTGACAGACATAAGTGCATTGTCCATTGCTTGTTGGCACGCTTTAAATACACAAAAACTGTTAAATGGAATGTTACTACCAACTTTTTTTGGGGAGGGGAGGGTGGGGCACAATCAATAGTTAGTGTTATTTGGAATAATCTTACAATAATAACCTTCCGTTGAACAGTTTTGCAGTGACTTGCAACACAAATTCAGGAAATCCAACAAAATCAGTATGTTTATTGAACTGTTTCAGCAAAACATTTATTAGTGAGGTGACTACTGTCAGAGGATTCAGCCAAGAACACTACAGTCTCGGACAGAAAAAATACGCCGGGGCCAGTTTCACACAGAGCTGGCGGAATTCGGCGAGCAGCTAGCAGCTCTAAGTTGTTCCTCTTCAGCGGCCCCTATCTAGTCCGCAAGCCCTCAACAAGTGGTTTTCTTACCATCTTTTTATGTGGTCAATTCATCACTCCATCTTTATCATCGGCAACTCAGGCAACTTCGTAGACTTTGTACAAAATCCGGGCCACTTTGGCATTCCCGAACAACGATAACGTTGATCGACTGGATATACAGGCCACCACCTCCTTGCTCCAGGATATTGGTATCTGGGAAAGGGGATTTCACCGCAAGACCCTTGTAGCTTGCAACACGGAAGGGTCTACCTCGAGGACACCGATGAAGCCCAGTTCGATCAAGCCCTGTAAAGCCGCTTGGCTGTCCTCCCTAAGGACCTTTCGAAGGGACTCGATTAAATTTCTGTCGCCTATGTTTTGGCCATTTGTGGCTGTCGCATGGCCATTCTTCCCGTCGTGAGGACCCACCCAAGTTTCACTGTGGTGTTCTCATGACGGTTGTCCACATCCTGGTAGGTTGTCCACTTTTAGCGGTAGACCCACAATCTACCTGCTGCGCTCCCGTTAAATCTTGTCGCTGATGCCTCTAGGGATGATTGTACCTTAGGTTTTCTCTGCATTTCTCCTTTCTATCATACCATCTAGTTTTAGGAACTTTACCCTGACTCTCCAGGCTGACACCTATTTTGGATTTAATCTCTTTGTTTTCTACCCGTTATCTTTCGCTGGTGATTCCGCTTTCTTTCCTTTATGTAACCTTTATTTCCTTTGGCACTGTTGTCTTAGTTTATGACACCACTCTGTGCATCCTGTTGTTTTCCGCTTTGGATACTGAGCGTCAGATTCTACTTTGTTCAGCCCTTTGCGTTTATATTTTATAGGAAACAGGGGACTTCTGACGTAATGTTTGTAGCGTAGGGCATGTTGTGTGAATGTGTAGTTGTAGCTGAATAAAGAAAAGATGGGAAAAGTACCCTCCAGGCAGTCTCCGGTTTTCTTTTCCTGACAGACAACTCTCCTGCAGATCTTCTGTCCCAGGCGGTCGGACTTCGTCTCTTATAGCAGGGGTTTCAGCGCCGGGTAAAAGGGGGAAAAAACGGAAGCTACCGACAATGAAAGTCGGAATAGCCAGTCGAAACATTTATTAAAATCAAAGATCATGGAGTCGAGGTAGCCCTGTCACAAATTTCTATAAACCCTCACACACTTAAAGCAGCCACTGGGCGTGGAATAGACTTGCTGTAGGCCAAGTCGCGAAATACACACAAGAGTCAGATTATAATAAGAACCAGTGCACAGAGAGAGTTTAAGACGAATAGTAAGAAACTAGCCATGAATGAAACTTTTACTCTGCAGCGGAGTGTGCGCTGATATGAAACTTCCTGGCTGATTAAAATTATGTGCTGGAACCGGGACTCGAACTTGGGACCTTTGCCTTTCGCGGGCAAGCGCTCTCACGACTGAGCTATCCCTACACGACTCACGATACCGCATCCGCCAGGCGAGATACTGGCTACGTACTGGCGAGGTACTGGCTGAAGTAAAGTTGTGATGCGGCAGCGTGTTTCGTTTCGGGATAGCTCAGTCGTTAGAGCGCTTTCCCGCGAAAGGCAAAGGTCTGAGGCTCGAGTTCCATTTCCGGCATACAATTTTAATCTGCAAGGAAGTGTCATATCAGCGCACACTCCACTGCAGAGTGAAAGTCTCATTCTGCACTCTACCTTTGTTTGAAGACTGGAATGACAGATTCTGTGGCTTTGTCACGTATCTTTTCGCGTTACCATAATTCACTGCGTTACATGTTCAGTTTGCTTAAAACCCGCATAACCAACCAACCGAAGTTGCTGCTTTCCCTGAGATCTGGGAAATACGTGTCCCTGCTAGTGATGTGGGACTGGGAACAGTGACAGCCGTGTGGCGACACGCCCTCGGCGGCAGGTGGTTACGCAACGCGGCGTGGGCCTGACGCGCGTTCCGTGGAGAGATGGAGGCCTACAGCCGCGCCGCCTGCGCACGTGCAGCCTCGCCGCTTGTCGCTTGTCACGTGGCCCTGACAGCCCGCGGCGCCCGCCAATCAGCAACCGGCTACGCCGCCCCGCGCCGCGACGCCCTCCCGCGGGGAATATCGGCGGCTCTGGCAACCCGCTCTACCTGCTACTCCAACCCCGGCTGTGTGCAGGAAGTCGTCTCCCCAAGGCGTAAACATAAATTGGGCTCCTACAGAGCCACACAGGAGTCGATTTTACCTCGTTATCTTGGGGAGAGTGGAACAGAAAAGTAAATGACTACGTGCTACCCTCCGCCACGCACCCCGCAGTGGATTTCACAAAATGTACGTAGGATAAGATGGTACAATTTCGATCATTTCGGACAAATGTTATTATAACTGGAAATAAATTGAGAAAAGGAATAATTTTAACTATGGCACTTGTTCTTGGATGTTTAATGAATATGTAACACAAATATTATACAGTTACAATTGTTGGTATAAACACAAAAAAAAGTTTGCGGAATTGAGAAAAATAGATCGAAAATGTACCACACTAGGTACAATTGTGATCACTTCCTCGTACAATTTTGATTACGGGCATCTTCCACATAGAAAGCACTTTTTCTGTCACGCAGCAACGCATACTTCGTGGCACCAAACATTGCATTTTTGGCAGCGAATCCAATCACCCTTAACTAGAGGATTTATAAGAGCGCGTTAGACTAAGTAGCTTCACTTACCTCTTTAAAGGGAAAAATTTATGTCTCCTTACCGCAAAGCGGTGTATTCTTGGAAGAGACAGGAGGAACGATATGAAATGGAACGAGCATGTAAGGACGGTTGTGAGTAAGGCGGACAGCCGGCTTCGGTTTATTGGGAGAATTTTGGGAAGATGTACTACATCTGTAAAGGAGACCGCGTATAAAACACTTGTACGACCACGTCTTGAGTATTGCTCAAGTGTTTGGGACCCGCAGCAGATCTGTTTAAAGGAAGACATCGAGGCGGTTCAGAGACGAGCAGCTAGATTTGCTACTAGTAGGTTCGACCAATGCGCGAGTGTCACGGAAATGCTCCGGCAACTCAATTGGGGATCGCTGGAAGAAAGACGACGTTCTTTTCGTGAATTTCTGTTAAGTAAATTTAGAGGGGCGGAATTTGAAGCTGAGCGTAGTATGATCTTGCTGCCGCCTACTTACATTTCGCGTAAAGATCACAAAGACAAGATAAGAGAAATTAGGGCTTGTACGGAGGCATATAGGCATTCTTTTTTCCCTCGTTCAATTTGGGAGTGGAATAGGAAAGGAAATGCCTAGTAGTGGTACAGTGTACCCTCCGCCACGCACATTACTGTGAATTGCGGAGTATGTATGTAGATGTAGATGTAGCTGTAGAAACCTGCTACTCTACAACGCGACACAACGAGGCACTACGAGACTGAAAAATGGCGCTAAAACTTACGTTGATCGGAATTGTACCTATATCGAAATTGTACCACCTTACCCTATAGATATTGGGGTAATTCTAAAAACGTCCTAATAAGAAAAAAAGGGGGTAAAATCAGTCAAGCTCGCAGAATTTATACACTTTATTTTTTAAATCTGACCGATTTCGATCTTACATCAGATCATGATCAGACCGATTTGGTGTCAAAAAGTGTCCAGATGGTTGTAAATCTAAGGCCTTGTACACATGATAGCGTTGTAATGCGCGTTATAGGCAGCGCGTTGCAACGCGCGCTGTTGAAAAACAATAAACCGTTGACTGCGTACACGAGCAACACGCGCTTCGAAATGACGTCGCGTCGTAACACGCGTCTCGAAGGTTCCTCGAGGATCGCGCGTCAGCCGCGCGCCTCCAGTTCCTAGTAGTGGGTTTGGGTGTACACTTGCATTCAGCGCTTTGGTGCTCTCATCATGGAGGAACGTACGTTTGGCACTGAGATCTTCATTGAAGAAGTGAAAAGTCGTCCTGTTATATGGGATACGGGACTACAAGAACAGAGTATTAAAAAGATCAGTGTGGCAGCAATTGGTTGAGTTGTTTGCTGAAGAGTATTATTCAGAGGAACAGAAGAAAATTCTTGGTCAGAGGCAACTTCAATATTAAGGTTGAACTACACAGTAGATTAGTACAGTTACACATAAGTAACTGTTTTACTCTAAATTTAGTCGTCAGTTAAATTGATGTCTTGTCAATTTGTTATTTTACATACAATAATTTATACCGTACTTTTAATATCAGTTTATAAATAAACTTACCTCAATGTGATTAAGAGTTTCTCTTCTGGTGAAATACTATCCCTAACGTAGTTGCCACTAGGTGCAGGTCATCATAAACAATGTTCAATAACTTGTCAAAGGACGCAATCGACATTCTTAAGTAATTAAAAGACTTTGGCCCATGTCTTCTTAGATTTGGGTACAGAGTTACAAAAGATCCGTGAGTTAAATTGTCACGTAAAATCGTATGTACCTAGTACTGTCTTTGCCTTCGTCTCAGTTCTTTAAGCCTGCGATGCATAATCCAAAGACATGCTGCTTCTTCAACGTCCATGGCTAAACTCGAGTTCAAAGCGGCGTCAACGCCGTACGTGTGTACACGCCACTTTCTCTGACGCACGTTGCAACGCGCGATGCAACGCTATCATGTGTACATAGCCTAAGGGACTTAGATGCTGCGGTTGTCAGTTCCTTGGTTTCAAACTATTTAAACTAATAATTCTCTCGTATTCGTGTGCCAAAGTCATGCAATATTTATTAAATGATTTAACCGCCATTTGACTGTATTACTTTATTATGTTTCGTCACAATACGGATATCGGCTGTACAGCCATTTGTAAGTCAATTGATTGGTACATGTAGGAAACAAAATCGTCTTTCTTGAGAGTAACAGTTTACATATGCCTTACAAATTGCAGCCTGAAATTTCACATAATTTTCAGACAGACATAAAATAATGTTTTCATTCAACACAAAGTCTGTGGTTTCATACAGCGTTATCCAATAAAATATTCATTAAACAGTAGCCAAGCCAATAAAAATATTTTGCAAAATCGGGAAAAACTGGTTTTCAAGCTTCCTGGCAGATTAAAATTGTGTGCCGGAACCGGGACCCGAACCTTGGACGTTTGCCTTTCACGTGCAAGCCCTGCACCATTGAGTTATTCCAACACGACTCACGGTCCGTCCTCACAACTTCAATTCTGTCAGTATCTCGCCTCCTACTTTCCAAACTTCACACAATTCCTCCTGCGAAACTTGCAGGACTAGCACTCCTGGAAGAAATGATATGGTGGAGACATGGCTTAGCCACAACCTAAAAATTATTTTTGTCAGGGCAAGAAGTACAATGGCGACTCACTCACTCACTGACTCACTCACTGACTCACTGAATGGCACTACAGTCTTCTGATGACTTGGCCTCCTCAATCGCAGATTTCCGGTCGTCTTCATCACGCCTGCTCCACCTCTTCACTCCCACTGCTCTCAGGTCGGCTACCACACCTTCCATCTCACACGCGGTCGTCCTCTCCTACTTCTACCACCAGGACATCCCAGCATCATCTTCTTCAGGAGCCTTTCTTCTCTCATCTGCTGGACATGTCCTAACCTTCTGTCTTCCCATTTTTTAAGGTTATGAAATATGGTTCTCTGTGCACAACCCTTATTTCTTCATTTAGATCTAATTCTCTATATCTCACTTCTTTTACACGACCAAATATCTTCCTCGGCACTTTTCTTTCCCATCTATGTAGCTTCTTCTCGAAAACCTCCGTCAGTATCCAATCCTCACTGCCATACATAAGAACTGGTTTGATCACTGTTCTGTAAAGTGTCAGCTTGAGGTTCCTACTTAGTTTCTCACTTTTGAACATGTTACATAGTGCTCTATATGATCTGTGCATATGATCAGCTTTCACTTTGTTTTCAGAAGTTATTACTGAGCCAAGATGAATAAAGCTATCTACGCTTTCGATGTTCTAACCTTCTAATTGTAGATCATCTATGTTTTTTCTTACTCTCTCTGTAACCATATACATACAAGGGAACCTCCCCATCACACCCCCTCAGATTTAGTTGTAATTTGGCGCAGTGGATACGCCGTGAAAAATTGAACACAGATCAGTCCAGAAGACTGGAAGAAGTTATGTGGAACAATGAGAACAAAAGTAAAATACAGAAACTGAACGGTCCATGCGAAAGATAGGCAAACTCAAATAGAAGGTGAGCGTGGGAGAGCGCTGTGGTCATGTGGCTTGCGCGAGGCGCTGCGGAACGAGAGGATCCTGGTTCAAGCCTACTATCGAACGAAAATTTTATTTTCCCAAAATTAATATATGTCCGTCCGTTCATTGAAGTCTCTGTTCGCTGTAATCAGTTTAGTGTCTGTGTTTTGCGACCGCACCGCAAAACCGTGCGATTAGCAGAAGAAAGGAAGTGCCTTTTCAATGGGAACCTAAAACATTCGATAGCAAGGTGATAGGTCCACCAATTCCTCCACAGGAAAACATCTGAATGGATACTATATGACACTGGTGATTGTATGTGCGTCATATGACAGGAATCTCTTGTCGACCCACCTAACTTGTACACTTGATGAATGGGTAAAGAGATTCTACCTTGCCCGATTTAGGTTTTCTTGTGTAAGTGTTAATCACTCCCAAAAAGTGATGAAAACATGAGTTTGTCACATAAGCTGTAACAAATGATTGCAACAGTTTCACAGTCGCACAGTTTTCCCTGTGCTCTGTCAAAACATATGTTTTTAACGATTTAGTATTTTTCCGTGCGTAGATCGTCAAATTCTGCATATGTCCAAGGAAATCAGAATATGTCCTCGTACTAAGGCGCAGTTACCCTCATCGGACGGACTGATAATAATTTTCTGAAACTAAAATTTGTGTTTGAGAAGGCTTGAACCAAGGACCTCTCGCACAGCATCTCCTCACACTAGCCGTATTTGGTTGTTCGTTTGGATATATGTATGCAGTTCAGCGTTCTTATTACAAAGGGCGTTTAGCCCCATAACTGGGGGCGCTGAGCCACTGCGCCCGGCAGCCACTAGACCACAAATCTCCTGTTCTCAAATCCTGCTCGTCATTGCTTATCTTGCGCATCGACTACTCAGTTTTTATATTTTGCTTATTTTTTCCATATTTCCACATAACTTCTTCCTGTTTTCTCTATTAACCTGTGTTCAATTTTCCAGGGTTATCTTAGTTAATTTTTTCTAGCTTCTTGTACCAATGTTTTAGGACGGATGGCAACCTTAGTCATACCTTGCACCCTCTATGCCATTCGATTCTGGGAGAAAAACTTTTGCGCAACTGTTGGCTGTTTCACTCCATAAGAGACTAAATTTCGATTTTCGATTTCGATGACTTCATTGTAAGCAAGAAAAGGCCCCCTCCAACGTCTACCCTCGTCGCCTGCCCTACCGCGTCTGCACAGCACACGGCCAGGTAACACTGCTCCCATCCTGTTCGTCAAGGCTGTGGTCGATCACGTCTGACGACCGCAAGGGATGATCTCCTACTGGTTACCGGCCACAATGTAATCCCGTCAGTTACGCGCTTCCCTTCCGAGAACAAGTGATTTAGTCGATGCAACACTCTGTTTGATCCCACACTACTGGTAGGAGACTAACAGTAGCCACACAAGGGAATTAGTACCCAATGCCCAAGGCACCATTAACAGTACAACGCGAAGCATAAGCTGCTAATGGAGCCCGTCACGTTGCGTTCGGTAGTCACTTGCGATCTTCCACAACTCCCAGTCACCATCGTCTGTAAGTAGAGATAGGACCTGAAGTGATTTCAGATGCAGTCATTATTTAAGAGAGAGGCAACGGTGTTACTCCTGCCTTCACAGCAAGATGTCCATTGGATATAGTCTTACGTCACGGCTGGTAGGGACTGAGGAGACAGTGAAAGCGCGATTGTTTCCAAGGACACGTTACATCGTCATTTAATACTACTCACGCGATAGTGTTGTACCATGTTTCAGTGAGATAATGTTCGTACTCAATGGAACGTGTGTCATTTTCTTAGGCCTGCATGCTACTGAGGTTCTTCCATGACCATCTAGATACATTTCCTCCCGAAACCGTATGCATTTTAGGAAATGAGACAACAAATGAGATATTTTTTTAGTTGGACATTAAAATACCTAACGATGGTCGGAGTACACAATGGCAATTGAAAGAAAAACAATTTCTGGCGAAGAAAGATTTTTAACTTTTGGTGCTGATTTAAGTTATAATGTTGAAGTCTTACCCAGATCACGTTTTAAATATCCACTTATTTTATGACCGGTTTCAAAAGTCTACCAGTCATCTTCATTTTCTTCTGTCACTGCGTAATAATTTACGCCCCTTTTCGTAAAAAGAATTATATCTCCGGCTCTTTTACAGTTAAAGAGTTAGTTTTTTTGTTTGTTTGTACAGAAATGTACGGTTAATATGTTGGTTAACCTGCTAGACTGCATTTCGATAGTCAAATGTCTACAGACGAGCTTGTAAATAAAATTTCCCTTGGTAAAACGTGCCTCGTTGGTTGTTATTGTTTGTGAATACGAAGTTTCTTGAAAGGTATTGTGCGGTGTATTGTAATCTGTGTTTCTATGATGACCAAACCAAAAGGTTTGTTCAAGAAACGCAAATTCCACAGAAATCAAAACAAGAAAACTGTAAAAAATGATGGTCAAAATCAGTACAACGGCAGCATGTCTCCACCAAGTCCTTCGAGAAAGAAGATAAACTCTGATAATCATACAGAGGTAGATGGAAGTTGTGGACGTACTATTATTGTAGTAGATCTAGGATTATTACAGTGTGTTCCAAGTGAAGTGGTGGCTTGCAAGTTGTGCGCTGGTCAAGTCAGTTTGTGTGAAGATCCAAGTGCCAGAGTAGGTTTAGTATGTAAACTGAAAGTAGTGTGCAGTGTCTACAGGAGTGAAAAAAACTATTTTACATAACGCATTATTGTTCTTAAAGAGTCTAAACAGTGGTGATGTGCTATGTGCGGTAATGAATTTGCCATAAACCCCTACAAAATGTCACAGGTACGATGATTACATATTGGATGGCAGAAAAATCAATGAAATCTGCAGCGAAAGAAGCAGCAGAAATTAATGACAGTAAATGGAAATGGAAACACAATTTTGTGTGTGTTCTACGAGTTTATTTTTGTTTACGTATCCGGTTTTGGGCTTATGAGGCCCTTTAAGGGAACTGATACTGTGTCAAAGAGGTTACAACGTTTAAATACTGTATTGGAAGAGATGACAAACGTCTACACTTAGATCGACATACAAACTTCTTCGGCATTGTGTTATTACAATTGGCAACTTAAAAACTGAACAGTAATCAATGATTATACAAGTTGTGGAGGATAAAACAAGGAATAAATTTAAACATAACCTACTATAGTACTTAGTTGCAGTTCCCAGGTTTAAATTTATTGCTTGTTTTATCCTCAACACCCGATATATTCGTTTAATACTGTATACTTTTTAAGTTGTCAATTATAATAATGCAATGCGAAAGAAGTGCATATCGATCTATGTGTAGACGTGTGTCATCTCTTCCAATACAGTATTTAAACAGTGTAACCTCTTTGACACAGCAGTCAGTACTCTGATGATGGCTTCGTAAACCCAAAAACGGTTAAGTGAACAAAAATAAAATCCTAGAACACACAACATTGTGTTTTTTTTTTATTTATTTGATTATATTCTACCAAGAAGCGACGGTAGAATCAGTCTTAATAACAATAAAATGACATTCCTATTTCCTTTGATGGAAGTTCGCAGAAGAGTTTTTCGTCGAAAAAACATGTTGTAAAACGTTGTGTCATTTTCTCAAAACTAAAAATTCTGGAACAGTTGACCCATTTTCTCAAAAACTATTAGCGAAATGTTAATGAAAATTTCACACATTGCAAACAACACTGCATTACAGCTGTGGAACCGTAGTCATGTTGATTTCCTGGGACGTAAATGCGCTTAATTTACCATTGTCCATATGAGGCCTACCGTCTCACCTTAAGGGGGTTAGGACGCCAGGCGGGTCGACCTAGGCTGCAGAGGCACGACAGGACATTTTAATTTTTACTGTCTATACTTTTTCAAATAAACTCATAAAACTTTGTCAGCATGACCGGAAAGGATTCATGATTCACACTCATAGCAGTGAGAGTTCTAGAACATGATAAAATAATTTGTATTTACTTGTGAAATTTCGACATTCTTTCACATTCTATTGCTTGCATTTTTTGCTATAGGCACATTTTTCTTCATAAGTAAGAGAGATTCTTCGATGAGTTTTACACAGCATACAAACCGTACTTGAAGGCGTCTGAAACTCTAGAACTTTACAAATATATTGAAAAATGTGATAACAATTAAGTCTGTTAACTGTAACGTTTAATTTTTTCTGAATATAAAATTTTAAATGTATCAGCTCATTCATTTTCTTATAGATTACATAAATTCTAGAGTTTCTTTCACCTGTAAGTACGGTTTGTATGCTGTATAAAACTCATAGAAGAATCTCTCTTACTTATGAAGAAAAGTGTACCTATAGCAACAAATGCAGCCAACAGTAAATAATGAAATTTCATATGTAAAGAAAAATTATTTTATCGTTTAGAACTCCCACTGCTATGAGTGTGAATCCTGAATCATTCCCAGTGATGCAGATAAAATGTTGTCAAACAACTTACGGGTATGCTGCCGGTTACGTCGTCGACAACCGCCGATATTTCGGCAGGAGGACACCCTGCCATTCTCAAGGCTCAACAGCACTTAAGGAAGCAATGTGCAAGCGTATTTAAGACCCAGGTTTGCAAAGATTTCGAGAAACGTACTTTATTGTCAGCGACTCTTAAAGCTGCGTGTTTTTTCAGATATGTAGAAGACACTTTTGTCGTTTGGCCTCATGGTAGTGAGAATTGCAACGGGTTTTTTGGAACACCTATATTCAGTCCACCCGAATATTCAGTTCACTATGGAGGTGGAAAAGAAAGGCTGTCTTCCTTTCCTTGAAGTGTTGGTCAGAAGGAAGGTTGATGGTACATTGGGACATACTGCTTATAGGAAGCCTACTCACACTGATTTGTATCTGCGAGCTGATAGTTGTCACCATCCAGCTTAGTGTGAATAAGTACTTCGTACGTTTGTTCACAGGGCACATGTCATTTCAGACCATGAACGTTTGTCAGCTGAGTGGTCCCATCTCGAGGAGACCTTTCGTCAGAGTGGTAATTGTGAGAGACAGATAAAACTTGCATTGTGCTATCAGCCTTCTGTGCAACGGGTGAGTGACGATAGTAATGAAGTAGCATCTAAATCTATGGCCTTTTTGCCTTAAGCAGGAAGCATTTCCAACATGATTGGTCGTAATTTGTGGAAATATGATGTGGATTGTGTTTTTTGACCACCTTCTAAGATAAAGGCCCTGTTGGGTTCCGTAAAGGATGATCTTGGTTTGCGTAAGGCAGGTGTATATCGTATTCCTTGCAGCTGAGGCATGTCTTATATTGGTCAGACAATCAGGACGGTGGAAGACCGGTGTATTGAACATAAATGTTACACGCGCTTAAAACATCCAAACAAATCGCTGTTGCAGAACACTGTCTTGGCACCGGTCATCCTATGGAATACAACAACACGGAGATTCTGGCATGCACTTCCAACTATTGGGATAGTGTTATTAAGGAAGCTGTTGAAATTAAACTAGCAAGCGATCTTATAAACAGAGGTGGTGGTTTTTGTTTAAATTCTGCTTGGAATCCGGTATCGTCTGTCGTAAAAAAACAGAGGCACTAAATTAATGCTGCCTCACCTGTTGATTAAGTCACTATCGATAATTTTGATGTTTGGTCATCTTTGGTTGTGTTGACTCTGTCGTGACTTGTACTGTGTGTGTTATCTTCCTTGTTTACCCTTTACAAACCGAGGTATTAAAAACGCTTGCACATTCTTGCCTTAACACTTTGACTGCCAATCATGTCAATTGACGGGATATCGAAACTTCTGTAGAATGCCAATTACGTCATTTGACGTGATCTTTGTTTTCGTACTTTTAAACACAAAATAAAGTTTTTTGACGGGCTATATCCACCTTAAATGCCTTACTTGATAAATCTAGTGTCTAAAGTAGGCTATAGATCTTGTAAATTTAGCTTCTAAATCGGCCGACTGGTCGCATTGAAGTATGAAACGGGACAGGTAGGAAGTGGTGTCCGCTCTCTCAGTAGGTAAATGAATGGACATGGCTTCACGCTCTCTTACGCTGGACGAAATTTTATATGAATTTGAAAAACATTTTATTGATAATGACAGTGTCGACGACGAAATCGACAATTCAGATGATGATCCAGTCTTTGAGCAACAAGAACTGAGTCAAATTATTTCGAGTTTGAGGATTCTTCAACCGATTGTTTTATAAGGACAGGGAACATCATTGCCCATTTTAAAGAGCAAACAATTTTTTTTATGGCAGACAGAAGATAAGGAAACCAGGTGCAGCTAGGATTACTCCTGCAAGCAGAATGTCTGGCATTCTAAGGTATGGTATAGTTTCCACGGCCAGCAGTCAAGGTGTTAAGTGCAGTTGTGCCTTTGAGAATGGCAGAATGGCAGGGAGTCCTGCCAAAATATCGGCGGTTGTCGAGGACGTCACCCGTAAGTTGTTTGAACATTCATTACGCCGGAAAAAGTTAAGGTTTCACAAAATGTTGTCAATTTATTTGTACAAGCACAGACAGCGGAAGTTAAAATGTCCTGTCGTGCCTCTCTTGCCTCAAGTCGGCCCGTCTAACATCTTAACCCCCTTAACTGCAGCAGATAACTTTTAGTGAGTGATGAAAAACGTTTTTGATGATTGTAGAATCAACTCATCTATAGAATTGACCATATTTACACGCTGAAGTAGTAGTCTGGATCTGAATGGCAGTGCTTACTGGCCCTTCAGATATTGTTGAGCATTGCAGGTAGAGTAGAGAGTGAGTGAGGTTTGAGAGCCTGTGAGGGTGGGCTGTCGGCGCGACAAGAGGCCGGCCGCGGAGAGAGCGGTCCCTGGGGACGGCAGGTGTAGGGTGGCGCAGCGCGCTGTGGGGCTCGCCTTACCGCTGCCTCCCCGGGGCACAAAGGCCGCAGCCCGTCCGATAAAGCGATAGCTCCGCGCCGGGGTTAGGTGAGAGCCGCGCCAAGCCTCAGGAATGTCCCCTGGCCGGGTCTCACCTCGTAACCTCACCACCACCAGCTTCTCCTGCATCGCCAAGTCAAAACACAAAATTCGACTTTGTCACAGACGAGAATACAGTAACTTAGAATTTAAAATATTTTCTATCAAATGAATTCAATTGTTTATATAGATTATGGGACATAATTACGGGATCATCAGTCCCTAAACGTACAAACTGTTTGCTGTCTGTAGATCTATCGGACCAAACTGTTTTTTTTTTTTTTTTTTTTTTTTTTTTTTTTTTTTTTTTTTTTTTTTTTTAATATGTTTAAAAAGCTTACAAAGTACTCATGAACTAACTAAGACTAAAAAATGTTCAAATGTTTGTAAATCTATCGGACCAAACTGCGTGGTCATCAGTCCGTAGCTTACAAACTACTTAAACCTAGGTAAACTAACCTAAGGACAAACGCACACACCCATGCTAACTAAGACTAAGGACGGCACAAATATCCATACCCGAGGGGGGATTCGAACCCCCGACCGCAGTGGCCGTGCAGACCGTGACTGAAGCGCCTCAGTCCCCTCGGCTACATCGGCCGGCCGGACCAAATGGCGTGGCCATCAGTCCGTAGCTTACAAACTACTTAAACCTAGGTAAACTAACCTAAGGACAAACGCACACACCCATGCTAACTAAGACTAAGGACGGCACAAATATCCATACCCGAGGGGGGATTCGAACCCCCGACCGCAGTGGCCGTGCAGACCGTGACTGAAGCGCCTCAGTCCCCTCGGCTACATCGGCCGGCCGGACCAAATGGCGTGGCCATCAGTCCGTAGCTTACAAACTACTTAAACCTAGGTAAACTAACCTAAGGACAAACACATACACCCATGCCCCAGGGAGGACACGAACCTCCACAGCGAGCAACCGCACGCTCTGCAGCAATACACTTTAGACCGCTCGGTTACTCCACCGCAGCTACTTACAAACTACTTATGAACTAACTAATACCAAGGACGGCACAAATATCCATGCCCAAGGGGGGATTCGAACCCCCGACCGCAGTGGCCGTGCAGACCGTGACTGGAGCGACTCAGTCCCCTCCGCCACAGCGGCTGGCTCAATGAATGATCAGTTAGTTATTATTAGACTATTTAACACATACATCCACATCTACATATACAGGGTGTTACAAAAAGGTACGGTCAAACTTTCAGGAAACATTCCTCACACACAAAGAAAAAAAATATTTTATGTGGACATGTCTTCAGAAACGGTTAATTTCCATGTTATTTACGGATGAGGCTTCATTCCAACGTGATCAAATTGTAAATTTTCACAATCAACATGTGTGGGCTGATGAGAATCCGCACGCAATTATGCAATCACGCCATCAACAGAGATCTTCTGTGAATGTTTGGGCAGGAATTGTTGGTGATGTCTTGATTGGGCCTCATGTTCTTCCACCTACGCTCACTGGAGCACGTTATCATGATTTCATACGGGATACTCTACCTGTGCTGCTAGAGCATGTGCCTTTACAAATACGACACAACATGTGGTTCATGCACGATAGAGCTCCTGCACATTTCAGTTGACGTGTTAGTACGCTTCTCAACCCCCGTCTCCCTCTTTCTCACTCCCTCACTCCATCTCTCGCCGCGGTGGAGTAGCCGAGCGGTCTAAAGCGTCTCGCTGAGGAGCGCGCGGTTGCTCGCCGTGGAGGTTCGAGTCCTCCCTAGGGTATGGGTGTGCGTGTTTGACCTTAGTTTAAGTAGTTTGTAAGCTACGGACTGATGACCACGCAGTTTGGTCCGGTAGATTTACAAATATTGGATTTTGACTCCATCTCTCTCCCCTTTCCTCCCCCTCCTTCTCTTCATCTCATTTCTCCTCTCTCTTCCTACTTTCAGTGGGTCTGGCAGTGTCTCAAGTTTTCCTTACGCGCAACACATTCCAGCTGCCTTACGTAATTTTTGCACTTACTGTAGGCTGCATTTGTTGCTATAGGTACACTTTTCTTCAAAAGTAAGAGAGATTCTTCGATGACTTTTCCACCGCATACAAAACATACTTACAGGTGTGAGACACTCTAGAATTTATTTAATTTATGAGAAAATGAATGAGCTGCTACATTTAAAACCTTATATTTAGAAAAAAATGACACTAGGCAGATTCTTTGTCCACAGCACGAAACAGCACTTTCGGATGAGCCGAATATTCAATATCTAGTTTGTACTCGAATGCGAGACAAAGGAACGAAGCCGATCTAAGTGCTCGATGTTCTTGTTCGGGTCGTCAGTCGTTTACTTCAAACATGTGAACTACGAACTGGCGCCCTTGCCCCCGTTCCGATTGCGCTACAAGCCAACAGTTGTCATAATATAAGAAAACAATTTGTCTTACTACCGTCTCACTGAGTTTGAGAATATGTGCATGTTGCACAGTGTTTGAAAATGTTCTTAATCTTATTGATGTGTTCACAGACAAATTTTTGTGTTGGTATTAATGTTTGTGAAGTGTTGGTGGGGTATCTTACTCCGTTCGGCAGGTCTCGAGAGGCCCACCAAACGCCGTGTCATCCTACATCTACATCTACATCTACATGGGATACTCTGCAAATCACATTTAAGTGCCTGGCATAGGGTTCATCGAACCACAATTATACTATTTATCTCCCATTCCATTCTCGAATAGCGCGCGGGAAGAAAGAACACCTGAATCTCTCTGTTCGAGCTCTGATTTCTCTTATTTTATTCTGATGATCATTTCTACCTATGTAAGTGGGCGTCAACAATATATTTTCGCATTCGGAGGAGAATGTTGGCGATTGGAGTTTCGCAAGTAACCCACGCCTCAGCGATAAGCGCCGTTGTTGTAATGATTCCCATCCCAGATCCTGTATCATTTCCGTAACGCTGTCTCCCCTGTATCGTGACAATACGAAACGAGCTGCCCTTCTTTGGACTCTTTCGATGTCCTCCGTCAAACCCACCTGATAAGGATCCCACACTGGGCTGCAATACTCCAAAAATGGACGGACAAGCGCAGTGTATGCAGTTTCTTTAGTAGTTCTGTTGCATCTTTTAAGGATTCTGCCAATAAAACGCAGTCTCTGGTTCGCCTTTCCCACGATATTATCTACGTGTTCTTTCCAGTTTAAGTCTGAAGTAATAGTGATTCCTAGGTATTTTGTGGAGTTTACGGCGTTCACATTTGATTGATTTATGTTGTAAACAAAGTTTAACGGATTTCTTTTCGTACTCATGTGAACGACTTCACACTTCTCATTATTTAGAGTCAATTGCCAATTTTTACACCATACTGATATCTTATTCAGATCGTTCTGCAGTTGGTTTTGATCTTCAGATGATTTTACTAGACGGTAAATGACGGCGTCATCTGCAAACAACCTAAGAGAGCTACTTAGATTTTCCCCTAAATCGTTTATGTAAATAAGGAATAGCAGAGGACCAATAACACTACCTTGTGGAACGCCCGATATCACCTCTGTTTTAGTCGATGCCTTACCATCGATTACTACGAACTGTGTCCTCTCTGACAAGAAACCCCCTATCCAATTGCAAATTTGGGGCGATATACCATAACCACGCAATTTGATTAAAAGCCGTTTGTGAGGTACGGTGTCAAAAGCTTTCTGGAAATCAAGAAATACGGAATCGATTTGCGAACCTTTGTTGATAGCACCCATCACTTCGTGTGAATATAGAGCTAGTTGTGTTTCGAAATAACGATATTTTCTAAATCCGTGTTGACCTTGGGTCAATAGATCGTTCTGTTCGAGATAATTCATAATATTTGAATACAGGATATGTTCCAAAACCCTGCTGCAAATTGACGTCAATGAAATAGGCCTGTAGTTTAGTGGGTTACTCCTACTGCCTTTCTTGAATATAGGTGTGACCTGTGCAACTTTCCAATCTTTTGGTACAGATCCTTCTATGAGAGAGCGGTTGTATATGACTGTTAAGTAAGGAGCTATCGCTTCAGCATAATCAGATAGAAATCTAATGGGTATACAATCCGGACCAGAAGACTTGTTCTTATTAAGTGATTTTAGTTGCTGCACTACTCCGATGATATCTACTTCTATGTTACTCATTACGGCATCTGTTCGTAATTCGAAATCTGGAATATTGGTTTCGTCTTCTTTAGTGAATGAGTTTCTAAAAGCTAAGTTTAGTAACTCTGCTTTAGTAGCGCTGTCATCGGCAGGATCGCCATTACTATCACGTAGTGAAGGTATTGTTTGTGACTTTCCCCGAGTATATTTAACATATGACCAAAATCTCTTTGGGTTTTCAGTCAAATTACGAGAAAGAGTTTCGTTGTGATAAATGTTGTAGGCATCTCGCATTGAAATCCTCGCTAAATTTCGAGCTTCTGAGTACAATCGCAAATCCTGGGGATTTCGTGTTCGTTTAAATTTAGTATGCCTTTTCCTTTGCTTTTGCAACAGTGTCCTAACCTGTTTTGTGTACCAAGGGGGATCGCCCCCTTCTTTTATTAATTTATTAGGTATAAAACTTTCAATTGCTGTCGATACCACTTCTTTGAATTTGAGCCACATCTGGTCTACACCTACGTTCAGTGTTAGAAACGAGTGGAAGCTGTCTTTCAAGAAGCAATGTATTTTGTTTCTATCTGCTTTCCTGAACAAATATACTTTGCGTTTATTTTTGGTAACATCCTCCCGAGGATGTGGAATGGAGGGGACTGGTCAGCGACCCTCACTGCTGGCCGTTGAGTCAGCTTTCGTGATCGGTGCCGTACTTCTCAGTCGTGTAGCTCCTGAATTGGCCTCACAAGAGCTGAGTGACAGACAAATATATACAGACGGGAAATCTCCACAAGGGCCCGGTCACACGCTCAGGAGCGCAGGGAGGGAAGATTCCGTAAAATGTCCCATGATGGCGCTGCGGTCAGAAGCAGCCCTTTAAAATGGCCAGAGCAGACGGCAGGTAGCGACTGTCCCCACCACCACTTCCCTCAGAATCTCCTCTAGTGTGGTCTACCGGTAATAAGCCAGGGAACCACATGACATCTGCAGGCATCTTATGGAACTTCGAGGGGAGCGCAGGACAGAGGTTTACGGGGGGTAGGGCTGCTTCTCTGTATATGTTACTCCGTGGCTGAGTGTAGCACACTTGCCAACAGCGCTCGGCAGACTCGGACGGTTACCCATCCAAAGGGTGGCCAACACCTAACGTGCTTAACTTTGGTGATGGAACTGTGCGTCCACTGCGGCACAGTCGTTGGCTGTAAGGTGTGTAACCAGTATTGCAATCGGACGTTTCATACTAACCAGAAATACGCAATGAGTATCACGTAAATATTCACTGAGAAGCACATAAATAACGCGAAAAACCTTCTGGAACATTGTGTAGTACACGTACGTATTCCTAAACTCCGCATGATGCTACGTAAGACAAATAGTTTGCTTGTGTTATGGCTACTGTACGTAGGAAGCCCTCAGGTCTTGTTAATCTAGGTGGCGTTTGCCCCGGCTTCACAACAGTGACGCAACGCCGAAGTACCCGATCGTTGACGAAGACATTGGCTCAACTTTCAGAGTAGCTACCTTGCATCGTGTTTATCTTGACTGTAGCATGACGCATATCACTGTTGTCTATGCCAATGTGTTAACAAAAATGAGTATCTCCATTTTTTGTTTTGTTTCACTAAAGGTTTATTTCGTAAATTTGTACCCTAGATAATTTTCAATAACGCTATAAATAATTTGTATTTCCAACTTACTCTTATTTCATTTGTGGAAAATACTTCCACTTTTCACAGGAGTAATTCAACCTCTTGAAACGACATAAAAATTAAAAAGGATGCTTTGTCACTCAGACAACCTTGCAAGCAAACGTTCCGCAATTCTAAGTCTGTTAATGTGACAGGTAACATTAGCAGACAAATTGTATCGCTCTAGTGATCTCTGATTTAATGTTTCATTTCCCCTTATGCTCCAGTAAGACTATCAAATATTTCAACACATAGGTCTACAGGTACCATCGTAAACGTAATGTAGATTTCAGTATGATTGATGTTAATTGCATGTGCAGTCACCCTTTGTAATTGCCAACTATAACGCCACACGGGCCGAATGGATAACAATGATCTAAATAAATTCTACACGTTTTTTTTCGGCATAGAATCTGAATACGCATTAAACGTGTGCTCCCATTTAAAAATACAAAAAATTGGCAGGAAGGGGAAGGGAGACGTGGGCATCTGTGCCACAGACAAATGTTGCCCTTACTAACATCGACTTTTCATCTAAAACGTGTATTCGTACCATCCGCTGTTTTCGAGATATATAGCCGCTTCGAGATTCAAAAAACGCCCTGTACACCGCTCAGAACATTGTTAGCTACCCGGAGTCAAGTCGATACAGTGGGGCTTACGGGAAGGGGCCTGACATCTGACTGTATAACAACTGCATAAAAAATGAAGTAAGGAATTCCAGACGTACAGGGTTACAATGGTGAGCTCTCAATGAAGTTCTTTGTTAGTTATGGAAGCTTCTTTTTCTACAGAAATTAGTTTAGTGTCTTTTTCATGTAGCTTTAAAATCGGTTCATTGAACTGGGCAAAAATTCTTGCTGTGGAATTCTTCTAGTTGAGAAACGCACTTATGGTGGAATTGACTGACAGCTGTTGCATTTTAACTACTGATACTTACTAGAACAGATTTTCAAAATATAATTTCTCAAATGAAGTAAGTGTGCCATGCAGATTCCTGGATACTTCAATATACATCCGTGCCTACGGGAGTTTTCGGTAACAGCGTGAAAACCTTTAACAGGACATATAGAATGAACAAGTTTATATAGGGAATCTGGGTTCCGAGATACCGACACAAGGACATAATAGAAGTACAGCTACGTTTATGTATACTTTTTTATTTACGTTAGTTACAGATAACTACAAATAGTATCATTGACCCCAATGAAAATACAGTTTGCACGTATCTTACAAAATGTGCTGAAATTGACGGGCATCAACCTCGCATGACATGAGGGAATGACATTTTGACGCACGCTGACAAGTATTCCTTGTGTGTAGTTAATCTCATCACAAGCAGTTACAATTCTGCAAATAATTCCATCACCGTTATCACAGGAGTCACATACACAGCTGACTTTAGACATTCCCAAAGAAACGAGGTGTGTTCACAGGCCATGGAAGATATTTCCCCTTCGAATCCAGCGACCAGGAAATACAGCATTCAGATGGTTACGAACATCTTCACTGAAGTTAGGTCGCGCAACTTCATGTTGTATCGATACTATTCCACGAACAGACAAAATTAGGTTCTCAAAAAACTCAGGTAGAGCTCTATGCAAGACCCTCAGGTAAAAGTCGTCATTCAAACAATCATAATGCATGATAATTTTCTATTGATCAGCCTCGTCCTCCTTGTTTCTTGCAGGAAATATAGAGAGTATGTGTAAATAAATAGCACAGTACGTGTAAGATTATACGCACATTAGTTGTAAATAAGCTGGAAAGTAGTAAACCAAGACGAAGCGGTAAACAATTTTTCCCATATCTTTATAATCTGGCTTATCTGACCTCATCATCCCTTCCTTAAATTATTTAGTGGAGTGTTAAATTTTTACACGCTCTTACCGAAATATCCTATGTGTATATCCAAGTTTATAGTGAGCCTGAATAATGAATGTAGGTAATTTTAGAAATAAATGGTGCTGTTAATCTATATAGCTAAATATACACAGTAGAATGTTAAGACTGCAGCTGAAATTGGAAATATCTGCTACCTGTCCGTCGTATTTACGTGGAGAATGATTAGTTGTGGAGGAATTACGATTAACTGCGCCGTAAGGAAATAACGGAAGATTTTTAGATGTGCTGTATTTTATGTAAACCACAGGAATATTTTTTGTTAGCTACTCGTTGCAGAGACATTATTTACTACAAACTTTAAGAGCAGCTGTTTCGTCTTGATTTAGCTCGGTGGTTGTGTGCCTCTGCAGGCTGAGTTGTAAATAGGATCTTCATTACACGCAAGGCTACAGCAGGTAATCACCACTAGCTTAAGTTGTCACAAAGTCGTTTCCCACGCCCATGTCAACAACCAAGTTAGATGCCACAGTTTAGTACAATGGTAGGCATTAGTGAAGAAACTAGTGCAATTCTTACAAAGAAAGAAAGATTCGTTCTCGGTATTTTGTCAGTTTGCCAGTAGAGATGCAACTCTCATCGGGAATAGTGATCATTATATCAGACGCCTATTGATTGTCGTAGATGAAGCTTGTCGGAGGAAGTACGTAACGTCTCACTCTTTCTGTTCTCAGAGGAAGCACATACACTTTATTTCTCTCCGCAGCAAATACAGCACGAATCGAGAAATAAATATGTGATGAGTTACAGTGAGATTGAACAGTTCAAATTATTAGACATCGATATAGATAGTAAGCTGTCGTGGAGAACACACTTGCAGAACGTTGTTCAAAACCTAAATGATGCGTTATTGACTGTTAGAGAAATATTTGAAATAATTGATACTGCAACACAAAGAGTAATCAGCTTTGTTTATTTACATGTGCTAATGACGCATGGTTTTTTTTTTTTTTTTTTTTTTTTTTTTTTTTTTTTTTTTTTTTCGGGAGTATCGAAAAAAGTATTCATGGCACAGCAATATGTGATGTATTCGCAAATCTCTCGTCAATCCCTGATCAGTAGCCGGAGAATCTGTCTTTAGCCTCTTAATATATATCTATTGCGTAAAGTCGTTTGTTATTGACAATATCAGCTTATTCCCCAAAGTTACGACGATTTCTTCAGTTTATACGAGGCATAATTTCAGTTTACATTTGGGTGACGTCGCTTTGAATCTTGTGCAGAAAGGTGAGCAGTATTCTGCTGCATCCATTGACAATAAGCTGCCACAGGAATTCAGAAATCTCAGGCACTCCCTTTGAAGTCTAAAGAGTTACCCTTATGGCTCTTTCATTCAAAAATTCAAATGTTTGTAGAGCTTATGGGACTTAACTACGGCGTCATCAGTCCCTAAACTTACAAACTACGTCTGAACTAGCTAACACTAAGGACGGCACAAATATCCATGCCCGAGGGGGGATTCGAACCCCCGACCGTAGAAGCTGTGCAGACCGTGACTGAAGCGCCTCAGTTCCCTCGGCCACCGCGGCCGGCCGTCTTTAGTATAAGGTACCTCATAAGTAGTTTGTAAGTTTAGTGACTGATGAACCCGCATTGAAGTCCCTTAAGCATTACAAACATTTGCAAATTGCTTTTTATTACTACAGTTACAATGTCATGTAGTGACTAGTTCCGTAACAATCCAGGTTTGCTGCGGTACATTCAAATTAAAACAAAATAGATTAAACCCTCAGACGAAAATTGGCCCGAAATAGCAACATGCACACATAGAAAGTGGATAACATTGCGTACACAAGTTATAAAGGGAATACGGGAATTTGAACGTGGAATGGTAGTTGGATGCACGCGCATGCGGCATTCCATTTCAGAAGTTATTAAAGAATTCAGTTTTCCGAGATCAACAGTGCCAAAAATACCATATTTCAGACACTGTGACTTCACAGTCGGACGGCCTGCATTCAATGGTCGAGAACAGAAGAGAGTGTGGTAAAGATTTCGCTGCTATCAGACGTAAACGGTCGTGTCAGTGTGGACGGACTGCCTTCCGTTAGATCACAGAGGATATGTACAGTCTGGCGTGGCCCGGGTTTGAATGGTGAACCATTCATGTACGCCAAGCGATGTATACCATATTGCCACTTCCTTTACAGCAGAGCGGACTGAAAAGGTGGAGGTACAATATCGCACATCAGTTGTCACTGCGCCGATATCCCGGAGTAAATTCCAGTTCCTTAGTGTCTCTCGGAATAAGGGTATTCGACCCAGCTGAAGGTGATCCGTCTGTCGAATTGGGACGTGAAATTCGAACGCCACCTTTATGGTATACGAGACAAGCAATCTATTTGCGGACACTGGGTTTCGTCCTCTCCGTTTTTAATGAATAAGGTGCGACAGTGGTAACAAATCAAATGTTCAAATATCTGTAAACATATTGGCCAAAACTACTATGGTCATCAGTTCCTAGACTTACAAATTACTTGAACTAAGTCACACTAAGGACTACACACACACACACACACACACACACACACACACACACACACACATTCATCCAAGCCCCGAGGCAGGACTCGATACTTCGGTGGGGACGTCCTCACAGTCCGTAGCATGACGCATTGGACCACGTGGCACAAAGCTCTCTGGATTCCAATTCGGAGGACGATGAGTCATATCCACCTCCGATCATGCAGAATTAGATTTCCTGAGATTTCCCAAATATTTTTTCCAGGCATGGGCACAGTCGATTTTCTTTCTTATCCATACCCCAAAACATCGAGCGAGACTTCAGTCTCTCCTGACCACAGCGTCGACGGGACGTTAAACAGTAATATTCTTTTCTTTTCCGCCGGCTGCGGTGGCCGAGGGGACTGAGGCGCTTCAGTCACGGTCTGCACGGCCACTACGGTCGGGGGTTCGAATCCCCCTTCGGACATGGATATTGTGACGTCCTTAGAGAGCTTTGTGCCACGTGGTCCAATGCGTCATGCTACGGACTGTGAGGACGTCCCCACCGAATTATCGATTCCTGCCTCGGGGCTTGGATGAATGTGTGTGTGTGTGTGTGTGTGTGTGTGTGTGTAGTCCTTAGTGTGACTTAGTTCAAGTAATTTGTAAGTCTAGGAACTGATGACCATAGTAGTTTTGGCCAATATGTTTGTAAGTTAGGGACTGATGACCCCGTAGTTAAGTGCCATTAGCTTAACAAACATTTGAACATTTTTCTTTTCTTTTCCCTTTTTCCCCTTCTTCCAACATCTGCAGCACGAACACTACACTACGAACATCCGTTACCGTCACCTATTACACGAAATTAAGGACATGCAAAATCCCTAAGACAAGGCAATCTTTTTCGTAGTCTATAAATTTAACGTGGAAGTTGTAGTGTTACATTGGACAATACCTCATTTACATCGACTTGAGGTATCTAAATATTAATTAAATTGATATTAGGCTTTCGCAAAACATAAGCCACAGCCAGAACCAATGTCTGTTACAGATTCTGGGGGCCAAAGACGGCGCAAAGTAGTCTCAGATGTCATGCGAAGTAATTGAAGAAGTTTCTCCACGATCTAAGAGTAGATGAGAAGGACAGAAAAGACAAATGAATCGTTAATTCTTGTTGATTTTATAGGTATGTTTATGGTAATTTGTATTATTCATTCATGTCGAACTCATTGTTCCAGTATTCGTCTATAAATATAATAAGGCGAATAAATTGAGTTGAACAGTTTCGTAGTAGGCTTGAGATCTTATTTATTTTTATGAAGAGCATCTCAATTGGACTATTAACATCAAGAAACTTATAAATTATAACAGCACGCTTTGGAAACTACAGAGGCACAGCTGAGGCTGGATCTCTTAAATAAAATTTAATACAACTACATTAAATGACGTGCTTAACCTGAGTGGAAGTTAATTTAATAACGGAAGTGTTGGTGCGTGGTTGGAAGAAAATATTTTAACTAGCGTCCAGAAAACTTCATGTTTCAACCGTGAGACAGGAAGAACACTTTAAAGTTAGAGGGAGAGGCCTAAAACTGCAACATAATTTGGTAGAAAAACAAAGAAATTCTTTTTATACGTTAAGTATGCTAGCGGTAAAACAATCAATACCTTTACTTCGGGATAGCAAATAGTCATGCTACCGATGACAGTTGAAATGTTCAAATACTTGTAAATCTATGGGACTTAACTGCTCTGGTTATCAATCCCTAGTGTAACAACTACTTTAACTGTGCTAAGAACAACTAATACACGCATGCCCGAGGGAGGACGCGGACCTCCGACGGCGAGCAGAGGCGCGATCCGCAGCTAGGCGCCTTAGAACGCTCAGCCACTCCACCGCGGCAGCGATAACAATGCTGTTAACGCACACGGCTCCGAAAGTCGTTCAGCAAAGAAGACGAAGTAAATACTTTAGAATTTTAATCAAGAACAGCTACCAGCATACTTTGAAGAAGATATCCTTGGACATAAACGCAATTTAAATCACTCAGGAAAAGCAATTCTTCGTTCCAGACTGTTTACGAATTACGTTCCTTTCAGTATGTGCTGATGCAATAAATAGCTCCATGCCTATCATATACAACCACATGCACAGCGAAAGAACCGTATCCAAAGTCTGGAAACTTACGCACGATTAAAGAAAAGTAATATTAGTGATCTGCAAAATTACGGGATTATATCAGAGACGTTGGTTTGCAGCAGGATTTTGAAGCTTAGACTTTCTTCGAACTTTATGAACTACCTCGGCAAGAACGACGTATTATTCCATAGTCAATACGGATTTAGAAAAATACTGTTCTTGTGTAACACACTGTTTACTCACATGAAGTGATCAGTGCTACCTATAAGGGCTCTCAAATCGATTCCATGTTTCGAGAGTTACAAAAGCTTTTAACACTGCCCCTCACAAGCCGCTTCTTACCATATTGCGAACTTATAGAATATCGTCACAATTTTACGACTGGATTCGTGATTTCTCTCAGGAATGACACAGTACGTAGTAAATGACGGAAAGTCATCACGTAAAGCCCAAGTGAAATCTGACGTTCCCCTGGTAAGTGTTACAAGGCCCACCACCGTTCTTTATGTTTTTAAATGATTTAAGAGACAATGTGAGCAGCTGTGTTCGGCGATCATGTTGTTTATAGGTTAGTCTACTCTGAAGATGATAACAAAGGTGAAAAATGATATAGATATCGGCACGGTACAAAATTTGGCAAATGAGCCTAAATAATTAAAAGTTTGTCGGCTATAGGGTCACTGAAAGAAATCCGTTATATTTCATTTAAACGATGAATAAGTCAAATCTAAAAGTCGTAAATTCGACTAAATACCTCGGAATTACATTAAGGAACAGTTGGAATTGGATCACATAGAAAATATTGCGGGGAAGGCGAATCAAATGCTACATTTCATTGGCATAACACTTTGTAGATGCAGCAGTTCTACTAAAGAAAGTGCCTATACTGCCATGTTGTCAACGGAATGTTAAAGCTTAAACTTCTATTCTTCTTTTCCCTTTTAATACTACGACAAAATGGTGTACGTTCATATATCTGAAGTCTTAATATATGCCTAGTTAACTACATAATTACACATCAGATTTTTATCAAAACTTTGTCTCATAGTACCGCTAAATCAAAATGTTAAATGGATCCGCGAACCTTAAAACTTATTTGACACCTTCGGAGGCCAGTGGAAAGCTTTGTTTTACTAAAGGGGCACCTAGACGTTTCTTTTTGCTTCGCTTATAAACAATTAGAAGATGACAGTAAAACTACTGTAAAAATTAAGTCCTTTGCAGAGTATATAAGTAAGTGAAGAGACACTTGTTAAGTAAAATGGGTCGTCTTCTAGTGAGACTACGCCCAGGGTGCACATTTTAAATAATGCTATTTTCAGAATGAAACTATATGCTGCCTACAATATGCCTAAACGGGGAAAAGAAATTTCAGGTAAGCGATTGTACCTACTGCAAATAAATTTCAAGTACTGTTGCGAATGACTCAGGGTTGGTCGCAATGTGAGATCTTCGATGTATCCAAATCCCCACTAAACTCACAATAATATGAAATTCAGCCATATGAGGAATTACTGAAACTATTAGAGACGTTGTGGTTGTATTCCATATTCACTGTAATAAACATGGTCAACACTGTCCAAGTTGTGATATGTTGTGGTTCTTCATTATTGTTCTTGTCTTCAATTCAGAGACTGGTTTTGATCCACCTTTCCTTGCTACCCTCTCCTGTGCACGCCTCTTGATCTCTGAATATGAACGAAATTCGACATCCTTTTGAACCGGCATACTGTGTTAGTTTCTCAGTCTTCCTCTGCGATTTTTACCGCAAACACTTCCCTACAATGCTGAATTCCTGATTCCCTGATGTCTCAGAATGTGTTAAGCCATTCAACATTAGTTACGTGATCTAGTCATCTAGTCTTTAGCTTTCGTAGCACCACATTTCAAAAGCTTCTATCAAATAATTTTTTGAACTCTTTATCTTCCATGTTTCATTTCTGTTACAATCCTACATCCCAGGCAAATGCTTTCAGATAGGACGTACTAAAATTTAAATTAATATTCCAAGTCAAAAACTTTTGCTTTTTCAGAAATGTGTTTCTTCCCATAGACATTCTGCGTTGTATATCTTCTTTACGTCTGCTATCTGAACTTTTTTTGCTACACAAATACCAAAACTGGCCTACTACTTTTATTACGTCATCACCTAACCTAATTTCTTCAGCTTCGCCTGATTTTCTTAAACTGCAATGCGTTATACTTGTTTTGCTTTTGCTGATGTTCATTTTGTAATATACAGTTAAAAGTGAAATTTATAGTTCAAATAGAAGTAGTTCATCACTTTTTTGGCAATTAAACGGTCTTACAACAATGCTACCGCACCACAATTATAATATCTCTATTTAGGATACGTGATATGTATTGCTATATTTCAGGCACGTTGCTCACTTGTTAATAATTAAACTGTGAACGCGTTGGGTTTTATCGCAATATATTCCGTTCAAATAAGAGAATAAAGATGAATAACTGGCTTTTAAATGTCAGTGCTTAACAAAGTAATATGAACCCGATTCCCCCTTGGTGAGTACCGACAAATAATAGTAATTTTTTCCAATTAGTGAATATTTACATTTGCAATTGCATAAATGAAAAATAGGACGTTGAACAAACATTTGTTTCTACGTAGAGATATAAATTTATGTCATCTGTTTTTTTTTTTTTTTTTTTTTAAAATTTTTATATCTTATTGTTTGTAATTACTGTGACTTGTTACACTCGTTCTCTCTCTCTCTCTGTTTCAGGTGAGTGAGATAATCCTTCAGCATCAGGAGTTATGCAATACCATAACTGTGAGTATGCGTAATATACATTACTATTTTTATATTCTCGAAGCCAACGCAACAGAAGTAAGTTATAAACGCAACCTTTCCTCACTCATTTCAACACACTAAGATTTCCGAAATTTCACTAAGCTTGTAATAGTCGAGTTTTCGCGCCTAATAGACTCACTAATAATCGAATACATAATAAGAGTTAGAGGCGAAGTTGGAGTGTGACTGAGGAATCGTCATTACTGATTTCATCTAACGTTATATATTTTTCTCCGAAACGTTATAGGGGATTTTGTAATGTTTCTTACAATACTGTAGCTGATTATAACTTTTTATACCCATTATTATATGGTTGCCTGCAGAGCCACCTTCGTAACAGTTCCTATACTGAAGTATTTTTAACAGTTTCGTCTTCAGTTTCCTGCAGATAACGTTTTACCTTCTGTTTTTATTTACAGAGACACGTGTTTATATATTCTGACAACCAGGGCTTCTTTCACGGTGCTAGGGTAGCTGGAGGTCGAAAGAGACTTGGTTTGACACTTACGTCTGGAAATGTTTCGCCTTTTATTATTATTCCTCGATTCCATATGTTACAAAAGATTTTTATCACCATACCTTTTTTTCTGAAAAGCTTCATAGTGACAATGAATCTTCAAGTGTTTTGCATTCACTGTGTTACTGAATTTATTTATTTTATTTCTGTATCATTTCGCCATTCTACTAAATTGCGCCTGTTCCGGAAAGAATTCTTGCTCTTTCTTTGCACTGACTTTGTTACATGCGATTTTTTATCTATGAAATAAAGCAAACAAAAACCACTTGAAAGTTCTACTAAAATTTTTAAACAAATTGTATACTAGGCCAACATTAGTCTTGTGGGATTTTAGGGCGCCTTATGACAAGCCAGGATAAAGGAGAAGTGATAGAGGAGTAACACCTCTTGCTATGGTCATGACGAAGTCCTTACCGTTAGCGAATTCAGAGATGATGACATCGGAACCGCGCATCTGGCGAAAGAGCCAGCTTTTATCCAAGGCTATAATGGATAGAGAACACAACGGCTCCACATTTCAGTGTCGGTATCGCGGCAGCGTCTGTTGCGTCTGTTCTCATTTTGGAATTCATATATTACCCAGTACTTTCTACAATTTACAGCTTCAGCTCGCAGAAGGGATAGTAGGTGTAGGTGGTAGCTCTAATGAGAAATCTACCATCATATCATGTAATGCACAGGGAACTAGGATTCTTGGGGGTCCCAACATTTGCGTTGAAGAAGAGATGGGATATACTGAAATGCTTTCTAAATTTACATTCCAGAAGAAGTACTGTGTTGGAACACTGTACATAAATTCTCTTTTGAAAATCTGAAATCGGAAATAATTGGAATTATTTACACAAATGAACCATACACAAATTCTGCAGTGCAGATTCTGAGATCAGAATGTTGTTGGTACACGAAATTGCAGAATTTATAAAGGAAAACCAGAGGTAACAATCATGGAAAACACACCAATGTTTTAAAAAGCATGTTATTTATTTATTACATAAATAAAAAATACTATGTTGTTGTTGTTGTTGTTGTTGTTGTTGTTGTTGTGATCTTCAGTCCCGAGACTGATTTGACAAAGCTCTATTCTGAGCAAGCTTCCTCATCTCCTCATAAGAACCGCAACCTACATCATTTGAATCTGCTTACTGTATTGGTCTCTTGGCCTTCCTCTGAGATTCTTACCCCACTTCCTTCGCATACTAAATGTACGAATCCTTTATGTTAAGAATGTGTCCTACCAACTGATCTCTCCTTTTAGTCAGTGTATTGAAGAAATTCCTTTTCTCCCCAAATCCGTCCAGTACCTCCACATTAGGTACGTTATCTACCCACCTAATCTTCAGTATTCTTCTGTAGTAACACATTTCAAAAGCCACTATATTCCATGACACACTTATTTCTTGAATACTGTAATAGACTGTAAGTAAAAATCAGAAAGAATATCAATTATAAGTTGAAGAATCAAAGCTCCACTCTTACCATGTACCATGCACCTATTCGTGAAGTGTATATAAGTAACCCGGAGAAAGAAAATTAATTTTGGGATCTTTTCAAATAGGAAATCTCCCATATACCTTAACACAATGTTAAAATACTTCACGGTGACTTCAACGCCCAAGTCAAAAAATAAAAAATAAATAAATAAAAAATTTAAAAAGTCTGAATATTGTGAGTAGCCAGCACATTTTAGAACAAGCAACAAAATGGTGAAAGACTTACCAATATGTGTAAAATGTTCCAAATAGAACTATTGCCCTTACATTTTCGCCAACTACCAAGAAGAGCCAAAACTTGCATATCTCCAAATCAAAATTTAGGAGAATTTCAACTGTACCACGTAGTTAAAAAGAGCAGAAATGGTGATTTAATGTAAATCATTATCTTTCTACAATTACAAATTATATTTCTCCCATACGAAACAAAAGGGGAAACCATAAATTAACACAGATATAACTGCACCAGAGTTAATATTACAACGAAAAGTATAGAGAAATTTCGACAAGAAATTGAGACAACTAAAGCAGGCAATTCGCATGAACTATAGGTACAAATAACTGAATCAGCAGAGAAAACGCCAGAATTGGCCAAGAATAAAACGATAAAACGAAGACATGGTGAATAAGGAGTCTGAGGGAGCTCTAGAACAAAGAGCTCATAAATGGAGAATATAGAGATGATCACCACCTTGAACAATTCAGACCACAAAGGAAGGAAACATCTAAAATAGTCCGAAAAGTCAAAAAGTGAAAATGACCTTCCCGAAATCTCAGCTTATAGAAATAAAAAAGAATTTTAGAAATGTTTACCAAACTTCTAAGCATGTACTTAAAGGACATCAGGCATCCGGAATTTGTTTCAACGTGAACATTCAAAACTAGGATTAAATGACGAGAAAAACTTTGATATATTAGCAAAATTGTTTGTTCATCTCTTAAAAGTCCAGTTCCAACAATCAAATTAAAATTCCCATCAATAGCAGAGAACCCACGGGATGATTTCCCATCAACAAAACAAGAAATTCATGAAGCCTTAAAAACACGAAAAAACAAAATATTCCTACTATAAACTTACCATCCACAAAACATGAATTAATTAGTGCGAGGTTACAAAAATACAAAAGTGATGACTAGTATGAATTTGACCTCTGGCTTTTGGTAAGTTCCATTAGCAGATCAGAGTAGAAAATAAAATGCACTTCTGTTTGACGGTAAAGAATACCAATACAGGGAAGTCCCATTCGGTCGGTGCAGGTTGCAGTCTTTATAACGGTGATGAATTATGTATTAGGGTATGAGTTGATGAGGAAAATGAGACCACCGTAGTAATTGCAACTTGGCGGGAACATTACTCACTTTTGGAGGAGGTACTAACTACATTACAAGAAAGGAGGATGAATCTGGAACTGAAAAAGTATGAATTTGTAAAAGCAGAAATAAATTTTTCGTGCCATGTATGTCATCAGAGGGTCTGGTCCCTAATGAGGATAAGATCAGAGCAATAGCAGACTGTGCCAAACCCAAGAATTGGAAGTAGTTAAAGGTGTTTTTGGGCGCAGCGAGTTTCTACCGTAAGTTCATAAATGATATGAGTCTGCATTCACCTAACTTGTCACGGTTCCTGATAAAGCATGTGGCATAGATATGGATGGAGGAATGTAACAGGGATTCTGAAAACATAAATATCAGTTTGTGTAACAGCAAACTACTGTATTACCCACACATATCAGTTCCATTGTACCTTGCTACTGATAGCTCAGACTATGGTATAGGCGTATAACTACACCAACGTCATATAGTAGATGGGAGGCTTGAACATCGCAGCATAGCTTTTGCTAGCAGAATGCTATCTAACCTTGAGTGACGATATGGGATCTCAGAAAAGGAATTGTTACCCGTAGTTTGGGGTTTCCTGAAATTTAGGGTATACTTTGAAGGACAGGAAACTATAGTTATGTCTGATCATAAAGATCTAAGTTATTTGCAGGACTGCAATCTGCTGAACCGTAGCTTGGCATGGTGGGCCCCATTCTTCATCAATTCCAGTAGAGTACATTAAGGGATCTGACAACTTAGTTGCTGATTTGCTGTCAAGATTGCCTAGGCAAGGAAGAAAGAAGTTGAGGAAGAGGGGACCAGTGCAGTATTTATGATCATGTATATGAAGTGTGTTGATGGGAAGATACAAATTCGGAATATTTGTAAATAAATGAAAAAGATATTTCTAAACATGTGAAATTGTATGGTATGAAGAAGCCCACAAGTAAAACCATGATTCAGAAACTGGAAATACACTACTTCAAGAAACTAGGAGAGCCCAAGATAGTGCTGACAGGAGATGGCTCTCAGATCATTTCCTAATTATGGGTGGACTATATGCAACAAGAAGATGTAAAACACGCATAAACCTCAGTTTACCACCCATTGGGAAATCCAGCAGAACACTATATGGCAGAACTGGGAGGATTGTGTCGTACCTACTGTAGTCATAGGCACACATCATGGGCAGAACATATCACTTCATTTGAAGATGTAATAAACAGTGTCAAGAGCACTGTTACAAGGTTTCCACCATGTGACATGATGTTGAATAAGAAATCTGTGAACTTGATTGGGGAAACAGTTGGGTTCCCACCAGGAGTTCACATTACCATGCAGCAATGACAAAAGTTGGCCTCTGAACAAACGTTTAAGGCAGGTGCTCATAGAAAACGCAAGCAAGATAGACGGTATAAGCGGGTTAAATATAACGTAAATGGCCTTTTTTTCATGAAGACTAAGGAACGGTCAAGTGATATTATGGGGGAAATAAAAAAAATTATTTGCCGCAGTGGATGGGCCGAGTGCATTGAGATGCTATGCTTTGATGCTAGAGGCATGGATGTTTGTGTTGTCTTTAATAAAAGTTTGTAAGTTTAGTGACTGATGACCCCGCACTTAAGTCCCACAAACTTAACAAACATTTGAATATTTTTTAAAGAAATTATTTGAATTGTACCATGGGTCTTGAAAGCTGAAATCCTCTCCAATGTAAATAGTACGTTAAGACTTAGCTGTATAATTTTCTGTCATTTTATTGCATTATGTATGTGTCTTTTGGAGCTAATATTTCTGAAAAAGTATGAGATCATGATCAGAGATTTGTTATTGTACCTAAGATGGTATGTGTATGTTCTGAAGAGAAACTGTAAATGTGTTGCTTAAGCAATTTAACCTAGCGTTGTATTGACATAATTATGGAACATGACTGTATGTTAGATACAATAATTTTTTTTATTTATTTTTTTATGTGGAGAATAAGTCGATATATATTTAATGTGATTCGCGCTAAGATGGCGATAACTGGTACACTTACCCCATATCGATTTATACGAAACGCGTCTTTTAAGAGTAGTTGCTAAGACGAACTATAAATGCTCATAGTTCAAATACGTGATTCCATAGATATAAATAACAATATCAGCCAGAGACATTATGTTTCAACGTTTTTGATATATCTCCTATTGCTCAGACGATACGTTAAGGGAAGGAAACAACCGATTTTTCTTCTAGAGGATTTCAACCCCAAATGGGCACGTATAAGAAAAATACGTGTCTATGTTTCGACCTAGACAACAACATATTCGAAGTGAATGGTAATCGCGGGGAGCACTTGGCTGCCGAGCGAGGTGGCGCAGTGGTAACACACTGGACTCGCATTCGGAGTGATGGTGGTTCAAATCCACCTCCGGCCATACATATATAGGTATTACGTGATTTCCCTAAATCACTCCAGGCAAATGCCGGGATGGTTCCTTTGGAAGCGCACGGCCGATTTCTTTCCACACCCTTACCCAAACCTTCCGAGCGTAAGCTCCGTCCCTAATGATTACGCTATCAAAAATGTTTAAATGTTTGTATAGTCTATGGGTCTTAACTACGGGGTCATCAGTCCCTAAACTTACAAACTACTTATGAACTACTTACTAACTAGAACGGCACAAATATCCATGCCCGAGGGGGGATTCGAAACCCCGACCGTAGTGGTCGTGCAGACCGTGACTGGAGCGCCTTAGTCTCCTCGGCCACCGCGGCCGGCACCACGCTATCGACGGAACGTTAACTCCAAGCTTCCTGCCTTGCACTTGGCTAGTGTAACTTGAGTTACATAAAAAAAGTACTACGAACATTGCGTACCATAAATGCTTTATCATAAGAGAATGGTTTGGCATATATGTATGTTTCATATGATACACACTTGAGATTTAATGAGCTTTTTTCCCTTATTATTATGGCTTTCAAATCAAATGTTTCTAAACCTATTGGACGAAAATCTTACAGTCTTTAGTCCCAGAGACCTACAAATTACTTTAACTTATGCTAAGGACAACACACACACCAATGATCGAGGGGGGGGGGACATGAACCTCCGGTGGGAACAGCCGCCCAATCTGTAGCAAGGACGCTTTAGACTACACGGCCAATCCTCGTGGCATTATTTTTATTAATCGTTTTTTCACTCACCAGTCTGAACTTTTATTATAATTATATAAATGTCTGAAGAGCCCTTTTATCTGTGTATCTAGTTCACTCTCACCCATAGACGTTGTAGGCACAGCTCGGATATGACTTTCGTTTTCGCCTATCAAGTTCCAACATCGATGGACGGCACACACGGTCACAGGGCGCATGTTCGCCCGGAAAGTGCTGGCTGGAGAGAGCCCTGGATGACCACGGCGACAACGCCGGGCCGCCGCAGAGAGGCGGCCGCTAAATTCATTTCCCATCGGTAATGGAGTCGCGGCCGCCCCGCCCCCGCCCCCTCCTCCCCCACTGCCGAGGTCGCCGGCAACTCATTTAGGCGGGATTCTCGCGGCGCTCCTTTTATTGCTGTAAAATAATTTGGCGGCCCTGCGAGAGCGCCGCCGGGTGGCAAGCGGCGCCGACCTCCCTAAACAGCGTAATAAAACCCCGGGCGGCGCGCGCATGCGCAAATCCTGCCACACAGGCTGCCTCCACCGGGACTGACACGCACGATGGCGACCCGGGCATTTTCGGCGGACGTCAGACTGTGGAGGACCGAGATTGTTCGACAAGCAGTGTAAAACAGTTTTGAGCCGTGGCCGCTCATTTTATTTATTTATTTAATTTCAATTTAGGACAGAAGCATCATATATACATGAGTATAACAACTAGAACAGACAGAAGTTAATTAATTACAGAAACAAGGCCCCTGAAGTGGATGATGTTCCGTCAGAACTGCTATCATCGTTAGGAGAACCAGTCATAAAAATACAATTATATATATATTTTTATACAATCATATATATTTGACGACGTTACAGCGTTCGTTTTTAATGAAATAAATCGCAATTTTCGATGACTTATGGCTTCACTGTACTAGGTTTAGATGTAATACCAATGTGCGCCGAATGAAGATTTGTGCCCGGCCGGGATTCGAACCCGGGGTCTCTTGCTTACTAGGCAGACGCGTTGACCACTCCGCCACCGAGGACAGAGTGACCAATCCGACTACAGAGGACTCTTCCCTTTCATTACCACAGCCAGAGACAGCGTGGCGAATGTAGATTTGGGTGTGGCGGGAGACATGCTGGGAAGAGTCCTCTGCAGTCGGGTTGGTCACTGTGTCCTCCGTGGCGGAGTGGTCAACGGGTCTGCCTACTAAGCACGAGATACCGGGTTCGAATCCTGGCCGGGCACAAATTTTCATTCGCCGCACATTCGTATTACATCTAAACCTAATACAGTGAAGCCATAAGAGATCACAAATTGCGATTTACGTAATTAAAAAAGTCATAAAATTGTTCCATCTGATATGCAATATGTACGAGAAAGGAGAAAGCCATAAGAGATCACAAATTGCGATTTACTTCATTAAAAAAGTCATAAAATTGTTCCATCTGATATGCAATATGTACGAGAAAGGAGAAATATCCCAAGAGTTCAAGAAGAATATAGTGATTCCAATTCCGAAGAAACCAAGTGCAGACAAATGTGAAAATTACATAAGTATCAGTTTAATAAGTCATGGTTGAAAAACACTAACACGAATTATTTACAGTCGAATGGAAAAACTGGTGGAATCCGATAATGTGAAAGAGCAGTTTGGATTTAAGAGAGCTGTAGAAACACGTGAGGCGATACTCACGACTTATCATTGAAGATAGGTTTTAGCATTCGTGGATTTGAAGAAAGATTTCGACATTTTTGACTGGAGTACACTCTTTCAGATTCCAAAGGTACCAGGGGTAAATATAAGGAGCGAAGAGTTATATTCAACTGGTACATAAACAAGACAGCAATTATTAGAGTCGAAGGACATGAAAGGGTTGCAGTGATTGGGAAGGGAGTAAGACGATATTGTAGCATTTACCCAATGTTGATCAGTCTCTACATTGACCAAGCTGTGAAGGAATGCAAGGAGAAATTTGGAGAGAGAATTAATGTCCAGTGAGAGGGAATAGAAAACAAGCGGTTTTGCTCTTAAATACATCGCAAGCTCTATAAATCTGAGTCACGGTTGTTATCAAGTGAGCATTTTTTTTCTTTATTATTATTATTATTATTCTCCAAGGGTTCTATACGTTTGTATTGTGGGCATGTTATGCATGTTATTATATATTCAATTTGAATATAAGGTTCCTTAAGAAGGTTACTGTAATCTAATGTATTTAAACAATTGATCCTAATGAAGTGACTGCTTCGGAAGGAATTGTCCTTTAATTCAAAAAAATTTATTCGGATGGAATTGCCCTTTTTGGAAACAAAATGAAATTGTGTGTATTTCGATATGACAAATGTGTTTGGTATCTCTTCGCTGCCATTCGACTCCCATATCAATTTCTACTGCAGTCCTGAAACACCGTTTTGCCTCTGTTTTAGTGTCTAAATGGTATCCCCCAAGAATGTGCTAGCCTCCACTGTCGTGAAATACATGTACTAATGTCTAGTCAATCAATCCTTGCACAGGATTTTTTCCTTAGGAACATAGCCCAGGAGGACAATCAGCACAATCTGAACAGGACAACAGCTAACACCCGGCGTTGTACCAACACACATAGGAGTAAACTTTAACATGGTAGAGTGGCCGAGCGGTCTAAGGCGCCTTGCTGTGGAGCGCGCGGTTGCTTGCTGTCGGAGGTTCGAGTCCACCCTGGGACATATGTGACTGTGTGTGTGTGTGTGTGTGTGTGTGTGTGTGTGTGTGTGTGTGTGTGTGTGTATGTATCCGTGTGAGTGTGTTGACCTTAGGTTACTTTCTTTAGATAGTTCGTAAGTCTATGATCTGATGACCATAGCTGTTTGGTCCAACAAGTTTACAAACAAGTAAACCTGGTCCGCCGCATCACCTTCAGAGTCCACTGCACAGATACAAAAAAGGAAAGATTGTGCACAGAATAACATTATTTTTAAACTGGCGGACACCAGGGAGCACATCTGGATTTTCTCCGCACGTCTAACCTTTGTTTGTGATTCTCTACTGTAGAATATACCACACCTGTATGGCAAAACTCCAGTGTTATAAAAAAACGTAATTATTGCCCTAGAAGAAATAGAACGCACTGCAACAAGCTGCTCCCGGGCAACCCATGTTAACTGAAACTACTACCTCTCGGGCGTAGAATCTCCAGATATCCAAAAGATAACGGTAGCTCAAGGAGAAAGAAAGGAGCAAAAGAGTCAGCAGAAGCATCCCTTATTTTGATGAGAGCGTCACAGTCGAAAACTGAAATCAAGAAAGTTTCCTCCAGATAACACAATCAATGCAGACACTACAATGCAGCTTGTCTTCAGAACAGTATTGGGGCAACCCGAAAAAAACATACTGCAGTTCCTCACCAGTAAAAATGGGAACATTTCGGTGTAAGGTAAACATGAAGAAATGGGGTTAAATCCTAGGGGCTTAGCTGTTAGTGTAAGGTGAACCTCAAGACCACCAGCACCTACTGAATTGCAGGGACCTATCAGAACCTGTCTCGATGGACGATCTGGTTGTCGCCACTGATAAGGCTGTTCGTGTAGGGTATTTCGGGACACCACTCGGAGTATAATCATAGGTATTAGGTATAACGATAACAGATAGAAATATCCGGTTATTTATGAATAACCGTGATTGTAATAACCGCTCATCAAATACTGGCAGTTATCGTAATAACTATGCGTACTGCGTAGCGCCATCTGTTCACAAAAGTTGGTACTAATGAAACGATTTGACCACAGTATCGACCAGATGTCCTGTCCAAATACTGGTCAGTTCTATATTCCATGGAATTAACCGCGTAAGAATCATGGGTAATAACTGTTTAATGATTATCCATCTGTTGGTGAAAGTGTGTACTACGTTATCGTGGGACTCTTGTATCTAATAACATGGAGTGACCAAAGCGAATTCGAGGTACTATGATAACGGTAGACGCATTAGGGAGTATTGAGTATTGAGAATAGTAGAAATATCAGTGGCAGTTAATTTTCACTGGCAGTATCGTTATGAGTATTTGGCAAAGACCTATATACCTCTTTGGTATTTGGTTATTAACTGTAGCAGGTCATGTTATTCCCAGAGAGGATACATAGGCCTATTTCGTTCGTAGAGTGCCGACTTTTAGAATTATGAAGAAATCCTCCAAAAATAATTAAAAAAAAACTTAGTTTTGTAACCAATGCTGGTCAGTGAAAAGGTTCATAATATTGTATGACAGGATTAATAAATTTTCTAAATAAAAGAATAAACATGCTCTAATCGTTATAATTAATATTTTATGCTATTACGAGGAAGAAAGTGCCCTGCTGCCAATACATTGTAAACAAACTTACGTCAATTATTGCCATTTATTCGTTAAGGATTGAGGGGAAGGTTGAAAAACGGAAATCTTACATTTCTAATATATTTTTGATGGGACTCACACTCCAAGGTGCGTGTAACGAACGCTTAAATCTTTGTTAAAAGGCGCATTTTCATGAAAATATACATGTACCGGTTCAACATGTTTATTTCGAGGCGACTGCAACTTGCGGGTTCGGGGGGGGGGGGGGGGGGCTTTATTCCCCAAGTTACGAGAATATTGCTCTCCAATCCAGGACTCCTTGGCAAATTCAAAAATATTTATTGTTTTTAATTAAGTCTTCTACCATATTCCACAAATATTTTAAATTTTAACTTAACAAAAAATTTAAACATTAATAGTAGGATGACTACAGTGAATGTCTTGTTAAGTATTTGCAAATTAAGGGCCATAATTACACATCAGCATCTCTTTAAAAAGTACAGTATTTATGAGAAGGCTGCAATTATTAGGTACTCTGTTATACATTTGTATAGCAAGAGAAAACTGAATCAGTTGTAACTTTCTATGAACTAAATTTCAGACTGCAAGTTTCATGAAGAACAATTGTGCACTAAACTGAAATTTTTTGTAGCAGAATTAAAGACACTTTAATTTTCATCCCATATCCATAGTCAACTTAATATTTGCTTATGTTGATGTGAAACCCATGTATCTGGAGGTCAAACCAGACCTGTAGAAAAACTGCTGATGGAGGTGACCCCACCAGACACATGCTGTATGGAAGACGAGCAACATATTCCATCCACCTCAAGGCAGCAAGTTGTACAAAGTGCCATTACAGAATTTGTCCCCAAAACGATTGGAATTAATGAAAAGAAGAAGATAGATGGGCACCTCCTAAAATTAAATAAAAAGATAAACATAAATATTTGATGCCTGTGTTATTTGATGATTTGAGTGAACTGATCCCATCCTTGTCCAGACACAGTTTGTGCCCCATCTAATAGCATTTAACCATATTTTTTTCCTTTATTTGTAACACTGGTGATCACACATTATAAACACAGTTTGGATATTGATACGTTTTTAAGTGCCTTGAGTCCTCACAGACAGTAAGTCTTCACTTGTTGCCTAGTCACATGCGTCTTTATTGAGGTGATATTGCTGTCTAATAAAAGCATGAGAAAGAATGGCAGTGCTGGTTTACATAGAACAGGATCACACAGTTCATTATTTGTATTAGTGCATGTTTGGGATGTTAAACATCATTCAGTAAATTAAATAATAGTAAATATAAAGAAAAAACACTCAATCCTTCTCAAAAAGTGCTTACTGTGATATTTCTGTGAGAAAACATACACAGCAGTATGAATGTTATAATTTTGGACATTTTTCTCATGTTTAAATATTGCAGGTGGTGTAAAATATTAAAGCAAATCTGAACCATCTGCAAGTACTAGTATACCCTGTACCTCAACCTTAGTGGCTTCGTTAATATTAAGTGCCAATGCTGCATCACAGACATCTCTAATAAAAAACACCTACCATATATCTTATTCATGTCAGCATCAGAGTACAAATTACTTGGGTGGTTCGGTGAGACTTTTCTCTTAGGCATTATTGTGAGAATTGTGAAAGTGACTAGCTTTCTCATATAGTATTCTTCAGTTACACATGGTAGTTTTTGATTTAATTATTTAGCATGAGACTTTGAAAAAACTTTCTACAGCATATTAAACACATCAGTTTGCACAAAAATTATACAACAGAATATTCACATTTAGGAGACAAATGTCAAGTTAAGCACTTCATGGAGGAATGTTTTTAATGAAAACCTTTGTTGTAATAACTGGATCACACATAGTTCTTGGTGGTACTTTATGAATTAATAGTAACTGTGCTGATACATAAAGAATTTCATCATACAGGGTGACACAGAAGAATTTTCTGCCAGGTGAGATTTTCTTTGAAACTTACACTGTCATTTACAGTGGCTATCTATCATGTGTTGGTTGTTTTATTTGTTCACACAAGTCATTACTGAATAAAATAAAGAATGAAATATGTAGCACCTGAAAGGTGGAACCTAATTCTCTCTGCAATACCGTTGAACATAAGAGAGAGTGCTTTCAAGACATTTAAAGTGTATGCTGCAAACTCGTTGTAGGCATATAGAATAACAGAATAAATTTTCATATTGAGAGTTAAATAAATATTACTGTGCCTGCTTTGTTGTTGATTGGATCTTATATGTAACCTTGTCCTGTCAGTAATTTCCCTTGTAAAATGAACATTTTGTTACCAACATGGCACACCATACCCTAAGTAAAATTTAACTGAATACCCTGTCAATAGCTGAAGATCTCAAGCATTTTCCAAAGCTCAAATAAAACATGCTTAAATTTTCTCAAATGAGATTTCTCTTACTTACAGTATACGGGAATATGTATGTATATTTTGGTGTTGACTGGAAGACACTTCCACAACACCATTACGTTTCTGATTTTATATATAGTACACCTTTAAATGCACATGTAGGAGAGACATGTCAAATTTGGCACTGCACGGAGAAGCATTTTAATGAAAACCTATATTTTTTGCTATAATAACTGGGCCACACATAGTTCTTGATGGTATTTTATGAATTAATAGCAATTGTGTTGATACAGAAAGGATTTTCATCATACAGGGTGACACAGAGGAATTTTCTGCCAAGTGCACTAATTTGCCAGGTTAGATTTTCTTTATGAAAATTACACTGTCATTTACAGTGGCTATCCATGCTGTGTTGGTTTTATTTGTTCACACAAGTCATTACTGAATAAAACGAAGAATGAAAGCAAGAAACATGTAGCACCTGACAGGTGGAACGTAATTCTGTCTGCAATACTTTTGAACATAAGAGAGAGCACTTTAAAGACATTGATGCAACAAACAGTCATCCTCACACCCAAAAATGAAGAACTGTCATTGTAAAGGTTTTCTTACGGTCTCACTAGTGTAACATGCTGATGTTAGCAATGACCTTTCAATGCTCTTTTAAAACTCAACCGTAGGCCTATAGAAAAACAATAAATTTTCAAATTGAGAGTTAAATAAATAATACTGTTCCTACTTTGTTGTTGATTCGATCTTATATGTAACCTTGTCCTGTCAGTAATTTCCCTTGTAAAATGAACATTTTGTTACCAACATAGCACACCATACCCTAAGTAAAATTTAACTGAATACCCTGTCAATAGCTGAAGATCTCAAGCATTTTCCAAAGCTCAAATAAAACATGCTTAAATTTTCTCAAATGAGATTTCTCTTACTTACAGTATACGGGAATATGTATGTATGTATATACATACCCTGTCAATAGCCGAAGATATCAAGCATTTTCCAAAGCTCACATAAAACTTGCCTTAGTTTTCTGAAATGGGATTTCTCTTACAATATATGTTAATATGTACGTCTAGTTTTGTGTTGAAGACACTAATTACAACACCATTAAGTTTCTGATTTCGCATGTAGTAGGCTTATACTTGTAAATGCACATTTGTAACAGTTTACTTTTGATAGTACTGGAGCAATGTTTGGTACACTTTACATTGCAGCTTTGAGGATTTGGTCTACACCCTCAATCACGACCGATAACCTGTCTACAGTAGATTTAATATTTTAAAATACCGATAATTTCAGATATCAGTTACATGTACTGGGCAGTATTGACTTGTTCAGTGTATTCCATTCTGGAGCTAATATATTCACTTTCACTGCATACAGAAATTCCGCATGTTCACATTATTAAAGCAAACTGTTACATCCTAGTGGCAAGCTGTATTCCCAAATAAATTTTATGAACTTTTTCGTCAAATCAGACGGGTGGTATCCCAATCTTCAATTGACCCGTTACGACATAACTGGAGAAATTTACTTCGTAGTTATAATCATATTTACAAACCAGGATGCTGTCATGAACTAAAGAAAATTTTCGCAAATCAAGCAGTTTTTCAAATTTAATATAGAACTTTATTAGGAATAAACAAAACGATCACATTACGTTTACTTTTATGTTGCATTTAAAGACGCTCCATAAAACACTTACTGAAGCAACGTTATGTTCATATTTTTAACTGTAATATTCACTTCACACACGTTTAAGCACATATTTAATAATCCACGTTCACTTCATACACTGTTCACAGTAGCTTCGAAAATTACGGCTACATTTCCAGGGCACAGATTTCATGTAATAGCATATTAATACACTGGACATTTAGTTATGTGTGTTTATTACACGATTCGGACGATAACTTTTGCCATTACACAGCAATCGCAATTTGAATCACACCAGATATACTATATACTGATAGATCGTTATTAGTACTGAGTAGAAGTAACCATAACTGTCGGGTACTGGTATTTCTACGTAATATCAATAACTGTCCGTTCTCAGTAGTCAGTAGTGGCTACTGAGTACTGACTACTCAGTACTAATAACGATAACGATAATTGTAGAGTATCGCTACCTAGTAGAAATCATGGAATACTCATAACGATAACTGCCCGATAACTGCTCAGTAGCGCTAGTCGCTACCTAGTAGCAGTATGAGTAAGCTGTAGCAACGCCATCTGGAAGTGCTCACTAGCGATACCTAGTAGCAGTATGAGTAAGCTGTAGCAAAGCCATCTGAAAGTTAGTGGAAAAATACCGTGCAGTTATTTATAACCGTTAAAATTAACTGATAGAAAATAATAACGATACCCATTATAACTGATATCGGAGAATAACCGTTTTGCCCAGCTCTAATAGGTATATATTTCGTGATATTATAAGTTGTGTACTAGTGGAAATTAATAAAAACCACGAAGAATAATTTGCTAATTTATGACAAGGTTTAACTTATAGAAAACTGTATAGCCTGTAGGGGAAGCAAATATTTTTATTTACTTGCATCACAACTGCGAGAACAGGATTGGTCATAAGCAGGTACTTTAGCTTGCAGCTTTGATTACATTCACTTGCCCTCCGTTCTATTTCTTTGTTCAACTCCATGTGGGGTATTTACATAATATGTCACTGTGTATGTAATTACATTTGTCATAGTCACAGCATTACCTTAGGGTGTCAAAGGACCTCTCTTCTCATTTCTTGCCGCGCAGGAATGGCCGTTTGCTCTGGTGAACCGCGTTACGGATCGCGTTGTAGGTACGAGTCCTCCCTCTTCTATGAGTGTTTGTGTTGTCCTGAGCATAAGTTAAAGTAGAATGAAACTTTCACTCTGCAGCGGATTGTGCGCTGATATGAAACTTACTGGCAGATGGAAATAATGTGCCGAAACCGGGACTCTCCCAGTAAGTTTAATATCAGTGCACACTCTGCTGGAGAGTGAAAGTTTCATTATGGGAACATCACTTAGGCTGTGTCTAAGTCATGTCTCCATCGTACTCTTTGTTCTAGGAGTACTATTCCTGCAAATTTATCAAAACAGCTACTCTGAAGTAAGGAAAGTAGTAGACGAGGTATTGGCAAAAGTAAGGTTGTGAGAACGGACCGTGAAGCGTGCTGGCACGGCTCATTCGATAGAGCGCTTGCCCGCCAAAGGCAAAGGACGCAGGTTCAAGTCCCGAATGCGGCACACATATTTAATCTTCCAGTAAGTTTTAAGTTAAAGTAAACTGTTAGTTTTGGAAACGAAAACCACCGAAGTTTGATTCCTTAGGAAAACAAAAATTAGGACAATTCGATTTCTGCTTTCTCGTCGTTAAGATTAGTAAGTTTGTAATTTTTTTCTCTGCCCATTTCATTGGCTCTATTATACACTTCTTCGACGTCTGTTCATAATCATTTATAAATGAAAAAAAAAAAATAGAATTGACCGTTTGGAATTTTTTACTGGGAGATCTCATATGCGATTGTTCGGATCAGCAGTTACAATCTTAACACACAGCAGCCAATCCGTTGCCGGGAATCGAACCAAGGCCCCCCTGCGTGATAGTCAGCGACGCTATCGTCTTGTATACAGACGCGGATTTTTATAGACATTCTAAGACTGTAGGAGCAAGACACTTGAGTTAATTGCTCATAATTTTTGTTTCCCTACGGGTACCGTTATAAAATTAAGAATCTCAGTCCCATTATCGAATCAGATCGCACACGAAAATGAAGTGTGCAGGACGGTGGCGTGGAACCCGCCTTGACAAATTTTGCAGGCGGGTATTTCAGGGAGCGCGAGTCTCAGACTCATACTTAATTTTCTGGTCTCTGAAACTGCGAAAGCCATTCGAGATGACGCAGTGCCGGCAGTAAATTCAGCCCTGAGCCCACATGCTACCCCTGGTAGCGGAGCAATTGCCTCCGTTATTTGCAGAAACTCGCCAAAGTCTCGCTCAGCGGGCGGCTACGCGGCCGCTACCCACGCAAAAAAATTCCGCCACATTTACATATCCTGCGGACCTTTAGATAAAGGCCCATTAACTATGCGATAAGCGAAAGTTAACTGAAAAATGTTTCCCGGATGTGGTTTTAAATTAGCTGATACGCCGTTGACTTTCATATTCTCTCTCTGAAGACGATATGCAGTAGATAATTTTCTCTTCCATTTCTTATAGAGGGCGAAATAAACTTATAATACTTTGAGATAACTTGTAGTTTTTGTTTGAACGATGACACGTCAGTAATAGTGCAAACCAGGCAGAATGCAAAATTGTAATGTACAATTGCACTATGCTGCAGTGCAATGGCCGAGCGTTCTAAGGCGCCTATCTGCGGAGCGCGCCACTTCTCGCCGTCGGAGGTTCGAGTCCTGATTGTCCTTGGCTTAAGTTAGTTTAGTTTGTAATTCTAAGAACTAATCACAAGAGTAGTTATGTACCACAGACTTACAAACATTTTTAATGAATGACAGAGGGTTAATCGTGCCGCTTTTGTGATATATCTCTACAGTCTCATTCTATAATAGCTCCCGGGAAAAATATTTCTGTTCTCTATCTGATTGATCTTATTTTATTCTGATGATCATGTCTTCCTATGTAGACGGGTGCTCACAAAATATGTTCGCATTCGGCAGAGAAAGTTAATGAATAAAATTTCGCAAATAGATATCGCCCCAACGAATAATGCCTTTCTTTTAATGATTTCCATCATAACTCGTGGATCATATCCGTGACACTCTCTCCAATATATCGCGATAATACAAAACGAGCTGCATTTCTGTGAAATTCCTCTAAATCGTCCGTCAGTAACATTAGGTGGGGATCCCACGATGCGCAACAATACTCCAAAATAGGACGCACAGGTGTCGTGTAAGCAATTACTTCAGGAGCACTGCTAATGAAATGTAGTCTTCGGTTCAAGTGTGTGTGTGTTTGTTAAGCTTTTGGAACGTAACTGCGGGGTCATCAGTCCCTTAACTTACAAACTACTTATAAACTGACTTACACTAAGGACAACACAAACATCCATTCCCGAGGGGGGATTCGAACCCCCGACGGGGAACAGCCTCGCGCATCGGCGCATTGCGCCTCAATTGCGCTCGTCCACTCCGCCGCAGCAGTCTTCGGTTTGCCTTCCCCACTATTTGAGATGAAAAGACCCTAGAACAGTAGGCTATCAACTAAGGAAGTAATTTCAGAAATAGATCACGCCGCAACAATTAACACCTATCTTTTAATGATTTTCACCTCAACTCGAATATCATTTCCGTGACACTCTCTCCCTTATATCGCGCTCAATCACAACTTACTGTGTCCTTTCTGACAGGTAATCGCGAATCCAACCACACAACTGCGACGATTTTTCAAAATGTTCAAATGTTTGTTAAGCTTATGGGACTTAACTACGGGGTCATCAGTCCCTAAACTTACAAACTACTTATGAACTACTTACAAACTAGGACGGCACAAATATCCATGCCCGAGGGGGGATTCGAACCCCCGACCGTAGTGGCCGTGCTGACCGTGACTGGAGCGCCTCAGTCACCTCGGCCACCGCGGCCGGCCGACGATTTTTCACCGCATTCTGTGACACTCACTGTATCGCGATAATACCGATCGGGTTGCACGTATACTCTCTATACGCCCTCCGATAATTCTACCTTGTAAGGTTCCCATTCTGCTCAGGAGGAGTGAACGGACAGACGTAGTTTATGCAGTCTTTTTAAAGATTCTGCAACGTCTTCTGATCTTTCTGTCAACACAATGCAGTCTTGTCTTCCTCTTCCCAACATTTTCTGTGTGTTCTTTCTAATTTACGTCTGTGATGACACTTTCTACCATATAGGATTTGAAACGGGCAATCCTGCAACAGAGCACCAGAGAACAATTCGACCTTGTAAAGGAGCCTTGTCACTCCCGTTATAAATACTTGTCTGTTACTTTTACCTTTGTGAACTTTGACACTCATGTTTATGAAGTGTGTAATTATTCCACAAAAATAGTGAGCAACACCAAACCGGTTTTGCCCACTAAAACATTTGGCATCACCAACACTGAGGCCTCATCGACCGCATTTAAACAAATTAAAAGAGTTTCAACAGACGGGGCCTAGAAGTCACAACGTTTATTTGTGCGACAAACTCTCCGCGCATGTGATGTTGTTGTTGGTTGTTTTAAGGGGACTAAACAGCTAGGTTATCAGTCCCCGCGCATGTGAGCTGAGTCCGTGACGGGAGGCTGCGTTTCTTTCTTCTGATTCTTTTGGATATACAGTAGCATGTTACATGTTACTAGTGTTCTAACCACCCAGCTGCCCAGTGTACAAAGAACCTTAGTGGTTCACAAGTGTAACTCGCCGATCCTCAGTGAACCGAAAAATTGTGAAATACGGCATTACCTAATGAATGAAATTTTTAACAGTACCTTTTAAATTTTTACTGCTATTGACTGCAAGGAAATAAAAGTGACAACCTTTCCGACGGCGAAAAGAAATCTCGAACTGTGGCTTTCAAAAGATTCAACGACTCTTGACCTCTGGACGCTCAGATAGTTGCGGTGAAAGCACTTCGCATCGAGCCCGACACTTATCTGCTTCCTTTTCTGTACGGCGTTTCCTCTTGTTATGAAAGAGGTCTTAAAGCAGCGCTGCTGGGAACGTTTATTCAAAGCAATCAGATAGTTCGCTGCTTGTCAGAGGTCTTCGCTTTGAATTACCTGCTTTTAAGACAGATGAATAATAGAAAATGGCTGTCCCATTCGTTAGGTATAGCCTTGACTCTTCATGTAATTAGTAGTCAAGTAAGTAGTATGGTGTAGTGTTGTGTGTTATCAGTTATGCAACCAGAAGTATTTTATCTTTGCTGCCACACACTATTATACCGGCGTTGGTTACCATTATCAACCAGGAAAAAAGAATTAAACTTAAGCTGCGGAGCTGTTTTTTTCCACTGAAATACAAAGAAACAAAATACAGGCATGTTTCGAAAACTGTTAGGAATATTGAATGAAAGATCATTTTTGTACATAGTAAAGGAAACGATTTCCTGTATGAATCCGCGATGTTCTTTATTGTGAAACATGAATAAAACCTAATTGACCCCTAAAACTGTGTTTTTTTTTCTTTTTTTTTATTACGTCATTTCGGCCTATGTCATCACCAGTTCCGTAATTTAGCTGAGAGGATCATACAAATTGGTGGTTGGACATTGAATTTTTTTAGCATATGGCATACATAATTACTCACGTGAATATATATTCAAATAAATAACAAAAATGATTGAAGGACTTTATGATACCATTTCAATGTGGCTTGCCAATATTATATACTATACAACTATAGATAATGATCCAGATCTTTTATATAAGGAATGTACTGCATCACTCGTCGCTACCAGGTACTCCTCAACAGAATCCGTGTAGACAGGTGCGGATCTGTTAATATTACATGCGCACTGCGATTCAGAAAAGTCCAGATTACCCGAGGTTGTTAAATTCCAGGTTGTTTCTTCTGGATGCATGGTACGTCCGTGCACTGTGTAAGGCAATTATTTTGCCTTTTGCGTTTCCTTTTGTTGATGGCTTTGGATCCACTTTACCCCTGAGTGCTGGCTGTAGTGGGGGTGGAGTGACTTGATCTTAATATTTTTCACTCCGCGGGAAACAATTTATTCAGTATTGGAAGGACGGGGCTAACAATAACCTTTGGAACGTGCCTTCAGATGTGTAACCCGTATGTGCTTGTAGATCGTGTTTCCCCACTGACAATATGCATGACGTCATTAGCTTGGGCGCCTATCTTTATTACGTATAGGTTAGAGCTGATATTCGGAGTGTGCCTGGAGATGATTCCCATCTAGTACCGCGTAGTTTATAGAGGATATTTTATCTGCTTCTTCGTTTACTGGACGTCAGTGTCAAGTGATCCTTAATTGAATGTGTCGTATCCAATGTGTTCCCAAGGTATTTTGGATACTTGTTATTATTTCTGTAGCTCTTGCAAACCCAAAACCAGAGAAGACTTCGGGAAATGACGAAATCCATCACGAATTTCTTCTGCATTGTGAAAAATAGGCAAAATCATCTCTGACAGTTGTCGTCTCTGACATAACGAACACATGTTCAATACCACAGAAGAAGGAAAAATCTTTGCATTACTGAAACCTGGCAAGACACTAGATCTGCAAAATAATTATAGAACAATGACAGAACTCTAAAGTAAGTTTCAAAATTCAATTAAGAAATGGAAAACTTTTTTAAAAGGAGTTTGAAAAAATCTTCACACACACACACACACACACACACACACACACACACATATATATATATATATAAAAACGCTGAACTTGTAAATTTTCGTGTCAGTAATAAAACCTTTACAAAGTGTGGGCGTCAGCTAAAGCCTTGTTTAAAAATCATAAACTTATCTTTACCAATAACATATCAGTAAACGCAATGTTATAATGATTGAAGCATGATTATCACATACTATACTTACTAAAATATACCGGTTAATCTGAATATATTTATACTGTAATTCTTACACGCGGAATATGAACCTAGCCCCACTTCAGTTGAATGCAATATATAAATAATTGTAAGAGTACCCAACGACGGCATTATTCTGCCAATAACAGTAGTATTACTACCACTGAGAGTTGCAGTAGAATGATCTAATTATCAATTTTTTTTTTACTGATAGTTCTTAGACTGAGAGCGTAACGTCCAAGTAGGCTTCTGAGTCTTTGTTTCCACATTTACATGGCAAACCAATATGCATAAGTGGAGGTACGCTGTCTTGTTTCCTCCAGACATTGAGGAATGTTCATGTTCATGTGTTTGTTAAGCTTATGGGACTTAACTACGGGGTCATCAGTCCCTAAACTTACAAACTACTTACGAACTACTTACAAACTAGGACGGCACAAATATCCATGCCCGAGGGGGGATTCGAACCCCCGACCGTAGTGGCCATGCTGACCGTGACTGGAGCGCCTCAGTCACCTCGGCCACCGCGGCCGGCTTGAGGAATGTAAACGTGAATTATTATAACGCTCCCTGCTCTTCTTATTCTAAGCAATATAAGTGAAATGTCATAGAGTCAACTCTAACTTGTAAGTAGATTACCAAAATCAGTGTTTTCCAACATTTTAGATCATGCAACCACCTTCTAAGAAATAGAAAAAAAAAATTGATAACCCCAGAACCTTTATTTGTAAACTATGTCAGTGAATTAAGAGAGAGCCAATTTAAACTCATCGCTCTACTGATATGCATTGTTGTTAGTACTATTTTAGTTCGGTTCCATCGCATGTCGCTAAACGCCAGCGATTTTACAAGTGATTTGTACGTCTTTAGTCATCGCAGAATGGATAACTTTCTCAAAACGCCTGCGTAGCCTTCCACATCTACCCGGTCATAACAGTTAGGGGATCAGTTTAGGTTCTAAAGTATTGACATCGGCAGAATGAATTACATGATAACACATCGTTCTGTCGGTTCTAAGGAGTGCAGACAACATTACGGCAACCGATGACAAAAATTTACTGCATAGGGGGTTGATGTTGACTTCTTTTTACCAAACGAATTGCACAAGCAGTTGTGTTCAGATAGTGTAGTGAGTAGGTTGTACAATACAGCAACAATGTAACTTACCTGAAGCTAAGGCATGCAGAGCCATAGGAAGGTTGGAAGCAGGACATACATAGGAGGTGCCTCCAGCAATTGGAGTGACTCAAAGTGAACATTCCAAGACCTGAACGCGATTTTAACCGTTAAAAGAAAGCAAGGCCAAGGTAGTCCAGGGGTAACGTCAGCAAGACATGACCGTTGTCTCCGGTTAACAGCCATTCGAGACAGTAGACTGAATACAACCAAGTTGCAACTCACGCTCCAGGCAACAACAGGATGTGCTATACCACACCGTCAGAAATCGCCTTTGTGAATGTGGCCTCCACGCTCGGACGCCTATGGTGTGTGTCCCATTAAAACTACGACACCGATTAGCCCGCAGAATCTGGGTGGGGGAGCATCAGATTCGAGTCTCAAATAATGGCGCCAGGTTCTCTTCAAAGACAAGATTTTGTGTTCAGTCGGACAAATCGTCGCCCCCTCCTCTGCAGAGAATTTGGAGTACTGGCAGTTATAGTGCTCAGAGGTATAGAGACGAAATCATTCGACATTTTGTTGTGCCCTATGCTGGTGCCACTGAAACTAACATATGGTAAGGACAGCACACACACATACTGAATCTAGTGGAGGATAACACTCGTCCACACAGAGCTGTACTCATGGACGAATGGCCCAATATCTCTCAAATCTGATTATACCTGGCGTCATGTAAGAAGGTGCCGAGGTCAACGAGAAAGACAGGCCCCAGCAGCCGCCCAATCAGCTAGCGATCGCGCCGGCTCGGAACTGCCTTGCTTTTGTGGCATGACGTGTGCGCTAGGGCCTGTCTTTCTCGTTGGACTCGGAAGGCGATTTCGAGCATAGAGGCGGATAGACAAGGGAAGCGAGGAGGGGAGGAGCGACAGCCGAGCGCCAACAGTTGCGCCTGCGGGAGAAACATTGCGTAACTCGCGGCCAGCCACGTGCCCACAGAATGAACATTATTGGTTGTCACTGCGGTAATGGAAGGGGATGCGTAGGATGGTTGAAAACTGGTCTGCCTTCGTATCTGACACCGACTGTAATAACCTTATACTGTCCGTGTCAGGCAGTTGTGCAACTGTATTGGCTGTCCTAGATGATCACAAACCATATTAGAGGCAACGAGAATGACCTTTTCAGTATTACGGTCGGCAAAGCTTTCTCCCCCACATTTCTCGTGAAGAGACCAAGAACACAAAATTAGAGAGATTAGAGCAGACACGCAGGCTCAGCAACAGCTGTTTAAATGTTCAAATATTTGTAATGTTATTGGACCAAACTGCAGTGGTCATCAGTCCCTAGCAATACAAACCACTTAAACTAATATGCTGAAGTCGACACACATATCGATGTCTGAAAGGATTCGAACTTCCAACGGGGAGCAGACGCGCACTCTGCATCAAGGCGCCTTAGATCGCGCGGCCAACACCGGACGGTGAACCAGATGCGCCTGGAAGAGGAAAAGAATTACAAAATGTACTCTTCATCAAAGACTGTAAGGGGATTGTGAAAGTTAGATGTAGAGACGAGTTTCTCAATGTAGAGTCAAATTTACAAAGGCCGCGCTTCTGCCAAACTTCTAGTGTTACTCGACTTCATATGCAGTTGTGAAGCCTCGGCTCTACTTACTGGAACGACTAGTCATGCACTCACTTTTCATTTCCTGTCCCACGACCAAAACCCTAACTCTAATCCCTTACCATGTTTCTTCTTCTGTAATGCTACATACCTTTTAATATCTGTAAGGCTTTCACAGTTATCACTACATTTAATTGATTAAAAGAAAGCTCACGAAAACGTGAAGAGCTTCGTGTAATTGACAAGAAACGTATGACAACTATCTGTTGCAAGAATGAAAGGTTGTTCTACAAATTCAACGTATATGTGAAATGTGTGGTAATTTTACACAAATATTTGCAACATGTCTTAACCACTAAGTACGTTGGCACCATGGTCCACTCCTGTCGTCTAGAAGACTCATTACGTAAGCTGCGATTTTTTTTTTTTTTTAATTACAGCAGTCACAGTCGTCTATTTTTAGTTTATTAATAGCAATTACACTTTCAACTTTGAGAGCCATGATCAGATAATAACAAACTGTGGTGAGAACTCAGCTTTGTCCGTTTCACTTGAGTGAGTATTTATATCCAAATTTACATATGACGACAGGATGTCACCTTAATGCCCTTTAGTAGCGATTTCGGGCTACTCGAAGCTCTCTCATACATCACATGATCTTCTGTCTCTCTGCTTAACTGTCGTTAATACATCAAAAGCTTGTAACAGAAACCACAGTCTTTCCAAAGTTACTCATAAACGTTCGCTGAATATGGAGGCGAAAAATTGATTGTAACCAATATTTCGTATTAGCTGAGAAGAGCTTATTGTAGAAACTGAGTACGTAAACACACGTTATCTGTCGATCTGCACATGTCAGTCGCCATATATTTTGAAAGAGAAAGAGCTGTGATGGCTATCTGTGCCACGCTGCCAAAGAACACCGGTAGTATAGGTACCCGAGGCCAAGAAAAACACGCGACCGCTGTAAAGGAGGAGAATGGAACAGACGAATTGTGAAAGGAAGGGTCATTGAACTTGCAAACGCTCCCTGGCAGTACCTAAGGTACCAACTTGCGGATTAGAATTTCTGGGAAAACCAACAGCCTCTGACGAATATTTTCGTTAAATGCCAAGAGACTTGCAAAAATACAGTAAAAAGACCTTGTACTGTATATGCACATGGAAAGGCAGATGCACGAAGCAATAAGGGAGAGTTGTAATCAATTCAACCAGTGCGTTTCATCAGCAGCCGTTAGCGGACAAAGCGCAGGCAGCAAGACCAATCACAAGCGTGATCAGCGCTTACTATGTGACCGACGCCACGTTTGTGTAACCACAGAACGTTGGTTAAACACTAGCGTCAAGGATTGGCAAACTGAACGAGGAGACACGAAATCGCTAAGCCTGATGACAGTGTTGTGAAACGAAGTAACAAGAGCAAATTGACAGCAAATGACCCACCAGCTCCTATGAAGGCTACAATTATTGATACGGTTTCTGTTCCTTTCCGGCATGTCCGAAAAACACAAACACCACATCAAAAATTGTAAATATGCCCACAACAGGCAATGACAATTTCTACACCTATATCTATATGAGACTCTGCAAATCACATTTAAGTGCTTAGCAGAGGGTTCATCGCACGACCGTTATACTATTTATCTCCCATTCCATTCTCGAATAGCGCGCGGTAAGAAAGAACACCTGAATCTATCCGTTCGAGCTCTGATTTGTTGTATTTTATTCTGATGATCATTTCTACCTGTGTAAATGGGAGTCAGCAATATATTTTCGCATTCGGAGGAGAATGTTGGTTATTGGAGTTTCGTAAGTAGCTCACGCCGCAGCGATAAGCGCCGTTGTTGTAATGATTACCATCCCAGATCCTGTATCATTTCCGTAACGCTGTGTCCTCTGTATCGTGACAATACGAAACGAGCTGGTCTTCCCTTAAATCCACCTGATAAAGATCCCACACTGAGCAGAAATACTCCAAAAAAGGACGGACAAGCGTAGTGTATGCAGTCTCTTTAGTAGTTCTGTTGCATCTTTTAAGAGTTCTGCCAATAAAACGCAATCTTTGGTTCGCCTTTCCTACGACATTATCTACTTCAATACGGATGCATTCAAACGCTCGATCTCTTGCTGGAATACAGTATAGGCTGCGAACAAGAGGAACCAATGCGCAGGGTGTGCTATAAGTTGAGAATTTGGTTTTGAAGGAACGCGTGCTTGGGTAGCCTAATTGGTTAAGGCAACCGCTGGCCCGAAGCGGAATATCCGAGTTCGAATACCGGTCCAGAACAAATTTTCAACTTTGTCATTGAATTTATTTTAACGCCCTGAACCGGTGAACACGTTTCAGTATTTCGACTTCATAAATACTCCAGGCTTTACCAGTAGAAAGGAAATTGTGATGCCTAAGAGTTTCACACTCAATTTTCGACTATCAGAGATTGATAATCTCTTAGTTTCTTGCAGTCTGCTGGAAACCACATTGCAGCGAAAGACAGTCAATGCCTTCTTTTGTTCACCTCTGAGACTGAAACGAATGCCAGTAGCAGAAATTGAGAGAGATTAATCTGGGCGGGGTTTAATCCTTCCCTGCCAAAGCTATCAAATATTCGAGCACATAACTTTTATATTTGGTTATTTTACTACAAAAGTAAATAAAAGCACATTAGTGTAACCACACACTTTAGTTTTCCTTACTTGACGCAAACAATATAAAATAAGATTAAAAATGAGACTTCAATGTCCAAGAGGATATAATGGAATTAGGAGACATTATGAAATGCTTATCTCTGTTAACATTAGCGTTTACCAGCAACAAACCGAGATTTTTTTGTATATCGAAGTGCCATTTTAAACATTGATGTGAAGGTGAAAAATAGCAAATTTAAGTTATCCCTGAATCGTATTCATATTTCGCAATTCGTAAAATAAATAAAAAATAAATAAAGAAAATAAAATAAATAGAAAAAATTTAATTTTTTTAACTCCTAGCAACGAAGAAACTACAAAAATAACAGGCAACAAAGGCCTTTCCAAACTGTCAATACTAAAAACTCACAGGCACAGTTTTGAACCCTATATAAATAAAAAGAGTTAGTTTCCTTGAATATTGTCAGTTTCCATTAGATAAAACAATACAAAACCAAATAACCAACGTTACAACACACAACAGCATCTTTTGCTGACAACAAAATTCACCTGATGAAATCTTTAACACAGACGTTATTTACTGCTGTTTGTGAGCTGTGATACTGAAGACTCTCGGCCTGCGAGGGTTTCATATGATGCATCAGAGGGAGTCTAACGCCATCGCAAGAAACAAGTCAGATATTATTATCTACTTTGGACAGGGACTTTTTACGTCCCGTCGGGCAGGAGAGGGTTAAACCGGAGACTGCTCGCTCAGCTGTCCACTGCGAGATTATCCGCCGCCTAACCGGCCTACACGACAGCGACTTGCTAGCACGTCAAAGAGGAAGACGGGAGTAACCGTAAGCCTCAGCTCGGGTGTCTCCATGACAAGACGCAGCTTAATGTCTGGGTGACAGTGCCAAGACTCCTGACCGCAGAACGTCACATCATCTTAGGAAGGGCATGGCGGAGCAGCGGCGAAGTGAAACGAGCAACCTCGCACTACTGTCACTTGGGTCTGAGATAAGGACTTATAGCAGCGACTGGGAACTATGGGATGGGCCTACTGCTTTCAAACAATCCAACGTGAAGGATATGAAGTCGAAGGTTTCACGCAAAAGCCATGCTTCTGTTACAGTTAAAAAAAAAAAAAAAAAAAAAAAAAAAAAAAAAAAAAAAAAATGTGGCATCTGAATGCGTTTATGCAGTGGGAAAATTCGACAGATCTTGTGTCCAACTCAGTGAACCCTTTCTTAACGGCAAACTAAGCGCATAACATAGCTTTCAATAACGGAAGTGAGGTTTTCGATACTCTACAGCCAAAAAAGTACATGCAAATACGTTCTATTTATGGCGTCCGTACAAGGAAGTAAATCCTAAATTACCGTAGAATCTGTCATTGCTTAAAGAAAGAAACACTAACAGAGGAGAATGTTGTTTGAAATAGAACAGTGACTGACGAAAATGAAATTTTCACTGTGTTGTGGTATGTGCGCTGATACGAACCTTCGGGGCAGAATAAATATTTGTTCCGGGCTGGGACTCAAAGCCAGAATCATTGTCTTTAGCGGCCAAGCGCTCTACCGACTAAGCTACTCGACTACGCCCTACATTATAATTTAATCCAGGATTGCCGCACCTGCCAGATTTGCAGAAGAACTTCTCGTGGAGTGTGCAAGGTAGAAGGCGAGATAATGGCAGAAGTAAAGATATGAGAAAGTGTAAGGCGCGTTCTAGGAGCTCGGTGAGTGGAGTTTTTCTGCAAGAATCGGAGGGCCTTCGTTTCGAGTCCGGATCTCGCTCACACTTAAAATCTGCCAGGAAGTGTCTCAACTTGCATTCACAAACAACGGACTCAGCTCTTTACGTAGATGTTGAAATTTGGATTCACTTATTACCACTGAACTTTTAATTTAATTGTGGAACTCTTCCTCTGAAAGGAGAACGTGTTTACCTCCTCTTCCAATAAGATTCGTGTGGGTTGGCAAATATGAAATCCTGATTTCTTTTCTTCATCAAGGTCTAAGGGCCAGAAAGACCACGTAAAATGTATACTGTTTCGAAAGCTTTGTGCAATTCGGGACACAAAGAATTCCAGTAACTACGACGTCATTAGAGACTTAAACGGTGAGATTACCCACAGGTTGGGCCCATGGTATTCACTGGCAGTAACCAGTTATACTGGATAGTTTCTTTGGCAACTTGAAAAATGAGGATTGGTGTTATCCTGAAAGTATAGGATGCTTCGTACCCATTTTGGCCCCTACACTCACACCTAAAACTTCTCAAGAACTATGACACTTGTTCATTTATTTCAGCTAACATTGCGCTACTTGCTTGACGTGTCTTCTTCTTACCTGTTTTCCTCAATCTCCAAGTATGATAAATTCCTTCTTTAATCCCAAAATAGTCCCAGGGGATTAACCGTGCGTACTGGGGCGCCGTACTGCGGTGCGCGCGGCCGATCACCGTCGGGGGTTCAAGTCCCCTCTAGGGCATAGTTGTCTGTGTTGTCCTTAGGTTAGTTTACCTTAATTTATATAGTTTGTAAGCTACTGACTAATGACCACTCAGTTAAGTCTGATATGTTTACAAGCATTTGAACATTTTAACCCCGAAATATCACATCTGTCATGTTAATCGATACTGACATTTCTGCTGTTCCTGTATTTTTTGTATTGAAAATTTGTATCGTGAACTCACTATTCATGTCATTCAACAGGTCCAGTAGTACACTTTCAGTTATTCTTCGTCCGAACCATTGCCGACAACAATGTGATCAGCGAATGATATCACAGTTATCCATTCACACTGACTTTAAAAGCCACCCCACAACAGTGCATTAACTAATTGAGTTCCTCGATGTAGAGTGCTAACAATAGGAGACTGCGACCTCCAATTATCCCTTTTAATTCCATTACCTCCCTCCTGAGCCTAATTAGTTTTGCTTACTCGTTGTATTTACACGTATAATTCATTACATAGTTTTCATATTAGTTCGTGCAACTTCTCCTAGGGATTCCTTAAGTTTTTTATCGCTTACTCTAGTTCGATAGATGTTATAGTAGTGTCTCTTTTCCGACAGCATTAGAAATTCGTTGGTTGAATTCTGCCAATAGTCCTGTATTTATTTGCCCGTGATTTTGTCAAGATTTTAACTTTAATACCCTTCCCGATGTTCTGTACTCTAAATTAGAAATCAGTTTATTTTTTTCCCCATTTACATCAACAGTTTTAGTAATTTCGATGAAATATTATTTATATCTTCTTTGCTCTTTGTCGAAATGTAGCATTCGTGCTTCAGTACTGGAAGCCTTTATATTTCTAAATAGATATCCTTATCATATTGTACTTTATCACCTTACACTCGTCACCCTTGTCGAGATCCGAAATATACTTCTTCCTCTTTACCCTCTCTAATGTCATATACAGAAAGAAATTACTAGATATTTTATATAACTGCAATTAAAGAATGATTTGAGTTTTCTTAGTATTTTCACCAGCCTAGCAACCAACTAGTAACTTTTAGATGTCTACTTTTAATGACAGGGAGACAAAGGAAAAAAAGGGAAAGGAATGACTAAAGCTAAGATACTGAAATTACTCAATAACGACAAGCAAAAAATTTAAGCCGGAAAGATATTACAACTCGCATTTCCCACTTTGACCAAGATGATGCGTTAATCATCTGGATATGCGACAAAAAAAAAAAAAAAAAAAAAAAAAAAAAAAAAAAAAAAAAAAAAAAAAAATAAATAAATAAATAAAAATAAATAAATAAATAAATAAATAAATAAAAATAAAAAAATAAATAATTAAAAAAATATAAAAAGAGAGAACCCATTAACTCACTCACTTCGAGTATACGAGGCAAGTACTTTAAGTAAATTCCGTTTTGTTGTTCACGCTAATAGTTCGCGCACATACCACAACGAGCGCGTGCGTCGTGTACCGATATGCCTCGGAACAATTGTGCTCAGTGTCAGCTCTGTAGCTAACCTGCACGGTTCTGTTCTTACTTTCAAAGTGTTTAAGACTATCAACTCGCCCGGCGCGTGTGAGATTCGCTCAGTGATATGGGTTTTGTCACCAAGGAACCTGTCCGCTGCACAAATTCATCGACAGATTTGCGAAGTGTGCGGTGATACTGTTATGAGTAAAGGCAAAGTGCCTAAGTGGGTACGAGAATTCAAAGATTGTGACAACGTCCATGATGAGGATCGCTCCGGTCGCCCATCTTCAGTTATAGACGATTTGGAGGTTTCAGTTGAAGCGAGGATTCGTGAGAACAGGAGCTACACAAGGTCTCTCAAACGAATTTCATAACGTGTCGAGATCAGTGCTTTACAAAACGGCAGTGAAATCTTGGTTATCGGAACAGGTGACAAGATTGTATGAAGAGGGTATTTTAAAATTGGTTGAGAGGCATGATAAGTGTTTGAACAAACTTGAAAATTATGTCGAATAATAAAGTATGTACTTGCAAAAAATAAATTTACTTTTTTGAAATAACATTTCGTAGTGTACTTATTTTGAAACGGAACTAACTTGAAACACGCGCCTCGTACGTAGTCAGGTTCCTGTACAGGAAGGAATGATATTTATCAGACCTTCGGTAAAATACTGAAACACATATGGAGGTAGTGTAGTGTCAGTTGTTATGGACATGTCGCAAAGAACGTATGCAAAACCATCTTTATATCGGGTGGTTACAATTAAAATTTCCCCATGTAACACGTTATAGGGCCACTGCCTAATAAGCAGAGAAACTCGAGTTCGAATCCCAACAAATTTCTGTTCCTACTGGCAGCTTTGTGTTCTAGATTTATTTGTGACAGTTTTATCTCGGCTGCTGGTAGATACTGAAGTCGGACATCACGGATATTTTAAAATTTGTGCTGAGGCCGTGAGTCGAACCTGGTTCTACTACTTACTAGGCAGGTATGCTTACCTTGCATCACTCGAGCACAAGGGTTTCATACGCCTGCATGGGATTCGTGGGTTAACAGTCCATGCAGCTATGTGACACATTACTTACCTCACCTGCCTAGTAAGCAAGAGGCCCGGGATCGAGTCACGACCCCGGCAAAATTTTTCATATATCCGTGTTGTTCTACTACAATTCTACTAGCAGCAGTAAAAGAAACCGAAGTCTGTATTTAGAACAGCATCACATAGCGACGTCTGTTATTTTTGACACGTTCGAAAAAACAGACGGTTGCGGTGGAGTAGCCGAGCGGTCTAAGACGCCTCGCCGCGAAGCGCACGGTTGCTCGCCGTCGGAGGTTCGAGTCCTCCCTGGGGCCTGGGTGTGTGTGTGTGTGTGTGTGTTTGTTCTTAGGTTAGTTTATCCTAGTTTAAGTAGTTTGTAAGCTACAGACTGACGACCACGCAGTTTGGTCCGATAGATTTACAAACATTTTGAAAAACAGATGGCGTAATATCTAATTACAGTCATCTACTTGATATCGTCGAAAAGTCTACGAGGACGATATGTGTGATTCTGTTGTCAGTAGAATGAGTTCTCGGAAGACTAGCGAAAAGGGCATACCAGCCTTCATTACAATCTGGTGTATGGCACTACAAACAACCAAACAACGACGACACAATAAGCATTCACCTGGCAAAAGCGCTGTTCGCTGAACAGGGTAAAGTTCTGGAGTCAGAATGGAATTTTTGACTTATACCCGGGAAAATTTATCACGGTGGTACAGTGTAATCGACGTGGAGGTAACTTTTCTATTAGTCATTGTTAAGGATTACTGAAGGAGCTACTTCAGGGACCATTGTCCAGACTAAGTGTCTGTACTATAACTGTATTGCGTCCATTGAGCAAAGGATGTCTCATAATAGCTTTTTTTCTCTTTTTGCTTTATGACATATAAAGCATTAATCTACCGCACAGTTTCATCTCAATTTGAATACTGCATTCATGCAGTCTTTTAATGCTCTGGTTGTCATGAAGACTTGCCACTGGACCATCCCTCGCTTACGTAAAAACTCTTTTTCAGCTGCGCATGCCCGTGAAAGTTTCGCCGTCGGGGAACTGAATTTCGGAGCATCAAACGAACTACTGCAGCAGTAAAACGGCGAACTCGTAATCTGGGGGGGGGGGAGGACGTAAATTACCATGCATCAGTCTAGAGTTAAGTTTCTGAAAGTTGTCCTGCAGGTGACTGTTGGAACGATTTTCTTAACGGACCCCCAGTCCACACTTCCTAACACTGCTGTTCTTTGGGAGAATTCGAAAGGCGTAGAATAGAAATTTATTGAAGTTCGATTACAATATAGTGCTTCTAAAGGAAAAAAATAGAGTATTTAAATATTGGAACCGATCATTATTCTTAAATCTTTTTTGATATGTTATTAATTACACAACTGATTACGTGTTAGCTTGTAATAATAGTCACAAAAATATACAAATAAAAGTTTAGTAGGAAAAGCAAAACGAATTTCAGATACATTGCCCAAATGAAATATTTCTTAACATTTGTTTGTGTTGTGAAACAGAATAAAATAAAAACTACTTTCTTCTAAGACCGGCAATCACATCATTAATCAAGCACTGGCAGTGGATGGCGTAAATTCCATTTTGCCTTGAAAACATTTAATATTAAGAAACTGAGTGTTACTATTTTTTAAATACATAGATTCATCCCAGCGGATGATTTTTAATCTGCAAATTAGCGTCTAATGACACAAGAATACTCCACCTTTGAATCGAAACTTGTGTGAAACTGTCTCTCAAGTGAGACATGTCAGAGAATCCCTAAGGAAATAACGACATACAGTGAAATGGAGTAAAGTATAATAATCGACAATTCAGTCTTCCAGTTTTATAAGTGTGTAATAAATACGCATAACAATTTTAGTAAAGTGTGATTAATTATGTTTTGAGGAAACAAGATATACAGCGTTCTGTAGAACACATAATTTAAGTGACGAAGTAAACGTGAGACAGTACTTTCATTCTATTTCACAAGATGCGATATAATGTACATTCGGTTGCTGAAGACATACTTACTATATTCCATTTTAGCTCCTCCCGTCTTCCTCCTTTCTGCAACGTCTCCACTTTTTTAAACAGTATTTAGCGTTTTAAAATTAGGACCACAGTTCAAAACCAGATTAGTGGATCTTGTTGTCGTGTAAGCGGTTCCAGACGAAACTGCATAGCTATATTAAACATTCAGGGACAGTAATTTTATACTTTTAAAAATTTAGAATTATAAGTTTGTTTCGAGTCAGTAACTTGGTGTTAGTCATTAAACACGCCTTCTATCGTGTAGGGAAGACATTGATGAAAATAACAAATTTAAGATGATCTCTTTAAAGTAAACAACAATCCGAAACATTTCTTAATTTCTATGTCTGTATGGAAATGAATCTTTCCTAATGAAAAGAAGGTTGAAACAAGGTTATAGGGCAATAAATAGAAATGCATCAGGAATATAGTGAGATACACAGTTAGATTTCAAAACAAACCACATCCTTTGAACCTGATTACTGTATTCGTCTCCCTCCAGTCCTAAATTGACGATTCCTGGCTGCCTCTGATATCTTCTTTCAGTCAAGACATGCCATAAAGTACTTTTGTTCCCAATTGTGTAGTATCTCCTCATTAGTTACGTAATCTACCCAGCTAATCATCAGCATTCGTCTGTAGCACCACATTTCAAAAAACGTCTATCATCTATATACTTATCGTCCTACCTTCAATCCTGAACATTGTTAGACTCCAGACAGATAACTTCAGAAAGCACCACTAAACACTTAAATTAATACTAGATATCTGAAAATTTCGCTTCCTCAGAAATTCTTTTCTTCCCATAGCCATTTTCCATATTATATATCAGGTACTTTGGGCGTCAGAAGTTATTTTACTATCCAGTTAACGGAGCTCATCTACTTCTTTTACTGCTTCATTACCAAATCTAATTCCTTCGGCATCACCTGGTTTTTTTTTTTTTTTTACACTACAGCCTATTACCCTCGATTTGCTTTTCAAGACACTGTCCAATCTGTTCAAATGCTCTTCCAGATCCTTTTCTCTGTCTGACAGAATTACCATGTTAACGGCAAACCTAAAAGTTTTTATATGTTCTCCCTGAACGTAAATTATTCCTCCAAATTTCTCCTTACATTCCATTACTGCTTGCTCAATGTACAGATGGAATAATATTAGGGAAAGGCTACAAATCTTACTCCCTTCCCAACTACTGCATACTTTTCATGCTTACGGCTCGTATAACTGCTGCCTGGTCTTTGCAAAACTTGTACATGACTCTTCGTTTACTAGGTTTTAGCCATGCTGCCTTCATAATTTGAAAGAGTGTATTACAGTCAACGTAGTCACCAGTTTTCTACAAATCTGCAAATGCTAAATCCGTAGGTTTGCCTTTCCTTAACCCATCTTATAACATTATGAAATCGCTAGCATTATTAATAAAAAGAAGAACGGCGTTGGTTGCATCGCAATGACTCAGTTACATCCAGAGATATTGCGAAGCTAATTTGCCTTTTGAAATAAATGTAGCGGAACTAGTGCGTCCACAGAGTGAAGCGGTACTCCCGTCTGGGTCTCAGGGCGTGCCAGCTCTGCAGTTCGTTATTTCAAGAATCAAATTCGCTTCGCATTTTCTCTGGATGTAATTATCGTTTTTCGATGCAACGAACGACATTCGTTTTGTGTTTATTAATGCTGTTTTATGCATAAGAAATAATATGAGGTATCCATTGAAAATAAATTAGTAATTGAAATGATACTAGTTTACATTTTAGACTGTTTCGTAGTACTTGCTTTCATTAGCCGCCCCTGCCGTAAGTTCATGCCTGTGAAAGTAAGGTGTGTATGTTGCGTGTATGTGTATGTGTGTGTGTGCGTGTGTATGTGTGTGGGTTGGGATATGCCCTTGCCTTCCCCAATCACCAGTTATTGGACTTGGAGCGACTTAATAATGCTGCCATCTGCTGAAGAACCCTCACATCTCCTGTAAAATCGACCGATCATGTGTTTTATCCCTAATCTATCCAACCAGAGCCGACATAGTCGTGGCGTTAGTAATATCCAAACCTTTCTTCCTATTCATTCATGCATATGTAGAGCCTTCAACTACTTCGTTTTATTTTCATGTACAGAATCATATCTAAAATTATGTGATTGCTTCAGAGTCACCTAGTATAATGGAAGGTTTTATTATGAATCAAAACTTGGAAAATAGTGTAGTAAATGGTGAAAATTGGCTCCAATAGTATAACAGTAGAGAAGTAAAGACTCATGGCTCTTCGTGCATAATGAGTGAAGAAAACGATTTCAGTATCTTCGATCTTGGTTAACTCCATGCTATTACCCTACAAAACATAAAGAGTAAAGTTGTAGTAGCAGAAAAGGGATTTAGCACTTACAGAAGTGCTTTAGACGTGCAATTCAGAAGACGTAATTACTATATTTTCTTTACATCGACTGATGGTTATTGTCATATCCTTGTTTATCGACGATTCCTAGGGGAGATACCACAGTCTAACAAATACAGTCACGACACTTACGCGGATTTTTGTTATACACTGCGACGGCAGCGCTCCAAGCGGAGGGCAAGCTACTTTTATGAATACGATAGTGGATGAGTGCTAATAGTATCGTTTATATCGATTTTAACACATTTTTTTACATTAGAGAACGTATGTAGTATCATAAAATAGATAATAACTTAAAAATAGCTCCACCTTTGTCTTCCTTACGTCTCCTAAGATCACTGACAAGGTTGGAAACGGTACATTACGGCACAGTTTTTTTACTGTTATCTTGTAACCCACAGGGTTATACTAAATAATTTAAATTACTATTAAAATAGAAAAATGGCTAGGAAACACCGAATACCCGCCCTTTGACAGAAAGACGTGTTTTTTTTCTTCTGAAGAACGTTAACGTTTCTCCACTCTAATTCCAGTGAAATCAGTGAGCGTGGAACGTAGGAAACGAATATAGTATGCAATAACTACGGTATTTAACATACCAAATCAGTCACCACAACTGTCGCTGAAGGAAAACATCAGAAACGTGACAAGAAAACTGAAAAAGCAACCAAACTGTATTCAACAAAGAAGAACCCAACTCCACAATTGTTGCTACAGCTGAACCACAAATGGCAAGAATCTTCAAGACAATGTCTTCTTAAGCTAAAGTAATCACACTCAAAAGAATATGCGCTTATAATAAAGACGAGTGAAGCCTAAACATCTGTGAATCATTAGACCCCATATCACAACGATACGTGTCAAAAAAACTCTTTTCATAGTAAGAACACACCAAAATAGAAATTTATGTTTCTATTATGTTTATATTCTACTTACTTTCAGCGGAATAAGCTGCAAATATACACATATTCGTAAGTATTGGTTCATGACAAAGTTCTTCGTTATACCACTGAATCAGTAAGTTCGACTGTTTTTACATTACTTTCCGTGTTATGTATGCCTCTTGATATATTACTGATGCTTGTAACACAAAAATTATATTAACTATTTCATTAATTACGCACACAAATAATTACAAACAAACATCACTCTTTCGGTGGCTTACCCACCGCTAGGAGCGCTAGTGTCGTTGCAGCTGTCAGTTGGTAACAACTTGTACAGCAGTGAGTGTCGCGACTGTATATGTTAGACTGTGGAGATACTACAAAATGTGAAGGGGATTTCGTAAATAATGTATAGGTAGGTATTCGTGTGGACTGTTTGATGCAGCAATAAAACCACGTCAGATGTAGTTGGGAGCTTCAGGTAGAAACATGGGTTTATGTTTTTTCCTTGTGTAACATTAAATTAATGTGAGGTAGAAATTAATGCTGCAGAGGACTTGGGTATCTTATTGTTCAAGACCAGATATATATCAAGGTAGAATGTTGACGTGACGTGGCAGAGACCCAATAGAAGTCCATTCTACGTTAAGTGAGGTTTGTGTTGAGTTTATAGTGGTATGTATTACATGTTGCGTCTGATTTTTCTTTATGGTCGGATAAGTGTAAACGATAAGTCAAGACCCGCAAGACCAAAAGCGTCAACACATTATACGAAGTGTGAAACTTATAGCAGACGTTCTTGCAGAAGATTGCAGACTGTCTTACTGAAACCACGGGAATTACCGGATCATAGGTATTCCTTGTTTTTACAAATACTAAAAAAAAAAAAAAAAAAAAAAAAAAAAAGTGCGAGATGGGCCCACAATGTTTGTCTGGTGAAAAGGAGAAGAAAAATTACTACCATGCTCACACAGCTATTAGAGTCCGTATATTTTCTCTGGAAAAGCTTTCTATCACTGTATGCTGGGTGGAATAACAGAGCTTCCGAGACGGTGGAAGTCTATCGTAGAGAAGCATGGGCCTATAGTGAAGGACTGTAAAGACAAATAAAAAAAGAATAAACATGTGCATTATCGCATGTACCAGCTGGTACTGAACGTATACAAAGAAGGGCAACACATTAGCTCACAGTAAGTAAAAATGTGAATCTGGCAGTTGATTGAAGACGAACGCCAAGCAACCCGCAAAAATCGAGCTAATTTACAACATGTCGAAGAGCAACAGCAGCGTGAAGAAATTTGAACTTTCTAACCCATTCTAACAAAGCAGTACCCACACGGACTGGCAAGCCAAAATTGTACTCTTTACAGGACACCCGCAATTTTTCTGGCACGCCATATGCGATTGCTACATAAATATCCCATAATAATGGGTACTATTACTACTATACTAAACTTAGCAGAAGATTTGAAAATATACTCTTATAAAACGAATTATTGATTTAGAGCCAAGCCTTCTTCTCCAAAGAAGAGTTGTTATATGGTGCTGAATCGTATACAGATACAAATAAAAGAACCATCGCGTAATGTAATTTATAGTTCATGTGTCAAAGGTTACCGCGGAATCCGCGACAGTTAAAAGGCTCTTTGACTAAATAAACTAATCGCACCTTAGGATTACTTTGTTATCGAAAGATATCAAACTGAATAGTACATGAAATGAATTGGAAAGGTGGATTCTAATAAGGTGCAACGAGGAATGGATAAGATGAACCAACGACAAAGGTCTAGTTACGCAACAATACATGTGTAAGACCGTCATTGCATTAGTGTACGAAACATTCGGATTCAAGAGGTTGCTATACTACCGTTGCGCGAATGAATTTCAACCAAGGTCGTTTTAAGGAAAACTTACGTCGCTCGGGACAGATCAACAACCGTACTTTTACTCTTGGGAGAAAACTGATGATTTAATCACTTAGCATTAGAATGTCCCGAGTTGTCATACTATTGGAAACTAAACCAGCTGATTGCAATGGATTACAAAGCCCTCCAATTGGCAACCACTATTTTCGAAATAACAGACTTAAGAATAAATAAACTAACACGCACCGCTCTCAATAAAATGCGAATGCCCATATAATCAGCCACATGTAAATCTGGATTCTTCGAGGAGAAGAAAATCGACAAGGTTTGACCATATGTAAGAGCAGTCACTCAGAGCAGTTCGCTACAGAATGGAGCAATCAGCATTGCCTGGACACCAATTACCCGAAGCATCAGTCAACAATTCGGACGCATAACTAAAGTGTAATAATATAAATTACTTTCTTTAATAATGGATGTTTAGTAATAGACTTTAATTAAGAATTGCCATAGATCATTGTACCCGTATCAGTATACTATATTCTACTTCTTGTGCTCCAAGCTGTTAGCTTAAATCGGTTGCGGCTCTTTATTTCTTTTAATTATATCCCTCTTGACTCAGGTATAGTACATGATAAATCCAATTCTGTTGATGAAGAATAATTTGTTAACAGCCTGTTAGAAATTGTAGATATTTATTTCAAAATTCGAAAGAAGGTAAATTGATATTTCAATACTTTCTGTTTGCAAACCAAATGTTATATTTAACTGTAACCGTAGTAATCGGCTTTCATCGTCCTGTTATTAGGTTAAAGTTATACACGGTTATCAGCCTGTTAGTTCGGTTCGATAAACCCTCTCCCAGGCACTTAAATGTAATTTGAAGATTAAATATATATGTGAAGTATGGCCGTTGCTACATATGAATGTTACTGTTTTATTGTAATGGAGTGGTCTTCTAATGGTTGCACACTTGTGACTGAATGTAGAAGCTATCCGTTTTATATCTTTCTCGGAAGTAACAGATCAGGAAATTAGATCTATAAACTTGTTCAATGTTATAATCGTCAATCACCTAAGAATGTCCACATCGTGGTTTTTATACCTTGAGACCGTAAAATTCATATATTTTGTTCTATTACTCAGTTCAGACAGCTCCTTATGTAAAGTACCTTTATCACTAGTATTGATAAAAACTAAAATTGATAAAGGTAAGGGATGAAACTGCTGCATTGGTAAAACCATAAACTTAGAAGTAACTTAAAATAATTCACCAAGAACGACAAACACACCCATTCTCGAGGGAGGACAGGAACCTCTTGCTGGGAAGGGCCGCGCAATCAGTGGCATGGCGCCTTAGACCGCTCTGTCGTTTCTGCGGGGCGTCTTTTCACTACATATCACTTTTATCTCCTACCTGCTCGTCTTTAATTACTAGAACCTTTCTTAAAAATTTTCTTTCATTAAAATTGTGAGCATCTCTAATTTAAATTTCCTCGTCAAGGTAAAAAATAAAATAAAATAAAAAATAACTAATATTTGTTAAGTTTATGGAACTTCTACTACTTATAAACTAACTTATACTATAGAGAGCACAAACATCCATGCCCGAGAAACGGCCTCGCGCATCGGAGCTTAGCGCCTGAATTCGCTCGACCACTCCTCTGCGGCGTCAAGGTAACAAACAACAGACTAGTCTATGACATAGGTTTACTCTATCGTTATACAGTGTACCTTTTTGGAATTTGTGGTGTTTCGTAAAGTTTTTATAGGTACTGAAATTAATATTATGCCAATATCGCAATTTCTTGTTTTCTTTTTTGATTTGATAGCTGATTTCGGCACACTGACGTACCATCTTGTGGTCTATAAAAAACGGAGTACAACGTATACAGATGCCTAAAACATAAATTGATATATGTAATAAAATATATAAAAATATGTAATAAAATAAATTGGTAATATGTAAATATTTTACATATCAAACACATGCGTGGCATCTCAGAGCATTTATGATTCTATACAAGTGCTCGATATTCTTCAGTACTCTGTTGCATCTGCTTTGAACATCAAATCTGCTAAAAGATACAATTTATTGGTGAAATATTCACTGTCCTAAAAGGACAACGGCAGCTGCCGCAGTGACACTTAAGAATGAACAGTTCCACCACTATGCTCGTACATATTAAAACAGATTAACAAATTACTAAGTAAAAAGGGCAGAATAAATTAAATATATTATCCATTAGATTAAGCCTCAAAATGAGTATGTACCTTTCGTCTAAACATTATTACATATTAATACAAGTATATGTATTGTAATCTATGTGTTATCGTAAAACAATACGTGAGGTACAATATACAATATAAAAACTTCTGAACTGCTAATAACTATATGGTTAGCTCAAAGTCTAGATCAGCTTATTATGAGGGTCATAACGCTCTCATGGCCGTTTTTATATATGTTTCTATCAGGCCAAAAATGTTTGGAATGCTTGATAATTCCATTATTACACAAATCCTTTTTTTTTTCTTCAATATCAAATATTTTCTTGTAACCTAAATATAGTAAGTAGAGTTCTTTATTACACTATTTGCTTTCTTTCAATGATTTAAAAGAATATATTGTCAAGGAATGACTTTTCTTTTGCAAATCTGGATTGTTCTTCCAGGAAGATATGTCGAATAATAACTTTTACTCGTTTCCTTCATTTTTAGTTAATTTTATTGGCTTAATTTAACAGGCTAATGATTCCTGACAGTTGCAGATGTTCACGTGCCATCACATACACCCAGTTCCTTCACAGAAGGAACGATTTGAAGTAAATGTCTTAGCCCAAATTTAGGTTTTGCACTAAGAAACAGATTCACTACTTAAACTAACTTACCAAGAACAAGAAACACACCTATGCTCGAGGAAGGACACGAACACCCGACAGGTAGGATGCGTGTCAAAGCATTCTCTACCTCTTGGCCATACCTCCGCGGCGCCATTTCACTAAATAACACTTTCAACTACAACCTACTTCACTTTTCACTACTTGATCATCAGCAAACAGGGGCGTTCATTCAAATCTTCTTTAATTGTAATTCTGAGCTATGCTACGTTTATGCATCTCTTATTTTAATTTTCTAGCCAAGATAACTGCAGAATGCTCTTAGACCGAGGTTAACTGCCTAATTTCACAGTTTTTCTTCTTTTGATCTATAGCGTTTGGTAGAATTTGTGAACATACTTTCTATCACATCAAATGAATATTCGGGATGCCGACTAATTCCATTTATTCCCTTTTGGCCCACTTTAGGTTACGGAAGTAACGTCTACTGACAGTTAGAAATTTAAATGAAAATAGCGGCTTAACCATTCATCTGACCCAAAAATTGAATAACCGAATTTCTATAGGAGAAAATTCTCTACAACTTTCCTCTCTAATGTTTTATTTTTTTATTTTTTTTTTTCCCCTCCATAACTCGTATCGTTTGCAAAAATAACGGCGATTATGTGTCTGTCTGTCCGTAACGTGTTCCTACTTTTTAAGACGACCCATTCAACCGATCAGCACCAAATTTAACAGCCATAATTGTTGGTCACCAGAGATCATAACCTCCGTTTTTCAAATATTTCGGTCATGAAATACCTTAGCAATGCCAAAAAAGCAGTTTGTAATATACAATTTTAATTGCAAATAAACCGTTCATCTGACGCGAAAATTGAATAACCTAATTTGTAGAGAAGAAAATTCTCTACAACTTTGCTCCCTTATGTGTTGAAGAGATATTTGCAAAAATAACGGAGATTGACACCCTCCATTGAATTACCGAAAACCATCCTTACAGGAGTTGTCATGTGACATTCCTCGCCCAGACCTCTCTCTGGCATACGTCATCTTTCGTTGAGTATTTCTTATTGTAACTTAAACGTTTTCATTTCAAAGCAATGGCGTACTGAGGAATTAGCAAAATCACGTCGTTTTTCGTACGATAAATTATAATCTAGTGTCTAAAGATGCCATGTTAGCATCGTTTAACAACTGCCATCGATAGTACGAGATTACAGGTCACATATTCTAATTGTCAGTCGTAGTGTAGTGGGCAGCACGTTGGGCTGTAATGCTCATTGTCAGTGGTTCAGAGCCCGCCACTACAAAAAAATTTTCCCTTTTTTCCTAAAAGGGTTTCAGACACTCTTATTAATTAAATAGAGCTATGTTTTCAACATGCCGTGAAACAATGATCTTCTGAAGCATATGCACGTAAACTGGGAGAAATCTGTAATAATTAACATTCTGCATAAAGTGCTGATACATATAGTTTCGTATATAAAGGAAGTCCCAGAATTCTATGGAAAGTGTAGTTCCTTAATGAAACAGAAGGAAGTGTATACATTGCAACAAATTACCTTGTTTACTATTTTCTAAGCGTTTATTCTCTATTTGTGGAATATATTTAATGTCATTAATTAGAATCAATGCATCTACACCAAATGTACGCTGTGTTCCATCCAGGCTATAGTCACTCGTCCGAACACCAAATGTACGCTACGTTCGTTCCAGCCTATAGTCATTCGTAACCGGCACAGGCAAAGAAAATAAACTTAGAACTACCAAGGCAAGACAGGTGATAATATTTTAACGGAAAAATATAATGAAAATGTGGGAGAGAGATTAAAATGATAGTTGAAAGAGGTAAAAGCTCAAAAAATAGTATGTTTGTCAAATCTAAACTCAAACATCACATAATTTTGGCTGTTTATTAAAATACGGCCAGAAATAATATTACGTGTTGGGTGCACAGATATCACTACAATAGTAGAGTCGTAATCTTATCACCAAATGTTTCAAATGTTTGTATACCTTACGGGACGTAATTACGAGGTCATCAGTCCCTGAACTTACAAACTAATTACGAACTAGCTAATACTAGGACGGCACAAATATCCATGCCCGAGGGGGATTCGCACCCCAGACCGTGCGGCCGTGCAGACCATGATTGGCTCGCCGCAGTCCCCTCGGCCACCGCGGCCGGCTCTTATCACCACAATTTTTTTATTATTTAGATTATTATTTTAGTACAAAATGTTTCTAAATACTTATAAAACTACAAATATATAAAGTGGGCCGTAAAACACGTCAGTGCCTTTTTCTTTTCTCACTTCGTCAGATGTTCTTGTTGTAAATGGAGTGCTTTATTATACTCTTTGATTTTATCAATGATTTGCATTATCATTAATACATTGTCAATGCATGATCTTCCTTTCCCATATCCGGATTGTTCTTTGAGGTAGATATATCGAATAATAATTTTTGTTTCCTTCATTCTTTCGTTACCTAAGTAAGTTTCATATAACATGCTAATGCAGTTACATTAGCAGAAATGAATGTAAATTTGTAAGTACTGACAGTTGTAAATGGTCATGTGCCATCACATACACTCAGTTCCTTCAGAGAAGATTTGAAGCAAATATCTTAGCCCGAATGTACATTATGCAGCGGACTTACTACTGCAATGAACGACTTGGGCACGTTCCGCAGTTCTGGGCTAAGAGGGGAGGAAAGAAGCGGGTAGTCTCTGCGTCGGTTGAGGCTTGCGGCTGACATTCCCGACGAGATACGCGACGGTCGAAGACTGCGACCACACCACCATCAGGAGCAGCGGCGTCAGAAATCGGCCAGCCCTAACCTACCCTGGCGCTCGGACCGAACACTCAGAGCCTGCGGTCCGCTGTGTCTGGCGTCCTGCCAGCTGGCTTCTGTGTGTGAGAGGGAGCTGAGGCATACAGGAACGGGAAACACGGAGGTAGCCGCAAACGTGCTCTGAAAGAAACCGTAAACCGAAAACGTGAGGAAGTGCTTAGCGGTCGTGTAACCGTGTTTTTACTGGCGCCCGGTCTCACCTCTAAAGAGTTGCTCCGCTTTCCAGACCGCTCACAATTTAGTTTTCTGCTTACGTAGACGATGCGCACGCCACCAGTCTGTGAAGCAGAATTATTATTTTTCGGAAATATCTATTGTTATGCCACGGGATAATAAAGAGTAGAAAAATTTAACATTTTCTTAGATGTTCTATCGCCACAAACGATAGCCCTGCAACTGAAGGCGGAAATAGAAGGTATAGTTGCAACTAAGATGGTTCAGTGGCGCGTTGAGAAAACCTCATGCGAGTGAGGAAAGTCAGATGACAGCCACAGAAAACCAAAGGGAAGTGAGACAACGATGTGCATTGCCTCTCCAGACATTTTGTACCTTGACGTACCTTCTACACAAGAACACGTAGTGGAAAAGTGTAAAAACTATATAGCAGAATAACTAGCACAGATTCTAAAATTACCTGACGTAGTCGGGTCTGGAGGCGATCTAATCGTTTTATTGTTTTTAAAATGACAAGCCAAGATCGCACACTAACAATTTATTAAATGAAGACCGGTTTCAGTGCACTGTGTCACCATCAGAGCGTGACTGGCGCGCCGCAGACCTCTCGGCCACCGCGGTCGGCAAAAGATATTTCATTATGTGAACGCCTTAACTGTATTTAAGGGATGTATACCATAAATGAAAGGAAATGAAAAGGGGCAATACGTGTAGAGATCGACAGGCGCCACCACCTACACTTCTGGCCATTAAAATTGCTACAACACGAAGATGACTTGCTACAGACGCCTAATGTAACCAACAGGAAGAAGATGTTGTGGTATGCAAATGATTAGCTTTTCAGAGTATTGAGACAAGGTTGTTTCCGGTGACGACACGTACAGCGTGTTGCAATGACGAAATTTTCCAACCGATTTCTCCTACACAAACAGCAGTTGACCAGCGTAGCATGGCGAATGTTATGCCTCGTGTAAGGAGGGGAAATGCGTACCATCACGTTTCCGACTTTGATAAAGGTCGGATTGTAGCCTATTGCGATTGCAGTTTATCGTACTGCGACATTGCTGGTCGCGTTGGTCGCGATCCAAAGACTTTTAACAGAATGTGGAATCGGTGGGTTCAGGAGGGCAATACGGAACGCCGTGTTGGTTGCCAACGATCTTGTATCACTAGCAGTCGAGATGACAGGCATCTTAACCGCATGGCTGTAACGAATTGTGCAGCCACGTCTCGATACCTGAGTCAACAGATGGGAACATTTGCAGGAGAACAACCATCTGCACGAACAGTTAGACGATATTTTCAGCCGCTTTGACTATCAGCTCGGAGACCATGGCTGCAGTTACCCTTGACGCTGCATTACAGACAGGAGCGCCTGCGATAGTGTACGCAACGACGATCCTGGGTGAGCGAATTTCCAAACGTCATGTTTTCGGATCCAGGTTCTGTTTAAAGCATCATGATGGTCGCATCTGTTTTGGCGACATCGCGGTGAACGCACATTGGAAACGTGTATTCCTCGTCGCCATACTGGCGTATCACCTGGTGTGATGGTATGGGGTGCCATTGGGTATACCTCTCCGTCAGCTCTTCTTCGCATCGACGGCATTTCGAACAGTGAACGTTACATTTCAGATGTTTTACCACCCGTGGCTCTACCCTTCATTCGACCCCTGCGAATCCCTACATTTCAGCAGGATAATACACGACCGCAAGTTGCAGGTCCTGTAAGGGCCTTTCTGGATACGGAAAAATATTCGACTGCTGCATGGCCAGCACATTATCCCTCTCTCTCACCAATTTAAAACGTCAGGTCAATGGTGGCCTAGCAACTGTCTCGTGGCAATACACCAGTCACTACTCTTGATGAACTGAGGTATCGTATTGAAGCTGTACACGCCATCTAAACACTTTTTTACTCAATGCCCAGGCGTAAAGGCCGTTATTACGCACATAAGTGGTTCTTCTTCTTACTGAATCTTAGGATCTATGCACCCAAAATGAATCAAATGTCAGTTCTAGTATAACATATTTCTCCAGTGAATACCCGTTTATCATCTGCATTTCATATTGGTGTAGCAATTTGAATAGCCATTAGTGTATAATTGTCACGCTCGGTAGTGCCATTTGAAACGTTTCCGGACATGTGCTCCCTACCTCAGTTTGTTCCTCAAGCCATCCTCTACCACCCTATGAAGTGTGACGGTATCATTTATAAACCTATATCCTGAATCAACCGCAAGAACAGAATTAGAGCCAATAGACCATAAATCGATGCATTCCGGCAATAGCTTTTTCCGCGAATATTGGGAGACAGGAAAAGGAAGTGAAAAAGGTACACAAGTACCCTCCATCACACACCTTGTGGTGGATTCCGCAGTATATAGATGGTTTCGGTGCGTTGATGAGTCTCACCGAGCACGCGTGGGCGTGCTATTGCAGAGGCGGCGGATGCACCCGCCGCTGTGCCCTCCGCCATAATCAGCGCGGATAACCAGGTTAAGAAGCACGTGGCCTCAATTACCCGCATCCCCGGCTGCCGGCAGACACAGCGCCTACCGCGCCGCAGCCCGCAGCGCACCGTCGGCTGGGCCAAGCCTCAATCTAGCAGGAGGCTGGATTACACCAGCACTGGGCGCGCCATAGCTCTTCATCAGATCCGTATCGCATCCATCTGTTTCCCGCTCCACTTTACGGTCCCATTAACTCTTGCAAGTGTCATTTGTCCGCTTTAGGTGTGGAAGTACGTGACACAAAACCAGTGTACGCGGATGTCATATTGTAATGTTCATTGATAGTACAATCGATTCGGCTAAATGTTGACGGAAAAACGCCTGTCACGACATTCACCAGAACAAGTAAACGAATAATTAGGAGACAGAGAAATGAGACTGTAAGTGATGCTATTACACTGGCCGTTAAAATTGCTAAACCAAGAAGAAAATATTTTTATCCTCTCGTGTCATCATAAAATACTTTCAGTTACTTGGACACAGCTTGAGATGGAATGGGGATAATTTAGAGAAGACCATCTTGCAAGTAAAAATCGAAGGAAGAAGACCACGAGAGAGACCAGCAAACAGATGATAAACGCGTATTCATTGTACAAATATATTATATTAGAACTGACATGTGATTACATTTTCACGCAATTTATGTGCGTAGATCCTAAGAAATCAGTACGCAGAACAACCACCTCTGGCCGTAACAACGGTCTTTGATACGTCTGGATATTGAGTCAAACAGAGCTTGGATTACGTGTACAGGTACACATGCCCATGCAGCTTCAACACGATACCACAGTTCACCAAGAGTAGTGACTGGCATATTGTGACGGCCACCATCCAACAGATGTTTTCAATTGGTGAGGGATCTCGAGAATTAGCTGGGCAGGGCAGCAGTGGTACATTTTCCGTATCCAGAAAGGCTCATACAGGACCTGCAACATGCGGTCGTGCAGTATCCTCCTGAAATGTAGGGGATAGAATAAAGGGTAGAGCCACGGGTCGTAACACGTCTGAAATGTAACGGCCACTGTTCAAAGAGCCGTTTATGCGAACAAGAGATTACCAAGACGTGTAACCAATGGCACCCATACAGTCGCGCCGGGTGATACGCCAGTATGGCGATGACGAATATACGCTCCAATGTGCTTTCATCGCGATGTCGCCAAACACGGATCATGCTGTTAGGTTAGAAACTGGATTCATCCGAAAAAATTACGTTTTCCCATTCGTGCACCCAGGTTCGTCTTTCTGTACACCATCGCAGGCACACCTGTCTGTGATGAAGCGTCAAGGATAACCGCAGCCATGGTCTACGAGCTAAAGTCCTTGCTGCTGCAAACGTCGAACGGTTCGTGCAGATGGTTGTTGTCTTGCAAACGTCCCCATCTTTGACTCAGGGATCGAGACGTGGCTGCACGATCCGTTACAGCCATGCGAATAAGATGCCTGTCATCTCGACTGCTAGTGTTACAAGGCCGTTGGGATCCAGCACGGCATTCCGTATTGCCCTCCTGAACCCATCGATTCCATATTCTGCTAATAGTCATTGGATCTTGACCAACGCGAGCAGCAATGTCGGATACGATAAACCGCAATCGCCGTAGGTTACAATGCGCCCTTTATCAAAGTCGGAAACGTGATGGTACGCATTTATCCTCCTTACACGAGGCATCACAACAACGTTTCACCAGGCAACGCCGGTCAACTGCTGTTTGTGTGTGAGAAATCGGTTGGAAACTTTCCTCATGTCAGCATAAGTGTCGCTACCGCTGCCAAACTTGTGTGAATGCTCTTAAAAGCTAATCATTTTCATATCACAGCATCTTCTTCCTGCCAGTTAAGTTTCACGTCTGTAGCACATCATCTTCGTGTTGTAGCTATTTCAATGGCAGGAGTGTATTTTTTGGATTACCGGTTGATTCAAATTTATATGGAAGTAGTGAGGTGACGTAGGGGAAAAAGCATGCGTCTGTTAAGACTCCGAAACCCACTCAAAGTTGTGTGCTAAAGAGTACTCAGTACCATTATTAGTATCTTCCTCCAAATATCGGCCCTGTAAATTTCTTCAACAGCATTTCTCGAAAAGAACGTCACCTTTCCACCACTGCCTTCCATTTGAGTTCCAGAAGAATTTCAGTAACACTCGCGTATTGATCGAACCTACCAATAACAATCCTTGCCGCCCGCGTTTGAATTGTTTCTTTATCTTACTCAAAAACCGACGTGATGGGAATCCCAAACACTTGACCACTACTCAAGACGGGAACGCATAAATGTTTTACAAGCGAATCAGATCTTCCCTAGTTTCTCCCAATAAATCGAAGTCGACCCTCAGACTTTCCCACAACTGACCTTAAACTCTCGTTCCATTTCATATTGCAGTGCAGCGTTAGGGCTAGATATTGACGCCACTCTGTCAAGCATCGTAGTACTAATGCCATATTGGAACAATACAGAACAATACTGGATTGTTTCTCCTACATATTTTTACAAATAGAGTTAGATGGCATTCCTGAAATCACCTAGAAATTTTGTTGAAGTCGGTCATTCATCCAACTACAGTCATTCGATGACGTCACCTTTCTTTTCACCACAGTATCATCAGTAAACAGCTTCAGATTGCACACAACTCTGCCCGGAAGACAATTTATATAGATAGAAAATAATAGGTCTTTCACAAATCCCCGGGGCACTCCTGACAGTATCCTAGTCTCTTATGAATACGTTTTTCTAATGGTATTGACTTGCATTATTTTCCTTGGCTCAAGATCATGTTAGAATTCCATTTTTTTATTACATGCAGCAACATATCCGGGACAAGACAATGACTACAGAAATGTGCTCTTGACGCAATTAAATGAAAACATTTCCACGCCGTATTCCTGACTCAAATAAGAATCATGCACCAAGGAACGCCCACCCACCGAAACAACAAACGTATGTGCACAGTCATCAAACATAAATTCTATAATTTTCAAAATAAAAAGCCAAGATCACATATTAATAATTTATTAAATGACGACCGGTTTCGGTGCACTGTGTCACCATATCTGGTCTCATATATGTTATAAGCTGGTCATTTTGTTAAAAAATTATAAGTATAAAATAACGAGTGCAACATTGCACTTAGTCACTATATAAAAACACTCAAAAACATGACAGCTTCCATTTTTTTGGTAATTGTCATGTTTTTAACTTTTGTATTTTTATATAGTGACTAAGTGCAATGTTGCACTTGTTATTTTATACCGATTTTTGTTTAACAAGATGACCAGCTTATAACATATATGAGACCAGACGATGGTGACACAGTGCACCGAAACCGGTCGTCATTTAATAAATTATTAATATGCATATGCGACCTTGGCTTTTTATTTTGAAAACTATAAAACGATCAGATCGCCTCCAAACCCAACTATGTCAGGTAATCTAAACATAAATTCGTCAGCCAGAACATTATGACCAGCTACGCACAAACAATATAAAACCATAGATTTCAGCGTTACTTGGTGAGGAGTATCTTCCATCAGACACACGCATAGTGCATGTCATATACGTCAAATAATATCAGGGAGCTTACTGTTCGTGAATAGAATGGGTAAACAACCTGCCTGAATTTCATCTAGGGCAGATTGTGGTGGCCCAGAGGCCCGGCAGGAGCGTTTCGAAAAGTAATAAGACTTGGCTGGAGTTCTAGATATACTGTGGTGAGTGTCTTCAGCAAGTGGTAAATCGGAGGTGAAACCATGTCCAAATGTCGATGGTTCGGCAGCCAGCCCTCAGGACGGATGTAGGACGTATTACGCTGGGCAGACTGGTACAACAGCAGAAGCGGCTAACTCAGGAGGAGATGAAATCACAGTTAACTGCTGGACAGAGCACGTGTGTGTCTCAACACACGGTTCAGCGAAGACTGTTACCCATAGCTCTCCACGGTCCACTAGCCATGCATGTACCGCAGTTCAGAATTTAACATCGATAACGACGACTGAAATTGGCATGCATCCATTGTAAAGAAACGTTGCCGTAGTGGTAGAGCATTGCGCGATCGGATGAAACTGTATACCTCAGTACCTCCTTCATCATGATCAGCTGAGAGTGCGAATTGATCGCCTTCCAGGGGAACAAATCCTTTTGATCTGTACTGTGGGACCAAGAACATCTGTCGGATGCTCAGTTATGCCTGAGGATAATGCATGGAACCAGTGGACCTCGTGTATGCCAAGAAGTATCTGACACGGTTTTCAAACCACGTAAACGCTTGCTTCATGATGATGTTTCTCGTCTCATTCTCATTAATCGTTTTACTCATTGCCGAGTGTTTTGGACCTCATTTCCTCATACATTCTTAGATAGTTGAGACTTCAGTCAGATGTCTCCATCCACAGCGATTTTCAGCCTTTCTTATATGATGTGAATAAGTAGGCTGGTGATCTTCTTCGCTTTTTCAAACCACCTGTTTGTTGCTTTCCCTCGTGGTCTTCTTCCTTCGAGTTTTCCATACAAAATTATCTTCTCTAAATTATCCCCGTTCCTCCTCAAGCTGTGTCCAAGGAACAAAAGTTAATTTATGCTGCCAAGAGAGGATAACATTATTGTGATGCGAAGTTCTTTCGTTATTGTAGTGTTTGTTCTTCTCTGCGCCCATGGTACAAGCAGCATCTTCCGCCAACATTACATCTCGAAGATATCAATGCGGCTCTTCGCACTACCTTTTCCGGTCCAGGACTCGCATTCGTATAATAATTCAGGAAACACTAACGCTTCTACCAAGCGCATCTTTGTTGTCTAGGATATTGCCCGATTCTGCCACGTCTTATTGAGTTTCACCATTGCCGCTCGGTCAAGAATGATTCTTCATATATCCTCTTTGTCACACATTCCTGTGGAGGTGATCAGAGAGCGTAAATATGTATAATCACTCACTATCTCCAGATCCTTTAAACATCCTGTAAGTTGGTTTCGATCCATGCTTTGGCAATTTATAACCGTTAGTTTAATTTTTCCATGTTTATCTCTAGACCAAAATTTAGAGTAATGCCTTGCACTCTTGAGAGCAAATCACCAACCTCTTCCCCACTTCCTGATATGAATGTAGTATCATCTTCGAAGCGTAAATTGTTAATTTTCCTGCCGCCAATTTAAATCTCACCTTTCCATACATCCAGAGCTTTCCTGATTACATACTATGCATAGATGTTGTACAGCTGAGGTGACTACTTTGTCTATCGTCATTTTTCACATCGGAAAACTAAGAGTTTTCACCTTTTTCTTTTAGGGTTGCGGTATGGCTATTATAAAGACCTTTTAGTAAGGATACCAGGTGTTTGGGAATCCCATACCCTTGAGCACATTCCACAACGTGTCCCACATGACATAATCAAATGTCTTTTTGTAATCAGGGCAACAGATGTAGGCAGGGACACAGAACTCATGATATTTTTCAATTATCTGCCCTAAATTCAATACTACCTCTCGAGTACCTTTACTCACACATCCTGCTTATTCTGCGGAAATGTGAAACTGAAGGAAATTTTTAAGGCGTTGATTCATTATACGTAAAACAACTTTACTGGCATGTGATATTAATGTTATGGTCCTATAGTTGGAACAATCCCTAACTGAACATTTTTTGTGCAGCCTTGAGGCCATTTACCCGTTTTGCACACCGTATTACATATTAAATGTAGAGCATGCATGCCTTCCTCTCCAGTCGCAGTTATCATTTCTCCGGAGATAGCGTCTATACCTGGGGATTTGTTGTTTTCCAATGCTTCAATTGTTCAAATGTTTGTTAAATTTATGCTACTTAACTGCGGCGACATCATTGCCTAAACTTACAAACTACTTATGAACTACCTCATTCTAAAGACAGTACAAACATCCATGCCCGAGGGTGGATTCGAATCCCCTACGGGGAGCGGCCTCGCGCATCGGAGCACAGCGCCTCAATCCGTTCGGCCACTCCGCCACGGCTTCCAATGCTTAACAGCATTTTCGATTTCATTGTACATTATATTAGGTTCTTCGTTTGATTCTACAAAAATGTTCCTTTCCTCGATGTTGATTCCTTTGCACTAGCTATTGCTAATTGTTTGTCACTAATACTACTGCCATCTACATTTTCTGTCATCCACGCACGCGGTTGGAGCGCTCGGGTGATGCTGCTTATCTTCTTGAATGGATTTCATTTAGCTTTCGATGTTCTTCTATGTCATCACGAATACTAATAAGATACTGTGTCTTGTCCTTTCGGCAGCTGCGCTGTACTTTACGCTTCTTCATCTTGAACAGTTTGTTTACCACGTTTCCTTTGTGTGCTCCGTTCTTCGATGGGTAATAGAGTATTGTTCGAAATGCAGGGAGGCTTTGCTTGAGGGGTCTTTGTAACCTGTTCAGGTAGAGATGAACTGATTGTTTCTTTCATTTTGTTCCATATTTTGGGTGCTACTCCTCCCTCTGTTAATTATAGAAGTTTGGGTCTTATTGATTCGCAGTACCATTTTGAAACAAGATAATGCACCATATCACAAGCCCTGAAGTGGAACAAGGAGCAAACAGATGGATTATTGCCCTCTCCAAGTTATCAAGTCTAAATCCCTCTTCCCCGGAATTTACGGCAATTAGATAAATTGAGTGAGCAGATGTTGTCCCACCTTCCTGTCCAGTGCCCTAATAAGGTCTCATTGTTTCTATACCGAGACGCATCGGTGCTGTTAATCGAGACAACGTTGGACATTCCGGCTCTTCCGTAGGTGGGGATAATGTTCTGCCTGATCAGTGCATACGATACAGTGCCACCGAACTGTGACGATTATGACGTCACTGTCTTGTCTACCAGTTCTGGTAATAGCGACATCCTTTAAATCTTGTACACGGAGCTACTAAACACGTAGCCAACACGGATAAAGCAGATCTCTGAAACAGTCATTAGAGTTACCTCAAGTAACACTCATTCGATGTACGGTTTAATATTGTTCTTTAGTCCAGGACCCGCAGAAGACAGGAGGCATGGAAGTGAGAGACTCAATGAACAGCAGTGCGACCGTGAAAGATTTGTTTGGTGATTGCGAAAGCATCACCTCAGATACAATATCTGACGGAACAAGAGGAAGTTTATGCATCGAGGAAGGGTTAACAGTTTAAACTTACCGTAACCCAAATCTCCAGAAGATTTTGCTTTCTTCTATTTTCACGTCGAGTAGTTTGATAAATGCAGAAAGATTACGCCGTACAAAGAGTTACCGAATAACCGTTCTCCAAACGTACAAATTATTACGTTTGTAAATCTACGGAACTCATCTTCATCAGTCATCAGTCCCTAGGCTTACAAACTACTTAAACTAACTTACGCTTAGGACAACAAATACACCCATGCCCGTGGGAGGACTCGAACTTCCGACAGCGAGCAGCGGCGCGCTCCCCAGCCAGGCGTCTTGGAACGCTCGGCGACTCCAACGCGGCCAACCGTTCTATCCTCGTATCTTTCCAGACTGGTACAGGATATGGAGGTATTATTGGTGGTGCAAATAGTCGTTCTCTTCATAAAAGGAGGTTAGAATAAAGCTACATGTTACTAACCGTGCTGGAAAAAGGTTGATCACGATGACTACGTTTTTGTTCCCCAAACACGCATTTCTACCTTAAACGTCTTTGTAAATGTTTCCCTCTTTACTTAAACAAATATTCAAATGTTTGTAAAGCTTATGGGACTTAACTACGAGGTCATCAGTCCCTAAACTTACAAACTACTTATGAACTACTTACGAACTAGGACGGCAGAAATATCCATGCCCGAGGGGGGATTCGAACCCCCGACCGTAGTGGCCGTGCTGACCGTGACTGGAGCGCCTCAGTCACCTCGGCCACCGCGGCCGGCTTTACTTAAACCACTAAATCGACATTAACATCGAATTATCTGCGTGCATTTCAGTGTCTTGAACTACAATACACACACAACGACCAATGTTTAGGAGACAAAAGAAAAGAAAACAATTGCCGACCGCGTAATTTGATGGCTTCATATTTTCAGTGTTACTGCATTCCAGAGAGTCTAATCTCCTTGACTATATAAGAGAGCAGTAAAACACTGTAGTTATTTTAAAGTACTAACTATAAATGCATCCCACATTCTAACGCCGAAACTACACTCTCGTTATATTGATGTGGCGTCTCGTCTTTCCTTGACCGCTTGCACGAAGTGGGAGAGCCGGTTTCGATTCCCGGCCCGGCTAACATATTCACTTTCCGCCGCTGTTTAATTTCAATGCCCTAATGTAGCCACTGTCTATTTTTTCCTTCCTAATCCTTCTTTTTTCTTCTCCTAGAACAATGATTTGCAAAAGCACAATCTACATTCGACACTGGTGTGCCCATGCCGGTTGTGAAACTTAATAAGACTTCGAAATATCTTAAACTACCGACAGAATGTTAAATTCGTTCAACACAGTCGATGTTTTTGGCACAATAAAATTTGTCGTCCACGACAGAAATAATGAAAACATGTAAAATTTACGAAATTATATTCGAAACTTAACACAATGAGTTTCCCGAATGGGTTCCATTTCCTTCATTCAAATGTTATTGTTTACATTTATACATTTCGTGTTATTTGCGTGTGGAACATCACAAACGGAGATAACACAAAACATGCAAACAAATTTCCTTAAAATGAGAGTAAATCATCGAAACGAGTTGTGCTAATGCGGCAGATTAGCCGCGCGTACTGGGCCGTCGTGCTGCGGTGCGCGCGGCCGTTCGCCGTCAAGAGTTCGAATCCCCCCTCGGGCATGAATGTTTGTGTTGTCTTTTAGGTAACTTTACCTTAGTTTAGGTAGTTTGTAAGTGACGGACTAATAACCTAGCAGTTGAGTCTGATACAATTACAAACTTACGAACATTTTAGTTATACTAAGCTTGTAAAAATATGGAAATAATGCTTTTTTTTATTACTTCAAGTTACAGAATGTTGTAAGGACACAATGAAAGGTTGTCACCCACGAAACGGTATTTCAGATAAAACTAACACATGCAAAGCAGCGTCACATTGGCATTGAGCATCTGTACGATGCAGGTTACGATGTGTTAGGTAGCAGGTGAATAGCGTCATTTACCGGAAATTTTATGTCGTTAAATTATGACAAGACGGAAATGGATACCAAAGAACGTAACGGTAGAGGACACAAAAATCCAGATTTCCAAACACAGTCAATTATACTCGCTCTCAACAGAATATTACGTAACAATTCTTTTGACATGTGGCACAGTCCCAATTTTATATAACATTTTTAGTGTATTTCTCTGCACGTAATCGTAAGAGCAGTTGATTGTGTTGTGAAACACGATCACTATAGCAAACATCAAAGACAAATTTCCTTCAGGTATGTTTCGTCAGTTTCAAGAACCGTAAAGGTGCCGAAGGGAGACCTTGTATGATAACAATGCTGCAATTAGTAACTTGAGCATTCCTGATATAGACTCTGTATAGTGTTTGAGAGTGATCGAGAGTATAAACTTGCAGCATGTGCACAATAACAGTCTTCAACGTGATATGGGTGGTGTGGGACAAGCCGAGACGAAAATTATCTTGACCCCTAATGTCAATGGTTTCCTCGTGCACATACAAATACCTTCATGAACAAGACTAAAATATTTGTTACCTGATCATAACTTTCAGTAAAAACGTAGGCTTTCGTATCAGATGCAGACATGTTATGTAGGGCCTAGAAACTGCAGGTTACCCGTGAAGTGTTCGACTATACCTTTCAGTGTATTGTACGTTTGGAGTCTGTGGGAACATCTGTGAGGTAAACGACACCACTGTTAATGTTTCAGTACCGACGGTATCGTCGGTAATGATTGTGTGCACGAAAGAAAATGAAACTTCACTGGCGAAGTGGAATAGTCAGCCCAACGGGAGGTTAATTGAACAAGCGACGAGAATTAATAAGGACTGTGGCCAGAGGAGTAACACATCCATCGAAAAATGACTGAAAATCGCAGTAATGACTTGAAGCGATGGCACGATCGAAAACTTCGACTCTTGATTGCTTCACGTATGTGTATGGTTCTATGAATCATCGCTTACATTGCTTCCCACAAACAACAGGATTTATGTATAGAAAAACCCAAAAGAAGTCTACGATACGGCATGCCTACTTTCTACAGTCAATTACAATTTGGGCATCTACATCGACGTATTCAAATGTTTTTATAAATGTTCAAATGTTTGTCAAGCCTAAGGGACGTAACTGCTAGGTCATCAGTCCCTAAACTTACAAACTGCTTATACTAAAGACCTTATACTAAAGACGACACAAACAGCCATGCCCGAGGGGGGATTCGAACCCCCGACGGGGAACGGCTTCGCACTTCGGAGCAAAGCACCTCACTGCACTCGGCCACTCCGCCGCGGCTCAAATGTTTGTACAGTTACCCTTATTAGGCTGATATCTGTGAATGAATATCTCAAAATAGTCGACGGTAAATTCCTTACTATGACATTTTCTAAGAGACACAGCAATATTCCAAACCTGTATTCAGCGCGCATACACACACACACACACACACACACACACACACACACACACATTCAGTCAACGATCATAAAGTTATCATATATGTTCCTCCTTGAACGTAATTGAACCACTATGGTGAGTTTTAGATCAGAGAGGGAAGATTTACAGCTCCAACATCGTTGAGATATTTGGCGTAAGTTTTGTTACAGGAATAAATATACTTTGTTGGAAACTATAAAGATAATACTTTATAACTTTACCAAACTCTTCCTCGATGAGTTGCAGAATTTCTCAAAGCCAGTGGTGGGTCAGCTCCTCATGATGCCTATACAGAGTGAAACATAAATGAGGAAAAATATTTCATGCAAATTGTCATACACTGAGCTACAAACATAAATTCGTTTTCCGCATTTTCCTATGTCAATAAATGACAATGCATTTGAATGGTAAAAATCTGGAAGTATGAAGTGGTTCCTTTGGGTGTTACTGAGCGCAGACATTGGCCAAGGGGACAGATCGACAACAGGGCATAACATGCGAATGTTGTAGGTAGTCTAGCCACTCACGAGAAGGCGAGTAATGTGGTGTCAAGCAATGACAGCTCTCAAATCTATCTCGTATCGTTTTCGCTGGCCGGTATTATGTTTCGTGGCTACTTGGCATAGGGAAGGAACTTATGCCTTGTTTCTCTGTTGCCGATCTATCCCCTTGGTCAATATCGGTGCACAGTAACACCTAAAATTCCACTTCATATTTCCAGATTCTTACCATTCAATTGCATTGTCATTTATTCACAAAGGAACATCCGGAAAACGAATTTATGTTTGTAGCTCAGTGTGTGAAATATTTTCCTCATTTATGACTCACCCTGTATAAGACAGCAGTTGTCTAGGGCAGTCGTTAGATCGGTCACTGCTGCTAAAATCGCAAGTTATCAGGAAGTGAGTTTTTTGATGTTTTTACACTCGGCGCATGAGAGGAGCGACGCAGCATCACGAGGTGGTGATTTTTCCGTAAGACCATTGCACTAGTGAATATCGGTAATCTGGTAAAATATTAAATCTCGGACATCGTTGTCGCCAGGTAAAATCAACGCCACCTAGATACAAGGCCTGTGGACTGCCTGCCAAGAGTAGTCATAACACAAGCACACTATATGTGTTACGTAGCGTTGTGCAGAGTTTGGGAATCCGTACACGTTCCACACTGTGTTTCAGAATGTTCTTAACGTTATTTATGTGGTTCTCTGTGCAGATGTTTTCTGGTATGAGACGAAAAGCCTAATACGAATCGTCCGATTCTAATATCGGTAAGATATCTCACAATAGTTAATAAATATCTTACACCAAAACCAATTTGTTTGTGAATCACATAAATAACATTAAGACATTCTGTAACACAGTGTGCAACGTGTACGTATTCCAAAACTCAGCACAACGCTACTTAAGGCAAAGAGTTTGCTTGTGTTATGACTACTCTTGGCAGGCAGCGCACAGGACTTGTATCTAGGGGGCGTTGGTAAAATCCTGAAAGAACGGTACCAACGACGTCTGAAATTCGTTCAGCGTAACATAAGTGCAATACATACGCAAATTTAGTGCTGGGCCATGCACATGTGCCGCGGTGGAGTAGCCGAGCGGTCTACAGCACCTCGTTGCGGAGCGCACGGTTGCCAGCCGTGGAGGTTCGAGTCCTCCCTGGGGCATGGGTGTGTGTGTGTTTGTCCGTAGGTTAGTTTACCTAGGTTTAAGTAGTTTGTAAGCTACGGACTGATGACCACGCAGTTTGGTTCAGCCGGCCGTGGTGGCCGAGGGGACTGATACGCTCCAGTCATGGTCTGCACGGCTACTGCGGCCGGGGGTTTGAATCCCCCCTCGTGCATGGGTATTTGTGCCGTCCTTAGACTGTTGACCACGCAGTTTGGTCCAATAGATTTACAAACATTTGAACATGCACAGGTGTCAGCGTGCGAGCCATTCAACGAAACATCATCGGTACGCGCTTTCGACGCAGAAGGCCCACTCGTTAACTCTATCCAACTGCACGACAGATAAATTATCTGCAAGCTGTTCGATTAACTCTCTGGCAGGCAGCTAAGTGTGAATTGCAGATTATCTAAGTCGTAGATAAACACCTTCCACCACTCTTGTGGGTCCTGCGACCACCTGTGAGCGGGACGACTTGCAGCTCTGTGTGCAAGCGAAGATAAAACGGATGTGGGAGGACAGGAGGGGAGGGGAGGGGGGGGGAAGAGTGAGATGGGGTGGGGGGAGGAGAGGGAGAGACAAAGGAGGAGTCGGCAGAAAGAGGAGGCTGTCACGGCAAGAGCGGCCTTTGTTCTGTCAGCAGCCGCTCCCGCCTGCCGCCCTTCAAACAAGTGTTTCCGCAGCAGAGTCCGCCCACAAGTGGGGCAGCGCGTCGCTGCATCGGACGCAAATTTACCGCCCTCAGGCGCTCGCTTTTCTTGAGGCACCAGTGCATGCTGGAAAAGACTGCGTGGCGTCTCCAATACCTGAAATCCAGTTACTTAGTTTTCGAAATAGGTGTCCTACAATATGTCATAATAATACCTATGTAAGCAAACGGCTACCCTTTTTGTGGCTTCACCTATTTTTATTTTTATTTATTTATTATTTAACATGCCCCATTACATAGTAATATTACATGTTTGATGGTTTGATTCAGGCGGTTACATCAAATGTTTTTGCAAACACAAGTACAGTATATAAGTTGACAGGGTTTACAAAGGAACAAACAATTTTATACATTAGGAAACCTTATTGAATTACAAAAATTGTAAAAGTCTGTAGTGTGTTTATGTACTAAGTCATATTTACTGACGGGCCATCCTCCTCCTTTGGCAGCTATTTTTTTTTCCTGAGATGGTCCAACTCTTTCAATAAATTGCAGCAGTCAAAAAGTACGTGTTCAATAGTTTGGACAGCCCTGTTACATGTGCACGTTCCGTCTTCAATTATTTTGAACCGCTGATAGTAGGCTTTCAGTTTCCCATGACCTGTTAACATAGCTGTAAAATTCTGAGATATTGGAAGTTTAATCGTTAAACGTTGTCGGATCGTAGGAAAATACGGTTTAGTGCTGCCCCCGTTTTTTGTTCTGTGCCACTCAATGTCCCATTTGTTGTGGTTTGCCGATGACATAGTAATTCTGTCAGAGACCGCAAAAGACCTGGAAGAGCAATTGAATGGAAAGGGCAGTGTCTATAAGATGAAAATTAACAAGAGTAAAACGAAGGTAATGAAATGCAATGTCAGAAAATCAGGCGATGCTGAAGGAATTAGATTAGTTAATGAGACCATAAAAGTAGTAGATGAATTTTGTTATTTGGGTAGTAAGATAACTTCTGATGGCCGATGTAAAGAAGATATAAAATGCAGAATGGCTATGGGAAGAAAAGCGTTTCTAAAGAAGCGAAACTTGTTAACATCCAGCATTAATTTAAATGTTAGGTAGTCCTTTCTGAAAGCATTTGTCTGGAGTGCAGCATTCTATGGGAGTGAAACGTGGACGATAAGGAGTTCAGATGAAAAGATGATAGAAGCTTGAGAAATGTGCTGCTACAGACGAATGATGAAGATTAGATGGGTATATCACGTAACTAATGAGGAGGTGCTTAACCGAATCGGGGAGAAAAGGAGTTTCTGGCATATCCTGACTAAGAGAACGGATACATTGATGGACACATTCTGAGACATCAAGGAATTGTTCACTTAGCATTAAAAGGAAGCGTGTGGGGTAAAAATTGTAGAGGAAGACCGAGGGACAAATACAGTGAACAGATTCAAAAGGATGGAGGTTGCAGAACGTATTCTCAGATGAAGAAATTTGCACAGGACAGGGTAGCGTGGAGAGCTGCATCGAACCAGTCTGCGGACTGAAGACCACAACAACAACATTGCCTACGTTAACACTTCTTTCTCAACAGAGACCAAATAATCGGTCTTCGCTAGAACCGTGCGTAATTCCACAAATTTATCTTTTTGTCCTCAAAACCTATTCGCTAAACAGTTGAGCATTAATGACTCCGGAGAGTGATTTGCTACAGTTCTCAATGCTATTCTGTCCTGTACAAGACTCTTCATCTCCGCATAAAACGGTAACTTACGAATCGTGAGTCGCGTTGGGATAGTTCAATCGTAGACCGCTTGCACGCGAAAGGCAAAGGTCCCAGGTTCGATCCCGGTTCTGGCATACAATTTTAATAAGCCAGCAAGTTTCATATCAGCGCATACTCCACGGCAGAGTGATAGTTTCATTCTGGAAACAACCCATAGGCTGTGGCGAAGCCATGCTTCACCATATCCTTTCTTCCATGGGTGCTACTACTGCAAAGTTCGCAGGAGAACTTCTGTGAAGTTTGGAAAGTAGGAGGCGAGGTACTGCCATAATTAAGTTTGTGAGGACAGATCGTAAGTCGTGTCGGGAGAGCTTATTCGGTAGAGCGCTTGCCAGCGAACGGCAAAGGTCCGAGTTTCGAGCCCCGGTTCCGGCACACAATTTTAATCTGCCAGCAAGTTTCATATCAGCGCACACTCCGCTGCAGAGTGATAGTTTCATTCTGGAAATTTACATTCATTTGAAACGTTCTTACTCTCCTCGTCTTTTTGTCTGCCTTTGCTATTATCATTCCTCCTACCCCTACGACAAATAATTAACTGACGATTCCTTCATGTCTCAGAATGTGTTACACTAATCGATTCCTTCTTTTAATAGAAACATTCTGGGTAATTCTGTTCTTCAAAATTATGTACACTACTTCCTCATTAGCGAAGTGATCAACACATCTAATCATCAAGATTCTTGTGTAGCACTAAATATCAAAATATTCTCTCCTCTTCTTATGTGGTCTATATATCGTCTACTTTTCACTCCCGTAAAAGCCTACGGTCAGGGCAGATGCCTTCAGAAAAAACTTCCTAACAGTTAAATTATTTTTCTCTGTTAACAAATTTGTACGCTGACTGGATTTGAGGTTATTATCTTATTATCTGGAAGGGAAATAAATCTCCTTCAGCCGTCCTCAGACAAGGCACTTAAGGTTGACGTGGATAAGTACTTGATTCCTAACTTCACTGTATGTTGTTTCACAATAATACATCAACCATAGCGTCTATGCATTAACCTGAACTGTATTTATGGTAAAGTTCACTTTAATTCTACACAGGACAATATATTAATTAAATCAAATGTTTGCAAATGTAACGGACTTAACTATGTTGGTCATCATTCCGAAGGCTCACAAACTACTTAAGCTAACTTATAATAACGTATCCTAAGGACAACACAGACACTCATGCCTGAGGGAGGACTCGAACCTCCAACGACGAGCAGCCGTGATCTCTGTAGCAATACGCCTTAGAACGCTCGGCAACTCCATTGCGGCTGTATTTATTAAAGGACTCTTGACTGAAGTGTTTGATTAAAAATTTGTTTTCTAGAACTTTAACACAATTAAGAATTACTAAATTGAAAATTACACAAGTAAATTCGCATGAACGAATACTTGGAATACAACCAGTGGTTGAGTAGATCTCAGACTAAGTAACTAAATGAACCCAAATAATTACACACCCTGTTCAGAATACGTAACAAAACATATAACTGTATGTAAAAGTTATATTAACTCAATGCTGATTGTTTGCAAATACGGTTTATTATACCTTTTTGACCGGTTTCGAGTGCAGCCCATCTTCAGAAAACTTCGGCAGTCGCGACGGAGCGGCCGAGCGTATTAAGGCGCTATGCTGCGATGCGCGAGACAGTTCCCCGTCGGGGGTTCGAATCCCCCCTTGGCCATGGATGTTTGTGCTGTCTTTAGTATAAGGTAGTTCATAAGTAGTTTGTAAGTTTAGGGACTGCTGACCCCGAAGTTAAGTATCAATTAATATGAATAAATAATCCCTGAGACAGATTTACGTCTCAAATATGTCACAGACATTATTGATAGATGTGAAGCATTGAATTAAAAAATGTGGTGCGGCCGGGAGTCGAACCCTGACCTCCATGCTTAGTAGGCAGACGTCTTAACCGTTTTTTTTTTTTGTTCTCTGGGTAGTTCTCTTCGTTGCGGACGCTGATTGTTTTTGTTCGAGGTTGTTCGTTGAATGTTTGGCTCAGCTTTTTTATTACAGAGGGCGTGGAGCCCCCTGACCGGGCGCGCTGAGCCACGGCGCCAGGCAACCGTTAGACTACCACACCACTAACGATTAAGGCGCCTTGGAATAGTCTATGTACGATTTCCCTCCACAACACAAACTTTAATTCAGCTTCTTTGTTCCAAAGATAATTGCCACTACTGCCAAGGCTCTCTAGCAGCGGAATAGCACCTCAGCAATGGACATGGTGGAACAATCCTGTTATGGTGATATAAATATCAATTAATATGAATAAATAATCCCTGAGACAGATTTACGTCTCAAATATGTCACAGACATTATTGATAGATGTGAAGCATTGAATTAAAATTTGTGGTGCGGACCTCCATGCTTACTAGCCATTATTTATTCATATTAATTGATATTTATATCACCATAACAGGATTGTTCCACCATGTCCATTGCTGAGGTGCTATTCCGCTGCATGGGGAGCCTTGGCAGTAGTGGCAATTATCTTTGGAACAAAGAAGCTGAATTAAAGTTTGTGTTGTGGAGGGATTGATTCACAATCGCAACAAAACCGTTGCATGTTTGCACCTGTGAATTTCGTTCAAAGTGGTCACCAGCGTTGTGTAGAAACCCGTTGCCAGTTATGTGGAGGCATACTATAACGTTAGCAGAGCCTGTTCTCTTGATGGTGCGAACGGAGCAGTCTACTGCCTGTCGAATCTCTGGAACAGTTCTGAAGCGAAAACCACGAAGAGGTTCTTTCATCATCTCACAACGTCTTAAGTATGGGGTGTATGGTGGATGGTACATCTACATCTACATAGATACTCTGCAAATCACATTTAAGTGCCTGGCAGAGGGTTCATTAACCACCTTCATAACTTTTCTCTACCGTTCCATTCTCTAATAGCGCGCGGGAAGAAAGAACACCTCAATCGTTCCGTTTTCGATCTGATTTCTCTTATTTTATTGGGATGGTCATGTCTCCCTAAGTAGGTGGGTGCTAGCAAAATATTTTCACATTCAGAACTAAAAGTCGGTGATTGAAACTTCGCAAACAGATCACGCCGCAATGAATAACGTCTTTCTTTTGATGATTTCCACCCCAATTCGTGCAACATTTCCGTGACGCTTCCCCCCCCCCCCCCCCCCGTAACGTGATAAAACAAAACGAGCTGCCCTTCTCTGAACCTTCTCAATATCTTCCGTCAGTCCCACCTGGTGAGGGTTCCACAAGGGGCAACAGTACTCCAAGAGAGGACGCACAAGTGTGATGTAGGCAGTCTCTTTGGTGGAGCTGGTGCGTCGTCTAAGCGTTCTGCCAATGAAACGTAACCTTTGGTTCGCCTTCCCCACAATATTTTCTATGTGTTCTCTCCAGTCAAAGTTGTTCGTAATTGTAACTCCTAGGTATTTGGTAGAATTTACGACCTTAAGGTTTGACTGATTTATCGCGTAATTGAAGTTCAGCGGATTTCTTTTAGTGGTCATGTGTATTACTTCACACTTTTCTTTATTTAGTGTCAATTGCCAATTTTCGCACCAAGTAGAAATTTTGTCTAAATCGCTTTGCAGTTGCTTTTGATCCTCTGTTGACTTCACTAACCGATAAACGACAGCATCATCCGCGAACAGTCTAAGGGAGCTATTCAGATTATCTCCTAAATCGTTTATAAACACGAGGAAGAGTAGGCGACCAATAACGCTTCCCTGTGGAACGCCAGATATCACTTCTGTTTTACTCGATGACTTACCGTCAATTACAACGAACTGTGTCCTTTCTGATAGGAAATCGTGAATCCAATCGCACAATTGGGGAGATATTCCATAAGCACGCAATTTCATTAGAAGCCGCTTGTGGGGTACAGTATCAAAAGCCTTCCGGAAATCCAGAAATATGGAATCGATTTGAGATCTCTTATCGATGGCACTTAACAGTTCATGTGAATAAAGGGCAAGCTGTGTTTCGCAAGAGCGATACTTTCTGAATCCGTGCTGACTACTGGTTAATAGGTCGTTCTCTTCGAGGTAGTACATGATATTCGAACAAAGTATATGTTCCAAAATCCTACTGCAAATCGACGTCAATGAGATAGGCCTGTAATTTTGGGGATCACTCCTATTGCCTTTCTTGAATATTGGAGTAATTTGGGCAACTTTTCAGTCTTTGGGTACGGATCTTTCGCTGAGTGATCGGTTGTAAATTACAGCTAAGTACGGAGCTATTGCATCAGCAGCATACTCTGAGAGGAATCTAGTTGGTATACAACTGTATTTTTGTTTAGTGACTTAAGTTGTTTTACTACTCCAGGAACATCTACTTCTAAATTTCGCATGCTGTCAGCTGTTCTTGGATTGAATACTGGAGTGTTCACTTCGTCTTCTTTGGTGAAAGAATTTCTGAAAGCTGTGTTTAGTAATTCTGTCTTAGCAGTACTGTCGTCGGTAGTATTACCATTGCTATCGCGTAGTGAAGGTATTATTTGTGTTTTGCCGCTAGTGTACTTCTGCAAGGTTACGAGACAGGATTTCGTTGTGGAAACAACTATAATATTCTCGCATTGAAGTCCGCGCTAGGTTGCGAGTTTCAGTAAAAGATTGCCAGTCTTGCGGATTCTGTGTCTTTTTAAATTTTGCATGCGTTTTTCTTTGTTTCTGCAACAGTGATCTGACCTGTTTTGTGTACCACGGGGGGTCAGCCCACTCTTTTATTAATTTATTTGGTATAAATCTCTCGATTGCTACTGATATTATGTCTTTGAAAGTAAGCCACAACTGATCTACACTCGCATTTTTAGTTTTGAAGGACTGGAGACTATCACTCAGGAAAGTGTGAAGCGAATTTTTATCTGCTTTATTGAATAGATATATTTTTCGTTTATTTTTGATGCATTTGGGAATTTCGATATTCAGTCTCGCTACTACAACTCGATGTTCGCTAATCCCTGTATCTGTTTTCATGCTCTTTACTATCTCGGGATTATTTGTTGCTAGGAGATCAAGAGTATTTTCGCAACCACGTACTATTCTAGTGGGTTCATGAACTAACTGTTCGAAGTAGTTCTCAGAAAAAGCATTCAGAACTAGTTCGGACGATGTTTTATATTTGCTCCCGGTTTTGAATACGTAATTATGCCAACATATCGAGGGTAAATTAAAGTCGCCACCGATTATAACAGTATGCTTCGGATACCTATTTGAAATATGATTCAAGCTTTCTTTGAACATTTCTGCAACCGCATCGTCTGAGTCAGGGGGCCGATAAAAAGATCCAGTTATTAATTTATTTCGGTGGTCAGGTATAACCCCTACCCAGACCAATTCACAGGAAGTATCAGCCTCAATTTTGTTACAGGATAAACCGTTTGTAACAGCAATAAACACGCCACGCCCTGTTTTATTTATTCTATCCTTTCTGAAGACCATTTGGCCCTTTGAAAAAATTTCGGCCGAATTTATCTCAGGCGTCATCCAGCTTTCAGAACCTATAAGGATTTGTGCCTCAGTACTTTCTATCAGCGCTTGGAGCTCTGGAATTTTCCCAACACAGCTACGACAATTTACAACTGTTACACCAATGGTTTTTATGTCTACTTTCTTCCCGTGTCTGACCTGCCCCCTTTGAGACTGAAACCCATTTTGTGTATTCCCGAGGCCATCTAACCTAAAAAACCGCCCAGTCCACGCCACACAGCCACCGCTAGCCGCTTCCTGAGTGTAGTGGACTCCTGACCTATTTAGCGGAACCCGAAAACCCACCACCCTTTGGCGCAAGTCGAGGAATCTGCAGCCGACACGGTCGCAGAACCGTCTGAGCCTCTGATTCAGACACTCCACTCGGCTCTGAACCAAAGGTCTGCAGTCAGTCCTGTCGACAATGCTGCAGATGGTGAGCTCCGCTTTCATCTTGCAAGCAAGACTGGCAGTCTTAACCACTTCTGATAGCCGCTCAAAACCAGAGAGGATCTCTTCCGATCCAAAGCGACACACATCAGTGCTTCCCAGACCCATCGACCGAACAGAGCAGGCATCAAGGAGGTAAAAGTAAAGGGAGATGACATTACCTATGCCGAGCACATAAGTCAGTTGAAGCTTGCCCGCTAGTTTCGCGGATGATGCTCTCATTTATCGGTTAGTAAAGTCAAGGAACTGCAAATCGATTTAAACAAAATTTCTACATGGTGAGAAAATTGGCAATTAACACAAAATAATGAAAAGTGTGAAGTAATACAGATGACTACTAAAAGAAATCCGCTGAACTTCAATTACACGAAAAAATGAGTGAAACCTTAAGGTCGTAGATTTTACCTAGGAGTTACAATTACGAACAACTTAGACTAGAGAGAACACACAGAAAATGTTGTGGAGAAGGCGAACCAAAGGTTACGTTTCATTGGCAGAAGGCTTCGAAGGTGCAACACATCCTCCAAAGAGCTGCCTACATCACACTTGTGCATCCTCGTTTTATCACGTTACAAGGGGTGGGGGAGGGGGAGGGATCGTCACGGAAATGTGGCACGATTTGTGGTGAAAATCATTAAAAGAACGACGTTATTTGTTGCGGTGTGATCTATTTGCCAAATTTAAATCACCGACTTTTATTTCTGTATTTGAAACTATTTTACTAGCACCCACCTACGTAGAGAGACACGGCCATCCAATAAAATAAGATAAATCAGATATAAAACGGAACGATTTAAGGGTTCTTTCTTCCCGCGCGCTATTAGGGAATGGAACGTTAGCGAAAGGTTATGAAAGTGGTTAATGAACCCTCTGCCAGGCACTTAAATATGACTTGCAGACTATCTGTGTAGATGTGGGTGTAGAATGCGACAACAGTTTAAAGTACACTATATGAGAATGAGGGTTCTTAGTGACTTGAAACAAACTTTAAAACCTTTATTATACATTTCCTCGCAAACAACCAAAGCAAAATGATGAATGGAAAAGAAAAGTTTCTCGCTTACTACTATATCGCTGTTCATGGAGTGAAGTTAAGGCAATCAGTTTGACGTTACAATTTGTTATTTTTACTTTAGATATTATACTGGCAAGAAATTTTACAGTCAGTATAGACACATATTCCTGAATGTACCGTTGATATTGTATAACGGTAAGACGCGTAGTTCATGTTATATGAAGACATAAACCATAACGTTCATGGAAAACCAACATATTACAAATTAGGTTTTATTCTATTACCTTTTTACTCCTAACTGTATTCGGAACAGATTTTATAGACGTACAATGCTTACACAAGTGAATATATACCTGAAAAATTATACAATTCTACAACAATTAATTCAATAAATATGAAATCATATATACCACTGTGGGTGAAAACTGTCACATCATTCACCACGACTTAATCCATTTCTTATTGAGTGCTAAGACACTCCTGTATTTCAGTCAGCTAGATGAAATTCCAGTCAGCTGACAGTGACAACTTTGAACTGTGAAGCAGTAGACTTTTATAGGGCTACAAGAAAAGGAAGAGAATGGATCAAATGTAGCCGCGGTAGAGTGGCCGAACGCTCTAAGGCGACTTGCTGCGGAGCGCAACTTAAAGTTCTCCAGATTTATAAATATTCGAACATTTTGGATAAGTGTGCATGCAACTAATACCAATTCGTCCCTACAGAACTACATTTTAATTTCAAGACATTGCTGTTTCCAGCGAGAGTTGCATTTTCTATTACTATTTATAATGTATTAAATACTGTGGAGTGTATCTGACATCGCCACCTGTCTCATAGTTACAGCTTTATGTAGCTTGATCTGGGGTGGGCTCACCAAAAAATAATTCATATTAGATCCTGGAGAAGTGACGAGAAATATAGCTTATAGTAAAGTTTTGAATTAAATGGATGCATTACTGTTACATGTCTATTCTATTTTGATTACTATATTCCTTGTTTGGATACTGCACTTTGGTACATTATGCAGGACAGTCTCATTTCTTGTATATTCTCCCATAAATACAACATGATTTTGGAAAAAATCGAATATAGACGATACGATTACGACTCTACTGCTGTGATTGTTTCTATGCACTGAACACACAATATTCTCGCTTACCGTATTTTAAAAAACAGCAAAAATTATTTGATATACGAGCTTAGATTTGACAAACATCTCTTATATTGAACACTTACCTCCTTAAACTAGTATTTAAATAATGATAAATGGACTTTTGCTGGAGTTGTCAGCGTGAAAATTTTTCTTAATGGTTTGAAGTTATGTTTAAAGTTTGTTGCAAGTCGCTAAGTGCTCTCCTTCTCAAATAATGGACTGATAAAGTCATAATATTACGTGATGCAAGACGGGGAAGTTTTCATTGTTTAGGACGTCATATCTACTGAAATATCGACCCTATGCAAAATCATTTCTTAGCTGACATCAAAGACAATGAAATGCATGAAAATTCGCCCTAATAAGTACGTGATTGTAATTTACAACGTCCTTATTGCTAACTCCATTTAAAACACATTTCGCAGGCAGTTTCTCAATATTCCACTCTAAGAACAAGGTAAATAATGTTTTTAGGACACATAATTCAGGAGATATTACGCCATAAACGTGTCATCCATAAATAGATACTGCATTATGTTTGAAATTTTGTTAAGTCTTTATTACTTTGTTCGCAGCACATTCCGCAAACGTTATCCAAATATACCACTGAATAGAGCGACAATATAATATTATATCACTGAACAACACATTGAGCTATTTGAAAACCAAGCTAGACGGCGAATTTCGATGTAAATTCAAGCGAAACGAATTTTTGGCAACTTTGAACTATGAAGTTCACATGGCTGCAGGTGAAAGCATAGGACTTGTATAGCGTTATAAAGAAAGGGAGAGAAAGAAACAATTCATAGCCAACGAATATCCATTATTTCAGACAGATGTAGCTTTTGACTTCCAGAGACTGCAGTTCCGAGTGAGACTTACATTTTATATTACAATTAATAAATCACAGGGCAATCTACTCAATACTGTGGAGTGGAATGAAATCACAATAAATATTATTTATAGTGAAGTTGTGAATTAAATGAATGTATGAGTGTTACATGTCATTTTTATTTTGATTACTGTCTTCTTTTGTTTGGATACCGAAGTCACAGTTTTGTACATTATGCAAGACAGCCTGATTTCTTAAATATTCTCTGATAAGTATGTTATTAGAAAAAAAGGAGATGGGCAGAGAGCAAAGGGATAGTAGAAGTGTTAGCACAAGGCCTGAATAAATAAATAAATACTCGGGCAACACCGGGTTTTCAGCTAGTATTAAGATAAATCTCACCCGTGCAAAGCCAGGCAGGTAGCTAGTACTTCATTAATACATATCTACAGTAGAACAGGACGCCTTTGGATTTGTGTTTTATGGGTCATTAGATTAGATTAGTTGGTTCCTTCCATAGACCCGTCTTGAGGTGAATCTCGTGGATCAATATATATTTTACAAGCTGATAGTATAATAATACTTATAGTATGGATACAGATACATACATCGTTTGCTTCTGTTTTAAAAGTCTTTCAGTCTCCTCTAAATTGATATTTATTTGTAGATAAATTTTTATGGCTGTTGGTAATTATTGAAAATGTGTGTTCCTGAGTAGTGGACCCCTTCTTGAACTAAAGTAAGTGCTTTTAAGTCTTTGTGTAGATCATTCTTGTTCCTATTATTTTAGGTATGAACTGAGCTATTTGTTGGGAAAAGGGATAAATTATTTATGACAAATTTCATTAAGGAAGAAATATACTGAGAGGCAGTAGGTAATATACCCAGTTCTTTGAAGAAGCTTCTGCAGGATGTCCGTACATTTACACCGCAAATAATACGTATTACACACTTTTGGACTCTGGAAATTTTGGTTGACTTGAATAGTTACCCCAAAATATTATACCATACGACATTATGGAATGAAAGTAAGCAAGGCATGCAAGCTTCTTTATTTTTATGTCTCCTATGTCTGATATCACTCGTATTGCAAAATACAGATTTGTAAAGTCGTTTTTGTAATTCTGTGGTGTGCTCCTCCCAACTGAATTTATTATCAAGCCAGTTGCGGCACTAGACGAAAACTGGGCGTCGGCGAACTCGTCTTTGCGAGGCCCCTTTCATTTTTTCTGTAATGAAGAAAATGTTAAATGAGCTGAATTATACATCAATAATCATTATACTGAAATTATATTTCTATAATATACAGGTATTATTGCAATGACAAAATTTACAATAAACAAATACAAATTAGAGAAACTTTTCCGCTTTTCGTGTCGCTGAAATTTATTAAGTTCACATCTGAATAGTGGCCGCTATTTCGGCTTCACTTGATAGTACTGAAAACGCGGCTCATTGTGCTTCTCATGTAGGTCTTAATCGGTTTTAACTTTGAGAAGCTTCTCTCTGACGACGTTGTACTAACTGGAACTGGGAGCATGATTCTGATTGTTTTATAAACATTTGGATATAGTTCTTGCAAATTGTTTTCTAAAATGTACTGAGGAAACTGTTTTGCAAGTATTTAACTAAAAATTGCTTCACTGCTACACTCATACCGAAATTCGGACAACTAAATAGCTGCCGGCCGCGGTGGCCGAGGAGACTGAGGCACGGCCACTACGGTCGGGGGTTCGAATCCCCCCTCGGGCATGGATATTTGTGCCGTCCTTAGTCGTAGTTAGTTCATAAGTAGTTTGTAAGTTTAGGGACTGATGACCCCGTAGTTAAGTCCCATAGACTATACAAACATTTGAACATTTATTTTTTCTAAATAGCTGCCGGCCGGTAATGGCCGAGCGCACTAAGGCGTCATACCACGGTGAGCGAGATGGCTCTCGTCGGGGGTCGAATCCCACCCTTGGTACCGATGTTGTGTTCGTCCACTGGTTAAGCTAGTGTAAGTTATATGTAGGTAGTCCCTAAAAAAAATTAATTAATGTTTTGCGAGGCCCCGCACAGGCGCGAGGCCGTCGGCGGTGGCCGCCGTCGCCGACGCCTAGCGTCGCCACTGTATCAAGCTGTCATCCCAGGAAATTTATACTGTCAACCTCTTCTATCAGCTCTTCTTCGTAGATTGTGCATATACTGGATGGGAATCTCTTACATGTTCTGAACTGCATGTAGTGAGCCTTTTCAAAGTTTAATGTCAATGAGTTGGCTTTAAACCATTTATTAATGTTAATGAAAATACCATGAGCAGACCTTTCTAAAACTGAGCTTGACATGCTATTTATTGCAATACTTTTATCATCTGCAAGCAAAACGAACTCTGCTTCTGGCAGTGTAACTGATGAGAGATCATTAATGTATACGAGAAAAAGCAATGGCCCTAAGATGGATCCTTGTGGAACACAACATGTAATTTCTTCCCAATCTGATGATGACTGCTGGCTTAACTCACTTGTCCCTTGCACTGACACCCTTTGTTTCCTGTTAGCAAGGTATGATTTGAACCATTTTGCAACAATTTCCTTGACATTCACAGAAAATATGACATCAACTGCGATTGGGCAAAGCTGAAAATGTGTACCCAACCGGGATTCGGACCCAGGTCGTCTGCTTTCTAGGCAGTTGCGCTGACCCCTGCACCACTGGCGACACAGTGATCACCGCACCTGCAAGGACTACCTAAGCACGCCTCCCGTCAGATACAAATTCCCAGCTTCACCCTGCCCACAGTACTCTATCTCGTAGTTATGAAACTAATTACCGTAAGAGTAAGGGCTTCAAACTTGCCCACCACTCCCCACTAACGATAGGATCATTGCCCGTCACCGGAATATTATGTATACACATTTTCAGCTTTGCCCAATCGCAGTTGATGTCATATATTCTGTGAATATTAAAGAATAATAACTGCAGAATCAGAAGTTACGTCTGTTCTTTCGGAACAGATGCCACGTGTATATATATATATATATATATATATATATATATATATATATATATATAATTTCCTTGACACCATAGTATTTTAATTTACTTAAAAGGATGTTGTGGTTCACACAATCAAATGCCTTTGATAAATCACAGAAAATACCTTCTGCTTGTAATTTATTATCTAATGAATACATTCTCACTGTAGGTGTAAATAGCCTTCTCGATATAGGAACCTTTCAGAAATTCAAACTGTATTCTAGAACTTCTCTTGAAGTGCTTGTATTAAACGGTTGAGTAGACTTTATCCCGAGTCACGTTACCGATACGGTGTGAGCTGGTCTTGGTGGACGCTACGATTGCCGGTCACGGGTGCCTCCTGAACGGCGTCGGGTCATTACCGCGTGCCCCGGTGCCCGTCTGGGAGCCATCCGTCACTGGGCGCGGGTAGCTGCCTGCTGAATCCATAATGCGGGGCGGCCGCGTCGCCAGTGGCGCCACCGCACCGCCTTGTGTACACACGGAATGGGCCCATTAACGCGGCGCAGTTATGTTAACGCCGAATAATAACTGGCGCGCCAGCTGCCGCGGCTCAGCCTTAAATTCGCGGCCGTTTAAAGGCCGCCGCCGTCGCTGAATATGCATGTCGCCGTCTGGAGAGGGTCTCTGAGGGTCTCCAAACGCCAGGTCTAAAACCACTGAGCTTCCCGCGAGTATTTCCTCCAGCTCGGCGACTTTACGCGTCTCGTACTGTACTTAGCTGCTGAATCTGCTGTCTTGCGACAAATGTCTGTGAACGTATTTTTCATTTCGTGAGTCAGTAAGACAAATTACTGTTTAGAAATTAAACAAACTGGATACCAGTGCTAATTTCACTGATAGTAGTCCATACAAATTGGCTTATAACGGGAGAGCGCTTTTACTATTTCGTACTACTGCAATAGCGCTCGCCAAAAGTATAACTCTTTTCCCCTTACCACTAAATCCACTTACGATCTTCTCTTACGGTACTTGTTGCGTGATACCGTTGCTACTACTGTCGTACCCTTACGTGCTCCAGTCCCATTCGCAAGTAGTATTGGAAAGAAAGAAGTTTCTCTTAACCTCCATCTCAAACATCTCATGTATATTGGAGAATTTCCCTGGGTAATGTACCGGGTGATCAAAAAGTCGGTATAAATTTGAAAACTTAATAAATCACGGAATAATGCAGATAGAGAGGTAAAAATTTACACACAGGCTGCGAATGACATTGGTCTTATTAGAACAAGAAAAAGTTTGAAAATGTCCGACAGATGGCGCTTCATCTGATCAGGAAAGCAATAATTAGCATAACAAATAAAGACAAAGCAAAGATGATGTTCTTTACAGGAAATGCTAAATATGTTCACCATCATCCCTCAACAATAGCTGTAGTCGAGGAATAATGTTGTGAACAGCACTGTAAAGCATATCCGGAGTTATGGTGAGGCATTGGCGTCGGATGTTGTCTTTCAGTATCCCTAGAGATGTCGGTCAATCACGATACACTTGCGACTTCAGATAACCCCATAGCCAATAATCGCACGGACTGAGGTCTGGGGACCTGGGAGGCCGAGCATGAAGAAAGTGGCGTCTGAGCACACGATCATCACCAAACGACGCGCGCAAGAGATCTTTCACGCGTCTAGCAATGTGGGATGGAGCGCCATCCTGCATAAAAATCGTACGTTCCATCAGGTGTTTATCAGCCAGGCTGGGGATGATGTTATTCTGTAACATGTCGGCGTACCTCTCACCCGTCACGGTAGCAGTAACAAAACCAGAATCACGCGCCATCTGTCGGACATTTTTTGAATTTTTTTTAATAAAACCCCAAGTCATTCCAAGCATGGATGTCAGTTTTTACCTCTGTATCTAGATTGGCCGTGATTTATTAAGTTTTCAAATATATGCTGACCTTTTGATCACGGAGATGATAAAGTATTCTTCAAAAGATATAGATTGGCTGGCCAGCTTACCTAGGTTCTGTATACAGCTTAGTTAAATCACCCTGTGTCGGGTGACTTAACTAAGCGGTTCACCTGAAATATTACTTAAACGATATATGATACCGTAATTCTGTTTTCTCCTAGATGAATCGTAAGAAAGTCCTCAGTAATCGACACAGAGACTATAGTCATAACTATAGTAATTACGTAGATATAGAGGAGACTAATTCAAAGGGGTTTCACACATCGAAATCCGATAAGTAGTTTCGGAGAAATTACAATATTTAGAGCCCTGAATTTATATGTTTTGAACATTAAACCAATTGATGTGTAATTCGGAAGTTCCATATTTCATATACAAATAAGGGAAAAGTGTTGCATTGCTGTAATGGCGGTATAAAACGGCCAGAGAGAATAAGGAGCTTGCATTCTGTCTAGTACACGTCTGACGAGTGCTGGGTGATTTAGAAAATATATTGTCCTTTACAATGTAAGAGAAATTGGAACTAGAATATCTAATTTCCTTTGGTATGTAAAAGATATTTTTTCCAAACTACTAAGCACTCGTCGCAGAAGCTCCATATGCTATCTGGCACTTTTATATTGTCACCGCGGCGTTACAACACTGTTTCCTCCTTAACCGACGTAACTGATTTCCTTGTATGTGCATGAAATCAGTAAATTGCTTTAGACAGCAATTGGTTTGATGTTCAAAACATATAAATTCAGGGCTCTAAATATTGTAATTTCTCCGAAACTACATATCGGATTTCGATGTGTGAAACCGCTTTTGAATTAGTCTCTTCGATTTCTAAGTAATTAATATAGTAAACTATAGCTCAGAATGTTATAATTTCTCGGATACTACTTATTGTATTTTTATGTGTGAAACGCCGTTTAAATAGTCTCACTCAGATCTACCATAACTATTTCAGAAATTACTCTATTTCTATTTCAAAAAGACAAGCTGATATTGATATCTGTGTAATTAATTTATCTATAACAAGAGAATATACGTCGATTAGTGAGGATTTTCTTACAACTCATCTAGGTGAAAACCTAATTACGATTTCTTAAACGGTTCCCGGAATATTTGAGGTGAACAGCTTAGCAGAATCACTATGTATATAATCACTTTTCATCTTTCGTTGCTGTGTTCGTAATTATCAGGACAATGTAAGGAAAAAAATGTAATATCTAGCGGAAAATTACGAAATTTGAGAAAACCTGAAAGTGCATTTACCAATGAGTTTTTGAATAAAATCAATACCACACCACACGATTTGCTCGATGGAGAGGGTTATACCTTTTCTTTCTTTGTTTGTTGTGCTCTTGGAAAAGTTCTCGGAAAACAATATCGGGAGTTAAAAAATCAATCAGAAAAATCAAGTCTAAAAATAATAATTTTCTATGGAGACTGGCGATAGGAATGACGTACTTGGTTTAAGCGAATACCATGACAAATGTCTGTATGTTTTCACGGTGAGAAGACGATTAGAGTGTACACCAAGTGCTCACGCATATAAAAAATTGTGACCAATTGCCGGTTCGCTGTTTTCTAGTAATAAAAAATGAGAGAATTAGCAGATTTGCAATCCTAGTGTTTGAATGAATGCATGTTCGTAAAAACATTTTATTCCGTATCGTTTTTCTGGAAATAATTGATTTGACTGGATGTGTCATTGTTGCATAGGATACGTCCTCATTCGCTCAGTGTGCTCGGATTTCACAATGTCTGGTGGTAAAACTGAATTAATATTCGAAGTGTACACTCACATTTAGTTCATTAAATGAAAAATAAAATTTCTAGTAATGTATTCTCAACTGATAATATGTACCAGCATCATCTGTACAATTTATTAATGACGTATGATAATTTATGCCTCATCGCGACTCTACCCTGAATTTTACGTTTGTCGTGAGCGGCCTTTTGAACCATTACGTCATCAGCTGAGAAAATTTCCATGTGCTATACGTTTTCTTTTGCCTGTTACCTATAAATGCTAGTACAGTGTATTATGGAAGTCCTGGACATCAAGACTCATTTAGTACATTTGGCTCGTTTAAATATAACGAGCAGTGTCCGTCTTTATGGATACAACCAATGCATGCATGTCTGAAGGTTATTTGCTGGTTCCATTAATAAACACGAACAAAGAACCTAGTAATTCAGATGGCATTTCAAAAAAAATTTTTTTTTTTTTTTGTTCCATAATGTGGTTGTCCTTTAACGTAGGAAAATAAACCTAGAGTTAGATCCCAGCGTCGGCACGGTATGTTTTTATTCTTTACTTACGTTACATATCTTCTCCTTACTTCTCTCTCTCCATCGCCGACTAAAAACTAAATCGAATACAGAATAGTTATTTTTGTACAGCTACTGAACTATTTGTCTTACAATTAAAAATTTGCAATTTCTTTGAGTGGAATATTAAGAAACCGTCAGCTAAATGCGTAGTGATTGGCGTCAAAAGAAACGGCTTAATAAACGCACACGTGAAACCCATTTATAGCGAGGCTGTTCTTCATATATGTTATTATGTTTTATTTCATGAATTATATGTCATCTAGAAATTGAATGGTATCTCGTGACCACTTTGGGGAGATGTTCACCTGTAAAGGAGATCGCATATAGTGCTCCTATGTAAAGCCTTCACGTGACATATTAAAGTGTTTGGTATCCCTAACACATCGGTTTAAAGGAAGATAAAAAGGAAATTTAGAGGCGGTTGTCAGGTTTGTTACTGGGCAGTACGAGTTACAGGGATTGTACGGGAACTGAAATTGGAATCGCTAAAGGGAAGGTGAAGTGGTTTTAGAGAAATATTATAGCGGAAATTAAGAGGCCGGAATCAGGAGCTAAATGCAGAACGACTTCCGGCATTCATGTAAAGATAAGAAAAATTAAGACTCGTACAAAAGCACACATCCGTTCGTTTTTCCCTCGTTCTCTTTGGGAGTGAAACAGAAAGGGAAACAGTTAGTAGTGATACGAGGTACTGTCCACGACTCATGTTACGGTGCATAACGGAGTATATACGTAGATGAAAACGCAGACAACATCAAAAACTCCCATTCATCTTGTTATCTCTTTATTCTTGACCCTGTATCTGGGTCAGCTCAACTGCTGTTTCACAAATTCGGAGATGATTCGTGTTTCGTTGTGTCAAGGTATCTATCACGAGTCATTGATTCCACCATGTATCGTAATTCTCCCTATTTAAATTCGTAGGATTGCGCGATATGTGAAAAAACTACGCTGTAAACAACTTTCCGAAGGCCATCCCGGTAAAGCTAATTCGCTGAATGACCTATGCAGTCTTGTTATCTTTCGCAAATTTAATTTCATATTTCGTGTAAATGAATTCATTTAGTACTTACAGATGATTGATTTCGATGGAGACCGTAATACTGAAACGGCTAATGGGAGGAGTGTTCTGAAAGTTAGTTCTGAGGCGTACGGCTTTAGAGAGCATTTTCTCGGATCAATGTTGACAGCGCGTTAATGTAATGAGATTGACATAATCTGAATAGCGAAAATTTTTGAACGTTGTCCTTGTTCATACCTTTATGTCGTTAAACTACACATCTAAAAACATACTCCAGTGACGCGGTGCGATTATCGATCTTTGCCGGACTCTTATTCATTTCTTCTTCATAGGTTACCTTTAGAGTGTTCCATTCATCCACTCATCCTACATTATGAGTGGATATATCGTCAGTGCAAGAGGATTCGAGTAGTATATCTTTAGTCGAGGCAGCTTCTGTCCGTAACCATCAATATTCCCCACCTTTAGCTTGTGCCTATTGTCTTGTGGTTACCTATAAAGGTCATCTGAAGTAACATGTTATACACTGTACGTATTGCATAGACCCAGGACATATACGCCGGCCGCGGTGGCCGAGTTGACTAAGGCGCTCCAGTCACGGTCAGCACGGCCACTACGGTCGGGGGTTCGAATCCCCCCTCGGGCATGGATATTTGTGAAGTCCCAGTTCATAAGTAGTTCATAAGTAGTTTGTAAGTTTAGGGACTGATGACCCCGTAGTTAAGTCCCATAAGCTTTACAAACATTTGAACATTTTAAAAGGACATGTACAGTTATCCTGAATGTTTGGTAAAAGTCAAACTTCTTACTAATATTGCTGGTAAGGACTTGAAATCTTGCAGGAGGTAGGTACAAAGCTAATAAGCCTATAATTCTCCATGTTCGTGCTATCGTCATTATTGAAGAGGAAAGTGGCGTGCATTTTCTATTACTGAAACCTCATTTTGAGAAATTTATTTGATTTCGTACTAATTCTTTGTATGTATCTTCACCAAACTGAAAACCTATCTATCGAGATTTGGTCTCCTCATGATTTATGCAGGGGAGCAGGGGAGACAGCATTAAGGAAATGATACAGGATCTCGGATGGGAATCATTACAACAACGGAGCTTATCGCTGCGGCGTGGGCTACTTATGAAACTCAAATCACCAACAGTCCTTTCCGAATGTGAAAATATATTGTTGACTCCCACTTACATAGGTAGAAATGATCATCAGAATAAAATACGAGAAATCAGAGCTCGAACGGAAAGATTCAGGTGTTCTTTACTCCCGCGCGCTATTCGAGAATGGAATGGGAGATAAATAGTATAATGGTGGTTCGATGAACCCTCTGCCAGATACTTAAATGTGATTTTGCAGAGTATCCCATGTAGATGTAGATGTAGATAGTTATTGAATTGTTTCAGAGCTGATTCCATTTAATTTTCGTCGATAGATCGCAGTTCTACATATCCTACACGGTCTCGTTATATAACAGGTTACACAATTTTGTCACTTTCAGACGCTTTATTGCAGTGTTCAGTAGACGGCGACTATTCCGTAGCACTGTTCATGAAAACGGAAATGAAAGAGGAATTAACACTGGACTCGTTCTTGCACTAGAATGAGTTTCACTAGTCTTTACTCGCTTTTTAGCGGGAACTTAACACTGTGCAAACCGCACTATTTGGGGCTGTTGGTGGAAGTGTTTCACAGTGAGCGCCCCCAACTGCCACGTCGATGCAGGTCTTTTGCAGCCGAGTGCACATCTACTATCCAGCCTTTGACGGGCCAGATATACGCACGCCTTAGATTCGGTTCGATTGGTACGGACTTCAGTTTCTCGGTTGCCTGAACACCGCAATGCATCGGACGAATGTAGACTTCTAGGAACACCCCTATTTCGACAGACAGAGCGCCACGCTAGCACACACACACACACACACACACACACACACACACACACACACACACACACATCGTTTCAGTAAACGTGAATCGATAATATCAGCGGTGTAAATGCCTAACGGCGGATTGTGTCTGTTTGCCGAGGCTGATGAACCACTGCACACGCAGTAAATGCTTTCAACAGAATCACATTTCAGGAAAGCTTTCTAGGTTCGGATCTGTAATGAGAGGAGATTACTGGCGCGTTGATAATAGAAACACAGAAGGTAATAAAATAGTTTTGTCTTATTAATGTTAACAGTGTAAACAGTTTTAGTCTGTCTAAGAGGGACATAGTATTTGCAACCAATCGGCAGGACTGTACGTAAATTACCGCGCTATTCGCTAGTATTACGTCAAATCTGAGAGTTTCGCCCAATATACAGAGCACTTAAAAGATGCAATAATTTTCCGAAAGAGACAACAAATCCGCCACTTTCTATGTGCCTTCTGAATGCTGCTGCAACGTGTGACATCTTGTGCTGATAAGATTGACGTGCGAGGCCGAAATGAGAGACATAATGTTTTCAAAAAGATAGAAGAATTGGGGTATCATCAGAGGACATTTTCCGTTGCAGTGGGTATCTAAAGAAATTTCGTTACTTCTAGGAATGCCAAACTATTTCTTTTTCTCTAGTCTCCATAGATTATAATAAACATGGTAATATAATATTATAGTCTTCATTTCCCATATTTAGTATTCCAGGGTGGAACAGTCTTGAACTCGTCTGAATGTGGTTTAAGTCACCCCACTCCTGATGATATTACAAATTAGACGTGTAGGTGTAAATTGAGACATTCCTTATTGGTTATCGAAGCTACCACAAAAAATTTACATTTTTTTTTTTTTTTTTTTTTTTTTTTTTTTTTTTTTTTTTTTTTTTTTTACAATTTATCCAAGCTCACACACGCAAACGTTTCCCCACATTGTCTTTTGAATGACAACAATAATATAAAACTTTGTCTGGTTGTCTGAAGGAGATGTGCGAAATTATATTAAATATTGAGTTTCATTTCTTGGAATGGAATTCCAAATGTTCAATGTCAAAGCTTAAGGGACTTAACTACGGGGTCATCAGTCCATAAACTTAAAAACTACTTATGAACTACCTTATACAAAAAGGCGACACAAACATCCATGCCCGAGGGGGGATTCCAACCCCAGACTGGGAACGGCCTCGCGCATCGTAGCAGGAGTGGCATTCCATCTTTGGAACTGAAGAAAACGAGTTTGTCTGTGGCATACGAGTTTTGCCACTTTTAATGTGGAAACATCAGTGGTATTTAATATTTGTTTGTTTTGTGATTAACGTTGCCATCTACAAATATTTTGCTATAGTGCAGTTTATCTCATTTTGGCCTACTAGGTGAGAAACAATTTCTGTAGTACAGTTTACTTTTTTATTATTATTTCCTGTTGCTTAGGATTTTATGGTGGTGTTAATTCATGTTTTTTCCTGGAGTTTTATACACTCACTTCAAGTGGAATTTTGACATATCGCCTACATTGTGCAGTGTGCTTCGAAAGAGTTTGTTTTCGTTGTATGCCTGTCAACAGTGTTTTGTGATACTCCGTATGTTTACGTGTTTGTGTGTTTCTGTGTGTGTGTGTGTGTGTGTGTGTGTGTGTGTGTGTGCACAAGCTTTTGGCATTTCAAAGTAAACTAGGTCTCCATTCACTTTTTTTTTTCTCAGCAGTGGCATAGTTTTGCCTTGCAACATGCCGTAAATGTATCGGCACTATATTTAAGTAAAGAAAGCAACAGAAAGGAAATGGCTGCAAATTCTCGGAACAGGTATCCAACAGAGCAAAGCGTCCCCCGTTAAATTAGTTACATCTGTATCTCTATTAATTCTGATTTAATCGCGCTGCAATTTCCGTGAAAATTGGGTAGTGTAATTAGTGTCCAGAGTAATTAATAATTTATTACATAATAATACATTCAATTTTTCGCCCTAAGCTGCGATTTTCGTGCTCATTATTCGAGGTTTTTTAATTTTAATTACTTTTTCAGATAGCGACGACTTTCCAGTCAGCAATAACGAACATATCGGTACTGTAGTGATAACGGAGGTATCGTGACGGTAGCTCTCGAGGGTCGTAAATACGTATCCGCTCCTTTATCCGATTGATGTTTTTGTTTAAAATAATTAATTAAGCTTTCAGCTCAATGTGTATCAAAAAAGCAAGCATCCGAAATCCGCCAGATGCAAGACACATAAACATGTTTCGCCACTTATTGTGCGGTTTTTTGCTTTTAATTTCTGAAATTATTTACATGTTCCAGTTCGGATTGTTTGATCTGAGAATTACTTTTAATACATTAGGCCTACGTTTATTTACATACCTACATTAAATTATTAGTAGAATTTATATGCTGCTATAATTTTAAGCAATGACTCGTCTGACTGTGTGTCGTCTGCAACAATAAAACGTTTCTATTTCCGAAACGGGGTGATTTATTGCACTTTCGCCTTTATATTATGATGAAATAAATTCCCGTGTGGCTATTTCACACGTTACTTACTTTCGAGTTGTCGTAAGGTGCTAAATAGCCTCATCGGACCTTATCAGGTGAGATTGACAGAAACATAAAAAAGTAAGTGCATCTGATTCGTTGTATTATTGCAATACAGGAGAGAAAGTGCCACATTAAGTTGGAAATCATTAAAAGACAGTAGGTATTCGTTGCTGTGACAAATATTTACGAAATTTCCTCCACGAACTTCCACTTCCGATAGGTTTTTAGCACCCACTTTCACAAGAGAAGTTGGCATCATAATAAGAGTAATCAGATCAAAAACAGAAACGTTCAGTTGTTACATTTCACTTTACGCTGTTATAAATTGGCAAGAAAATGTTATGAAAGCGAAACCTTAACTTTTCCCAGTGTATTGAATGTTTAAATATTTCACGGGTAGGCAGCTGGGTGACGCCGTCGACCACTGCCCTTCTTAAGCCACAACTGCACTAAGGAAGCAATGCGCAAGGGAAAACAAAGGTAAGACACAAAGTACAAGGAACCCCAGAGTTAACACAACCAAAGATGACACAAATCAGAAATATCGATAGTCACTAATACTCTAGAGGTGGGGCATCATATATTTATCCTGTTTCTGACGAGACAAAGAGCCGGAATCCAATCAGAATTGAGAAAAAGGAGGAAAAAAAAAACCAACTATCATCTCTGTTTATAAGGACGCTTGCTAGTTTAATTTCAACAGTGACCTTATACCACTATCCCAATAGGTAGAGGTGCATGCCAGAATATGTGTAGTTGTATTCCATAGGAAGGAGTAGGTAGGAGGTAGGTAGGTAAGAGTCCATGCCCGAAAATGTGTTGTATTTCACAGGAAGACCGCTTCCAAGACAATGTTCGGCAACATCGGCTTTGCTCGGCTGTTATAACCGTGTGTGACGCTTGTGTTCAATACATCGGTCTTCTGCAGTCCTGACGGGCTGACCAATATATGACATGCCAGAACTGCAAGGAGTACGATAGACGCCAGCCTTTATATTTTTGAAAATTCCAGTGAACGCATCATCTATTTTAACCTATTTTAAAGTCCAGTGTAATCATGTATTAACAGTGGACAACGTTATCAGTCATTTGCTTCATGCAGTGTATTGTTACGGTTGGAATAAGGCCTATGGTTTGAAAATGAACGAACAAGTCCGAAACTAGTTACCAACTTCTAAATAGTGCAGCTGTGACGAAACAAGAAAATATAAATTGTTTTTATTTTATATCTTTGTTTTCCCTTGCACATTGCTTCCTGAGTGCAGTTGCGCCTTGAGGTTGGCAGGGTGTGCTCCTGTCGAAATATCTGCGATGGTCGACGACGTCACCCGACAGCATTCCCGTAAGTTGTTTGATTGTGAAAGCCGTTCGATGAACGGTATGCCAGACACTTACATGTGATTTGTAGAATAAGTAAGTATATATAGTTGTCCCGTTGGAATGCCCACAGACAAGCCCGTAGAGAGGTGAAAAGGCCGTTGCAGTTACAAAAGCAGACAAGTATTCAGAGCTCTAAGCGAAACTTGCCACGCGTGAAGGCGACTAATCAAATCAAAGCGGCGATAAACGGACACACAACATTTTTATGGCATTATCAATGATAGGGGCGAGCTGCTGGAAGACCGAAACAAATTATGCGAGCGTTGGCGGAGATACTTAGCATCGACGGAGGAATTTCCCCATCCACCAATACCACCCACCGACCACTTCAGCTGTTGAAGGACCAGTTCATTAAGTTCCTAAATCAAGGCTGCCCTGAAGGAAATGGGAAAGAGCGGGAAAGTAACTGGCCCCGATGACCTCCAAGCAGCATTGTTGTGCACTCAACAATGTAATTCAGCAGGCTGGATAACAGATTTTTTTCAGTCAGATCATCAAGGTAGGTAGAACACCAGCAAACTGGCAGCGAAGCATCACAGTACAAATCGTCAAAAGGAAGGGAAGCCCTGCTGAGTGGTCCGATAATCGACCAATCAGACTGCTGATACATGCAATGAAGACATTCTCGACTAGAGGATCCGCGAGATAGTGGAGATCACAAGGAACCAATCCACGCTGCCCAGCTGCTGGTGGAGAAACACTGTGAAAAGACAAGCCAGTGCATCTTGCTTTTCTAGACTTCGAAAAAGCTTAGTATCCGGTACCACATAAACTAATATGGTTAGCGCTTCGAGAACACGGCGTCCCAAAATATCTTGTAAATTGGGTACAGCTGCTGTATGTTGAACCAAAATGCCATGTCCCAGCAACTGCAGGAGCACCCAAAGACTTCCACATCACGGTAGGCGTCCACCAAGGCACAGCTTTATCACCATATTGTTCACTTGTGATGGTCACTGCCACATAGGACCTGCATAGGCCACTACCATGGACACTTCTTCATACTGATGGCAGCAGAGAACATCTGATCTCCAGCGCCAACTAGAAGGAAACTAAGTACATGACATCAGACCCAAGAGAAGCTGGGACCATTAACGTTGGTGGAGTAGATCTACCGCGATTATCCAAATTTTGGTATCTCGATTCTATAATCAGTAGGGACGGTGAACTCACAGATGAGGTGAATGCAAGGACACAGGCAGCTTAGATGAGGTGGCGAATGACAACAGGAGCGACCTGCGACTCGTCTGATGAACTACCACCTTAAGTCAAAGTTCTACCGAAATGTCATCCGCTCTTTCTCTCTATATGGTACTAGTGCTGGCCAGCTACAGAAGAGGCAGAATGATGACTGGATGTCATGGAGACTAAGATGCTTCGATGAACAGGTGACGTCACTTGTTGTTTCAAATGACACCATCAGGAAATGTTTTGGAATTGCACCGATCCAAGAGAAAATGCGGGAAAGTTGTCTGCGATGGTTTGGACATTAGACTTGCGCATAATAGTTCGCGATCGGCAGCGCTTACTTTGGTTCGCGGCTCTGCCGCGAACTAGTTCGTTCTTTTAGTTCGTCCGCTCCCAGTGACGGTTGAGCGGCATGGCCTGCGCATGCAGGTGGAGGGAGAAGTTCCCCCACCCAGCTGCTTCATGCGCTTGCTGCTTGAGCCGCTAACGATATCACGCAGACCAAAAGAAACAGTTTGTGGATAATTTCTCGCATTTAAGTTTAAAATTAGCTCTATACCTTGGCATTATGGAATTTATTAGTCAGATATTGCAGAGTGCAGAATAATTCAAAGCAGAAATTTTGTAGCACTGAACTATGTAATCTAGCAGGCAGACGCTAACCTCGGAATGGCTATCATCAGCAGTAGGCAAACACGTCAATTTTGATTCTATTCGCGACCTATCGCGCATATTTTAGTTCGAGACCTATAGCGTATATATTAGTTCGCGACCGGTAGCTCTCCTTTTAGTTCGCAGCTCGGCCGCGAAATAGGTCGCTCTTTTTAGTTCGTCCTCTCGTTTTGGCTTTTGCTACCGCTACTAAAACTGCAGCTGAGTTGCATCTCAGCTCGAAATTACGGCAACTGGCAGAAGGAAATCACGCGATTCTGCGCACTCTCGCGTCCTCTCGCTGTTACCCGGAAAAAGAGCGGACGAACTAAGAGGCGAGGGATCTGCGAACTTGTTCGCGTAGTTCGCCTGTGGGAGCACTCTTCCGAGCTAGTTCGTTTTCGAACTACACAAGACTATTGGACATGTACTGCGTGAAGATGTCAAGTGAATAGCAAAGGCAGTGGAAGTAATAGGAAAGACATCCAATGGACGACCAAGGCAGAGATGGGCCGATACCCTGCACAATGACTTGAACGTCGTAGACCTACACCCAGACATGGTCCATGAGAAAATAAAATGGAGACAGCGAATCCACTCAGCGGACCCTGTTACCAGGCGAGACAAACGCTAAAGAAAAAGAATAAGCTATAGTTGTAGAGGGTGGCCGGCCGCCGGTGGCCGAGCGCTCTGCGCCGCGTCAGACACGGTTTGCACGGCCACTACTGTCGGGGATTCAAATCCGTCTTCGGGCATGGATATTTGTGCCGTCCTTAGTAGTAGCTAGTTCATAAGAACTTTCTAGTGCGCCTCTGTTGCACAATGGTAGAGTGCCAGACTACAAATCCAAATGTCGCGGGTTCGATCCCCGACAGGTCCTACGATTTTTATCTGAAAGTTTCCACTTATTTCACCTCTGACAGTACTGCTCATGTGAAAAATACCGAGTAGCACCGTGGTTTGGAAACAACGTTAAGCTGTGGGTCCCCCTATAACTGGCTGGGGAAGTCAGTTCGAAGGTCGGAGGAAGGCAACGGCATACCACCACCAAACAAGGTGCCTAGTAAAGTACTGTGGTGTTCAAAACAATCTTCGGATCGTTGACTGCTTTAAGTAGTTTTTAAGCATAAGGACTGATGACCGCGTAGTTAAGTCCCATAAGCTCTACAAACATTTGAACATTTGTAGCGGGTGATTTCGGACTTAAGGGTGACCCAGTACATCCAGTAATACTCGCTTATGTTCTTAATTGAAAAAGAGGGAAATAACATGCAGAATTTTGAAAGAGTAGAGAATCTGCATCCCCACAATCAGTGAGAGGTTCCTGCTTCTCAGTGACAGACACGGAGAGGCGACAACAGCGAGAGTCGCTGCCTGTCGGTGAATACGCACTTGCGGGACCGGGGAAGAATGCCCCCAAATGAGGCCTGGAGTGCGGCGTTAACGACGTTCCCAGCCGCGCTCTGGGGCCGCAGCTTCCGCAGAGGGGCGGCCCGGGGTTTATTTTTGTGAACAGCTGCGGGGGCGGCAATTAAGAGGCCAGGCTGCCCCCGCCAGCGACCGACACCTCGCCAACCGCAGGGTGCACATAGGGCGGCCGCGGTGGAGTAGCCGAGCGGTCTAATGCGTTCGCTGCGGAGCGCGCGGTTGCTCGCCGTGGAGGTTCGAGTCCTCCCTGGGGCATGGGTGTGTGTGTTTGTCTGTAGGTTAGTTTACCTAGATTTAAGTAGTTTGTAAGCTACGGACTGATGACCACGCAGTTTGGTACGATGGGTTTACAGACATTTGAATGTTTTGAACACACAGGGCGAGACATAGTGCGCTAGGCGGTTCCGCCTCCGTCGGTGGCTTTAGGGTGCTTTCACACTGCCGGCCGGGGCCTAGCCGAGATATTTAACAAAAGAAGAAAATTCAAATTATAGGTAATAATGTATGTAATAAAAAAGGTCTACATTATTATTAACAATTTTAATATTATTTGAGTGAAGTAACTGCAAAAGTGGCCTGTAATAAAGGCCAGTGTCTTCTAATACTTACAATTTCTTCAATAAAATTTTTCTTTGATCTTTCGCAAACGTTTTATTTGTAGTTACTTTAATTAGTCTACTTTGTAATACTTTTATATTGTAATCTTTGCATTCTACCTAACATCCACTCTTTTATATTAAATATTAAAGACCCCCTCCTCCACTCCCCTGTTTCATTGTTACAATACTCTTATCATTTAGTGTAGAGACTTTCTCTTCTCAGGCCGGCAGCAGTGGCCGAGTGGCCTGCGGCGCGCCAGTCACAGTCTGCACGGCCGCTACGGTCGGGGGTTCCGAATCCCCCCCTCGGGCATGGATGTTTGAGTCGTCTTTAGTATAAGGTAGTTCATAAGTAGTTTGTAAGTTTAGGGACTGAGTCCCCACAGTTAAGTCCCTTAAGCTTAACAAACATTTCAACTTTTTCTCTTCTCATATTCACGGAACATATGACATTAACTTCGAATAGGTAAAGTTGAAAATGTGTACCCAGCCGGGATTCGAACCCGCGTCTCCTGCTTTCTAGGAAGTTGCGTTGACCCCTAAACCACTGGCGACAGAGCAATTGCAGGTGCGGTGATCGTTATGTCCCCACTGGTGTAAGGGTCAGCCAAATTTCCTGCTTCCTAGTGTAGGGGTGTACCAGTCAGCGGAACTGCATAGATAGCAGGAGTTCCGGTTTCGAATCCGGCTGGGTACACATTTTCAAATTTACCCATTCGCAGGTAATATTATACATTCCATCAATGTAAATAGATAATGACTGCAGGAACTAAAGTGACATCTGTTCTTTAGGACATGCCCGTAATAACGGACGCCACACACACACACCTTTTTGTAACACCAGGGTGTTACAAAAAGGTACGGCCAAACTTTCAGGAAACATTCCTCACGCACAAAGAAAGAAAATATATGTGGACATGTGTCCGGAAACGCTTAATTTCCATGTTAGGGGCTCATTTTATTACTTCTCTTCAAATCACATTAATCATGGAACGGAAACACACAGCAACAGAATATACCAGCGTGACTTCAAACACTTTGTTACAGGAAATGTTCAAAATGTCCTCCATTACCGAGGATACTAGCATCCACCCTCCGTCGTATGGAATCCCTGATGAGTTGATGCAGCCCTGGAGAATGGCGTATTGTATCACAGCCGACCACAATACGAGCACGAAGAGTCTCTATATTTGGTACCTGGGTTGCGTAGACAAGAGCTTTCAAATGCCCCCATAAATGAAAGTCAGGAGGGCTGAGGTCAGGAGAGTGCGGAGGCCATGGAATTGGTCCGCCTCTACCAATCCATCGGTCACCGAATCTGTTGTCGAGAAGCGTACGAACACGTCGACTGATATGTGCAGGAGCTCCATCGTGTTATGTCGTGCGTGTAAAGGCACATGTTCTAGCAGCACAGGTAGAGTATCCCGTATAAAATCATGATAACGTGCTCCTGTGAGTTTAGTTGGGAGAACATGAGGCCCAATCAAGACATCACCTACAATTCCTGCCCAAACGTTCACAGAAAATCTGTGTTGATGACGTGATTGCACAATTGCGTGAGAATTCTCGTCAGTCCACACATGTTGAGTGTGAAAATTTACAATTTGATCACGTAGGAATAAAATTTACATTTAAAGAGAAGTAATAAAATAAGCTCTAACATGGAAATTAAGTGTTTCCGGACACGTATCCACATAACATATTTTCTTTCTTTGTGTGTGAGGAATGTTTCCTGAAAGTTTGGCCGTAGCTTTTTGTAACACCCTGTATACCCAGAGCTAAGTGTTGCCACCCGTGACTGTATGGCAATAAATTCATTGGGTTACCCAGATAACCTGGTTATAGAACAGTGTATCCTTTTGGCCCACTTTAGGTTACGGTAGTAACACTAAATGTGGGCCTTTGCGATCGTCTTTTGACAGCTCGAAATTTAAATAAAAATAACGGCCTAACGATTCATCTGACACGAAACTTGAATAACCGAATTTGTAGAGGAGAAAATTCTCTACAATTTTGCTCTCTTATGTTTTTTTTTTTTTTTTTTTTTTTTTCATATCTCGTATCGTTTCAGAGATATTTGCAAAAATAACGGCGATTTTGGGATGTTTGTCTGTCTGTCTGTTTGTCCGTCCTTCTGTCTGTCTGTCCGTAACGTGTTTCCCGTTTCTAAGACGAACCGTTCAACCGATCAACACCAAATTTTACAGATATAATTGTAGGCCGACAGAGACCAGAACCTCCCTTTTCAAAATTTTTTGACAAAAAATATGTTAGTAATACCAAAAAAGCCGTTTGTAATGTAATTTTAATTGCATATAAACCGTTCGTCTGACGATCAAATTGAATAACCGAATTTGTAAAGGAAGTGAATTAACGAAAACCAGCCGTTCGCAGTTGTCACGTGACATTCCTCGCCCAGAACACTCTCTGGCATAATCTAGTGTCTACAAATGCCATATTAGCATCCGTTGACAACGACCATCAATAGTATGAGATTAAAAAAATGCAATTTTAAGTATTGGCCGTAGCGTAGTGGGCAATGCGTTGGAATGTGACACTGAAAGTCAGTGGTTCAAAACCCGCCACTGCCTAAATTTTTTTTCCTTAAAGGGTTTCAGACACTCTTATTAATTAATTTTTTATTGTTTACATTATTATTTTGGTCCAAAATGGTTGCAAAAACTTATATAACTACAATCTAAAGGGGGCCGTAAAACACGTCAGTGCGATTTATTTTTTGATTGTGGACACAAAGGGTAACCATAGGCCGCAGTGGCCGATGGGACTGCGGCGCTTCAGTCACGGTCTGCACGCCCACTACGGTCGGGGGTTCGAATCGCCCCTTGGGCATGGATATTTGTGTCGTCCTTAGTGTTAGGTAGTTCGTAAGTAGTTTGTAAGTTTAGAAACTTATGAACCCGTAGTTAAGTCCCATAAGCTATACAAACATTTTGGTTAAACATACTGGCTGGCGCTGACTACACGGGGCGATATCCGGCGTGCCCCAGTTGAGTAATGCCGTCCGTCTAGTGCAGGCACGGACAAAACACCGCCCTCGTGGCGCCCGCGGGCGGCGTGTGGGGCAGAGTGGCAAGCAGGTTCAAAATGTTCAAATGTTTGTAAATCTATCGGACCAAACTGCGTGGTCATCAGTCCGTAGCTTACAAACTACTTAAACTAAGTTAAACTAACCTAAAGGACAACACACACATCCATGCCCCAGGGAGGACTCGAACCTCCGACGCCGAGCAACCGCGCGCTCCGCTGCGAAGCGCTTTAGACCGCTCGGCTACTCCACCGCGGCTGGCGAGCAGGAAGAGGAAGAACGCCGCTACAGTCAGCAGGGCTAAAAATGAATTTTATGCGTCAGCGGGTAGCGCTCGCGCCTACTTGGTTTAGCCGTCGGCACTCGGAGCGCGTATCTGTATGTGGTCAACGTGCCGAATACAACGTGCGGCTGAATGCTCGGGCACTGCGCCCTAGCGACAGTCCTTGCACCACACTGTGCACGAAGTCAAACGAGTGGAATTTCTCCTTTACCTATTAAATCGCTTGTTCCCGCGCTTGTGCATATGTTCATTATTTTCTGTGTGTTGATCACAAAATATTGTTGCAGAAGTTGGAACATTATGGAATGCGAGGAGTAGCTCACAACTGGTTCGCCTCTTACTTTAATGATAGGCAACAGAAGGTAATTCTCCGCAGTGTAGAAAATGGCTATGACGTACAATCGCAATGGGACACAATTAAGTATGGGGTGCACCAGGGGTCTGTTTTGGGACCGTTGCTGTTTCTTACTTACATAAATCATATGCCTCGAGTATAACAGGTGACTGTAAAGTATTTTTGTTTGCTGCTGATACCAGCTTGGTTGTGAAGGATGTAGCTCGTAATATTGACACAGTATCAAATAATGCAGTTCAAGAGATATGTTCATGTCTTGTAGAAAACAAGTTGATGTTAAATCACAGTAAAACTCAATTTTTACAATTTCTAACACATAATTTGACGAAAGCTGACATACTGATTACACATAAGCATATGCATAAGCATATGATAAGTGAGATTGAACAGTTCAAATTTCTAGGTATTCATATAGACAGTAAGCTGTCTATGAAAGCCCATGTTCAGTATCTTGTTCCAAAACTAAAGTCTCCTGTATTAAACATTAGAACAATATCTGAAATAAGTCAGTTTTCAACACGAAAAGTTGTCTATTACGCTTCCTTTCACTCATTTATGACGTACGACATTATTTTTTGGGTAACTCGCCTGAGGCAAAAAGGATATTTCTGGCTCAAAAACTGGCGGTTCGAGCAATAATAAAAAATAAAATATACGCCTAGATAAGTAACAACAAAATATATATTAACATAAGCCTCTGATAAAACTTGCATTTTATGTCAATAAGTGCAGCGAATTTTAAAAGTTTCATGACAAACTGCGCTGTATAAAATTAGAAAAGGTCTTTCACATGAGGCAAACATTATTGCAACAGTCACTCTTTTTGTAAAACTTAAAGGTCATTCTTCGACGGTCAATGTTAATATTCAGTAGAAGGATGATACGAAGGCGTAAAATACAATACGTGAAAAAAAAAAAAAAAAAAAAAAAAAAAAAAAAAAAAAAAAAAAAAAGGACACTACGCATTTTATTCTAAGTAGCGTGCAAACTTTCCTGTTCATAAAACGAATCCTACAAACTCAAAAAAATGTTCAAATGTTTGTATAGCTTATGGGACTTGACTACGGGGTCATCAGTCCCTATACTTACTAACTACTTATGACATTGCTAACACTAAGGACGGCACAAATATCCATGCCCGAGGGGAGGGGGGATTCGAACCCTCAACCGTAGTGGCCGTGCAGACCGTGACTGGAGCGTTGCAAGTCCCCTCGTCCACCGCGGCCGGCCCTACAAACTCACTCCTCTGAGGATGCGTACTTATGTTTACATAGCATTTAATATTATGCAGTACACTTCTGTGAAATTAAATGAAAGTCTGTGAGTCTATCAGAAAACCCGAATGAAAGGAGAAATAATGTGTGTTTTCGAAGGGACTTGAACCAGCTCCGAGAACCATCTTCTATTTTTCAGTCCGTGGCGTTGCTGCGTAGGCTACGGTCATTAACGTAGTCCGCTGTCCCTTGTAATGGCAGATTACTTTAATACAGATAATTTATAACCACGTATAAGACGTTTCCAGTCATTTATTCCAACCAATGGTACCTCTAATGACCGGTTTTCTAGAGATTGTCAATTTACTCAGTTACTTTTACTTGCTTTCAAATGTCATACAATCATAAGATCTAAGTTATGTAGATAAAACCTATGAAACATGACGGCCAATATGGCGTCTTCATCTCCATACTGAAAAGTGCTGCCCCCTCTCTGGATAGCCACATGGTGTGATGTCGGTGGCGTTCTCCCATTGGTTGTGGTCGTTGAGACGCACTTTGAGAATAAATGGCATGCTGGATACTGTCCGACACGTTAGGAAAGCCTCCCAAACGTATGTTTCGCACGTTGTGACGTCAGAAACTCTCCACATTTGCCACACACGTTCAGATACACGCTCCGTGTGCCGATGGCTTTAGGAACGACAGAGCAGCCAATCAGGAGTCGGCTTATGCCGGTGACGTGAACGGTGACGGTGAACTGAAAAGATGCAATATCTTTCAAAACGTTACGTAACATATCTGTTGTTTTGAGCTTCAGGTCTCGAAAATTATCCTTTCTCTTTAACCCGCAAGGACTCGCGAGTGAGCGTTGCCAAAACACACCGTAAAATATGGACAATCTCACCCGTAAGCAACTGGAATATTCATTTTTTCCATTTCCTGCAGAGTTTTTGAAATAACGTGATGAACTGCGTCTTCTGTCTCACCGCGTACACGTATCAGAAAGAGTTTTCTACTAGCCACAAAACCATTTTTCCTTGGGTTTCTCTAATGTGGTAAAATGGTACACATAAATTGATACATCTTTCTATTAGAATGCAACTTTCACTCTGCAGCGGAGTGTGCGCTTATATGAAACTTCCTGACAGATTAAAATTGTGTGCCGGAACCGGGAGAGCTGCTGTGAAGTTTGGAAAGTAGGAGGCGACGTTCTGGCGGAAGTAAAGTTGTGAGGCGGCATCGTGAGTCGTGTCGGGATAGCTCAGTCGGTAGAGCGCTTGCCCGCGAAAGCCAAAGGTCCCAGGTTCGAGTCCCGGTTCCTGCAGACAATTTCAATCTGTTAAGTTTCACACCTTTCCATTCATCAACTAACAAAACCCAACAAATCGTGTGTCTTGTTTTGAGACACGCCGGCCGCGGTGGCCGCGGGGACTGAGGCGCTTCAGTCACGGTCTGCACGGCCACTACAGTCGTAGGTTCGAATCCCTCCTCGGGCATGGATATTTGTGCCGTCCTAGTTCGTAAGTAGTTCATAAGTAGTTTGTAAGTTTAGGGACTGATGACCCCGTAGTTAAGTCCCATAGACTATACAAACATTTGAACATTTGAACATTTGTTTTGAGACAGAACCAAAAATCACTTATCTTGAAGTAAGCCCACTGTGTAATCGTATATCCTCTTGTATGAATGCAACAATGCATCCTATGTTTCATCATGTCACGTGTTCATTTAACCACTAACGGTCTGTTTTATTATTCTAATAAGCAATAACAATCCAACTTAACCACTGTACATTGCAGTTATAATGACGTTATCACACAGCTCTTTCAATATATCCCAAGCACGTTTCTATTGGATTCACATCTAGGCAAATATGGCGACCAAATGTAGTCCCATGATAATAATTCGGTGTGGCTCAGTGGCATGGGTAGTCTTTTACTCGACATCACTTCGGTGACTTGTCCCTAACCTACCCCAGGCATCCAACCGGGGAAAGTGGTCAATCACTTTATCGGGGAATCCAAACCACATTTCTTTTGTGGCAACTCTTCACATTGTTGATAGGTGAAATGTGACTTAAAACTCCAGACAGTAGAGTCCACGATCCAACTCTGCTTCGAAACCGCGACCACTCGGTTTCTAGCCGGGCACTTTACCCGATAACCACGTGGCCCCGACAATTCAGAGGTGCAACACTAGAACGATTGAAGAAATCGTGGACGATAGCTGCAAGAAGAAATGGGAAGTTACTGTGACCGTCCTGGTATTTTGATGAAATGGTCCAACGATTGATTAAGGATGTTACCCATGTGTTGCGCAGCGTTGAACGTTCTCTTGGTGGGCAACAATGGTGCTAAATGACACCCACGACGACATCTTTTTGTTGTTCAGGTTAAGGAAGGTAGCTTCGACATCTGTCAACATAACTTCATTCAAAGATTTGTTGATGTGACTGCTTCATAAAGTTGTTCGTGGTTGAAAATGTCGCTTTAGGAGCCTAATTCTCGTCATATGTAGGACGTTTCACTGTTTTGTTTCACCATGTACCAAAAGTGAAGGCCGTGAACTCCACTAAGTACCTAGGAATTACTATTACTTCAGACTTAAAGCGGAAAGAACACGTAGATAATATCGTGGGAAAAGCGAACCAGAGACTGAGTTTTATTGGCAGAACCCTTAAAAAATGCAACAGAAGTACTAAAGAAAATGCATACACTACGCTTGTCCGTCCTTTTTTTGAGTATTGCTGCCCAGTGTGGGATCTTTATCAGGTGGGTGTGACGGAATACATCGAAAGAGTCCAAAAGAAGGGCAGTTCGTCTTATATTGTCACGATACAGGGGAGACATTGTTACGGAAATAATACAGGATCTGGGATGGGAGTCATTACAACAACGCCGCTGCGGCGTGGGCTCCTTACGAAACTCCATCGCCAACATTCTCATCCGAATGCAAAAATATATTGTTGACTCCCACTTACATAGGTAGAAATGATCATCAGAATAAAATACGCGAAACCTGAGCTCGAACGGATAGATTCAAGTGTTCTTTCTTCCCGCTAGCTATTCGAGAATGGAATGGTAGATGAATAGTATAAAGGTGGTTCGATGAACCCTCTGGCAGGCACTAAATCTTATTTACATAGTATCCCGTGTCATGTACATGTAGTAGCTGTAGAAGATAACAGCGGCAGAGTCTCATCGAATGCTCTCAAGTACTTGTGATAAGGACGCTATTAGTGAAAAAAAAGTGAACCATGCTTCCACGCCGACGGCCAAACCGAGTATTCACGGCTCCAAGTTCGTGCTGTGTATTTGGTGGGTCCAGCTCAGTATCGTGTACTATGAGGTGTTAAAACCAAATGCAGTTAATGCGTTTGAGCAGAGCATTAAAAGACATATGGCCGCAATTCAGAGAGGCACGGTAAAGTGTTTTTTCCCTGTATAAATGGAAAGTCGTACACCACCCGCCGTATTCTCCCGACATTGCCCCCTCTGACTATCACCTGTTTAGTTCAGTGGGGCATGGTCTGGCTGACCAAAATTTCCGATCTCATGAAGAAGAAATTGGATCGATTTGTGGATCGCTTGAAACGATAAACAGGTTTTTCGACTCGGGAATCGTATACTGCCCGAAATATAGAAGAACGTAGTGCCACCGATAGAAAATACATTGAATGATACATGTGTAACCAATTTTTTTCATTAAAGCCTCAAATGTTGGGGAAAAATGGCGGAAGAAAAGTTGTACACCTTGTATTACGTCATGTGTCTTGAAAGTTATAGGATAAACCTTATTAAGATAACTTACATAAGTTATTTCATAATACGATTTAAATACAACGCGGTCCTACATTCAAGTTACTTTAATATTCGGACACTTTGCAGAACTGTTTATTACAAGAAACTTTTGTTGAAAATAAATTTTTCATCACTTCTTTCAAACGGTCCAGCATACTGCAAACGATCTTTTTTAAATAGTCCGCAAGTAGACCGTCCTACACTTCTTTTAATCGACACTTCAGAGTATCTTTGGAAGACACTAGTGTTTCTTTAATACGTTGCCCGAGTTCTCCCCACACGTTCTGAACAGGGCTCAGATCTCGTAATTAAGGTGGTGGTTATAAGACTTTGGGGCAATAGTACAACAAGTAATATTGCACTATGTGAGCCTTATGTTTCGGGTCATTGTCCTGATAAAACTTGTACGTTTTTGACATCCTCATGGTTTCAGCACTTTTCCATAAACTGTTCTTCAACATGTTGAAGTAAACATATTGGTTCATAATCCTGTTGATGAACACCAATTCTCCCGATAGAAATATCGATATACGGCCCCAGACAAGAACACTGCCACCTCCTTACTTTACAGTCGGTTTATCATTTGTGACTGAAAATTCTGCATTCTTTTTCCGCCACCGCATTCTTCATCCATCCGACCCAAAACCGTTAAATTTACTTTCGTCGCCAAAAATGACATCATTCCACCGCAATTTTGCCTTCTTAATAAACTCCGTAACAAAGTCAAATCTCTTCTTTCGATTCTGTTGATTCACATACCATATTCCCTAGCCACTCTTCCATTGTACCTCATTCTTTGAATACTCTGCGAATCGTTTGCGGACGTACCTTCGTCGAAGTCTCGCGTAGCTGCTCAGTTGCAAATCTGGATGCACTCTACGTAGGATACTTCTTTATTTTCCGTATTAGGTTTCTATTCTCACGTTAATCCCACTTCTGTGGCTGGTCATTTTGTAGTATAAAGTCTATACGGTTCTCGTTTTTGAATCGTCTGTTGATTCTTGCCACAGTACTCTTACTCATGTTGAGCATGGCAGCAAATCATCTATATGATTTACTCTTCGGGTTGTGGAAAATCACATGTTGTAGTATCTCAAATCTGGTATTAGCTTTGCGTTTCATCGTACCGCCTGGGCAGTCGACCGCGCTTGTAAGCACATACTTGCCTACTCACTCGAAGTATTTACTCTGGCGTCAGCAGCGGAAATAAGTGCGACACTGCCATCTGTCTTGATATTAAAGTAACGTGCCCATAGTAGAGGGTTTATTTCAGTCGTTTATGTACAACTGTTCATACGTTGTGAAAATATCGTCCCTACTGTTGCTTACCTCTATCTACCTCCATATAATGCTAGGTTCTACAATATTGTCGCGTTGAAATGGAAGCAGGCTTGACTTCGAAGGCAACTGAACACAGCACTTATACTGAAAGCACATTTATTACGAACTTAACATACACGCAGCACTGACTGCCTCTGGGGCAGAGTGCTCTGCTATTTATACACAGACAGACTGTACCAGAAATTAGAACAACAGTTAACATAGGAAACAAGTAGAATTTTTGTCTCTATTTTTATTTTTTATTTTTTATTATTTTTTATTTTTTTATTTTCTATACGTAGCCGACAGTTGGCGACGCTATACCCTGCGCCACGTCGGCAGTCGGTGTACGTGGTCTCTCGCGGCAATATTTTGTTTCAGTGTACTGTTCTGATGGGGGAAGTAAATATATCTTAGTACGAATATCAAAGTTATTCACTGTACGTCGACGACATTTACGCCTAAGAGTTCAGTTACGAGGCTGATGGAACCTACTTGGACGTCAGAGCATTAGATGGCTGCGGCTTTCGACGCGCGTGTTCTGCTACCGACCGCGAAGACGGTGGCGGCGACGGCGGCGGCGGCGGCGGCGGCGGTTCTATTTCGAGTCAAGTGCGGCTTACGCAAGTGAGTGGCAGGCGTTCGGCCGTCCGTACACACCGCCTCGACCGCAAACAACACGTCAGCCTGCTGGCTGGCCGGCCGGGGCGACCCCGCCGCCCTGTTTCATGGACGTGGGCCTCCGGAGTGACTCAACGACCCATATACGATACCTGTTGTGATCTTCAGTAACGATATAGCCCAAAGTACTGAGCTGTCCCGTGTAAGCCGCTTTTTATCCCTGCATGAGAACCTTTTAACCTGCGCCGGCCGCGGTGGCCGAGGAGACTGAGGCGCTTCAGTCACGGTATGCACGGCCACTACGGTTGGGGGTCCGAATCCCCCCTCGGGCATGGATAAAAATGTTCAAATGTTTGTAAAGCTTATGGGACTTAACTACGGGGTCGTCAGTCCCTAAACTTACAAACTACTTACGAACTAGAACGGCACAAATATCCATGCCCGAGGGGGGATTCGAACCCCCGACCGTAGTGGCCGTGCAGACCGTGACTGAAGCGCCTCAGTCCCCTCGGCCACCGCGGCCGGCGGGCATGGATATTTGTGCCGTCTTTAGTATAAGGTAGTTCATAAGTAGTTTGTAAGTTTAGGGACTGATGACCCCGTAGTTAAGTCCCTTAAGCGTAACAAACATTTGAACATTTTTTTTAACCTGCTTACTATATTCATCTCTCTTTCTTCCTCTGCAATTTTTACCCCGTACATTTCTCTCCAGTTCTAAATTGACGATTCCTTAATGTTTTAGGTGTCCCACCAGTCGATCCCTTTCTTGGTCCCCATCTACTTATTATTTGACTAGAGAGAACACACAGAAAATATTGTGGGGAAGGCGAACCAAAGGTTACGTTTCATCGGCAGAACGCTTCGAAGATGCACCAGCTCCACCAAAGAGACTGGCTACATCACACTTGTGCGTCCTCTCCTGGAGTACTGTTGCCCCTTGTGGGACCCTCACCAGGTGGGATTGACGGAAGACATTGAGAAGGTTCAGAGAAGGGCAGCTCGTTTTGTTCTATCACGTTACGGGGGGGGGGGGAAAGCGTCACGGAAATGTTGCACTAATTGGGGTGGAAATCATTAAAAGAAAGACGTTATTCATTGCGGCGTGATCTGTTTGCTAAGTTTCAATCACCGACTTTTAGTTCTGAATGTGAAAATATTTCGCTAGCACCCACCTACGTAGGGAGACATGACGAACCCAATAAAATAAGAGAAATCAGATCGAAAACGGAACGATTTAGGTGTTCTTTTTTCCCCGCGCGCTATTAGAGAATGGAACGGTAGAGAAAAGTTATGAAAGTGGTTCATAAACCCTCTGCCAGGCACTTGAATGTGATTTGCAGAGTATCTATGTAGATGTAGATTATACTCCTCAATCCACCGCAAGGTGCGTGACGGAAAGTACACTGTACCACATCTACGCATTTCCTTTCCTTTTCCACTCCAAAATAGAACGAGAAAAACAAAGTGTCTATATTCTCAGTACGAGCCTTAATGTCTCTCATTTTGTCTTTGTGATCATTATGCGAAATGTAAGTAGGTGGCGAGAAGGTCGTTCTACACTCAGCATCAAACTCCAGCCCTCTCAATATCCTCTACAGAATTTCTCGAAAATAACTTCGTCTTTTCTCCAGCGATCCCCATTTGAGTTCCCGGAGCATTTCCGTGACACTTGCGCATTGGTAGAACGTACCAGTAACGAACCTAGCTGCTCGCCTCTGAACTGCTTCTATGTCTTCCTGTAAACTGATCTGTTGCGGGTCCCAAACACTTGAGCAAGACTCAAGACGTGGTGTAGAATCGTTTTATATGCCATATTATTTATAGATGATGTACATCTTCCCAAAATTCTCCCAATAAACCGAAGTCGGCTGTCCGCCTTACAACTGTCCTTATGTGCTTTGAAATGTTACGCCTAGATATTTGAACGACGCAACGGCTTCAAAGACCTCACAACTCATGATGTAGTAGTGAGTGAAGTAGTTTGTAAGTCTAGGTACTAATGACATGAGCAGTTTACTCCAACAGGTTTACAGAAATTGAACATTTGAACATTTTGTTTTGTTTATGAGCTTTAGGGCTAATAGAGAGAGATCTCCGGAGCTATAAAATGAAATAGTGGAGTGACTGGTAAAACACTAGTGTGTGGTGTGTGTGAACATTTGTTAGATTATATATTGTTCTTCTGTTATAGGTCGTAGAGAATATGTTAGTTTCCAATTATAGCTTTCTGTGTAAAATAATCCTTACGTGGAGCGTTCCCTCCTTTCTCTCTCTCTCTCTCTCTCTCTCTCTCTTATGCCACAATATAATCACGTCTGTTTTCATTTCAACTTGTTTTTGATATGGGTTTATTAGATTTTCTGCATATACGAGAAGGGTGGGAGAAAAAAAGTACTGTACTGGAAAATTATCTGCAAATTCCATTGAAGTGTATTATCACCCTTTAATAGGTTAATTAATGTTGGCGTCTTTGATTCGTAATCAAAACTGCCTCTGTTCGGATTCGGGCATCGCCACTGCTTAAATTATGAAGCAAGGTTATCATTAGTGGCTATCGAAGAATTCCAGTGTCAGAAGTCAACCGCATTCGGCCAACGACTCCGACAATGGGGGCGGAGGGGCGAAAAGAAGTTCAAGGAACTCTCCAGCTTTTGAAATGTGAAACGGCCTCGAAAATGAGGAAGAATCATCAATGATCAACAGAATAAGGATGCAGAAGGCAATTAAGACCACGGCACTGACGACACATAATGTGTACCCACCGGACTTGTAAAATTTTCATGGTGATCTCTCTCTCTCTTGTTAAACCTTATAATCCGTAGGTGGAAACCAAGTGGTGCGGTGCCTCCAAGACTTCATGAATCACCCAAGGTACATAAGAAAGTATTCTTCTGCGCCCTACAGTGAGTAACGTAAACTCTCCGAACAATGACTGTGCCAAATACTTGGTTTCATTATTGAGGTCTCTTGTGGAAAATGTGCTCACCACATTACAAACTCTGCTGAGATCATTGGTAAACTAAAATAACTGAAACTGAACACTTCTGACATATTAATTATTTTAGATGTGTTTACTCATTCAAAGAAGTTCCGTTTACAGAATATTTCTTACATGAAGAAGTTTAGATAAAGAGATCTCATGTAACAAAGCACTTTTTTAAATGACTGACGGCGTCGCCGTGGGTAGTCCATTATCGCGCTTGGTAGACGAATTGTTTATGAACATTTCCAGGAGAAGGCGCTGAAATCTGCTGACTTGAAACCAACAGCATTTTGGAAGTATATTTTGAGACACCTTTGTAGTATGGACCCGTGGTGGAGATAAATTTCAAGACTTTTAAACTACCTTAACTCCATGCATAATGAAATCAAGTTCACATTGGAAATTGAAAAGAACGGATGCCTTACATTTTTAGTGCTTCTGTTCGGCCCAAAGTAGATGGAAGTTTAGTATATGAAGTTTATCGGAAGCCGACGCACAAGGATTTCTATTAAAGTACAAATAGCTGACACCATCCTTCCCGGACGATGAGTATCCTCAGAACTTTAGTCCACAGAGCACATATTGTTGACGAAACCAGTCTGCAAATCTATCTTTTCCACTTAGAGATAATGTTTGAAGGCAACGGCTATTCTCCACGATAGATACAAAAGTCACTGCAAATTAAAGTGATGGAGGCCAGAAAGAATGCTGAAGAAGACGCAGACACATTAAAATCCATAACTCTACTGCTATATGTGGGAAGCCTCTTGTCGAAAATTCCCAGCAGAAACAAAGTAGAAATAATTTTTCGTCTTCCACCCAGGATATCTGCACTCGTGGCCTCCGTGAAACGTGATTTGCTGCTCCGAAAATTTAGAGTTTCCGTGCTAATGTGGTCGTTCATGCATCGGACGGACAACTCGCACCGTCCATTAAGAAGTACGGAACCCTGGTGGTACACACCGACTTTAACAGTGCAATCAGACGGCCACGTTAGAGCACTGTATTGACACTGGCCACACCATGTAATATGCCAACGCCGAAGTTTTGGCAAATACATAAGCTGTTTGACACTGTGTGGTGAAGGAAGTGATTTAAATTCGCCTCGCGTTAAATTTAATTGACGGAGGAATTGGTCTTATCTTAAATAAATTGTGGAATCTGGCACTTTCTACTTTCTGTAGTAAACATCGCCAGAGTGCAGCTCACAAATGATATATCGGCATCCAAACATAGAAACACCGCGGAGCCATAAATTTAACTCATGCATTATGCATTTCTTTGTGCTGACCAACGTCTCTGGTGTATAATATGTATCTGTGGCCACATAAGCAGTTGCACCATCTACGAATTTAAAAGGACGAAGCGAGCGCTGAAGCGACAGTCTTAAGGCTCATTCTGAGAAAGTAGAAGGAACTCGAGTGGCTGCATACATTTTTTGTAGAATTCAAGAATAGTCCCCCATTTGCATCTCCGGGACGTAACTGCAACGGAAAAATGAACTCGACAAAAAAAAAAAAAAAAAAAAACAAAAAAAAAAAAAACAAAAAAAAAAAAAAAAAAAAAACTGAGTAGTAGCCTAAAAGTCGGAGTATGAAATGGCACAATTTGGAATATAGTATGGAAGCTTCAAAATCTAAAAACTGAAACGGAAAGAGTAAAATATAGTGGAGGGCAGTGAAGTAAAAAGGAAAATTGTAGCCCTTGGCCACAGAAAGATTCAAACTCCCGACCTAGGTACATTCCATCAACAGTGCGAGATTTTTGTTACTTACTGAAACTGATACAATTCGGGTGTCACTATTCCCCACAGTCCGGCAAGAACTGAATTTTGAATATTCCAAGGAACCGCATCAACTAGAAATCCTAGCAAAAATCACAGCGTTAAATTGTGTGTAAAGTGAGAATAGGAATTAATATGGAAGGTAGCTTAGTGTGGTAGCTTAATGTGCCATCACGTATTGACCAAACTAAGCTGTATTGTTCTAACATAACTTACACGAATTGGGCTATGAATGGCTCTGTAGAACAAATATAGCTGGATGTAGCCTTAGGGTGGGACCGTACACGTCAGCATTCATGCCCAGCAACTACAATGGCTGCAAATAGTACCATTGCCTGTGTCCCTACAGTCAACTACAATATGCATAGGCTAACAATTGCAATGATGAAATACAAAATAAATATACATGCATTATTAATAAATGAGGTTATATTCTAGCTTTTGCACCATACTCAGATTTTTATTCGAAGACATGTGTTGTTCAACTGGAAAAGGTCATACACAAAAACTAGAAATAAACCCTCTAAAATAATCAGACCAGATGCGCTAATTGCATTATGAGAATGGTAGCAAAAACCCCAACCATGTAATCATTGACAATGCTCAATCACTAAGTACATTTCATGAACACATACCTAAAACAAGCGTAAGCTAAAAATAGCTCATATCTCAGGCCGACAAATAATGTATGAATAAATGAAAATTCTCCTGTGTAATCACATACACTAATCGGACCCATTTCCGTAATGAAATCAGAAAAGAGTTTACGTTCCTAAACTGACATACATTAACCCTTGGCAAAGTTGAAGACCCGACAAAGCAGCCGTTTGCCACATAGATTCTGTTAGAAACAAATCACTTCATCTGTTCCGGCATGTTCTCCGTTTCCAAGACAAAATATAAAATGTTCCTACAGACCCAAGAAGCTGTCGTTAAGAAGTATTTTACTGACCCCAGCACTTTCCTGCCCTAAACTTTCTCTCATTGGTAGATGGCTAACCACTATAAAAGTAGCAGATTTCTTAGTACGAAAATTCGTTTTGCTTAAATTTTACCACTTCTACACTAAATGAAAATTTTAGAATATTAAATAGTGAATTTCTAAACATTAACTCATCATGGAATTACTAAACAACAGTACAAATTATATATATTGCTGTTCGGTAGTCTCGCTAAAACTCAAGAACGGCTGAACCGATTTAGTTAATTTTAACTTAAACAACTTTTTCCATTGACGTATCAATACCGTTCGTTCAACTGCGATAAAATTTTGTACATTTCAAGTTGAAAGCAGAGGAAGGTTCGCATCAAATAAAAGTTTGGAAAAGTCGCCCCGAAAGTAGGAAAATTTAGGAAAAGCCAAAGTGATTTTTTTGTTGTTGCTTTGAATAAAAGTCAACTGCCACATCGTTGTAAGAGTATCACTTGAGTACGGCTTAACAGGACAAGGTTTGCATGAAATAAATTTTTTGGAAAATTTGAGAAAAACTGAAAGTGGGTATTTCAATATGTTTTTGATTGAACGCAGCACTATAAGTGATTATTCGCACGTCGGAGAGGGGTAATTTTGTCTTTTGTTCATTATGGTCTTGGAATGGTTTTCAGTAAGAAATATAGAGACAGTTAAGTATTAAAGCGCATCACTTGAGAATAGCTTCACCGATTTGGCTGATCTATTCTTTGTTCTGTTCGTAGTTCTTAGGGCAAGGTTTGTATGGAAGAAAATTTTTGGAAAATCTACCGGAAAATATCAGAATTTTAAAAAATCTGAAAGTATGCTTCCAGCTGGGATCATTTTCTAGATTCTCCAACAATCAGCTTATTCATTCGTCACTCGCCTAGCGACCAAATCCGCTGTAACAGAGAAAAAATACGCCAAGGAGGTTGGAATAAAGGGAGATGGCGTTATGCACACAAGGTTAAAACCGCCAGACATTTAACATAAAACGTTGTTTCTTTACAAGCCCCTCCGTACAGACTGGGGTATTATTCTTACCTCCATGGTTTTATCGGTGGTAATCATATCTATGGAGCGTTGAAAAGACACAATTGATGTCAATTCGTGAAATTTTTGAGTGTTACAAACAAATTTACAAAGATCGTGGTTTATTTTTTTAGAACAATGCCTTCATTGCGGCGTCAAAAAACGGTCGGCGTACGAGCAAAGCCATCTTACTACGTGGTCGTAGAAGGCAATGAGACCGACGAAGATCGTACACAGAGCTTGGATGTAAATCAACAAAGAAATTCTCAAGCGCGATCTGTTATGACTCTGGAACAATGGGTACAGTCGAGTTCGATTCCCTCAGTTGCAGCTTCCACACAAAATAATTTGGATCGTCGACAAAACAGACGGCCACGTGTGACGGTTAGAACTGAACGTTTGGCATTCAGATACGATCCAACAGTCGATTACGCAGCGGATGCATCAGTTCAGTTGGCTTCGGAAAAAACTGTCGCCATCTAAAATTTCATTACCTATCCCAAGTTTCGCCACGATTGGTGGGCTTCATTTCCACGATCCAAACGCTGTTGCCAACATGGCTAGCTATACCACGCACGTAAAATTTTACCGGTATGTAGCAAAGTTGTTAATAGTGTTTCAATTAGATTCCTAATATGATAAGAAAGGAACGCAACATAAAGATTCTGGAATCGTTGAATTTTCATTCCACGTATTTCATTTCAATTAAATGTTTTGTTTCGTGTCGAATTTCTATCATTAAAGTATGATCAAACTGAAATTAATTTGTATTCAATACAAAAACTCAAAAGAGGATACAAAAAATATTATAAAAACATTTCTATTCTGCTCGCTGCGAGAAAAACATGCTAAGCTGTGCTGTAAACATATGCGATAATGTTTTACTTTCCCCAGTCATTTTTAACATAAAACAGGAAAGTTGTTGTAATGCCTAAATTTATAATCATACCTGTTCTTACAGTACAAGCATTAAAAGTGCGGTCATTAAAGCTACTAACTTCACAGATAGAGCAGCTCGAAAGGTCTCTCTAATTACCCGTTACCAATTGAGTTACCCATCAATTTTGACTTCTATTGTCAATGAGATTCTCGTCTGCAATAACAACAAATAAGATCAGAGAGCGGGGAAGGAAGAGATAGAGAATGGGGGAATGAAATTGATTTAAAAAGAAGGCGCATAGAAGAGGGGGAGGAGATGGAAGTGGTGTGGGATAAGAGGGAGTGGTGCGAAAATAGAGGGAGGTCGAGACGGAGGAAGGGGGAGGAGGAAGGAAGGAATATAGGGAGCAGAAGAGAACAAATTAGGTATATATCCCATACACATTAACTACTGCGAAGTGTTGCCGGTTTGTTAGTATTAGAATAATTATGAGACGTTCGGAGTATGCATCCGTTATTTCACAACATCATGAGCTCATGCATCTAAGTTATTTACGAAAATAATAAACAGTGGAATTGAAAAGGAAGAAATAAGGACTCGTTATATCACAACTAGTTGGATAAGAACACATTAATATGATACGTCATCAGCTGGCACCAGATATTTCACGTTATGACATAAATAGAGTAATAAATAATCTGTATAAGAACAAAGAGGAATAGGAAACAATGACGGAAATAAATGAAATACACCAGAGTGGTATGAAAATATTTACAGTGGTAATTGGTCAATAATATAATTTGAATCTTCAAATGTTTTAAACGTGTTGGTCCAGATTGCTAATGTCATCAGTCTCTAAATTTACAAACAACTTTAAAATATACTAAGGACAACACATACACCTATTCCCGATAGAGGAATCGAACCTCAGGCGGGAGCGGCCGTTCAGTCCGTCGCATGTTGCCTTAGACCGCGTGGCATATGATTTCGAAATTACAATTCTCTCCTAAGTGAACCTGTTGTTCCTGAATTCCAGGATGTGTTGAATTGAGTGAAGACTCTACTGAGTACAGTATACTGAACTCTATTGGTATCAAATGTTTGTCTTAATGTGAGAAAGAAACTTCAAAGAACGTACGTTTGTAGCAATGGTTCGTATGGTAGTGAAATACCACTGTGGGATAACCCGCATGGAAGAGAATGGAGGCATTAAAAATGTGGTTGAAAATTAAAATTGAATGTTGAAAATCTGGTGAACTGAGAAGGTAACGAAGTTCTGAGCAATATCAGTCAAGAAATAACGACAAGAGAAATATTGACAAGAAGGGTCAGGATGATTCTTCTTAAGACATTGGTTCAAATGTTTGTATAGCTTATGGGGCTTAACTACGGGGTCATCAGTCCCTAACCTTAAAAACTACTTAAGAACTAACTAGGACTAGGAGGGGGGATTGAACCCCCGACCGTAGTGGCCGTGGAGACCGTGACTGGAGCGCCTCAGTCCCCTCGGCCACAACGGCCGGCAAGACAGTGGTGAATAACATCCAATGTGCTAGACGGATCTGTAGCAGGTGTGAGCTGAAGGACAAGAAAAGATTGAAATAAATCGAGAAAATTGAGCATACTATTCAGGTCATAGAGTGTAAGTCCTATACATTCCTGTAATGTTCTTGAGGTTGTGACAAACAGCTGCGACGAGAGAGCATTTTAAGTGTACCAGCAACACCTGCTGAAAGATTTCTAAAATGGTAACGGTGCTATTCTCCCTTAATAATTAGCGCTATTAGAAATTGCTAATTTCTGAATTACAATTTTACAGGGATTAAGTTGCATTTCTTCGATATAATGTTTCAGTATTTTACCTTATATTCAGATATACAAGAGGAATATCAAACAATTTAAAGTGACGTGTATCCATGGCATGTATGCTATACTCGTGGTTGACTCGACCACTCACTGCGTTTACAGGAAACTCGTCACCACTGGCGCGTGTAAGCTGATTGCGTAAACTAGTTCAGCTGAGATTTCAGTTACGCGTGATTAGAATCGATACCTAGTTATACCTCTGGTAATTGTATTGAGGCAGGGGCCGGATTACTCGTTCAAGACACACAGCTTAACTCAGGCCAAATGAATCGCAGGAAATAGGGGTTCCCATTAATACAAATGTCGTCGTCATTTGCAAGGATGGGTTTGCCATCATTTACTCTGATCCTGCTATAGGGCTTAGGGGACTCTAGTACACAGATAGAAGTAAATTTACTTCACTTGATTCAACGGTGTTTCCTTCACCAGATCAGCGCATTGGCGGAGTGCCTACACTGTTCAGTGTTGTTTATATGCGCGATATCTGTAAATCCATAAATACGAGTTGTCACTGAATTCTAGAAAACAGAGACACTGCGTGGAGCAAAAATCATTCCCATGCAGTATTTTTACTTTATTAAATCCTCCAACTTAACAGGATTTATGGAACTGACTTTCATCCTCAAGGGGGAATGTTTTAGGAGAATATTCTTCAGTTGTGGTTCTTGTTGGGAATTGATCTCATCATCTGCGTTCACTAAAACCTGATGTTCCTAAATTAATTACTCTCTAGCACATAGCAGTTTTCTTCTCCAAACTGTCTATCGATTAAGAGCGACAGGGATGTTATATGCAACAGTTCACAAATTCACAAATATAAGCTTATCTCGCCGTGGACTTAAAATAAAAGCTCTGCTTAGAAATTTCTATTGGTGAAAGCAACACCGTATTCAAATTGCAGTACAAGACTTTTGGGGTACTCTACAATATTGGTTTCCAAATTCAAATGTTCAAATCTTTGTCCCCTCGGCCACCGCGGCCGGCAATATTGGTTTCCCTCTAAACTGAATTTTCAGCTCAGTTAGAGAAGATTCCGGTGTACATGCACCAGATTTCCTTAATGAGCCTGCCAAAGGGTTATTCCATTACCAGTTTATTTGAACGGAATTAATTGCAGCGTCCACTAATAATGTGAGTATCCTAATCAATACCTGCTGTGGATATACGTACTTTGCAGACGTTTGTTTTCCACTGTTGTAGGTTTACAGCTTTATATCTTGATTGAAACACGTAATACACTCTAATCACAATTTAAGAAATTATTTTTATATTTTATTTATTGCTGTTTTGAGAAAATGTTTTAAATTTCAGTAAAAGAAGAATGGAGTAGATACAAAGAGTTCAAAGCATAGAAAGTATCTGTTGTACAGCGTCTTTTTCCAAACTCTAAAGAATGGTGCAATGCAAAAATTATCTCCCTCTTCTGTTTTGCTGTGAATGCTAGCCTTGCATCAGGGTCGGCTGGAGCAGTAATGACATATAAAACATGCTGAAAAATACAACATAAGAACTTTTAACCATGTCTGCAATAATTTCATCTGCGAGAATTAGCCACTAGTACGACTATTCAGAAATACTTCAAATATAATTTACCAATGATAAGAAGTAAAAATTTTTCTTTTAACAGTGATAAAGTCCTTAAAAACCTAGATCAAGCAAGTACTATTGAAGAAATGACTTCAATTTAAACTGTTGAACAGCATTAACTTCAGAATACATACAACTTCATGCTATTTTAGGAAACATTAAGTACATATTGGTGAAAGCCATTCTTGGTCAGAGATAACGTTAGAAAGCAGTAATATAAATTATTGGTGTCGATCACGTAATTTTTGGTAGCCCTATAATATTCGTTCAATTTAGCTTGAAATTAGACTCGTAAATGAAATTTATATGAAAAGTTTCACCGGTATGTAAGAAATAAATAAATGACCCTACTACATGTCGTAAATGGTAGCCAAGTTGATGGCAGAAATGTTTCCGATTTCTGATCAGATACGTGACATGAGTCTCGAAATATGTAATCAAAATTTCCCTAGACTGAATGTTGTAGTAAGCTTACTCCATTCTTAAGAGTTAAAAAATACACTTATTGCTACGTAACAGCTATACATAATTAGATTACCTCCCCGTCAATTTCGCAACACACATGCCGCGATCAAATCACCATTTACGTTTACTGCAAAAGTGGTCACAGTCAATTGATCCTGCACTTTTTTTTGTACCTAAGAATTATTACGTGGCATGTAAATCAAAGTGACATAATGTATGACGTTGTGTTGATGGTCAAATAATTCAGTGCCCCAAATGACGTAGCAAGTCCCCCACAATCTGCCATATCTTTATGCTACTAAATTATGTTTATGTTTCAAATGTTCAAATGTTTGTATAGTCTATGGGACTTAACTACGGGGTCATCAGTCCCTAAACTTACAAACTACTTAAGAACTACTTACGAACTAGGACGGCACAAATATCCATGCCCGAGGGGGGATTCGAACCCCCGACCGTAGTGGCCGTGCAGACCGTGACTGGAGCGCCTCAGTCTCCTCGGCCACCGCGGCCGGCAATTATGTTTATAATAAACTGACTGGGCAGGAGTAAAGTGTGGTAGAAATGCTTTAAAATTAAAAATTGAGGGTGTATAAGTATAAATGCCTAATAGAACGGATGAAAAGTGAATTTCCAGACAAGGAAGAAATGATAACTGGAACAAACAAAATTAATTTAGCACAAAATGTTTAGAAATTTGTGCAATAAGAATATTTCGATGACGGCAAAATAGACTCATAAGTAGCCAACCGCTGCAGAGCGGCCAAGCGCATTGAGGCGCTATGCGACGATGCGCGAGGCCGTTCGCCGTCGAGGGTTCGAATACCCCCATGGGCATGGACGCTTGTGACGTCTTTACTATAATATAGTTCATAAGTAGTTTGTAAGTTTCGAGACTAGAGAGCCCGCAGTTACGTCCCTTTAGCTTAACAAACATTTGAAAGATAAGTAGCCAGTGGCATGTGCTGTCGTAGCATAAACACAGCGCAGTAAGAATGAGAGAAGTTAAGACATTGGAAGTAGTTCAACGACAGGTTCTCTGGAGGATATTAGGACCTCGAAAAGGAAAGGAATGGAAATCCGGATATCACTAGGAAAGGCAGCAGCGTTTCTTTTAGACACATCTTATGACGGCATCAGGAGACATTAACAAAGCAAATAATACATTTTCCGTTGAACAAGAGAACCAATGTAACCACATCCGAGAAGTGCAAAGAGATCTAGAATATAATGGAATACAGAAACAGAGAGATACATCTGGGTTATTTTCATAATTATAATAATTTCAGGCTCTCATACGTTTCCAGGAAATATTTAGAGCCAGTACAAAATTATCATGGGCACAATAGTGAGGAAATTCGCTAAGTTTAAAGTAAAGAATACTGCTGAAGGAGAAATAACAACGTTGAAAATATGACGCGAATGAACTCGGTGCTAATATGGACAAAACTGAAATAAGGAGAACAATGCAAATTTCTATGATATGAATTCAATTTTGTCGGAGGATCCCAGAACTAAAGTTGTATTTCTCGTGGCAAACTTTTACAAGACTTACCGATGTTTATTTCAAATTTTAATCAACAAATATCAATATACAATAGGTTTAACAAAATCAGCGTCAAAATTAATTGAGCTTTGTTTTCATATCAATTTTTCGAGGACCAGTTGATGGAAGCTAACCACCACAAAAGTATTCAGTAACTGCGAGTGAAATGTGGTTTTGAATTCCAGCCCTTGTTAGTGGAGGTGGGAATTATACCCAAAAGAGAAACCAAACGAAAATCTCAGAGGTCTGAGAAAGTAGCGATGTGGACAACTGTCTTGTTAACTAATTTTTAACTCGTTATCCGAACTGTCCTTTGCCCAATTACATCAAAAGCCAACACTTCATGGAAATAGTTAATAGGTTAACTACAAACGGGTGTGACCTTATCATCGATCTCACTGGAAGGACAGGGATTAGTGCTCCTGATGACGTCATCGCCTACTGAAGATAATTGATCGATGAAATAAATATGGCGTATTTTTGCCAATGGGTAGCTCTGTTCGACCCACAAATTCTTACACGATTATTCCCGTTCATACGGAAGTGAGACAAGAGAAAGGATAGGTCCCCTACCCTTCCTTGTGTTTATAAACAATTTAGGAGACAATCTGAATAACTCTTTTAGACTGTACGCAGTTGATGCTGGCGTTTATCGGTTAGTGAAGTCAACAGAGGATCAAAATCAACTGCAAAGCGACTTAAACAAAATTTCTACAAGGTGCGGAAATTAGCAATTAACAGTAAAATAATGAAAATGTGTGAAGTAATACACATGACCATGAAAAGAAATCCGCTCAACTTCTATTACACGATAAATCAAACCTTAAGGTCGTAAATTGTACCAAATACCTAGCAGTTAACGATTGCGATCAACGTAGGCTGTAGCGAAAGACATAGAAAATATTGTGGGGAAGGCGAACCAAGATTACGTTTCATTGGAAGAACGCTTCTAAGATCCTACACCTCCACCAAAGAGACTGCCTACATCACACTTGTGCGTCCTCTTCTGGAGTACTGTTACCAGTTTGAGACCCTCACCAGGCGGGACTGACGGAAGGCACTGAGAATGTTCAGAGGAGGGCAGCTTGTTTTGTTTCATCATTTGGGGGGGGGGGGGGAATGTGTCACGGAAATGTCGCACGATTTGAGGTGGAAATCATTAAAGGAATGGCGTTATTCTTTGCGGCGAGATCTATTTGCGAAAATTCAATTACCGACTCTTACTTCTGAATGTGAAAATATTTCGCTAGCACCCGGCTACGTAGGGAGACATGACGATCCCAATAAAATAAGAGAAATCAGATCGAAAACGGAAGGATTTAGGTGTTCTTTTTTTCCCCGCGCGCTATTAGAGAATGGAACGGAAGAGAAAGGTAATGAAAGTGGTTAATGAACCCTCTGCCAGGCACTTAAATGTGATTTTCAGAGTATCTATGTAGATGTAGAGGCTAAAGAGACGTTAGCGTATATTTTTAGAGAAAGAGAAACACAGAATGTTTCCTACTGGTAGATGTTCAACTACGAAAACTCTTATACCTGTAAGTAATTGCTCTAATAAGGATTTGAGTGATTTGTTATCTTCAGTGCGAGTGTTAATTACGTGTACGTCAGTCAGTTTTAATAACGTGTCATAAGTCTGAGGCAAGCATCAAGTATTTGCATATTGCGCTAATTGGCATGTCCTAGAGCACTTTAGCGCATTACTGACATCAAAAGCAAAGGAAGCACTTTATGCAGTCAGACAAAGATATGTTTGACGCAAAAATTTTCATTGCACTCAACCCACCTGTCGTCAGACCACCAAAATGACTCTATTAAGGAACTCTGGTTGTAAATTAACGCTCCAGGGGACAAATTAAACGCATTTTATTTAATCTTTGCAATTTATTTGCAGCCTTAATTACGCACGGAAATTTCAGATGACACGAAAGTACCTCGGTTTCTTTGATTTACAAAAGCGTCGAAGAAAAAAGGAGATGATATATCAGCGAGTAATTTACGTATATTATCTGGAAATCCTACGTCGCTTTACTGGAGTGCATAGAGCCGATTGGATAAACACCATTGTACTCTCGGAAGGATTTAAACATAGAGCTGCGTTGATAATGGTAGGTTTTAGTTCATTGTTGTTATAAATTTAAACCTGATCCTTTATGTGTTCAACTGCTGTGAACCATTTGATGTTGTGGAGTGCTACATATGTTATACAGGATGAAGCATTTAAAACTGTTTTTCGGAATATTTGGAAAATACAAATCGGATTAAATGAGTTGTTATAAAATAAGTAAACCTCAAGATACGACCATTGACAATGAGTTTAATTCCCCTCTCCCCTCCTCTACAACACCGCGGTAGCGGGTTGACTTTGAAATCTTAAATAGGAACCACTATTGTTTATATCAGATTCGAAACAACCGTGAGAAAATAAGTATCTTTTGTATGAAACATTTTTCTCATTTCATGATAGATGGCGCTGCAATCTGCAAATATATTAATGACTGGAAAAATGTTGAAAACCGGTAACATCTCCAACAAATGAAACTCTGGCTCTCTGATGACATAAAAGTGTTCTGGGTGTTGTACCGCGTCATGATGTAAGAAGGCAGTTACTTTAATAACCGACGTTTTGGCCAACGTTACAATGGCCTTTATTTCGGTATACTGATTTCAGATTGTTGTTACTGTATTTTATATTTACTTTCAGCGATGTTATTGGTGGATTTTTGGCGGAAGAATGGAAACTATATTATGACAGGATGCTGAGGTAGACGGTGTGAGGGTTAGCCGTTGCCTATTGCCTCTTGCATAGCGAGACATGATTGGTGTTCATCGGCGAATGGGGTGAGGGCTTCCGTTTCTCTCCTGCTGGCCGTGGGCCGCGCGGCGGCAGTTGCTTACTAGTGACGCTCGCGTGTTGTATTGTCAGTGCGGCCTATTTCGCTGTGATGGCTCGTAGCCAAGAGGGGGCAAGCCTGAGTCCATCTTCTCTTTTCATGTTATTAGGGTGTTTTACAATTTCGATGACTTCTCTTATCTTGCGTTTAACCATTCCTGGTTGCTTGGCGAGTATTCTGGCATCTTTTTGCTGCAATCTTGCTGGTGTTCGGCTACTGCAGATTTATTGTGTTGGCCTAATTGAATGTAGCGTTCATATTGCGTATGCGCGTTGCCACTGTCCTCCGTGCCTCACCTATGTATACTTCCCTACACTCGCATTCCACCTTGTATACTCCTGATGCGTGTAGTGCCTCTATCTTATCCTTTTGTGGAACCAAGTAAGTCCTGGATCTTGTCACTACTGTAGAAGAAAGGCTGGATACCAACCCGGCGAAGATACAATCCCATCTGTGACGTTTTTTCCATACAGTAAATATGCTGCTGGGTGCTTTTTATTGACTTCCTGCCTACTGCTGTTTCTGACACTGAGTCCATTGATTTCCAGGTTGTTTGTGTGATCTATTATCTCGTAGGCTGTAGGGTGGTTTTTATGCCATCAACGAAAATATTTAAGGATTGGAGTCCGATTAGATGAAAATATGTTCTCTGGGGCCATAAGGTAGTGTTTGAGGTTTTCTAAGATAGCTGTGAGTTATATTACCACATGACAATAGTATGCTGCGAGACCTGTCAGCACCCATGATTTCCTCAAATCGTAAGTACGGTTTTCCATATCTGCATGCGTGTCTCTTTCAGACCCAAGGTTGTTTGTAATGTAACATTAATATAGAGACGGACGCTTCAGATACAAAATACATGCAGTAATTCATTACAAAAAAGAAAATAGATTTATTTTCAAAACTTTTCAGAAATATTGTGTCCACACAATTGTGTGGTTTGGGCCTTCACTACATTTTCCTATGATCTGCACAATCTTACAGTAACATGCCTTCATACTCGTTTCTTCACATGATACAAGAGAAAACAGTTTGCATCTTTTGATAAACCCAATTACAAATCATAGTTTTCACATCTTCATCTTGTACGCCAGTTCCAATCACTTCTGCGACAACATCTTGCAGATTTTAAGTCATGAACAACAGACCAATGATCAAATTTGTCCAGTCGCTAGTCTGTGCAAGGTGAACCGTTCCTTTCGAGCTGTATTTACGTCTTCTTTATCTTCATCATGCTCTTCGTAATGAATGGCATTTCATTTGGTGGTGAGACCAAGTATTCCCCACAGTCATACGGAATTCAAGAAGATTAGTTATGTCCTTTCGTCGCACTTAATTAGCTTTACTGTCATGCTTGTACTGAAGCAATGAATTTTCATATGCCATGTCCACCGTTTTCATTGCATTTTGAAGCAGTTGTTGTGGTATTCAGTCCTAAAACTGGTTTGATGCAGGTCTCCACGCTACCCTGTCCTGTGCAAGCCTCTTCATCTGAGTTTGAAGCAGAATCTTCCCAAAATGTTCACCTAAAGAGGACGATCCAACGAAGTTTCCCACAAGTTTTCAGCTTTCTTCTTTGCAGATCTTTTGTTTGGATGCCATCTCACAACTGCATGAACTATCGCACTAAAGTTTCCGCTCGGGTTGTCACAATGTAAAAATGTCCGAACGACATGTTTCGGGCCTACATTAGCCCTTTCTAAAGTTCTTGAATTCTAAAACATATCTGCCCTAAGGCAACGACAAGCGCAAAATATTTGCGGTATATACGCAATATCAACAGATAAACATTCCTCACAGTATAACATGTTGCTAGTTAGACATTTTTACATTGTGACAACTGGAACGGAAACCTTAGTGCGATAGTGCGATTCTTCTTTGCAGTTGGGAGCGAAGTAGAGTCGAGGGTATCGTCGTCACTGCTTAAATCCTCTACATCTGACGAGTTGAGTAAAGTAGAATCACTTATATGTCCTGATATTGCACCCGTTCGTGATAATTACCTGATTGGGTGATATTTTGAAAGAAATGGCATAGTGACACCACAGGATCACATAAAATCAACTGGCTGTCAGATATGAAAGCTTCACATGTCGAAACAAATAAGGATATCATCACCTTGTCAACATAATTATAATTATATATTTAAAAAAATCGCACTGACGTGTATTACGGCCCACTTTCGATTTGTAGTTTTATAAGTTTTTGCAAACATTCGTGACTAAAATATAATCTAAATAATAATTAATTCAAATATCAAGGACTCAGATGGGAAGCCGGTTCTCAGCAAAGAAGGGAAAGCTGAAAGGTGGAAAGAGTACATAGAACAGCTCTACAAAGGAAATGAACTTACAGACAATGTTGTAGGAAGGGAAGAGGACGTAGATCAAGATGAAATAGGAGATGCTATACTGAGAGATGAATTTGACAGAGCCTTGAAATTCCTAGGTCGGAACAAGGCCCCAGGAGTAGATGACATACCCGCAGAGCTATTAAAGTCTCTGGGAGAGCCAGCCATAAGACTATTTGAACTGGTGTGTAGGATTTATGAGACAGGCGAAATACCCTCAGTCTTTAAGAAAAATGTGATAATCCCCATTCCAAAGAAATCGGGCGCAGACAGGTGTGAAAATTACAGAACCATCAGTTTGATAAGTCATGGTTGCAAAATTTTAACACGAATTATCTACAGGAGAATGGAAAAGCTGGTAGAAGCTGACCTCGGGGAAGATCAGTTTGGATTCAGGAGAAACGTAGGAACCCGGGAGGCAATACTTACCTTACGTCTTATCTTAGAAGATAGATTAAGGAAAGGCAAACCTACATTTTTAGCCTTTGTAGATTTGGAGAAAGCATTTGACAATGTTGACTGGAATACACTCTTTCAAATTCTGAAGTCAGCAGGGGTAAAATATAGGGAAAGGAGAGTTATTTATAACTTGTACCAAAGCCAGACCGCAGTTATTAGACTCGAAGGGCATGAAAGGGAAGCATCAGTTGGGAAGGGAGTAAGACAGGGTTGTAGCCTTTCTCCGATGTTATTCAATTTGTACATCGAGCAGGCGGTGAAGGAAAGCAAGGAAAAATTTGGAATAGGTATTAAAGTACAGAGGGAAGAAATAAAAACATTGCGTTTTGCTGATGACATTGTAATTCTGTCAGAGACAGCAAAGGACCTGGAAGAGCAGTTGAATGGAATGGACAGTATGTTGAAGAGAGCATATAAAATGAAAATTAACAAAAGCAAAACAAAAGTAATGGAATGCGGTCTTAGAAAATCGGGCGATGCTGAAGGAATTAGATTAGGTAACGAAACAATGAAGGTGGTAGATGAGTTTTGTTACTTGGGTAGTAAAATAACATGTGATGGTCGCAGTACAGAGGATATAAAATGCAGAATGGCAATGGGAAGAAAAGCATTTTTGAAAAAGAGAAATTTGCTAACATCGAATATTAATTTAAGTGTAAGGAAGTCTTTTCTGAAGGCATTTGTGTGGAGTGTTGCCTTATACGGGAGTGAAACATGGACGATAAGCAGTGCGGACAGGAAGAGAATAGAGGCTTTTGAAATGTGGTGTTACAGAAGAATGCTGAAGATTAGGTGGGTAGATCGCATAACCAATGAAGAAGTACTGAACAGAATTGGTGAGAAAAGGAATTTTTGGCATACCCTGGCTAAAAGAAGGGATCGCTTGGTAGGACACATTCTTAGACATCGGGGAATCGTAAATTTAGCATTAGAGGGAAGTGTGTGGGGGAAAAATCGCAGAGGGAGACCAAGAGACGCGTATAGTAAGCAGATTCAAGTGGATGTGGGTTGCCGTTCTTATGAGGAGATGAAAAGGCTTGCTCAGGATAGAGTAGGGTGGAGAGCTGCATCAAACCAGTCTCCGGACTGAAGACCATAACAACAACAATAATTAATTAATTAATAAGAGGGTCTGAAGCCCTTTTAGGAAAAAATGTAGGTAGTGGCGGGTTTCGAACCACCGACCTCACGCGTCACAGTCCAGTACCCTGCCCACTACGCTTTGACGATAAATCAAACAAGAGATCTTTAATCTCATAGTATTGATGGCCGTTGTTAACTGATATTAATGTGGCATTTGTAGACATTAGATTATCATTTATCGTACGAAGAACGATGTGTTTTTGTTAATTCCTCAGAGTGCCGTTGCTTTGAAAAACGTGTAAGTTACAATAAGAAAATCATCAAATACGCGAGGAATGTCACGTGACATCTCCGAACGGCTGGTTTTCGTTAATTCAATGGAGGGTGTCAAATCTCCGTTATTTTTGCAAATATGTCTCAAACGATACGAGATATGAAAAAAAAAAACAACATAAGGGAGTTAAGTTGTAGAGAATTTTCACCTCTACCAATTAGGTTATTCAATTTTCGTGTCAGATGAACGATTCGTTTGCAATTACAATTATATTACAAACGGTTTTTTTGGTTTTACTACAGTATTTTTTGTCCGAAAAATTCGAAAAAGAGAGGTTCTGGTCTCTGGCGGCCTGAAATCATGTCTGTAAAATTTAGTGCTGATCGGTTGAACGGTTCGTCTTAAAAACTGGGACACACAGACAGACATACATCCCAAAATCGCCCTTATTTTTGCAAATATGAAACGCTACGAGATATGAAAACAACATAAAAGAGCAAAGTTGTAGAGAAGTTTCTCCTCTACAAATTCGGTTACTCAATTTTCGTATCAGATGAATAGTTAAGCCGTTATTTTCATTTAAATTTTGGGCTGTCAAAAGACGATCGCAAAGGCCCACTTTTAGTGTTACTACCGTAGCCTAAAGTGGGCCAATATGACATTAGATCCAACATTTGTGCACTTGCTGTTGTTTCAAATTGTACGTCCAATAATTAAAAAAAATGAATAATTTAAGAGATATTTAGGTAAAATGATCTTTCTACAGTAGATCTATGTCATTAAAACGAATGAAGCCAAATATATATCGCACCAATATAGACAAACCTTCGAACGTGCGCTTTCTTGCCGCCATTCGTAAGTGTACTGGAAGTTCGCGCGACTGCTGGTGGCACCCAGTGGAACTACAACACGGGGGTAGGGTTGCCAGATCTCCGGGCGCCGCCCGGAGTGCCCCGGTTTGGAATGAATTCTCTTGGTCTACGGGCCAATGACTCTCATCTCCGGGCTTCAATGTAACCTAAATCTTAACTTCTTTTTTTTTTTTTATTATTCCCGGCCGGCTCCTCTCTAGTAGTTATGAATAACTTTATATAAATGTCAATTTCTTATTGCAACAAAACGCAACTCTTCTATTCTTCCTCTGAAAACTTTTCATTGATGCGTCGGTAGTAATCAGCTAGCGCATCATTAAGCAAACGCTGTTGCGGCAACGTGTCAACTGGCGACGTCTATTATTTGTGTTCGTTCGTTTTCGTTCATTGTTTAGGGTTGCCAGATTGAACTCGAGACAGGCCCGGAGACCAGACGTGCCCCCCCCCCCCCCCATTGGACAATGACTCCCCCCCCTCAACTGCGACCAAGTCCCCTCCCCCACCACCAACCAGGATTACACGTGAATTTTAAAAAAAACACCTAATCATCTCCACCCTCCCAGCAAGATCGAACTTCGATATCGTCTATCGTCTCTTCATTTCACTGTTATTACTCACTAATCTAAGTTAATGTTAGCTTGTCTGTTCACACACGATCCGAGTATTCCAAAAATTGCCGGTAAATTGATAAACAATGAACGAACGAACAGAAATAATATACGTCACCAGTTGACACGTTGCTGCAATAGTGTTTGCTTAATAATGTGCTAGCCGATTACTACCGACGCAACAATGAAAAGTTTTCAGAGCAAGAATAAAAAAAGTAGCGTTTTGTTCCAATAAGAAATTGACATTTATATAAAGTTATTCACAACTATACAGAGGAGCCGGCCGGGAATGACCGAGCGCACTGAGGCGAAGTTAAGATTTAGGTTACATTCAAGCCCGGAGATGAGAGTCATTGGCCCGTAGACCCGGAGAATTCATTCCAAACCCGGGCATTCCGGGCGGCGCCCGGAGATCTGGCAAACCTATAAAATATTGTTATCAGTTTACCGGAAATTTTTGGAATACTCGGATCGTGTGTGAACAGACAAGCTTACATTAACTCAGATTTATTACTCACTAATCTGTTATTACAGTGAAATGAAGAGGCGATATCTAAGTTCGATCTTGCTGGGAGGGAGGATATGATTAGTTTTTTTTTCTTCTTTTAGAATTCACGTGTAATCCTGGTTTGGGGGGGGGGGGGGAGTTGGTCGCAGTTGGGGGGGGGGGTGAGTCATTGTCCAAGGGGGAGGGAGGCACGTCTGGTCTCCGGGCCTGCCTCGAGTTCAATCTGGCAACCCTACACGTGGGGCAAAGTGGTTGTGTGATGCAGGCCTGTGAACTCCCTAGCGTGAATAACAGAGAAATAAAGCGAGCAAAACCAGAACTGCACAATTGTGCGTGCGTGGCCTGGAAGGCTAAGATCCGTCCAACAGCTGGATGTGCGCGTGGAGAAGTCAGATGTAAGAAATGGCGCGGGCAGCCGGGTCGGGGGTTCCCCGGCTGAGGGCGGCGGCCAGCCAACCAGAGCGCCGGCAGACGCCCCCACCCGCCCCAGGGCTGCCACCCCCGGCGCCTCCGCTTCATTTGCGGCTGCAGGGGGTTAATCTGGCGGCGGCTCCGATCCCCGACAGGCCTGACCTCCTGGATTATTGATTCCGATAATAAAGCCAGCCGCCCCTGCCGCAGCCGACTCCGTGCCTTCTCCGTGCCACCCTCGAGCCACTGCCGCGCATCGCCCATCTCGATAGGAAATCGCGCGCCAAATCTACAGCACTGGTCCTCAGCATAGCGGGCATCGCAGACGAAGGTGTCGGCGTAGGTGCAGAAAGAGGAGAGCGGGAGGTATATTTGGTTTTTAGATAAGGGGTTACGGAAAAAGAATTGAGACTCAACAATAAGAGGATCGTGGGGATTCTACGATTGATAGAGTGAAGACTTTCACGACCGGTTGACATTGTAGGTATTGTATCTTCTGGGTTGTAAGGCCGTGTTCTTGGAATCTTGCTGCTTCCTGACGTTTTGTCCGATGCTGCGTCGAACTTCTTTGGAGGTTGTCCGTCTGTTGAGTCTTGCCGACTGACGGGTCGGGGGTCTCAGAGCTTTTTAAATATGTAACATCATACCGGTTTTTAAACCAACAAAGAAGATATCCCAAGCCCTTAGATCTGTAAAAGATTACAGTTCTCCTTCATCAGCAAGTGGGGTTTGTAAAATTCCATGCTCCTGTGGTAAAGTCTACATTGGAACCACTAAGAGAAATGTAAACACACGTCTAAAGCAGCACAGAAGTCTATGCCGTCTTGGAAAAACTGAAAAATCGGCTGTGGCGGAACACTGCTTACAATCGGGAAAACATATAGTAAAATTCTCTGAGACAGAAATTGTATCTTCCATGACGAATTACTATCCAAGGTTGTATAGAGAGTCGATTGAAATATATAAACATAAAGATAATTTCAATCGAAAAGAAGAGAGTATGAAACTGAAAGGTATATGGACTGTGACTATTTTTACCTTTGACATGATTCGATAGTATAGCTTTGTCTTTGACAAGGTTCATCTCCGCTTATCACATGCATCTTCGCCACGCCCCGTTTTAGAAGGTATTTAAGAAGCTCTCAGACCCCCGACCGTCAGTCGGCAAGACTCAACAGACAGACAACCTCCGAAGAAGTCCGACGCAGCATCGGAAGAAACGTCAGGAAGCAGCACCATTCCAAGAACACGGCGTTACAACCCAGAAGATATAATACGTACGATTCTACGATTGCCCTCATGTTTGAGCCTCCAGTTATCAGACCATTTAGGCCGAGATTCTATCAGGGAATATATCATATATAAGAATCATATTTCTTGACCATGACCAAATTGTATACTTTATCGATCTATTTTATGTATACAAGGGGTGTTCAATAAAAAGATACGGAACCACTCTATGGATATAACTGAAGTCTAGGTTGGGGTGATTGGTACAGAGATAGAATTAGGTGGTGGAAATGCAAGCCCACAATAGAAGGTGGTTGTCTTTCTCTTTATTAAACAAAGTCTGATCACAATATTACTTAATTCAGAAAATCAATGGCTACTTGAAGTAGTAACAATAAAGATAATGATTGCAAGGCTTGATGACAGGAATCAAATATTTAAATACGTTTGAGCTGAAATATGACATGGGGAAGGACAGTAAGTAACAACATTTTTCTGATTCTCTGATAATTATAATAAGTAAATGTATATGCACATTAGCATAATTTTTAGAAATATATCTTTTACAAGTGCCGACTGTATAAGCTTACAATAATAGCCGCAACCTGGGTGGTTACCCTTAAGGTTAATGATCACTTAAGATACATAGGATCACTTAAAAGTGATTAGCCACATGAAACATCAGTGGCTGCAGCGTTTTAAGTACAGGCTGAAATAGAAACACTTCGAATAAAATTTTAAGTTTTAGGTTGCAAGAGGTATGCATAAATTCAGTATCTTTAAGACAGTGAGCCGCGATGGCGAAAGGACTGCTGGACCTTGGCGGAAGACCGCCACTTTACGTAAAATATTCAATTCAAGGTGCACTGCCAAGCTCGGTGGGTTCCACTGGAGACAAACAGCAACGCCGGCAACGCTCCGCCAAGTTTCGCAACCCTGCGCCACTGTTGGTAAGTTACCGTGCCAAGAAAACAGGCTGAAACACACAAGGGCAGCGTCAATATAGTACACGATGTACACGTTTCTTCAAACATACAATAATGAACTAGCAACAAATAATCAAATGGCCTTAAAATATTAAACGGCCCTTTAAATATCAAGCTTATCACATCGACCCATGGTGGCTCCAATTAATGAACACGTCAATAAAACAAATAATCACCGTAAAATTTTGAGAAACATGACTCGTTAGGTATGCAAGAAAAAATTTGATGTAACTATGTCTTCAGCGATGGTAACATATCAGCAAAACACCAAATACATAGGAGCCAACCAGGCGAGTGATTAGTAATGAAGAAAAAAAACCTTATTCAGTTGCACACGTGATATAAGTAATACAACCTGATTCACTCGCCACTGGTGCATGTACCATTCGATAGCAAATCAGTAACAACCTCAAAATAAGGTACCACAGGGCCTTCAACCAGGGCCATTAAACTGTGCAGCCGATTGCCTCTATTTCCACATCAGGCAAGAACAACTCCTTCAAAATAAAATAATAATATAAAATAAGTAATCATCAATTAACATAGCACAATGACACTGCCTGAATACATTAGACGCAGAAAACCAACATAGTCATTAAAATGCCGGATAAAACACCAACTGGCAGTGATAAGCAGGCAAGAAACACCAAATTACAGTCAATAAAGTAGCAGCGTAATGTGTTGTAGTCGTGACTTCAGCAATACCCATAATTTTCAATCGGTATTGCAAACACGGAATACCAGCTCTCCAGTACAGATGAGCTCTCGATACGTGCCCCACACAGCCTGCCAAGCACTCCGACAAGGAGACCACATGGGTATCGAATTTTAGAATTATTTTATATATACAACTCGTGAAGTTAAGAACACAAATAACAAACAGCCAAAGCTATTCGCGTAACTGTCAAAAATACTCGAGAAAAGTTGAAGTTTTGTAAGTAGACGGAAGTAACAATAATTAAAGCAGTTGCACCATCTGTTTGTGTAGCTCAGGTGGTAGCGTTCTGTCCTCACATCCGTAGGGACGGTGGTTCGAATCCTGCAGTAGGTTAATTATATTTTCATTCTTTTCTTTGTGTTCGAATACCTACACCATTTTAATACCTAATAGTATTTTTTATGAAAAATGCACGTAGTTTTGTTTATTCGTAATTTTCTATATTTTACAAAATATTTATGGTTTCAATCAAAAAACGTAAGTCACATTTTTTGAAGAGCTACGACGCTGTTTTTGGAAAGTCGTTTCCATAGCTACTAATGGATTTCCAAGCAGCTAACCAACTCGACCATCGTTTTACGTGACGACAAGGTGTTCAGCTCGTCTACAGACACATAATCAAAAACTGACACAACACGTGGACTTAGAGATCCATAAATGTTTTAGGTAACTGTATTCGAAAACAACGCAAAAATGGCTCTTCACAAACTTAATCATCAATGACTAATGTCGTCTACCAACAGTGAAGCCGATACTGTAAAAAAGTGCCGGCCGCGGAGGCCGAGGGGACTGCGGCGCGCCAGTCACGGTCTGCACAGCCAATACGGTCGGGGGTTCGAATCCCCCTCGGGCATGGATATTTGTTCCGTCCTTAGTATTAGCTAGTTTGTAAGTAGTTTGTAAGTTTAGCGACTGATGACCCTGTAGTTAAGTCCCATAAGCTGTACGAACATTTAATTTTGTAAAAAAGTAACGTATATTTTTTGACTGAAGCCTTTATTTTATAAAAATTACAGTTAGATACTCAAATTGTGTAGTTATTCGAATACAACAACAACAAAAAAATAGACCATTTATTGCAGGATTCGAACCACCGACCATATGGTTGTCAGTCCAGAACGCTACCACCTGAGATACAACCAACTGTCAGTAAATGTGTTTTATTTACTGGTACTTATGCGTGTCTGCAGAAAGTCAAAGTCAATTTTCTTGACAATTTTTGAGAGTTCGGTCTAATGTATTTGGCTGATTGTTATTTAATTCGAACTACTGAAAAACTTCGACTGTTTCTGGCCAATGAAGTAAATTCACCGGCGAAGTTGAAAATTTGTCCAGGACTGGGATTCGAACCCCGATTTGCCCCTTCGGACCAGCAGTCGCCTTACATAATTAGGCAACCAGCCTCGCGTCCCTTCCAACTCAAATTCCCTACATCTAGCCCCTTGCCCATTCATGACTCTTTCTGGCAGCCTACACTGTATTCCCGCAAAGGACCGGTCTTATTAATACGTCAGCATTTAAATTGTCATTGCTAGTTGTGGGGATATTTACAATTATTGATATGTTGCCTGCTCCTGTCGTACAAGTCCGAAAGAACAGATGCCATTGGTTGACAGTAACGGCTGTAATTCGACAAATTCGAAATATTGAAAAGTTTCGACCGTTTAGGTGCGTTGAAATAAATTCAACGGCTGCGCTGAAAATTTGTCCTGGATCGGGATTCGAACCCGGATTTCCTGCTTCTTACCAGCACTCGCCTTACCCAATTAGGTTATGTAGGCAGGCTTCCTTTGCATCGCAAATTCTCAACTAACAGCACACTACGATGGTAGTGCTCCATGCCCATTAGTATCTCTTGCTCGCAGCCTCTATACTTAATTCCCGCAAGGGACCGAAAGTCTGCAAAGAAATTGTCATTGCTTTTTGTGGGAATATTTACAATATTCTATAACGTTCTCCTGATTGTTTCCAAAATTATATATACAGGGTGTTTCACTAAGTGTGTTTGCCTCTGTAACTTATAAAATAATAGGTGACGGGAAATTTTAATGCGGTAGGTCAACACAAGAAATGTTACACTTTCTGCGGAGCTATGAACATAGTTTATTGTATCATTTTGCAAAGAGTTACACCACGAAGATATAATTTTTTAAATGGAACAATAGGGTTTTCTATCGTGCATTGGATTCGTTGAAACCAGCTGCGTCCAAATCAATTTAAACTACATTCCTATCACTGTTAGTTTGGGAGCTACAACCCTTCAAAGTTCCGGGGGGCGGAGGCTGCGATAGCGTAGCTGATTGGCCCAGTGGCTATCCCCTGGGGCACGGCCCACTGTCTCATGATCACCAGCCAGTGAGCTACGCTGTCGTAGCCTCTGCCGCCTAAACTTTAAAGGGTTGTAGCTCCCAAACTAACTGGTTTCAACGAATCCAATGCACGATAGAAAACCCTATTGTTCCATTTAAAAAATTATATCTTCGTGGTGTAACTCTTTGCAAAATGATACAATAAACTATGTTCATAGCTCCGCAGAAAGTGTAACATTTCTTGTGTTGACCTACCGCATTAAAATTTCCCGTCACCTATTATTTTACAAATTACAGAGGCAAACACACTTAGTGATACAATAAATTTGTATTTTTATACATTTTCATTATGGTGGAGCACTTGAGAAAAAATAAAACTTTTTCAACAAGTAACTCTGGCTTGGAATACATTTGTATTTCTTATCAAATAATTTACTCCCTCTGCACTCGTGATTGACATTATATCAGAACATAATAATTACCATTATTGATATTTTTCTGTACATCTGGAAAAACCTGAACTTTTTTGGACAGTGTTTTAATGCTTGTTGTTAAATGCAGTGAATTTAGGCCAAATATTAAATGGCTGCATCTCACTTACGTACAGTCGAACAGTAACGAGGAATAACTAGATTTTGTTCTTAACATGTAACAATTTACAGTGCGAGGGGAAATGAAGCGGGGGTGGGGTCGAGTAGAGATGATTGAAAGCAGAAGGATTGCTGGAACGATGTCAAGCACTTCCCTTATTTGTGCGATTGCAAAACGAAGGACGAGTAATGAGTCTCTATTCAGTCGTCCCCATTACGAAAACAGGGTCCTTCAGCAAGTTATAATGACCCTTACACTGTGCATTCAGTAACTCACTAGCGACGCAATGTTTCTTTTGCACAAATGCATATGAACACTAGAATAGATACACTTATTAGTTACTAATTGATTCTGTAGAAACCAGTACATAGCTGCATACCACCTTTCATAGGTAGGCGGGTAATTGATTGCTTGGCATACTACACGTGTGCTGTGCATTTATTCTGGGAAGGGCCTATTCCGCCGAACTGAGAACAACTCGCTGTTCAATTTACACACAGAGTAATAAACTATGCTCACCTCTAGACTTTTCTGTTCGGTTTTCTTATGCTAGAAGACAAAACAACTTAAAATGTTGACATAAAAGTTTTTCTGGGTGTTGTGCCGCGTCTAGATGTGAAGCTATTACCTTACAGTGGCCTTCGTCTTATAATAGCTATTCAACAGAAAATGGTATGTATGCTTTCAGTGACAAAATATTAAATACTCTGAATAACCGAACATCATTTGTTAGAATTTTTTTATCTTTCACAGGCTTTTGAATGTGTAATTCATAGAAATCGTACAGGAGATCTTAATCATTGTAGTATTAATGGGGCAGTGGAGAAATATTTTAATTCATTGTTAACAGAAATAGTGCAGGAAGATGAAATTAGTGGTTCAGGTAAACTGCAAAAATGACCTGATTCCACCGACTGGAGAACTATCAAATTTAGGGTCCTACAGGGTTCGGCCTCAGTTCCTTTGCCGATTTGATATACATTAATGATTTACCATTTGATATTGTCGATGATGTAAAGCTAGTTTATTTTACTGATGATACAATAGTAGTCACACCCAAAAACAGGAAGAATAATCTGATGAAAATGTAAGTATTGTAATATATTATTGTCCAGACGTATTTTGACTCAATATATAGTGGCGGTCAGAATAATAGAGACACCTCGTAAAGGTTTGGAATAAAGGGCATATTTATTACTAGACACGTTTGTACTATGATGGAAACATACGTTGTATAGTAACCATTAAACAGAGTCACACTGTACCATAATCAGTTAGATAACACAATGGAAAATAATAAGTATTATTCAGAAGAATACCAAACCACAAGGTCAAAAAATAAAGCCAATTGACCCAAATATTTTATACTTGATATCAGACTTACAGAAACAGACATTTTTTGCATAGGAGAGCATTAGTATTAATACTTCGATATTGTGATCTAGAAAAAACTGCCTTACGATGCTTGAAGTATGTTTTGGATCGTTATCTTGCTGAAATATACATTTCAACGGCATTTCTTCTTCGGCATAAGGCGGAATCACATTTGCCAAGATGTCTTTGTACAGTTCTGCGTTATGCTGTTGATACGGTGTATTGGACCAATGCGTACCATGAAAAACATCCCCATACCGTAACACTTCCGCCACCGTATTTCACAGTTTTTAAAGCATACTTGGAATTAAATTCCTGGTTTGTTGGGCGGCGCACATAGACTTTTCCGTCTGAGGCAAACCTATTATACTTGGATACATCCGACCAAAGGATGTTCCTCTACCAAATATTATATTTTTTGTTCATTTCTCCGGGCAAAGGCCAAACTTCTCCAATCATCAGCTTTTGAAACATGTGGCTTCTGCCTTGCAAAGCGCCATGTCAATTTTGCAGATCTCAGTCGTCTTTGCATCGTTGAGGTTGATGGTTGAACATCCTGTTTGTCGCTAAACAAAATGGCTTATAGTCGTGGTGTTGACAAAAAATGGGTTGTTCTTTACTTCCCTAGTGATCGGTCTGTCTACCCGAGGCGTAGTTAAAGGACGTCGCCCCCTGTTCTCCAACTGCGGCTTTGTATGTTTTTACAGTCTAACGGCGTTCTGACTCGTTCTCGTGAAACGTATAAATCTTTGGCTATTTGATTCATGGCCGTCCCACTTTTGAACACCCGAAACATTACTATACGCTCATCATCATTCGTATGCTTTCTCTGCTCATCTAGAAGAATGTAAACCAAACTTCAATTTACATACAAAAAACTGCACAAAATCAATTTGAATGGGATATCTATAAAATTGCTCTATTATCTTGACTCATAAGATACCTATCTCTACGCCTCTTTTGTTTTATTTATTTATTTATTTTAATGACATTTCACATACTTTCATTTTTGCTAGAAGCCACGGTGTTAAAGTTATTCAATGTAACGTAGAAAAAAAAAATAATTTTAACTTCTATGCACCGTAACTCTCACATCACAAATGTGGGGACTTTTAGTGCCCGACCACTATACAAAAGCTAGCGACAACACGAATTTTGCTGCCAGATGTGCAGCAACAGTTGTTGGAGATCGTAAGCCTTTCAGTCAGAGAAACGATGTAATTTCCTTTTCCTTTATTGTATTTTGATTTCCTTGGAGAGCCGGTTGCCACCGCTAGCAGGCGCTCTTCACCCTACAGAATTATACTGATATCCTTACAGCCCTGATTTTTTGTTTTTCATACAAGAAATTTGAAATCTAGTATTCTTAATTATAATAAATTTATGTACAATGAAATGTACATTTTATTTCACTTTTAGTTAGAAATTACGGTTCGTTTTATAAATAGCAGACCAGGTGTTAAATGGAGTAAATCGTTACACATTAGCACTTTTTTGTATTGTC